>OU342455.1:4642500-5842500 GCA_910589575.2 Carcina quercana | reverse complement strand
ATTTTACATGAGAATCTTTCCTCGCCGGAGTGTACTAGTAAATGTATTTTTAACTTATGCTTTTGTTTAAATTTCTTATGACAAATTTGACATGAGAACCTTTTCTCATCTGAGTGTACTAGTAAATGTTTATCCAAATAACTCTTTACAGCAAATTTCTTGTGACAATATTCACATGAAAACCTTTTCTCGCCTGAGTGTACTAGTAAATGTGTACTTAAATGAATCTTCTGAGTAAATTTCATATCACAAGTTTCACATGAGAACCTTTTCTCGCCAGAATGTACTAGTAAATGTTTAGTTAAATTACCCCTTTGAGTAAATTTCATATTACAAATTTGACATGAGAACCTTTTCTCTCCTGAGTGTACTAGTAAATGTGTTTTTAAATAACTCTTTAGAGCAAATTTCTTGTGACAAAAATCACATGAGAACTGTTTCTCGCCTGTGTGTACTAGTATATGTGAACTTAAATAATATTTATGAGAAAATTTCTTGTGACAATATTCACATGAGAACCTTTTCTCCCCTGAGTGTATTAGTAAATGTGATGCTAAATGACATTTTTGTGTAAATATTTTACCACATACATCGCAACTGAATTTTTTTTCACCGGACACATCTAATACATATTCATTTAAATTATCTTCTGTGGTATTATCCTGTTTATGTAGCTGGATGTGATATGCTAAGGAGCTCATGGTGGTAAACACTTGGTTACAATGATCACACACAAAGCTGTGGTCTCTTGTGGATACTGACGACTGTGTGTGGTCTTCATGTGACTCTGTCACACTACCTGTGGATTTAAAGCACTACATTCAGTAAAGTCTGATTCAAAATCATGTGGTGTGTTTTATCATAGGATCTCTCAAAAATACATAAACGTGACGAGAATTGAATTTACAATACTATTCTACTATGCATATGTTCTTAATTAGCCATTAATGATAAGTGTATCAGGTTTGGAACCAGTATCACAAGACTTCACTCGCTGACTAGGTTTCAAATTCAGGCTTGATTTATTTGAGTATGACTAGAGTTGTCTGAAATTTATTCTATATTTTGCCATAAATGAACATAGATTTATATCAGCCGTCAGTCTGTTTCTTGTCTAATAATTATAATATAATAAATCTAATAAATATAAAAGTATAATTATACTAAAACTACAACCTAAACAATCTGTAGTAATATGGTAATATGTAATGCATTTCTACACATTTCTTTTATTATTAAAAAATACAGGTACCACAGCTTTTCCATAGTCAGATATTCAGCATGATTTATTCTGAAGGCACATACAGACTTGAATGAACAAACCGACAGGAAATTACGGCATTCAGCAAGAAATATCAGGAGCAACTGTTGAGTCATGCAATTTGAATTGTCAGTAGCTTAGGGATCACAATATTACTGACCGACAGCATAGATTTTGATCAGCTCATTAAGCCAGCAGATGTGCAAGGCATTCAGTGGAAGCCATTATTAGGATTTATCTGACTTAAAAAACACCATATACACTCAAACTATATAGTGGCTTATTGTTTCTCAAACAGATCGCCATGGGGAATGAAAAAGAGAAATGAGATAAAAATATAGTTTAAAATGTGGATTTCATTTTTGAAGCTGTCTGTGGTATTTCTTTACCATCTTTTGCTCATTGTGTTATCTATGTTATGAAGTCCATGCACTTCAGTAATTATCACGTATGACAACCGTCTTTGACCCTTCAACTAACCATATATAAAAAAACAAATCATTCTGACTCGTCCATAACTTCAAGTAATAAATAAGTTTCACTGTTTATATTCGTTAATTGTGTTGTTTATGTATTGTATTAGCTTAGCATATTTGCCTATTATAATCTGTTTCAATCTGAGATTTAAATATAGGTTATAAAGCGGGCATTGGTAAACTTTTTGATGAGATACATGACTTGCCAGCACAATACTAAAAATACAACTAAGAAGAGTACACATACTACAAGTATAGAGTAAAAATAACAATAATGACATCATTTACTGCACTGTGTCATGCTAAAAATAAGGCCCTAACTCAGCATAATGTTGTTGACTATGTTATAACATACCATCAGCATCGTGTCCAGTCCTCGGGACAGCCTGCAGCACCACTGGTCCGATCACCAACTCCTCTTTAATCTCATGATCCGCATATAACTCTGAATAATATTCCTGCAGCTTTTCATCACCGGGTCCAACTGCTTCCTCAACCGGCTCTGCTTTTACATCAAATAGTGTGTCATCTTCATTCAAAGTGTGTAGGCCTTCCATTGTTCTCTGTAATGTAGTGATCAAAGTAGTGATTACTTGATCAGTCGTTCTCGGAAAGACTAATTTTCCCGCCTTAGCACCCACCATTTAAGAACCCCAACTCACTGAGCAAGTTACCCCTAGGAGAATATATGGTAACGTCAACTGAACGCCCTAACCAAATTTTTTTGGTAATCGAAGTTAGGAGCATTTAAATCGAAGACGAATAAAGTTTGAAAAAATCTCAATCAATCAACTTCAACGTCAAAATTATGGCTTCAGCATATGAATTATGAATGTGATGGTACTGCCAGTGTCAAGTGAAGAGACTGTGCAGTGTTAGAAAGGTATTGACAAAAAAGAAGAAATAACTGGGAAATACTACAACCGCATTACGGGGTTTTCGCGGTGTCCAGCCGCCACGATTAACGAATGCAATCTCCGTGAACGTGAAATGCGAACTGTGCGGTAACTAACGTCTTAATTTAAGAAAAAGAAAGAACCATTGACTGACGTTTTTCTGTGACTTTAGACGAAAATTACGAAAGTTAAAGAGAAATTTAAATTTAACTGCTTAACTGTCAAAAGTGGTATTAACACAGATCACACACACTCATGGTATTAATTTCGAGTCGCTACAGTCCTATCTTCTCAAAATGGATTATTCACTGTATACATTTTGAAACTATGGTAATTATACATATTTTTGAAAGCGGAACTCGTTTGAAATTATTTTCAATACAATATCCTAGATTTAAGTTGTAGAAATATAATACTAACCTTTTTTTAACGAAATACCAAGAACCAAAATACAATCAGCACTAATATAGTGATCTGTGGCAAATTGTCAATATATTTTTTAATTTTGACAATATTATTATGTGTAGAATAACTGTAAGTAATAATTGATACGAATAAATGAATTGAATTGAATTGAAAAATATCGGGACACTGAGCAAGTAAATCACGCTCGGGATATTGGCATGGCAAGTAGTAGTAGTAGTGAGAGTAGTAGTATAATTCTCACATTTTTGGCAGTTTTTTTCCCGCTTGATGATTAGTGTTGCCTTTTTTAGTGTTGCCATGACTATATCGTAATCCTACTTAATATTATAAGTGTGAAAGTTTGGATGTTTAGATGTTTGGATGTTTGTGACGCATTTACGGAAAAACTACTGAATGGATTTGAATGAAACTACAATAATATAGCTTATACATCAGAATAACATATAGGCTATAATTTATACAGACATATTATGTAAATTGTACAAAATCACACTTATAATATTAGTGGGATTACATGGGCAATTTGGGCATAACAAAAACGCGTTGCCTAGCAACCGACCATAGAATATATAATTCGTAAAACAAACTTTCGCGTTTATTATATTAGTGTGAAGACTATTTGAATGTACTACGTCAGATATTGAAATTTCTTTTGTTTCTTTAAATTATTAGCCTACGTAACAGAATAAACACTATTTTGTACCTTATGCTGAAAATGGAGATAGATGCCTATCGAACAAGTAGAATAAATCCTGAAGTACACGCGGACAAAGTCGCGGGCGGAAGCTAGTAGCCTATATATATCCCGATTTATACTATAATAACATAGATTTTAAATTTCGACTAACAATATATGGAATGATGTTTTCTGAAATAAATAATATTAATAATAAAGAGTCTGCGATGATCGCGTCACACTTACCGGTCGCCTGGCTTTCTTTTAACAACTGCAGGCATACTGAGTCAATCTAAATCTCTCTCAGATATATGGAGTTTGTATGTAATTCGCGCTTCTTTCTGACCAGCTAGCACGTTCTCGGGGATGCTGGTCGGTTGCTTGCTGACCAGCGGCCTTATCGTGTAACTCCAACACCGATCACGATCCCTTTGAATTTGACGTTTGAAGATGATTCACGAACTTCACACCGCTCAAACGCGACTGCTAAATGTCATTGAAAGGTATAGCGACTAATCACGAGTTTGAAAGATTATGAATGAACGAAATCGTAATTTTGACATAAAATTGGTACCGTGTAACTTTTTGACAACTAGAAATCGCTTTCAAAGCGACTCGCAAGTGTCAAATGAAAGATTCAACACTGACCTCGAATCTTTCAAAGATTTCTCGCAAGTTTATTATTGTTTTATAACTTTAATGATTAATTTAGTTTCAATGTCGTTATATCAATTGAATTAGTAGCAAGAACTATTTTGATAGCTAGCGTAGAAGAAGAAATTAAGCCGCACAATATAATAAATTGATGTTTTATTTATAACTCTCAATAATTTCAGATTATTTTTATTATTTGCCTAAATAAGTAATAAAATCAACAAGATAATATACGTTACGTACGTAAATAATTATTTTGTATTAATTTCGAGTATTATGGTATCTCTTCAAAATTAGCTATGATGGGTGACTGTAGGTGACTACTGTTGTGTAGATAATAAATAATAATTTGTGCTGTTTGTTTACGGTGCTATGTGTGAATGGATGAGAACCCACAATATAATATTTGTATATAATTTATATTATATATACTTCGGAAATGAACTTTCTACACCACTGGTGGTACCAAGGCTATCTTAGTTATTAGATGAAATGAAACCTTAGCAATTTTTGAAAAAAAAGATACCAAAACGAGCGATAAAAATATTTTAAGATAACTAAAGAAGTGGCTGTAAGATTTAAGGACCATTGCCTGTTAAGGTAACTAAAGAATTGGCTGTAAGATTTAATGATCGTTGCCTTTTAAGACAACTAAACAACTGGCTGTAAGATTTAAAGACCATTGCCTTACCTGCTAAGGATAATGAAAAATCACAACGACAACAAGCGCCGATTTCATTCGTTCCGAAAGCGATTGTGATTAAGGAACGATAGGTGTGCTTGACGGTGCGGGTAGACAGGTGTGTCTCGTTTTGTACATTTTGTATGGCATTCTAGCCTTCCGGACCCCGGATGATCTGGATAGATCAGAACAGCAAAGACGCGTGTCTCCACACTAATCCTGTCGTCTCTTTTTGGAAAATGTCAATGTATCCAATGCCCTAAAAATATGTAAGTATATAATATTACAAATATACTTGTGTTAATAGTAAGAGCGCTTTTGACGTTTTCCTCTTCGAGCCAGTTATCAAGATTCTCGGCGCGAACTTGAAAAATGGTGGTTCATTGCAATTTTAGTAATTCGTTAATAATGTGTTTTTGTGTGTTATAATGGTGTGATATAGTACAAAAAGTGTCACAGACGGTGTTATAGTATTGATTACGTAAAATTGTGACGGTTTCAACGCGATCAAAAGGGTTTACCATGTCGAATACAATCGGCATATGGAATCTTTCGAATTATGTTGAAACCAAGGTTGACCTTTGAAATTCTCGTCAAAAATCGTCAAAATTAGCGATAAAATGTACACATTATACATTTTATTGAGAAAACTGAAGTCTGTTTTGTAAAATATTTAAGCTGATGGTAACTTTACCAATGCTTCTAATTAAAAAAATCTGTCATGTAATTGACATTTGTCACAGACTAATATATGTACCTGACATTTGTGGTGATTTCATGATTTGGTGGTGATTATCTAGGAGCATTTAATCACTATTATATGCAATTATATGTTATATGCTCCTAGAATTGCGACAGTTTTCGTCTATAATTTTATTGTTAGCAAAGTAATTTACTGTAACAAAATGGAATCGCTTCCGTCTACCTCACTTCCATTGAATGATTTATTGTCTCCGCGGAAGAAACGCAAAGTGTCTCACTTTACTGAAAATGAGAAGTCAATGATAGTTAATGTGTTTAAGAATGTGGAGGAGACCTGGCCCGCTGATAAATATCGATCAAAACAGGATATGAAGAACAAAACAGCTAATATATTGGGTATATCGAAATCGGCTGTTTATAGAATTTTAAAGGAATTCGTCGAAACTGACACAGTTAAGCCTGCGGCCTTGCCGAAGAAGCGTGTATCAATCTTAGATAGGGTAAATGAATATGAGTCGTGCATAAGAAAAATTGTGCACAGTTTCTATATAAAAGGAGAGTCACCAACGACTAAGAAGGTTTTACAAGTCATGAATGACGATGAATCTTTACCGAATTTAGGCTTAACATCCCTGAAAAAAATATTAAAACATTTAAAGTTAAAATACATCAAAAGAAGGAGAAACAGTGGGGAGAGAGATGACGTAGGATTATGGAGTAAGTGCATGTACATTTACGAGCTGTAAAATCTTGCTGTGTGTTCTCGGCTTTATAATAGGACCATTCTATATCAACCTGTATCATGAAAGACAACTAAGTAAAAAAATTATTCAGGTTGGCAGCCACATCTCCCTATGTAACAACCACTGCATCTCTAATTCATCATCAGCCGGGAAACGTCCACTGCTGGACATACGTCTCCATCATGGTACGCCACATCGACCGGTCCCGAGCCACCTGCATCCAGCGACTCCCTGCTACTCTAACCGGGTCGTCGGTCCATCTAGTGGGGGGACGGCCTGGTACGTTTCCTGGTACATGGTCGAGAACCTTTACTCCCCACCGGTTATCGGTTCTTCGAGCGATGTGGCCTGCCCATTGCCACTTCAGATCACTGACTTGTCGTCGTCGACTCATTGCTCGCTGAGTGACTTTGAGCTCGTTCATTCGGTCCACAGTAAAGGACCATGTTTCGGTTCCATATGTCATCACTGGCAACACGCACTGATTAAAGACTTTTGTCTTTAGACACTGAGGTATTTTGGACATTCTCTAATTGCAGTGCCCAAAAGGGGGGATCGCTCTCCCTGAAAGTGTAAAAAGTGCTAGACAAACATTAGAACAAGTGCAATGATATTCATTAATCAGCTCGAAGAGCTGCTAGGGTATCAAGCAAATAGTAATATAGACTCTCCTGAAATGCTACATACATTCAACATACCTGTGCCAAAAATTCAATTGCCCTAAAAGACAACTTTTATTAAGGCAAATTTAAGATTTATATCATTTTCTTATGGATGCCATTGTCAGAACTGGACCGAATTAAAATGGGACCACACGAGACGACCCACCTTTCAAATACATATAAAAGCATCATCCAAATTGGTTCACCCAGTGAAAAGTTCTGAGGTAACAAAAAAAATACCTGTCGAATTCAAAACCTCCTCCTATTTTGAAGTTGTTTATTAAGAAATCTTTTTCATTTCATCATCATCAACAGTCTATATACGTCCCCACTGCAGGAGCTCAGGTTGTAGCAGTGCATTATTAACAGAATTTTTTTTAATGTTATCAATTGTAATCGGAGTATAACTATAACAGTAAATTCTATACTGAAATTAGATATTCTAGAATTATAAGATTCCTAGGTGAAAAGGTTACTATATTTATTGATATATATACAGTTGTTAACAACACTAAATATAAATTAAGCAAGTTGTGTTAGCCTGTAAGTGTGGTGCATATAGACATAAAACTCCGGAAACCTTTATCGTAATAAGAATTATACGTACTATGTTGGCTGACCTATTAAATAATGACAACAAATCATACTGTGATCACCAATACACCTGACAAGTGGGGGTATTATAGTGAATCCCCTCACGGAAACTCCAATGTGGTGACCTATGAGGAAGGCTTGTATCCAGTAGTAATGATGTCTGGGTATTAAGAACAACGGCCATATTACGTTCTGTATTATGTCACTGTTTGACAAAATATTTTTATCTGTGGCTACGTGAAATAATCCTATTGTAATTCGTGTTATTATTGTATAGTTTTTGTATGATTTGTTTTCAGATTCACAACCCACTGTAGAGGATACTCAGAGAAGTTTAGCTAGGTCACCAAATCAAGTAAGTTACACTGTCCTACCTAAATCTACAATAAATGGTCCTTCAGAATGGTGACATAAGTGTAAATTCTGACTTAATAGGTTAATTACTGTAACCATCAATCCACATGCCAAATGCCCTGATTATGGCAATATCGCCTGATGGTAAGGCAATATAATATGTGATTTATAAGTTGTTGTTAATGTTAACCCTTTCGATACAGATCTGATATAGATGTTCAAAAAGTATATAAAAAAGATGCAGTGTATATTACTTTGTGTTCCAGCAATCCTTGCGTATAAAT
This sequence comes from Carcina quercana, assembly GCA_910589575.2. Classification (NCBI taxonomy): domain Eukaryota; kingdom Metazoa; phylum Arthropoda; class Insecta; order Lepidoptera; family Depressariidae; genus Carcina; species Carcina quercana. The sequence continues at coordinate 5,834,090 of OU342455.1, read as the reverse complement.
ACATATATGCAATGATAATTTCAGAGATGGCTACAGAATTTTATCAAAATCGCAGCTCATCTTGTCAAGAATTGGGTAGATGAAAAAAAATTATTATTTGAGGGGCCGTGTGAATAGGTATAGCACTGCCAGAGACTTTTCAATACGAATATTACTTTTCCTAATACGTATAACCTGTTGAAAAGTGATTCTAGTTACGCAGTGCAAAAACCGGTACAAAGGTGTGACGTAACGGCTAAGCGTTGAAATTGAAAATGTATGAAACTTTTAACATTTGAGCTATCTCGTAAAATAATGTTTTAATGTGACCATGCCCCTATAAACCTTCACAGTGTAAATGAAAACATTAAATTAAATATGAAAAATACAATTCGAGTAATTTATTTGGTTTTGGTAAAATCTAAATCGAATGATGTCGTATATAATTAATCTTTACAGATGTTCATCAAAGTTGAGCCACTTGAAGAAAAAGATATTACTATGGCAATGGATACCATCAAAGATGAGTCTACAGATATATGTTCTGACACGGCACAAACAATTAAAACTGAGCCTGTTCCTGAAGACGTTATGATAGAAGTGCCCTGCCAAGAGAGGCTGGATGAACACTATTCAGAGCTGTATCTGAAACATGAGATTAAAGATGAATTGGTGATTAGTCCTGAGGAGTTGCAGCCTGCTTCCTATACTACAACAAAAGCTCACGGTATGTATCATCAACAGCCTATATGTGTCCCCACTGCTGGGGCGCAGGCCTACTCTCCTACAGAGGTTTTTTTTTCAGGCCATCAGTCCATATTTAAAAAAATTACAATTATGAATGATGCCAAATTTCTAAGTTAAAATAGTATGTCCAATATTAAAATAATCGAATAATTAATTAATTAGTATCAAGCGATAAGTCCATCGACCTATTCTAATTCTGTCACTTGCAGTGAAAGGGGTTCGCCCACCATGCTTTAGTCCATAGTCCACCATGCAGGACCAGTGCTGGTTGGTAGACTTCACACTCACCTTTGAATTTCTTCTCAGGAGTGTGCAGGTTTCCTTACGATGTTTTCCTTCACCGAAAAGCCAATGATAATGAGCCAGGATCGAACCCAGACCTTAATTGTTAAAAGACTGACGCTCTACCCAACTGAGCTACTGCGGCTATTTATTATTAGAAGGCAACAAAAATAATTTAACTGATGAACAAATATTTACACATGACGTAGAATGAAATTAAACAAAACTTTTTCTGTACATGCAGCAGTCACCACAAAGTAACAAACTCACTGCGATGTCGCGATATACATAGCAAAATTCACCAGCGGGTGTACGCCGCAGCCGGCCTGCTTTGAGTTCGCGGCAGCATCCTTCGATAGAGGCGACATAAAACATGTCCAGACCCTGCAATATACAAAGCTGTTGAGAATTTATGAAAGTATTTATAAGATGCAACTATGTATGTGAAACTTGTATAGCAATAGCAATGTCAATAAAAGTTAATCGTTTGAAAGTATTTATAAGATGCAACTATGTATGTGAAACTTGTATAGCAATAGCAATGTCAATAAAAGTTAATCGTTCACTAGTGGATTCTATGAAAGTGATACAGTGATGTCTCCATTTTATTGTAATTGTGTCTAAAATAGTGCGGATATTAAATTGTGAATAAACCATCCAGTAGTCTTTCATTTCCCTATTCAACCATAGACAGGACTAAACACCTCAATGGCCTAATGACTCGTTGGCCTATCAATCCAATGGTGGTGGTAGAAAATTTTCTGTCTGTCTAGCCAGCCACCACCTTGTTAACTAAGTGTGAAACATAAACAGCAAGAAAAATAAGTTTGCGCCTCTGAGTACAGTCATACAGGGAGAGTCGTCAGTGTCGTCACCATTACAGTACTCGCACGCTATGTTTGCTCCTCTGAAGTTAGCTCTCCGCAATTTCAAACATGAACAGTCGGAATGTGTGTGTATTATTTTCGATAATAACTATCCCTAGATGACATACAACACTAGGACATTTCTTTACACCCGCTAAGTTGCCTTACCTCCCATTTATACGTTAATAATTGATACTTCGCGGTCTTTTGTTGCTAACTTCAGAAGGGCAAACTTAGTTTGCGAGTACTATAGTTGAGATTGAACGTCATATGTTTATATTAAATGTTTCTATTTGGCAGTGATGTATTTTTTCCTTATCCTTTTTAAAGTCCCGTTTCGTTATTTTGTAAATAATTTAGTTCATTGTAGTTTGTTAAAGTTTCCTTTTGTGTACATTTAAATGTAAATAAACGATTTTTGCTTGTCACACTGTATAAAATAAAAAAGAACAATGTCAACTAAATGTCAATGTCAAATTCTTGGCGCGAACTTGAATAATGGTGGTTGAATGAAATTTTTCGTAATTCGTTAATAATACTGTTGTGTGTTTTTTGTGTTATAATGGTGTGATATAGTGCAAAAAGTGTCATGGTCGGTGTTATAGTATCAATTACGCAAAATTGCGAGGGTTTCGACGCGATCGGAAGGGAAAAACATGTCGAGTACATTCGGCAAATGGATTCTTTCGAATTATGTTGAAACCAAGGCTGACCTTTGAAGTTCTCGTCAAGAATCGTCAAAACAAGCGATAGAATGTACACATTATACATTTTATTGAGATAACTGAAGAAAATATATATTCAGAGTAGGCTGTATGGCTTTGTTCCTTTGCCTTCCGATTCGGGAGGATTAAACTACTACTAATGTCAATGTCATTTTTGCACGTTCGCTGTGTTTGTTTAATTGTTTATGTGGTTTTATTTTATGCAAAGGGAATATACATAAACAACTTTTGTACGTGTTTTAGATAGAATTGAATTGAATATACATAAACAACTTTTGTACGTGTTTTATGCAAGTCTTACATATTGTTATTTGTTATCAGATCGACTTGATTGAAAATGTTTAAATGGAGTATGAAGTCTGATCTGTGCCGATGTTGTCATGCCGAAGGCAGCTTTAGGAGTTTGAAGGAGACCTACATACATGAAGGAGCGACGGAAGTTTATAATATTTTGATGAAAGAAACATTTGGTATTTTGGTGAGTATAATTTCGAGTGTAGAGTCATCCGTCATCAAGGCGGGACTTGGTTGGGGTGCACAAAAGGGGGCGCTGAGGCGAGACTTTTGTACACCCTAACTGAAGAAATTCAAAGGTGTGTGTAAAGTCTACCAATCGTCACTGGTCCCGCGTGGTGTACTATATATCTATAGCTCCTACAGTGGGGGATGTATATAGGCTGGTTTAAATAATTCTGTAATAATTGTAAATTTTAAGATGGACATTCCTCTCAGATTCCTCCAGCAACCGGAGTACTCAGCGCATCAACATACACTGTATGTGTGACATGTATAGAGCGACTCAGGGATGCGGCACGCTTCAAGAGACAGGTGTTGGAATGTGAACAGAGATTCAGAGGCTTCCGGGAAGGTTAGTAATGAGTTTCCGTGGTGATCACAAATAAAATGAATGTTTTATAACTGTCCAGTGGCATAGCTGCTGTAGTGCTAGACGGGGACATGTTTAAGGATCCCCTCAGCCTTCATGAACGACATTTAAAAAGTTTTAGTATATCCTAGTTGAACAAAAAAAATTCTCATCTCCTATTTTTAGGCAATTACTTATGAAAACCAGCTAAAATAATAATAATAATGTTTTTATTGGCAGGCATAAAAAACCCATAAAAAATACAATTAGACTAACTTACGAGTAAGTACAAGTATGTACACGGTCAAAGCGATCTAAACTAATATAAAGCGTTATTTTCTGTTTGCATCTCTGTGGACGGAGAGCCAGTGCCTAAAAATAGGACCGGAGATCCCGTCACATACTGCCCTCAGTAGGGCATTACTGGAGGAAAAGAGCCTCTCCCGGAACGAGGTACCGCGGGCTCTAATGAGACAAAAAAAGTCGGGGACCCTCGCCTCGGCGAACATACCCGACGCGCTGCACCAACGCGGCACCCCCATCAGGATGCGGAACGCGTCGTTTTACCGCACCCTGATGGTGCTCATCGACCTTTTCAGGTAGTTGGTCCAGAGTTGACAAGTGTAGAAGCACTGTCAGTAAGCTTGAAACAGCGTTAACTTTACAGTGCGACTACACTTGCCAAACCGACGTGCGAGCATGTTGCACCTAACCGATAGTGCCCTTGCTATAGCTATGCTATTTTAAAAATTTGTATGCGAGCATTCTGAGCAGAGTCCTGGCACTGATTTCAGATATGCGGATGAAACTTAAAGGTAGCACAAGTTACAATGATCTTGGGAAAGATCCCTCACTGTACCTTCCTGACGAAGAAGATAGCCTGCAGATAAAACAGGAGGTGATTATTATTGTATTATAATTAATTATTAGGCACTTTACAATATATATAAAAAATCAGTTGTTAGGTAAACTAATTGTATTGTTCAAATTGATTTTACGTATTTTAGTAAGTAAGTGACTATAAGTGCAGGCTTGGTCTATCTACACTAATATTATAAAGAGGAAAGATTTGTAACTATTTTTGTATGTTTGTAATGAATAGGCTCAAAAAGTACTGGGCCGATTTAAAAAATTCTTTCACCAATAGAATGCTACATTCTTCCAATTTGACATAGGCTACATCTCATTTTGAAAAAAATTAGGGATCCTTGGTAAAATTTGAACAATGTAACCGAAGGTGTGGAAAAATGAGTCTTAAAATGTCTTTCGTCGAATGCGCTGCCCAAACTATTAGCGATAGAACAAAATAATGTACAACAATATTTAAGAACATCATAATGTCTACAAAAAACTCCGCGGTAGCATATGTCCAACTATTGTAGTTATGTCACTACAACAACTTTTTTCATTTTAAACTTTAATGAAAATGCTAACCAAATTCAAACCATGCTATTTATGTGTTTATATTAATCCTTATCCAAATAAATTATTTTATGGTCAAGACCATTTAACTACCTATAAAATAGTTTTTAAATTATTTAAATTGGACTTTCCATTCAAAAGATATTACGAATTAAAAAATTCAAACAGTAAACAAAACCGCCATAGCGCCGTTGCCGTTGTTTGCGATGCAGTCTGAAAAGCGCGCCGGGCATCGCGGCGGGCGGGGCGGAGGGGTCACTGAAATAATTTTTTTAATATATAATTTAAAAATAAATAATAATTTTTTAATAAATAAAAATATTTGTGAAAAAAAGTGTTTTATATCCAAATTTCCAAAAATAAATAATTGTCTACCCCGTGCGAAGCCGGGACGGGCTGCTAGTGTGTTATATTTTTGTTCCATATATATTTCTTGAATCCTTGGAGGATCTGAACGTAATGCTCAATGACCTCAACAGAGTTTCCCAACAGGTAGGTTTAAAAATGAACATGGACAAGACGAAAACATGTCAAATGTCCATGTTGCACCTATGCCGGTAGTGGTTGGGAACACTACAATCGAAGTTGTAGACGAGTATGTATACCTGGGACAGATCGTTCAACTAGGTAGGTCCAACTTCGACAAAGAGGTCAACCGAAGAATCCAACTCGGCTGGGCAGTGTTCGGGAAATTACGGCATAACTTCTCGTCCAAAATACCTCAGCGTCTAAAGACAAAAGTCTTTGATCAGTGTGTGTTGCCAGTGATGACATACAGAACCGAAACGTGGTCTTTTACTGTGGGCCGAATAAACAAGCTCAAAGTCACTCAGCGAGCAATGGAACGAGCTATACTCGGAATAACTCGAGAGCCCGTAACACGAATGGTCCTCGCAGCATGTCTGGGTGGCGGACATTGTTCGTGTGACCCTCCATCCGTCAGGTGTACGAGTTTAGATGGGTTCGTACATAGACAGCTACTTGACCAGTAGACATGGCAACGTCATTATACCGAACAAGATGAAAAATGGCCTCGCTGTCTCATCAGATCGAATCCGCGCCATCACCCGGATAGCACGCTTCTGGAGACAAAAATAAACCCATGGCTGACCGGGAACCTCGTTGACATCAGGGGTTTACATCCACAGGACCCAACCCAAGTTGTGTAACTGATCACTGGATATTTCTGTCATCAACAGGACACCACGGAAGACCTGCAGTTAACAGATCTGTGTAATGAAGGTGATGTTGGAAGCTTCCGGCCGCCTGATCAAAACACCAGCGGAGATGGACTGGGGGACTTTTATATAATTTATGTCCCTGAGACCGGGCCGGATGAGGACCTGGAGACAGAGGTAGTGATGCGTTCATTAGCCGCCTCCGTACCCTACAGGACTAAGTATCTAGAGTGTGTTTGCGTGAACACACCCTCTCTTGCCGCTCCCATACCTCAAACTCAGTTATGCATTAGACCTGTAAGGTACTTCTAAATATTTGTGTGTCAACAATGGCTAAATGTGATTTACTACCGTTTTATAGTATGACCATCTCAATGACCATATTCAAGACAAATAAATACAGTGTAAACTCTATGTAACGTCACTCGATTTAACGACAAACTCCCTAAAGCGTTGAAATCACTCGGCTTTGGTTGGTTCAGCTTGTCGTCCATACAATGATACACTCTATATAGCATTACACCCACTCTCAATAACGACAACAATTAAATACAATGTAGTAAAAAGTACTTTTTAATTTGCCAAAATTAGTAGAAACTGTGCAGCTGTGTCCGTTCTTTTGTCGCTGTATTATCCTAGTCCGTAATGAACTCGACTGTCGGCGTCATGCACACCCAACATTCTAATAAATCCGTTCTTTTGTTTACAAACTGGGATTGCTGCACGCGTGTACTGTTGTTAGTTTCTACATTACATACAGATTGTTCTTCTCTCCATTTAACAACAACTCTCTGTAACGTCAAAATATGCACAGTCCCTTGAGTGTCGTTATATAGAGTTTACGCTGTATTTGATTTTGATTGATTTTTTAACTATATTATTTATATAAACAAATAAGAAATAAAACATCTTGATTGTATTCTTTACAGAATACGGTGTCGTACTTGCTGACGTCAGATTGTAATATGACAGATGACCCCAACAACTTAACAGACACTGTCGTCAAGAGTGAGCCGGACCTGGACGACGCAGGTATCTGGCCAAAATGTATTTGTACAATAGACATGTTTTTTTGCCGTTGTCCGACTCGCACTTGGCCGATTTTTTCCATTACCCTTCTAAACTCGTTCTATATTTTGGTATGTCCACAGATTGTATCTCAATACCTGTTGAAGAAGATCGAACATGGGCGATAGAAACACCAAGAAAACAACTCTTTGTTTGTGACATTTGTAATAAAAAATGTATCACAAAGCGATCATTAGCAAATCATATCCAACAACATCTAAAAGGTAAACTATCACGTGACACATCCCAAAAGACAACCACAAAATCTAGTGTCGTAAAATTCCATAAAAGTGCTAATATAAAGCGACCTGTTCAAAAAGACGCAAAACGTTATTGCTGCGATGTATGCCATAAGTTTTTCACCCTTAGGTCGAGTTTAATTAAACACATATCTGTCTGTCACTCAGATAACCCCAAAACAAAACGAAAATTCCCTTGTCATATATGTCTTAGGGAATTCACTGAGAAGGGTAATCTAAAGCGACACTTGTCGCTTCACGCTGGAGAGAAGAAGTTCTCTTGTGACATATGTGATGCACGCTTCACACAGAAGGTCCATTTGGATTCACATCAAATTGTTCATACAAAGGAGAGGAAATTCGCTTGTGGTGTGTGCCATACTCGTTTTCTGAGGAGAACTTGTTTAGAGAACCACGAAGCAGTTCATCATAAAAAAAAGAGAATCAAAACAAGAAAACAGAGAATGTATTTTTGTGATAAATGCCCAAGGTCGTTTACGGCGATATTTTTTTTAGAGAAACACTTGGCCAATCACTCGGATGTAATTCCGGTGCACTCAGGTGAAAAAACCCAATATGTTTGTGATAAGTGTTCTGCAGAATTCACCACGCGAGTTAATTTTATGAATCATTTACGCACTCACTTGAGTTTCCCCTGCGGGATTTGCAGTAGGTACTTCTCAACACAAAGTGATTTAAGATCGCACATGTCCGTTCACAAGCGCGGGAAAAGGTTCCAATGCGAGATATGTCACAAAAAATTCGTGAGGAGGTGTAATTTAAGGATACATTCAGTTATTCACACCGGCGAAAGAAAGTTCTCTTGTGATATTTGTGATAAAAAATTTATTGACAACAGTTCTCTGAATAGGCATTCGCTTGTGCACTCCGGCGATAAAAAGTTCTCGTGTGATTTATGCCCCAAAAAATATTTTCGTAAATACAATTTGCAGATACATTTAGCTTCCCATTCAAAGAAAATGCAATAAAAAGCGTTATATTTTGTACGGATTGCTTTAATTCAACTCAAATATACTTTATTACACACGCACACGCGCGCACACACACACAAACGAGTACATACTGTAGTAATATTGTGCGAGGAAATTATTTTATAGCATTCTATTTGTCATTGAACACTGTTTGTTTTCCTTAAATAAACGAAAATATATAAATGTTTCAAACTGAATTTCTCTTTCTTCTTTTGGAATAGCTGGCTTTGTGCTTGTCACCCTAAAACACTTATACATCGTCAACCTTCCTCCCTATTCCACGCATATTCCAGGACGTAAGTACCACGGGATATCCTCAACGACCCCCATGATCCGATCACTTCGGTTCTTCAAGCACTACGGATCTAAGGATCCGTCCTCTCAAAACAACGTGCAACCAATTTAGATTGGGTTGAATTGTATTTTATAACATCCCACCAAAATAAAGATATATGTCATAATTATTTTTTTGATTTTGCAAGAATTTAAAGGCGAAAAATATAGTTCCTCGAATTCTTAAAATATTATTAGATTCAGTTTTTTCATTGCATTGGGAACGTTTTTTATAGGGTGGCCTGTGGGTCAACTATACGCAGCGCTCATACAGCGCCTTACGCGTCCAATATAACAATGCGTTTAGGATGTTGTTTGGGCTCCCGCGATATTGCAGTGCATCGACAATGTTCGCGGAGGCGCAGACGGATGGCTTCCATGCAATCATCAGGAAACGCTGCGCCTCCCTGCAGCGCCGCTGTCGGGGGAGCACAAACATCATCCTGAGCGTATTGGGGGACAGGTGGGACTCCCCGCTGCTGGGACACTGGTCACGTCTGCACACTGCACGTGACTAGTGGCCTGGCAGAGGGTATGGTCTTGATCTGCACAATTGTGACATTGTGTAAATTGTATAAATTGACATTGTATAAATTATAGCTTATTACTAACACTAGGTTAAAATTGACTATTTTATTTACTAACAAAAATATGGATTATGTCTGAAACAAATAAATAATAATAATAATAGGGGTATATGAAACAAAAAATAATACTCGGGTTTCCTGAGTAGGAATTCAGATTTGGAATGCCGCCTGACTATGTGTGTTTTTTGTGTTATAATGGTGTGATATAGTGCAAAAAGTGTCACAGACGGTGTTATAGTGTCAATTACGCAAAATTGCGAGGGTTTCGACGCGATCGAAAGGGTTTACCATGTCGAATACATTCGGCATATGGATTCTTTCGAATTATGTTGAAACCAAGGATGGCCTTTGAAATTCTCGTCAAGAATCGTCAAAACAAGCGATAAAATGTACACATTATACATTTTATTAAGAAAACTGAAGAAAAGATATATTCAAAGTAGGCTGTATGGCTTTGTTCCATTGCCTTCCCATTCGGGAGAATTAAACTACTACTACTATGTTGTCATTGTCACTCCCATATTTTATCCTCTTTGGTCACTCGCATTTTCTTTTCTGTAGTTTTCGTTTTCTGCACTGAGCAAGTAAATCATGGTTTTCTGTGTTCTTTCGTTAGTTTTGAACATGAAGCCATAATTTAAATGTTGGAAGTTGAAGTTTTGAACATATATAGTGATCTGTGGTTTTAAATCGTGCGTGAGTGTGGTGAATTAGTTGTGTTTCGTATATATTTTCTTTAGACATACTTTATACGACCCTTGTTTTGATAATGCACTCTGACTCTGAACCGAACCCTGTTGACTCTGGCACGAATCTGGGCCCTGTCTCTGCTTATGATGATGAACCTGGTGCACACTCACATAATGTCGACCCTCGCGCGAAGCTGTCATATAGCAGCAATTTTCGCTGCGTGTGTTGCAGAGCGGATATGAGGAGATTACGACGTCATCCTCTAGAAATTTTAGAAATTAAATCGGTTATACAGCAATGGCTTCTTCCACAAAATGTAAGATTCGTAATAGTTAATATTATGCTAGTATCTTAGGTTTTAACGATGATTTTTTTGTGCAAACTGAGGACACACTCTTACATTTCAACTCAACTTTTCATCATTTTATATGACGATAAAGCTATATATAGACGTACAGTTTACAAGTAATTCTTCAATTCATAAGAACATAGCTATAGATATAAAAAAATGTAGTTAATATTGTTATTGAAGCAGTAGACTTCCACTGAGAATACTGAGTACCTTGTTTCCCACGGGAATCATGCTGGTAACCTTTGGCCTTACTAGCGACATCAACCACTAGATTAGAACATAGACGGGCAGAACTTGTAGAAAATAATATAGACAGACTTGTTTGATATGTGATTCTAAGATTGATGAAGTAGATTATTCTTTAAAACAAAACAACATTCAAAAAGCTACACAAAATGTTGAGCCCTATATACAATTACAAACTTATTAATTCTGTATAAATTTATTATGTACACTCGAGTATTTTTTATGTACACTCGAGTACAGAAGTGGATACCTATTTTTGTATGGAACCTATCTACTTTATAACAGGATTGTACTTGGCCTTAAATTCTTGTGATGGTAAGTGATGATAAAGCCATTGTATGGAAACACAAGTTAATGAAACGCTGGCTCTGTTAACTTTTATAACAGGAACACAAAAGTGCTACTAGCACTGCTGTTAGCCCAGGGCTTCCCAAACTTATTCGTACTGTGTTTAGGATTTGTTCCTTTATATATAGGTGTTAAATAAGTGGACTGTATTAACTGGATTGATTCTTTTAATGTTATCAAAAGAGATGCGCCGTGCGCTCGGTTCTACGGTTGCGATCAGAGAGAATGTCAGACGAGATGTCGCTCGACGTGCGGCGCGCCGCTCCCCGCGCGCCCCGCCGGAACTGTTCGGAAACCCGAACATACTGTGACACCCTTGAGAATTTGACACTATTTGATGCCGCTTCTCAACCCAGTACCAGTTTAATACTAGCCTAATAACCGGTTATCAGAAAAATATCTCAACATTTATAATTATTACTAGAAAATAAGAACAAAAGCATAAAAATTGATATAGATTTTTATTTGACTGTTAGTTGGCTGCTAATGAGAAGGATGTGCTTTCATTTCTGAGCATAGCTTCTCATAACTTCTCATCGACACACTATCCCCCTGGGACAGTGCTGCGATGCAGTAGGATGATGGATGTAGAATAATGTTATTGGACACCAGCTAAATATATCCGTTTGAAAACTACTTTTAACAATGTCATTCATGTCATTGCTGAGTGACTTTGAGCTTGAGGGGTTTATTCGGGTTATTACCATTTTTTACAGGTGCAGAAATCTGATCGTGTCTGTCATCCCTGCTGGCAGAGAAGTGCCAGAGTAGCTGCACGTGCAACATCGGATGTAAACTCCGTTGCTTCTGGTTCACGATCAGAGAGTGCTCGTTCAGTGGAAACACCGCCTGTCCTTGAAATCCTGCCATCCTTGTCATCCTCTCAAGAAGGTAAAGTACCTACGATTGTATTACCTATTTACGTTAGAGCCCCTGGCACTCAATGATGCTGCTTTTTGGGGTTCCATTATCAAACAGGGAACCCTTATAGTTTCACTCTGTCCGTACGCGGCTTAGCTCAGAGACTCTTACTACTAGACAGCTGTAATTTGGTTCGGGTATACATATGAATCATCCCAACAAAGTGGTAGAATAAAACCTTGAAAGTTTCAGGTGAAAGTGATGTCAAAGTAGAGCTGGATGAGGAAACTGGTTTATTTAGTGAGGAGAAGCTGCAGAAATATTCAGAGCTGTATCAGGACCATGAGATTAAAGAGGAGTTGGTGATCGGACCAGAGGTGCTGCAAGATGTATCGAGGACTGGATATGCTGCTGAAGGTATGTACTCTGTATAATGGCATAATGTCTTCTATTAATATGTGGTAATAGAATAGATTAGAGATGCCTTTATTTATTTTTAAACTAGCAACCCACCTCGGCTTCGCACGTGCAGTGTGCTATGCTTGCATTTTTGCGTCGAGTATGAATTACTTAGATTTAAATAACATATTACCACACACACTAATTGGAGTATTTTTAATGTATTTTATTTCACATCCTGCAAGTATTTGATAATATAAATATAATTTACATAAAAACAAACTTAAACAAATACATGTGTCTCCACTCATCCATGATCTTGTTGGGAGCAACCATTTGCTTGTAATAACTGTTGAATCTACACGACTCGCGAGAGCGGGTGCGGGTGCGGGTGCTGTATGGAGTACCTCTGTCACCTTTGGGATGGCTCTGCTAAATACCAGCTAGCTGCCCTGGACTGGTGGAACGACGTGCAAAGAGGCTCATTGGCAATGATTCGCTCGTGCAGGCCATTTATGTTACAAACCTAAAAGCCAATCAATTTTCTAACGAAAAGGTATATTTGTTTTTGTTTTATATAACTACATTTACGTCATAATATTTAAAGTATTATTTTTGTGGAAATAAATAAATATTTGATTTGATATTTGAATTACGGAGCCCTACACTGCGCGTGGCCCGACACGCACTTGGCTGCTTTTTTACAATTTCAATTTGAAATGATAATAATGGTTAGTCATGAAATGTTTAATGTACATTTACTAAAGTTCCAGGTGAAGGTTATGTCAAAGTAGAGCCGGTTGAGGAAACTTTCGGGTGTAGTGAAGACAAGCTGCAGAAATATTATTCAGAGCTGTATCCGGATCACCAGATTAAAGAGGAGTTGGTGATCGGACCAGTGGTGCTGCAGGCGGTCCCGAGGACTGAACAGGATGCTGGAGGTATGTGCTCTGTATGATGTTTTCTATTACTGTGTAATAATATAATAGATAGAGCTGCATTGTATTTTATATATAAACTAGAGACCCGCCCCGGCTTCGCACGGGCAGTAGAGCATATACCTATGCTTACCCTACAGCCAGTAAAGGAACACTGTATGAAATAAAACGTCAAAAAAATTACAAAGCCTCATACTATTGTTTATAGAGTTCCGGACATCGGATGAAAAACGAAACCCTTCTAATCTCACTGTGTCTGTCCGTCCGTACTTGCGTCAGTCTGTCACAACGGATTGATACATTACGCGTGATATTACACATGTCATGCTTTGATTCAAATGAAACCATAAAAACCTGGATAAAGACCCTGGACTACAAAGAAACAGAACGAATGCTTGAGTTTGTAAAGTAGCAGTAACGTAATGTTCCAAGGCGCCATTCGGTAAATTGTGTAAATGAGTGTAGCGCCCTTCGTTCTGCATTGCTCACTCGCACCTGGCGCGACGCGAGCGAGAGGGAGCACGCGCGTGTTCGGGTTCTCAAGCAGAATGACAAGGAAGGGCGGGACACGCATGTTACTTAAATACAACCTTATTATAAGACAGTAAAGCTTGTTTTTAATTCTAAGCATTGCATTACATCAAAAGGAAGAGTTGTTCTCTAGAGTGATGTGTAATGTTGCATTGTAATATTACGTGGTATGAAATGTAATGACATATCACATTACTTTAACGTATTTTGTATATTTAGACTTATGGCATTTTATTTTCTACCTGCGGTTGCAAGCGGCAAGACAGCAGCCGAGAGCTCTCGTGAGTCATTCCCACTTGAGCATCATCATCCTTGGGCCGTAGTCTACCACGCGGGCCTATTGCAGATCCGATTTCAGATCGGGTGGATTTATGGACACTGAATGTAATTTACTAAACGACACACTCGTGAAGGCACTGCAATTGTATCAAGTTCACCAAGCCTCCACTTCTTCTTGACAACGAATGTAATTCTTTCCATCCACAGGTAGTGTGACAGAGTCACATGAAGACCAATCATGGACATTAGCATTCACAAGTGATCACAGCTTTGTGTGTGATCACTGTAATCAAGTGTTTGCCACCAAGAGCTGCTTAGCAGATCACACCCAGAAACATAAACAGGATAATACAACAGAAGATTGTTTAATTGAACATGTACTAGAAGCCTCTAGTGAAAAAGATTTTTGTTGTGAAATATGTCATAAGAAATTTACTCAAAAACGTAATTTAAGGACACATTTACACTCAGATGAGAATAGGTTCTCGTGTGAAATATGTCATAAGAAATTTACTCAAAAAAGGTATTTAAGAACACATTTACTAATACACTCAGAAGAGAAAAGGTTCTCATGTGATATATGTCATAGGAAATTTACTCAAAAATGTTATTTACCTAAACATTTACTAATACATTCAGATGAGAAAAGGTTCTCATGTGATATATGTCATAGGAAATTTACTCAAAAGAGTTATTTAAATAGACACTTATCTGTACACTCAGATGAGAAAAAGTTCTCGTGTGAAATATGTCATCAGAAATTTACTCAAAAATGGTATTTAAGTACACATTTACTAATACACTCAGGTGAGAAAAGGTTCTCATGTGATATATGTCATAGGAAATTTACTCGAAAAAGTAGTTTAAGTGCACATTTACTCTTACATTCAGATGAGAAAAGGTTCTCATGTGAAATATGTCATAAGAAATTTACTCAAAAATGTTATTTAAGTAACCATTTACTAATACACTCAAATGAGAAAAAGTTCTCATGTGAAATATGTCATAAGAAATTTACTCAAAAGAGTAGTTTAAGTGCACATTTACTGATACACTCAGATGAGAAAAAGTTCTCATTTGATGTATGTCATAGGAAATTTACTCAAAAGAGTTGTTTAAATAGACACTTACCTGCACACTCAGATCATCAGATGTGAAAAAGTTCTCGTGTGAAATATGTCATAAGAAATTTATTCAAAAAAGTAACTTAAGTAAACATTCATTAATACATTCAGATGAGAAAAAGTTTTAAACCTTGCTTTTTAATGGCAGAGTTTCCCAGAGCTACAATCGACGACCTAGACGGCGTTGAGTACTCGAATACTACTAACTGCCAAACGAATTGAGGTAAAGGACTTCAGTTGTTGCCTGAGTAATGGTATAAAACTGATACAAAAATTATGACTTGTAAGAGCGGGGACGTGAATCCTTTCTTTTACATATAATGTTATTTGTTAAATGTTTGGTTTAAATAAATAAAAATGTTGTAAGGTAGGTACCTCTAGTACCATTATAGTACTCGCACGCTATGTTTGCTCCTCTGAAGTTAGCTCTCCGCAATTTCAAACATGTACAGACGGAATGTGTGTGTATTATTTTCGATAATAACTATCCCTAGATGACATACAACACTAGGACATTTCTTTCCACGCGCTAACTTGCTTTGCCTCCCATTTATACGTTAATGATTAATACTTTGCAACCTTTTGTAGCTAACTTCAGAGGGGCAAACATAGTTTGCGAGTACATACTGTAGTAATATTGTGCGAGAAAATTATTTTATAGCATTCTATTTGTCATTGAACACTGTTTGTTTTCCTTAAATAAACGAAAATATATAAACGTTTCAAACTGAATTTCTCTTTCTTCTTTTGGAATAGCTGGCTTCGTGCTTGTCACCCTAAAACACTTATACATCGTCAACCTTCCTCCCTATCCCAGGCATATTCCAGGACGTAAGTACCACGGGATATCCTCAACGGCCCCCATGATCCGATCACTTCGGTTCTTCAAGCACTACGGATCTAAGGATCCGTCCTCTCAAAACTACGTGCAACCAATTTAGATTGGGTTGAATTGTATTTTATAGCATCCCACCTAAATAAAAATATGTCATATTTTTTTATTTGGATTTTGCAAGAATTTAAAGGCGAAAAATATAGTTCCTCGAATACTTAAAATATTATTAGATTCAGTTTTTTCATTGCATTTGGAACGTTTTTTTATAGGGGTATATGAGACATAAAAAATAAGGCTGGGGGCATACGCTCGGGTTTCCTGGGTAGGAATTCAGATCTGGAATGCCGCCTGACTATGTGTGTTTTTGTGTTATAATATATAGTGCAAAAAGTGTCACAGACGGTGTTATAGTGTCAATTACGCAAAATTGCGAGGGTTTCGACGCGATCGAAAGGGTTTACCATGTCGAGTACATTCGGCATATGGATTCTTTCGAATTATGTTGAAACCAAGGCTGGCCTTTCAAATTCTAAATTCTCGTCAAGAATCGTCAAAACAAGCGATAAAATGTACACATTATACATTTTATTAAGAAAGAGTAGGCTGTATGGCTTTGTTCCATTGCCTTCCCATTCGGGAGAATTAAACTACTACTACTATGTTGTCTGTCACTTTGGTTGTCATTGTCAGTCCCATATTTTATCCTCTTTGGTCACTCGCACAGACTAATGTCACTCGCATTTTCTGTAGTTTTCTTTCTGTGTTCTTTCGTTGGTTTTGAACTAGTTTTGAACATGAAGCCATAACTTAAATGTTGGAAGTTGAAGTTTTGAACATATATAGTGATCTGTGGTTTTAAATCGTGCGTGAGTGTGGTGAATTAGTTGTGTTTCGTATATATTTTCTTTAGACATACTTTATACGACCCTTGTTTTGATAATGCACTCTGACTCTGAACCGAACCCTGTTGACTCCGGCACGAATCTGGACCCTGTCTCTGCTTATGATGATGAACCTGGTGCACACTCACATAATGTCGACCCTCGCGCGAAGCTGTCATATAGCAGCAATTTTCGCTGCGTGTGTTGCAGAGTGGATATGAGGAGATTACGACGTCATCCTCTAGAAATTGTAGAAATTAAATCGGTTATACAGCAATGGCTTCTTCCACAAAATGTAAGATTCGTAATAGTTAATATTATGCTAGTATCCTAGGTTTCAACGATGATTTTTTTGGTGCAAACCGAGGACACACTCTTACATTTCAACTCAACTTTTCATCATTATATATGACGATAAAGCTATATATAAACGAACAGTTTACCAGTAATTCTTCAATTTCATAAGAACATAGCTATAGATATCAAAAAAATGTGGTTAATATTGTTATTGAAGCAGTAGACTTCCACTGAGAATACTGAGTACCTTGTTTCCCACTGGAATCATGCTGGTAACCTTCAGCCTTACTAGCGACATCAACCATTAGATTAGAACATAGACGGGCAGAACTTATTGAAAATAATATAGACAGACTTGTTTGATATGTGATTCTGAGATTGATGAAGTAGATTATTCTTTAAAACAAAACAACATTTGAAAAGCTACACAAAATGTTGAGCCCTATATACAATTACAAACTTATTAATTCTGTATTTATTATGTACACTTGAGTATTTTTTATGTACACTCGAGTAAAGAAGTGGATACCTATTTTTGTATGGAACCTATCTACTTTATAACAGGATTGTACTTGGCCTTAAATTCTTGTGATGGTAAGTGATGATAAAGCCATTGTATGGAAACACAAGTTAATGAATCGCTGGCTCTGTTAACTTTTATAACAGGAACACAAAAGTGCTACTAGCACTGCTGTTAGCCCAGGGCTTTCCAAACTTATTTGTACTGTGACACCCTTGAGAATTTCACACTATTTGATGCCGCTTCTCAACCCAGTAGTAGTTTAATACTAGCCTAATAACCGGTTATCAGAAAAATTATTATTACTAGAAAATAAGAACAAAAGCATAAAAATTGATATAGATTTTTATTTGACTGTTGATTGGCTGCTAATGAGAAGGATGTGCTTTCATTTCTGAGCATAGCTTCTCATCGACACACAATCCCCCTGGGACAGTGCTGCGATGCAGTAGGATGATGGATATAGAATAATGTTATTGGACACCAGCCAAATATCTCACTCTTGGAATCGAACCTGTGACAAGTTCCACAGCCACAGAGACAATTATCTTAGCCATGAAGATGGTTACTATTATATTGAAACAGTATGCTAATTGAGTTTATTTTATAACATTTTTCAGGTGCATATTTCTAGTAAGGATTATGTTTGTCATTCCTGTTGGACTGTAGCATGGAATGAAATTCACCAACCACTGCAGGAAAATGATCCTGGCTTTTGTAGCCACAGACTAATTTGCATTTGCTGTGGTTGCTCCTTACGAAGAGCAAGGTCTCATCTGCTGCGAAGTGGTTCTCCACAAGAAAATCAAATAATAGATGTTATTGCTAAACAAATTACTCCAAGATGGGTAAAAAAGTTGTTTTAATATTTTTTTAACAATGGCTAGAGAATGATTTTTGAATACACATACACAGTGATTATCTCTGGTCATAACTCATAAAACAACTGATGATTGCTGCTTAATTGCACATATACAAATATTGGAATCTAAAATATCAACATTCATCTTTGCTTTAATACAAATAAAACGTTCAATGGATTTCAATAGCGCCCTGTCTGCTGCTACACCTTTTTTTATTTATTAAGGCTTACTGACTAATTTAACAACTTAAAAAAAACTAAACTTATAAAACAATAGTGTCATATGTGCAACTAACTTAAAGGTAAACACATGTACGGATAATAAGAAAAATAAATTTAGACAAAAATTATTATTATTTGATTGATACACTAGCAGCTCTTGGAGCTGATGCGTGTATATCACTGCACTTGTTTTAGAACAAATCTTTACAAATCTACATTAGAAAATTCCATTTGAAAACTACTTTTAACAATGTTTTGAAATGTTAAGAAAGAATTGCAAAAAACATCCAAATTCTTGTTTTTCACCCTTACAAAGGTACTATAAGTTTTATATTAAATATAAGTCAATACTAGGAAATTGGAGCCGAATGCAGTATGTCTAAAGTTGACCAAAACTGGTTGTAATTGATGTCACGAGCTGCCATTCTGGGAACTTTAAACCGGATACAATTCAAAATATCAGGACTGTCTATCAGTCCATTTAGGACCTTCTGAGGTCTGTATTCTAATGACTCCATTTTAAAATAATTTTAAGCATTTAGAATAATAATAATACAAATGTTTATTTATTTCCCTGTATCTTATATTTTATATTTTCCGAATATGCTAGACTTCTACTAAATGACTAAATGAATTTTTTCTGAACTAACTCAATATGACTGTGACATTATATGAATATGACATTATATGATTTTTAAAGAATGGGCTCCAAACTACAGAATTCTACTCTGCAAAGAATAAGTACTAATCAACTTAAACTCTTTCATATTCGGTCATATAAAATGTAACATCTGAAAACATTTTTAATTATTAAATCATAGTGTTTTATAAATTTAGCTTTATAAATAAGCTCAGAGTCGAGTATTATTCCCAAATCTCGTATTTCAGTGGCAGGCTCAGACGTTGTTATCAATTGTATATTTGCTTGGAAATTTTATATGTTTTCTAGATAACACATTTTTAGCATTCATTTACCATTTTCGTGGCACCATTGCGCTACTGAATTTATATCTTCCTGTAATAGTTCCATATCATCAACAGAGTTAACAAGCTTATAAATTTTTAGATCATCTGCATAAATCTCACAATCAGAATTTACAATTCTATCAGTTATATCATTTATAAATATTACAAACAGAACAGGACCTAGATGTGACCCTTGGGGTACGCCAGACATAGGAGCAAATGGCTCAGACTCAAAACTGTTAACTACAACCTTATGTAATCTATTGCTTAGATTGCATTGCAGTAATGGTTAATGAAAACCATGTTTGTATAATTTACGAAATAGGATAGAATGGTTCTTAGAGATCTTAGAATGTAGCAATTTAAAAAAAACATACACTTATGCTCCCCTAATCTGACAAAAGTGTGAAATAATAGATAACAGAACCAACTTACTAAACCTTTTAGCACACTAAAGATATTTAATAACGGACCCCAAATGATGTGTATAAAAATATTTAATTAAATCCCGAATGAAATAAAAATTTCAAGTAACCTCAAAAACTTTATAATACAAATAAAAACTTGGTTGATAAAAAAATGCTACTACAATCTTCACGATTTTTTGTAGGACATTTAATTTCTTTTTTTTTATTTCAACGTCAAAAAAAACCTGAAATATAAAGATGTTTTAATTTAAATAATAATTTGACATTCTATTTTTGACACTATACATTTTCTTATAATTTAAGTTATATGTATGTTTGCTGTGCCCTTACAGGGTGTCACCTGCACTGTAATATACATACATATTTGTAACATCTTTAACATGTGTCACATGCAAATAAATGAAATGAAATTAACTGTTACTAGTACAATAATAATCTTCAAGTGATGTGCCTGCCTACTGCCACAGCTCACTAATTCATCCATGTTGGTGACCCTTGTTCTTCTACTGAAATCCTTATTCCAAATTTTATCACGTAGATAAATTCCGAGCATAGCTTGTTCCATAGCTTGCTAAGTGACTTTGAGCTTGAGGGGTTTATTCGGGCTATTACCATTTTTTACAGGTGCAGAAATCTGATCGTGTCTGTCATCCTTGCTGGCAGAGAAGTGCCAGAGTAGCTGCACATGCAACATCGGATGTAAACTCTGTCACTTCTGGTTCACGATCAGAGAGTGCTCGTTCAGTGGAAACTCCGCCTGTCCTTGAAATCCTGCCATCCTTGTCATCCTCACAAGAAGGTAAAGTACCTCCGATTGTATTACCTATTTACGTTAGAGCCCCTGGCACTCAATGATGCTGCTTTTTGGGGTTCCATTATCAAACAGGGAACCCTTATAGTTTCACTCTGTCCGTACGCGGCTTAGCTCAGAGACTCTTACTACTAGACAGCTGTAATTTGGTTCGGGTATACATATGAATCACCCCAACAAAGTGGTAGAATAAAACCTTGAACGTTTCAGGTGAAAGTGATGTCAAAGTAGAGCTGGATGAGGAAACTGGTTTATTTAGTGAAGAGAAGCTGCAGAAATATTCAGAGCTGTATCCGGATCACGAGATCAAAGAGGAGTTGGTGATTGGACCAGAGGTGCTGCTAGATGTATCGAGGACTGGATATGCTGCTGAAGGTATGTACTCTGTATAATGGCATGATGTCTTCTATTAATATGTGGTAATAGAATAGGTTAGAGATGCATTTTATTTATTTTTAATCTAGCAACCCACCTCGGCTTCGCACGTGCAGTGTCGAATATGAATTACTTAGATTTAAATGTAACATATTACCACACACATTAATTGGATTATTTTTAATGAATTTTATTTCATATATCCTGCAAGTATTTGAAAATATAAATATAATTTACATAAAAACAAAATAAAACAAATCAAAAATCTGCTAAATACCAGCTAGCTGCCCTGCACTGGTGGAACGACGTGCAAAGAGGCTCATTGGCAATGATTCGCTCGTGCAGGCCATTTATGTTACAAACCTAAAAGCCAATCAATTTTCTAACGAATAGGTATATTTGTTTTTGTTTTATATAACTACATTTACGTCAAAATATTTAAAGTATTATTTTTGTGGAAATAAATAAATATTTGATTTGATATTTGAACTACGGAGCCCTACACTGCGCGTGGCCCGACACGCACTTGGCTGCTTTTTTACAATTTCAGTTTGAAATGCTAATAATGGTTAGTCATGAAATGTTTAATGTACATTTACTAAAGTTCCAGGTGAAGGTTATGTCAAAGTAGAGCCGGTTGAGGAAACTTTCGGGTGTAGTGAAGACAAGCTGCAGAAATATTATTCAGAGCTGTATCCGGATCACCAGATTAAAGAGGAGTTGGTGATCGGACCAGTGGTGCTGCAGGCGGTCCCGAGGACTGAACAGGATGCTGGAGGTATGTGCTCTGTATGATGTTTTCTATTACTGTGTAATAATATAATAGATAGAGCTGCATTGTATTTTATATATAAACTAGAGACCCGCCCCGGCTTCGCACGGGCAGTAGAGCATATACCTATGCTTACCCTACAGCCAGTAAAGGAACACTGTATGAAATAAAACGTCAAAAAAATTACAAAGCCTCATACTATTGTTTATAGAGTTCCGGACATCGGATGAAAAACGAAACCCTTCTAATCTCACTGTGTCTGTCCGTCCGTACTTGCGTCAGTCTGTCACAACGGATTGATACATTACGCGTGATATTACACATGTCATGCTTTGATTCAAATGAAACCATAAAAACCTGGATAAAGACCCTGGACTACAAAGAAACAGAACGAATGCTTGAGTTTGTAAAGTAGCAGTAACGTAATGTTCCAAGGCGCCATTCGGTAAATTGTGTAAATGAGTGTAGCGCCCTTCGTTCTGCATTGCTCACTCGCACCTGGCGCGACGCGAGCGAGAGGGAGCACGCGCGTGTTCGGGTTCTCAAGCAGAATGACAAGGAAGGGCGGGACACGCATGTTACTTAAATACAACCTTATTATAAGACAGTAAAGCTTGTTTTTAATTCTAAGCATTGCATTACATCAAAAGGAAGAGTTGTTCTCTAGAGTGATGTGTAATGTTGCATTGTAATATTACGTGGTATGAAATGTAATGACATATCACATTACTTTAACGTATTTTGTATATTTAGACTTATGGCATTTTATTTTCTACCTGCGGTTGCAAGCGGCAAGACAGCAGCCGAGAGCTCTCGTGAGTCATTCCCACTTGAGCATCATCATCCTTGGGCCGTAGTCTACCACGCGGGCCTATTGCAGATCCGATTTCAGATCGGGTGGATTTATGGACACTGAATGTAATTTACTAAACGACACACTCGTGAAGGCACTGCAATTGTATCAAGTTCACCAAGCCTCCACTTCTTCTTGACAACGAATGTAATTCTTTCCATCCACAGGTAGTGTGACAGAGTCACATGAAGACCAATCATGGACATTAGCATTCACAAGTGATCACAGCTTTGTGTGTGATCACTGTAATCAAGTGTTTGCCACCAAGAGCTGCTTAGCAGATCACACCCAGAAACATAAACAGGATAATACAACAGAAGATTGTTTAATTGAACATGTACTAGAAGCCTCTAGTGAAAAAGATTTTTGTTGTGAAATATGTCATAAGAAATTTACTCAAAAACGTAATTTAAGGACACATTTACACTCAGATGAGAATAGGTTCTCGTGTGAAATATGTCATAAGAAATTTACTCAAAAAAGGTATTTAAGAACACATTTACTAATACACTCAGAAGAGAAAAGGTTCTCATGTGATATATGTCATAGGAAATTTACTCAAAAATGTTATTTACCTAAACATTTACTAATACATTCAGATGAGAAAAGGTTCTCATGTGATATATGTCATAGGAAATTTACTCAAAAGAGTTATTTAAATAGACACTTATCTGTACACTCAGATGAGAAAAAGTTCTCGTGTGAAATATGTCATCAGAAATTTACTCAAAAATGGTATTTAAGTACACATTTACTAATACACTCAGGTGAGAAAAGGTTCTCATGTGATATATGTCATAGGAAATTTACTCGAAAAAGTAGTTTAAGTGCACATTTACTCTTACATTCAGATGAGAAAAGGTTCTCATGTGAAATATGTCATAAGAAATTTACTCAAAAATGTTATTTAAGTAACCATTTACTAATACACTCGAATGAGAAAAAGTTCTCATGTGAAATATGTCATAAGAAATTTACTCAAAAGAGTAGTTTAAGTGCACATTTACTGATACACTCAGATGAGAAAAAGTTCTCATTTGATGTATGTCATAGGAAATTTACTCAAAAGAGTTGTTTAAATAGACACTTACCTGCACACTCAGATCATCAGATGTGAAAAAGTTCTCGTGTGAAATATGTCATAAGAAATTTATTCAAAAAAGTAACTTAAGTAAACATTCATTAATACATTCAGATGAGAAAAAGTTTTAAACCTTGCTTTTTAATGGCAGAGTTTCCCAGAGCTACAATCAACGACCTAGACGGCGTTGAGTACTCGAATACTACTAACTGCCAAACGAATTGAGGTAAAGGACTTCAGTTGTTGCCTGAGTAATGGTATAAAACTGATACAAAAATTATGACTTGTAAGAGCGGGGACGTGAATCCTTTCTTTTACATATAATGTTATTTGTTAAATGTTTGGTTTAAATAAATAAAAATGTTGTAAGGTAGGTACCTCTAGTACCATTATAGTACTCGCACGCTATGTTTGCTCCTCTGAAGTTAGCTCTCCGCAATTTCAAACATGTACAGACGGAATGTGTGTGTATTATTTTCGATAATAACTATCCCTAGATGACATACAACACTAGGACATTTCTTTCCACGCGCTAACTTGCTTTGCCTCCCATTTATACGTTAATGATTAATACTTTGCAACCTTTTGTAGCTAACTTCAGAGGGGCAAACATAGTTTGCGAGTACATACTGTAGTAATATTGTGCGAGAAAATTATTTTATAGCATTCTATTTGTCATTGAACACTGTTTGTTTTCCTTAAATAAACGAAAATATATAAACGTTTCAAACTGAATTTCTCTTTCTTCTTTTGGAATAGCTGGCTTCGTGCTTGTCACCCTAAAACACTTATACATCGTCAACCTTCCTCCCTATCCCAGGCATATTCCAGGACGTAAGTACCACGGGATATCCTCAACGGCCCCCATGATCCGATCACTTCGGTTCTTCAAGCACTACGGATCTAAGGATCCGTCCTCTCAAAACTACGTGCAACCAATTTAGATTGGGTTGAATTGTATTTTATAGCATCCCACCTAAATAAAAATATGACAATTTTTTATTTGGATTTTGCAAGAATTTAAAGGCGAAAAATATAGTTCCTCGAATACTTAAAATATTATTAGATTCCGTTTTTTCATTGCATTTGGAACGTTTTTTATAGGGGTATATGAGACATAAAAAATAAGGCTGGGGGCATACGCTCGGGTTTCCTGGGTAGGAATTCAGATCTGGAATGCCGCCTGACTATGTGTGTTTTTGTGTTATAATATATAGTGCAAAAAGTGTCACAGACGGTGTTATAGTGTCAATTACGCAAAATTGCGAGGGTTTCGACGCGATCGAAAGGGTTTACCATGTCGAGTACATTCGGCATATGGATTCTTTCGAATTATGTTGAAACCAAGGCTGGCCTTTCAAATTCTAAATTCTCGTCAAGAATCGTCAAAACAAGCGATAAAATGTACACATTATACATTTTATTAAGAAAGAGTAGGCTGTATGGCTTTGTTCCATTGCCTTCCCATTCGGGAGAATTAAACTACTACTACTATGTTGTCTGTCACTTTGGTTGTCATTGTCAGTCCCATATTTTATCCTCTTTGGTCACTCGCACAGACTAATGTCACTCGCATTTTCTGTAGTTTTCTTTCTGTGTTCTTTCGTTGGTTTTGAATTAGTTTTGAACATGAAGCCATAACTTAAATGTTGGAAGTTGAAGTTTTGAACATATATAGTGATCTGTGGTTTTAAATCGTGCGTGAGTGTGGTGAATTAGTTGTGTTTCGTATATATTTTCTTTAGACATACTTTATACGACCCTTGTTTTGATAATGCACTCTGACTCTGAACCGAACCCTGTTGACTCCGGCACGAATCTGGGCCCTGTCTCTGCTTATGATGATGAACCTGGTGCACACTCACATAATGTCGACCCTCGCGCGAAGCTGTCATATAGCAGCAATTTTCGCTGCGTGTGTTGCAGAGCGGATATGAGGAGATTACGACGTCATCCTCTAGAAATTGTAGAAATTAAATCGGTTATACAGCAATGGCTTCTTCCAGAAAATGTAAGATTCTTAATAGTTAATATTATGCTAGTATCCTAGGTTTCAACGATGATTTTTTTTGTGCAAACCGAGGACACACTCTTACATTTCAACTCAACTTTTCATCATTATATATGACGATAAAGCTATATATAAACGTACAGTTTACCAGTAATTCTTCAATTTCATAAGAACATAGCTATAGATATCAAAAAAATGTGGTTAATATTGTTATTGAAGCAGTAGACTTCCACTGAGAATACTGAGTACCTTGTTTCCCACTGGAATCATGCTGGTAACCTTCAGCCTTACTAGCGACATCAACCATTAGATTAGAACATAGACGGGCAGAACTTATTGAAAATAATATAGACAGACTTGTTTGATATGTGATTCTGAGATTGATGAAGTAGATTATTCTTTAAAACAAAACAACATTTGAAAAGCTACACAAAATGTTGAGCCCTATATACAATTACAAACTTATTAATTCTGTATTTATTATGTACACTTGAGTATTTTTTATGTACACTCGAGTAAAGAAGTGGATACCTATTTTTGTATGGAACCTATCTACTTTATAACAGGATTGTACTTGGCCTTAAATTCTTGTGATGGTAAGTGATGATAAAGCCATTGTATGGAAACACAAGTTAATGAATCGCTGGCTCTGTTAACTTTTATAACAGGAACACAAAAGTGCTACTAGCACTGCTGTTAGCCCAGGGCTTTCCAAACTTATTTGTACTGTGACACCCTTGAGAATTTCACACTATTTGATGCCGCTTCTCAACCCAGTAGTAGTTTAATACTAGCCTAATAACCGGTTATCAGAAAAATTATTATTACTAGAAAATAAGAACAAAAGCATAAAAATTGATATAGATTTTTATTTGACTGTTGATTGGCTGCTAATGAGAAGGATGTGCTTTCATTTCTGAGCATAGCTTCTCATCGACACACAATCCCCCTGGGACAGTGCTGCGATGCAGTAGGATGATGGATATAGAATAATGTTATTGGACACCAGCCAAATATCTCACTCTTGGAATCGAACCTGTGACAAGTTCCACAGCCACAGAGACAATTATCTTAGCCATGAAGATGGTTACTATTATATTGAAACAGTATGCTAATTGAGTTTATTTTATAACATTTTTCAGGTGCATATTTCTAGTAAGGATTATGTTTGTCATTCCTGTTGGACTGTAGCATGGAATGAAATTCACCAACCACTGCAGGAAAATGATCCTGGCTTTTGTAGCCACAGACTAATTTGCATTTGCTGTGGTTGCTCCTTACGAAGAGCAAGGTCTCATCTGCTGCGAAGTGGTTCTCCACAAGAAAATCAAATAATAGATGTTATTGCTAAACAAATTACTCCAAGATGGGTAAAAAAGTTGTTTTAATATTTTTTTAACAATGGCTAGAGAATGATTTTTGAATACACATACACAGTGATTATCTCTGGTCATAACTCATAAAACAACTGATGATTGCTGCTTAATTGCACATATACAAATATTGGAATCTAAAATATCAACATTCATCTTTGCTTTAATACAAATAAAACGTTCAATGGATTTCAATAGCGCCCTGTCTGCTGCTACACCTTTTTTTATTTATTAAGGCTTACTGACTAATTTAACAACTTAAAAAAAACTAAACTTATAAAACAATAGTGTCATATGTGCAACTAACTTAAAGGTAAACACATGTACGGATAATAAGAAAAATAAATTTAGACAAAAATTATTATTATTTGATTGATACACTAGCAGCTTTTGGAGCTGATGCGTGTATATCACTGCACTTGTTTTAGAACAAATCTTTACAAATCTACATTAGAAAATTCCATTTGAAAACTACTTTTAACAATGTTTTGAAATGTTAAGAAAGAATTGCAAAAAACATCCAAATTCTTGTTTTTCACCCTTACAAAGGTACTATAAGTTTTATATTAAATATAAGTCAATACTAGGAAATTGGAGCCGAATGCAGTATGTCTAAAGTTGACCAAAACTGGTTGTAATTGATGTCACGAGCTGCCATTCTGGGAACTTTAAACCGGATACAATTCAAAATATCAGGACTGTCTATCAGTCCATTTAGGACCTTCTGAGGTCTGTATTCTAATGACTCCATTTTAAAATAATTTTAAGCATTTAGAATAATAATAATACAAATGTTTATTTATTTCCCTGTATCTTATATTTTATATTTAGGTGTTCGAGCCTTCCGGCTTGACCCACTCTGAGATAAACCCTTCTGAACATCAGCGCCATCTAGTAGTTTCATAGTGCAAATACACAGCGCGTCGGTGATTGGCTGTGCTGTAACGGTAGTGGGAGGTGTCAGCGCGGCTGTCAGGCACGCGAGTCGCGTGTCTCTTCAGTACGCTTTTGAATCTTCAGCGTCGTAGTAGTGCGCAACACGAAAATTCATCGACGACATTGATTTACAAGGATTACAGGTAAAATCATACCTACATTTATTATTATTTTTTCATGGTAACTTGTTGTGGATTTCCTTAGTTGGATAGGGAAACAATCCACAACGAAACACCTGAATATAATGCAAGCATGTCGCCCCCGGCACACGCGGGCGTCACAACGGTGTCGCCGTTATCGTTTCGCTAAGAATGATACTAGGACCAACAACGGTGCAAGCATGTCGCCCCCGGCAACTGCAGGCGTCACAATGGTGTCGCCATTATCGTTTCGCTAAGAACGATACTCAGACGAACAACGGTGCAAGCATGTCGCTCCCGGCACATGCGGGTGTCACAATGGTGTCGCCGTTATCGTTTCGCTAAGAACGATACTCAGACCAACAACGGTGCAAGCATGTCGCCCCTGGCACATGCAGGCTTCACAGGGGTGTCGCCATTATCGTCTCACTACGAGCGATACTAAGTCAATAACCAACTCGGTTGTTGCAAAGCACCAAACGTTGTGAGACGCATCAACTGAGTCGTCTAGTCGCATCGACCGAGACGTCACGTCGCATCAGCTGAGACGACGTCGTATCAACTGAGACGACGGCGTATTGACTGAGGCGACGTCGTATCGACTGAGGCGACGTCGTATCGACTGAGGCGACGTCGTATCGACTGAGGTGACGTCGTATCGACTGAGGTGACAAGTCGCATCAGCCGAGGCGAGGGTCGTAGTGACTGAGACGTCATGTCGCATCAACCGAGGCGACAGTCGTATCGACCTAGACGTCACGTCGCATCAGCCGAGGCGACGGTCGTAGCGACTGAGACATCATGTCGCAACAACAGAGGCGACAGTCGTATCGACCGAAAAGTCACGTCGCGTCAGCTGAGGTGACAGTCGCATTGATCGAGGCGACAGTCACATTGATCGAGGCGTCAGGTCGTATCACCCGAGACGCCGCGTCGTATCAGCCGAGATGTTGGGTCGCGTCAACCGAAACGCCGGGCTACATCAGCCGAGGCGTTCGGTCGCATCATCCGAGACGTCTAGTCACACCTGCCAAGGCTTCGGGTCGCATCAGCCGACTCTTGAAATATCTATTGATGAGACCAAACCCATTGATTGATAAGTCCTTGTCGTATCAATGATACGACTGGACTCACGTTTTCATACAACACGTAGCACGTCGCAAGCATTCTATCACATCACAATGACGTCTCACTGACTGTGATGTTTTGGCTTCAGTACAGATCATGGCACCTATGGTCATGGACTAACTGTGCCAAGGCCTGTTCCAACAGAAGAGAACGATTTTGGCAGTCATTGACGACCACTACTTTGGTGGTTGGATGCCGTAGGAGGTCGAAGATTTATCCCAGTCGGACCTGTTCGGCGAATCCCTCTCACTGTCAACGTAAGCAAAGCTGCGAGTCGCAGTCCCTACAGAAGAGGGATCGACCCTCACCAGACGATACCTCACTGTCAGAGAAAAAATACCGGTGCATTAAGTTGATACCACGCGTTTTGGCTACTGGGACGCACCCTCTACTGAACTGTACTCTCTACACATAGTCATGGTGAGGATTTACACGAGGTCCTATGAGCTTTTTATGTGCACGATGCAACTTCTCAACCCGAGACGCACCTCAAAAGCCAGCTCCTCAAGGAAACGAAGAGAGTCCCCATTGGGACATCCCACTACCAAATCTTCCCGTCGGGAACAAACATTCACCGACATGCAAACCTCCTGTTTCGATCGCATGATGCACTTACTGTCAGATCAAACCCACTTCAGAGTGGGATGAACCATAGGAGTCAGATGAAGATAACATTCTATCCGAAGATTTTCCGAGCACTTTCTTTCTATGTAGCGTAACCAGGTACGCAGGAAACTGTTGTAAACCTCCCGTGGAGACAGGAAACAGGAAAAGATATATTGACTGCACAAATTGCGTCATCACAAAGGAAGCTGAATGAACTAAAATCGTTAGCTACAGCCTCAGAAACAGACGCTATTGTCGTCCGTAACTTCACGCCACGTAAATCTGAAGCTGAGCTGAATATAGCATATACTGATCCAAAACTGTTTAAGCCAGGTTGAATATGTTTACGTTTAAATAAAGATGTCTAGATAAACGCTCATTACGCCGAGGCTTAGGAGACGTTCCATGCAACTCCTGTTTTTCGCCGGACTAAAGCTGAATAGTCTCCAAGCAACATCAACACCCGCCTGGAACTCAGTTTGTCAACTGGAACGGACTGACTTGATCTGGGAGTTGACCTTTAATGAAAAATGCTTAAAGGTGGATCCAAATCTGCAGTTGGAGATCCAGAAAAACTTCCTGAATTAACAACGCGCTTTCAGGAAAGTTAGTGACGGTTCGCTGCAATACACATATGGTAGAAGAGACCAAACAATAGACATATGGTAGAAGAGACCAAACAATAGACATAAACGCCCGAATAAGGTGCTCAATGTCATTTTACCTGATATTCCCCCATTGGATACTTATCTCTTCTAGGAAGAGGAACTAACGGAGGCAGAAGGGGGGGGGGGGGGGGGGCTATACGTTTTTTAACGATAACGACAAGCCCCAGTCGCAAAACTGGTAAGAAATTTCTACCGGCATCGGCACATAATAATTCAGGTAAAACTCAATGGGCAAATCAGCACCGTGATCGAAAAGAAAACGTCTGAAACTTTCGACCGATACCAGAGAACAATAGAAGCAGTACCTACAAAAATAGTTCTGCCCTGGCTAACGGAAGGATGCCTTAATGTAGATATTTGCATGCAGGTGAAGTACGGGATCAGATTCGCCCGAACTTTTTCACTGGTTGCTCTGCAAGCAATTCTTAGCTTGCTGGAAGGCTACTGTATATTCCTTTCTTATAAAACCACCGTACGAAATATTAAAAGTCGAAAATTGCAACTAATTCAAACCGAGAACCTCTGAGATATTGATGCAATAAATATCAAAGCTTCGAGATGAAAAGGACTTCCAAAAGTCAAAATCTTTATTCGTAAGCATAGGTTGTACATAGGTGTTCCATTATGGTTTTTTTAACATTCTTAAGAGAAAAATCTGACGGCTCCCAAATCGTCATCATCGGCGAGCTATATGGGTCCCTACTGCGGGGGCTCGGGCATTCTTACCCACATTGTACGGCCACCAAAATGTTCGAATGATAAGTCTGAAACAGGTATCTCAATCGATACAAAAATATGATTATTGGGTAAAACTCTTTAGTAAACCACACAGAAGGTACTTCTTCTTCGGTTTCAAAGGCATTATTTAGTTATAATATTAGCCGTTTACCCCTCTGGCTATCAAGTGCCCGATCGATTGAGTGGCCTCTATACTTCGCCAGAATGGAATTCGAGTGATAGTCTATCTTGATGTTGTTGTTGTTTTTTGCCTATGAATAAACAAAACAAAACCATGTTAGAAAAACAGACAATTTGGACCATTTGCTTTTTGACAAAGCTAAGTTGGAACATAAACACCGCAAAATCTGACTTAGTGCATAAGCAACAAATAGAATATTTGAGCCTCAACTGGAATACTATTTCTAACAAAAAAACTCTTACCTAACTCGAAAGTGAAAGAAAATAAAACAAATATCAAGAATATTATTATTATCACAGGTACAATGATAACAGTCAGACGGATTTAGGAGGATGCAAAGTAACTCTTGAGTAATTTTGTTTTTGGTTTGCTTGAAACGTTGCCCCACGGAATGTTCTATGCTGCAGACTCACACATATCGCAGCAACATCGTGACATGATATGGGAAACACAAATCGTTCTGACTACCTGACCAAGCAAATGAAGAACCACATTGGTGACTCCAACACATATAAATGGCTCCAGGCTGATGACCTTCAGCTTTTGTGGCCACCGACGCACCAGACCTCGGTTTAGGCTGGAACACCAAAATAATTGGCAGGTATGGGTATTGTTAGAAGTCTTACGATCAGAATGGAGGGAGCTCCAAGGAAGAACGATCGTTTCCCAAACTGACAATCCGATAGCAGTCTCAGAATACAGGGATGAACGAGATGAAAGAATACTCCTCCATATTGGCTCAAAATCTTAACACCTGGCCGACTCCCATAATACCACAGTGGTACCAAAGTATTTGCCACGCAGATGCGATGGCCCCGCAGACAGTCTGTCCATACTGAAGCCCCATCAAGAGTGGCACCTAGACACCACGAAATAAGAAATTTCCTGGAGGATGGGAATTCCAGAAATAGATGTTTTCCTATGGGCGGTCATCCACACTAGTTTAGTTTACGATCTCAAAGTAACCTAAATAATATATATATATTCTATTTCTTTATCCAAATCAAATCATTTTATTTACATTCATGTACATGTAGCTCTAATATATGAGCGATGAGCACAAGGACACCAAAAGCTAGTACGCAGATGCCTTCAGCCAACCATGGAAATACAAACTGGAGGTGTTTTTTCCCCACGCCAGCATTGATTCCACGAGTGACCATCTCCCAAGGCCACTATATCTTTATAGCACCGAGACGGGAGTAAGCTTTATGGTGAGCCTCTCAAAGACGTACGATCGACGAGTTACGGCCGTGAGCCCTTAGGAAATTGTTTTTTGAAAACCAGGAAAATACTACCAGCCACCAAAACAATACTTATCCATACAGTCCAACAGTTGCCACGCTTATAAAACCTTCGCAGGGTGAGCCGATTACATCCGCTAATGAAGGAGACAGAGAAATTCTGTGGAAAACCCCTTAAAGGAAAAAACAACAACATCGTATAGGATGTATCAGACCTTTTCATGTGGTTATTACAAATAAGCGTTGATCTACGTTTCCAATTGATTTTAAGCATTTCAGCACGTAGTGACATATTACTCTTAGCCGCCAGGACACCTTAATACTCTTAGCCTCAGGCCGCCGCATTCATGTCTTGACATTATTCAACGTAAACTACGAGTAAGATCGCCATTTTATTTCCAAAAACAAAATCATATTATGGCCGTCTTTCGGCTCTGAAACGGACAGGACTAATTATGGTCAGCCGGATTGGTGTCTGTTGAAGAATAAAGAAGTTAAACTAGATCTACTGGATCCCTATGTTAATCCATATATCGGAAGAAGAAGAAAACGTAGAGCGGATCTAACCTTGACAAACTTACTTATCACCACCGGAAATAAGGTGAAAGCAGCCTCAGTATCTTTATAGCTGTCCGGCTTCGATAGATATTTAGAAACGCAAACATATAAGGCTCTCTTGGTAGTTTTCGAGCCGCAGTCGCTTCAGACAACTGGTCTAACAAAACTCGACATGTGCGTGATACTACGCAAGGGAAATTGGCATAACAGTTCAAACGCTCTGGGACTGTCTCAAGGAAGTGAGATCAAGGAACAGCAAGAGGGCCTGCCCTACTATGTCCGATTTTGAGGCTTTGTTATACAATGTACTCGTTTTTGAGATTTTGGTATTAACTGGATTTGTATAAGACAGGCTTCTTCATGTATTTATATATATTTTTGGGAAGATCAGCTTAAAATATAATTTGAAGTCATATGTTCGGACCGGTTTCCTACAAACCACACACAATTAATTCACAGTACGCTGGGTCAGCGCCGGCAGATAATAAACATCTCACAGTGGGTCAAGCCGGAAGGCTCGAACACCTAAATAAAACCGTTTTTCCCCCAAAGGGTAAAAAACGAATATTTAGGTTTCAGCCGAAAGGCTTGACCCACCAAATAATCTCTTGCCGGCTTCCGCCTCGCTTCCGATTCTTACAGGTTCGGTACTGAAGAGACACGCGACTCGCGTGCCTGACAGCCGCGCTGACACCTCCCACTACCGTTACAGCACAGCCAATCACCGACGCGCTGTGTATTTGCACTATGAAACTACTAGATGGCGCTGATGTTCAGAAGGGTTTATCTCACAGTGGGTCAAGCCTTTCGGCTGAAACCTAAATATTCGTTTTTTACCCTTTGGGGGAAAAACGGTTTTATTTTCCGAATATGCTAGACTTCTACTAAATGACTAAATGATTTTTTTCTGAACTAACTCAATATGACTGTGACATTATATGAATATGACATTATATGATTTTTAAAGAATGGGCTCCAAACTACAGAATTCTACTCTGCAAAGAATTAGTACTAATCAACTTAAACTCTTTCATATTCGGTCATATAAAATTTAACATCTGAAAACATTTTTAATTATTAAATCATAGTGTTTTATAAATTTAGCTTTATAAATAAGCTCAGAGTCGAGTATTATCCCCAAATCTCGTATTTCAGTGGCAGGCTCAGACGTTGTTATCAATTGTATATTTGCTTGGAAATTTTATATGTTTTCTAGATAACACATTTTTAGCATTCATTTACCATTTTCGTGGCACCATTGCGCTACTGAATTTATATCTTCCTGTAATAGTTCCATATCATCAACAGAGTTAACAAGCTTATAAATTTTTAGATCATCTGCATAAATCTCACAATCAGAATTTACTATTCTATCAGTTATATCATTTATAAATATTACAAACAGAACAGGACCTAGATGTGACCCTTGGGGTACGCCAGACATAGGAGCAAATGGCTCAGACTCAAAACTGTTAACTACAACCTTATGTAATCTATTGCTTAGATTGCATTGCAGTAATGTTCAATGAAAACCATGTTTGTATAATTTACGAAATAGGATAGAATGGTTCTTAGAGATCTTAGAATGTAGCAATTTAAAAAAAAACATACACTTATGCTCCCCTAATCTGACAAAAGTGTGAAATAATAGATAACAGAACCAACTTACTAAACCTTTTAGCACACTAAAGATATTTAATAACGGGCCCCAAATGATGTGTATAAAAATATTTAATTAAATCCCGAATGAAATAAAAATTTCAAGTAACCTCAAAAACTTTATAATACAAATAAAAACTTGGTTGATAAAAAAATGCTACTACAATCTTCACGATTTTTTGTAGGACATTTAATTTCTTTTTTTTTATTTCAACGTCAAAAAAAACCTGAAATATAAAGATGTTTTAATTTAAATAATAATTTGACATTCTATTTTTGACACTATACATTTTCTTATAATTTAAGTTATATGTATGTTTGCTGTGCCCTTACAGGGTGTCACCTGCACTGTAATATACATACATATTTGTAACATCTTTAACATGTGTCACATGCAAATAAATGAAATGAAATTAACTGTTACTAGTACAATAATAATCTTCAAGTGATGTGCCTGCCTACTGCCACAGCTCACTAATTCATCCATGTCGGTGACCCTTGTTCTTCTACTGAAATCCTCATTCCAAATTTTATCACGTAGATAAATTCCGAGCATAGCTTGTTCCATAGCTTGCTAAGTGACTTTGAGCTTGAGGGGTTTATTCGGGTTATTACCATTTTTTACAGGTGCAGACATCTGATCGTGTCTGTCATCCTTGCTGGCAGAGAAGTGCCAGAGTAGCTGCACATGCAACATCGGATGTAAACTCCGTCACTTCTGGTTCACGATCAGAGAGTGCTCGTTCAGTGGAAACACCGCCTGTCCTTGAAATCCTGCCATCCTTGTCATCCTCACAAGAAGGTAAAGTACCTCCGATTGTATTACCTATTTACGTTAGAGCCCCTGGCACTCAAAGATGCTGCTTTTTAGGGTTCCATTATCAAACAGGGAACCCTTATAGTTTCACTCTGTCCGTACGCGGCTTAGCTCAGAGACTCTTACTACTAGACAGCTGTAATTTGGTTCGGGTATACATATGAATCACCCCAACAAAGTGGTAGAATAAAACCTTGAACGTTTCAGGTGAAAGTGATGTCAAAGTAGAGCTGGATGAGGAAACTGGTTTATTTAGTGAAGAGAAGCTGCAGAAATATTCAGAGCTGTATCCGGATCACGAGATCAAAGAGGAGTTGGTGATTGGACCAGAGGTGCTGCTAGATGTATCGAGGACTGGATATGCTGCTGAAGGTATGTACTCTGTATAATGGCATGATGTCTTCTATTAATATGTGGTAATAGAATAGGTTAGAGATGCATTTTATTTATTTTTAATCTAGCAACCCACCTCGGCTTCGCACGTGCAGTGTCGAATATGAATTACTTAGATTTAAATGTAACATATTACCACACACATTAATTGGATTATTTTTAATGAATTTTATTTCATATATCCTGCAAGTATTTGAAAATATAAATATAATTTACATAAAAACAAACTAAAACAAATCAAAAATCTGCTAAATACCAGCTAGCTGCCCTGCACTGGTGGAACGACGTGCAAAGAGGCTCATTGGCAATGATTCGCTCGTGCAGGCCATTTATGTTACAAACCTAAAAGCCAATCAATTTTCTAACGAATAGGTATATTTGTTTTTGTTTTATATAACTACATTTACGTCAAAATATTTAAAGTATTATTTTTGTGGAAATAAATAAATATTTGATTTGATATTTGAACTACGGAGCCCTACACTGCGCGTGGCCCGACACGCACTTGGCTGCTTTTTTACAATTTCAGTTTGAAATGCTAATAATGGTTAGTCATGAAATGTTTAATGTACATTTACTAAAGTTCCAGGTGAAGGTTATGTCAAAGTAGAGCCGGTTGAGGAAACTTTCGGGTGTAGTGAAGACAAGCTGCAGAAATATTATTCAGAGCTGTATCCGGATCACCAGATTAAAGAGGAGTTGGTGATCGGACCAGTGGTGCTGCAGGCCGTCCCGAAGACTGAACACGATGCTGGAGGTATGTGCTCTGTATGATGACATAATGTTTTCTATTACTGTGTAATAATATAATAGATAGAGCTGCATTGTATTTTATATATAAACTAGAGACCCGCCCCGGCTTCGCACGGGCAGTAGAGCATATACCTAATAGGTTCAAGATAGTGGCCACTTTTTTAAATTTGACTATGGGTTCACATTCGGAGACCCAGCGGACCCCCACATGTCGATTTTGAACGGAATCGGACCAAAAGCAAGGAAGTTCAAGATGGCGGTCACTTTTTGCAAATATGACTACGAATTCACATTCGGAGACCCCGCGGACCCCCAAATATCGATTTTGAACGGAATCGGACCAAAAGCAAGGAAGTTCAAGATGGCGGTCACTTTTTGCAAATATGACTACGGATTCACATTCGGAGACCCCGCGGACTACCATATATCGATTTTTAACGGAATCGGACCAAAATCAAGAAAGTTCAAGATGGCGGTCATTTTTTGCAAATATGACTACGGATTCACATTCGGAGACCGGCAGGCAAAATGGCGGCAAATACAAACGGGGTTTATATTTCAAAACAATGAACTCCCACGCTTTTAGTACGGAACTCAAAGCCAACTTATATATACCGCACTCGTATCACAATGTACGTACCATTTTAAAATTTGCAATAAGATGAATGTTAAAGGAAATACTGTCCTAATAGAAGAAAGTGACACATAAATCGAAATTTAAAAAAAATGGTATTGCATTTTTTTTACAACTCATTCAAGTTATTCCATAAGATGGGTAAATCAATTCGACAACTAGCAACACACATACTGTCTTTTCGAAGTCACAGTCTGACTTTTTCTAATCAGCCAATTAATCGTATGACATACTGAAGTGCAACTGAGACAAACATATTAATTCTTTCTAATTGTGTCTTTTTCAAAGCTACGTCTTGATGTCCAATAAGTGGCTACGCTCTCCGTCTATGAAAAACGAATTATTTGCGTCTCTTTTAGTAAAACTCATTGGTAGCGCCCTTCGTTCTGCATTGCTCACTCGCACCTGGCGCGACGCGAGCGAGAGGGAGCACGCGCGTGCTCGGGTTCTCAAGCAGAATGACAAGGAAGGGCGGGACACGCATGTTACTTAAATACAACCTTACTACTAAGACAGTAAAGCTTGTTTTTAATTCTAAGCATTGCATTACATCAAAAGGAAGAGTTGGTCTCAGTAGATGTTTAGAGTGATATGTAATGTTGCAATGTAATATTACGTGGTATGAAATGTAATGACATATCACATTACTTTAACGTATTTTGTATATTTAGACTTATGGCATTTTATTTTCTACCTGCGGTTGCAAGCGGCAAGACAGCAGCCGAGAGCTCTCGTGACTCATTCCAACTTGAGCATCATCCTTGGGCCGTAGTCTACCACGCGGGCCTATTGCAGATCCGATTTCAGATCGGGTGGATTTATGGACACTGAATGTAATTTACTAAACGACAAACTCGTGAAGGCACTGCAATTGTATCAAATTCACCAAGCCTCCACTTCTTCTTGACAATGAATGTAATTCTTTCCATCCACAGGTAGTGTGACAGAGTCACATGAAGACCAATCATGGACATTAGCATTCACAAGTGATCACAGCTTTGTGTGTGATCACTGTAATCAAGTGTTTGCCACCAAGAGCTGCTTAGCAGATCACACCCAGAAACATAAACAGGATAATACAACAGAAGATTGTTTAATTGAACATGTACTAGAAGCCTCTAGTGAAAAAGATTTTTGTTGTGAAATATGTCATAAGAAATTTACTCAAAAAAGTGATTTAAGTAAACATTTACTAATACACTCATATGAGAAAAAGTTCTCATGTGATATATGTCATAGGAAATTTACTCAAAAAAGTAGTTTAAGTGCACATTTACTAATACACTCAGATGAGAAAAAGTTCTCATGTGATATATGTCATAGGAAATTTGCTCAAAAAAATAATTTAAGTGCACATTTACTAATACACTCAGATGAGAAAAAGTTCTCATGTGATATATGTCATAGGAAATTTACTCAAAAAAGGTATTTAAGGACACATTTACTAATACACTCAGATGAGAAAAGGTTCTCATGTGATATATGTCATAGGAAATTTACTCAAAAATGTAATTTAAGTACACATTTACTCTTACATTCAGATGAGAAAAGGTTCTCGTGTGAAATATGTCATAAGAAATTTACACAAAAATATTTTTTAAGTAACCATTTACTAATACACTCAGATGAGAAAAAGTTCTCATGTGAAATATGTCATAGGAAATTTGCTCAAAAAAATAATTTAAGTACACATTTACTCATACATTCAGATGAGAACAGGTTCTCGTGTGAAATATGTCATAAGAAATTTACTCAAAAAAGGAATTTAAGGACACATTTACTAATACACTCAGATGAGAAAAGGTTCTCATGTGGTATATGTCATAGGAAATTTACTCAAAAATGTTATTTACATAAACATTTACTAATACACTCAGACGAGAAAAGGTTCTCATGTGAAATATGTCATAAGAAATTTACTCATAAGAGTTGTTTATATAGACACCTATCTGTACACTCAGATGTGAAAAAGTTCTCATGTGAAATATGTCATAAGAAATTTACTCAAAAACGTAATTTAAGGACACATTTACTCTTACACTCAGATAAGAATAGGTTCTCGTGTGAAATATGTCATAGGAAATTTACTCAAAAAAGTAATTTAAGTACACATTTACTCTTACATTCAGATGAGAAAAGGTTCTCATGTGAAATATGTCATAAGAAATTTACTCAAAAATGTTATTTAAGTAACCATTTACTAATACACTCAGATGAGAAAAAGTTCTCATGTGAAATATGTCATAAGAAATTTACTCAAAAATGTTTTTTAAGTAACCATTTACTAATACACTCAGATGAGAAAAAGTTCTCATGTGAAATATGTCATAGGAAATTTGCTCAAAAAAATAATTTAAGTACACATTTACTCTTACATTCAGATGAGAAAAAGTTCTCATGTGAAATATGTCATAAGAAATTTACTCAAAAGAGTAGTTTAAGTGTACATTTACTAATACACTCAGATGAGAAAAAGTTCTCATGTGATATATGTCATAGGAAATTTACTCAAAAGAGTTGTTTAAATAGACACTTATCTGTACACTCAGATGTGAAAAAGTTCTCGTGTGAAATATGTCATAGGAAATTTACTCAAAAAAGTAATTTAAGTACACATTTACTCTTACATTCAGATGAGAAAAGGTTCTCATGTGAAATATGTCATAAGAAATTTACTCAAAAATGTTATTTAAGTAACCATTTACTAATACACTCAGATGAGAAAAAGTTCTCATGTGAAATATGTCATAAGAAATTTACTCAAAAATGTTTTTTAAGTAACCATTTACTAATACACTCAGATGAGAAAAAGTTCTCATGTCAAATATGTCATAGGAAATTTGCTCAAAAAAATAATTTAAGTACACATTTACTCTTACATTCAGATGAGAAAAAGTTCTCATGTGAAATATGTCATAAGAAATTTAGTCAAAAAAGAGGTTTAAGTGCACATTTACTAATACACTCAGATGAGAAAAAGTTCTCATGTGATATATGTCATAGGAAATTTACTCAAAAGAGTTATTTAAATAGACACTTATTTGTACACTCAGATGAGAAAAAGTTCTCGTGTGAAATATGTCATAAGAAATTTACTCAAAAAAGTAACTTGAGTAAACATTTATTATTACATTCTGATGATAAAAAGTTTTAAACCTTGCTTTTTAATGGCAGAGTTTCCCAGAGCTACAATCGACGACCTAGACGGCGTTGAGTACTCGAATACTACTAACTGCCAAACGAATTGAGGTAAAGGACTTCAGTTGTTGCCTGAGTAATGGTATAAAACTGATACAAAAATTATGACTTGTAAGAGCGGGGACGTGAATCCTTTCTTTTACATATAATGTTATTTGTTAATTGTTTATAAATAAAAATGTTGTAAAATGTGTTGATTGTTTGTTAAACTTTTTAATGTTGACTCTTGGTGAGTTGGAAGGCAATTACACGTGGCGCCAGCCCACCGTTAGCACCACGCATCTAAACCTAGGTTAATGTCTAAAGTCTAAACTAAGTAAGCAACTATTTAACATAACCTGCTGACGTTACCCGTACACTGTGTCTGTACGTTTTGCTTTTTCTTAAAATGTTACGTTTTCTCTAAATAATGAGTACCATAACTTGAAAGAAATTTTTGATGAAATTTTGAGTTGAGTTTTGAGGTGCCCATAA
Organism: Carcina quercana; assembly: GCA_910589575.2. Classification (NCBI taxonomy): domain Eukaryota; kingdom Metazoa; phylum Arthropoda; class Insecta; order Lepidoptera; family Depressariidae; genus Carcina; species Carcina quercana. The sequence goes on along the minus strand of OU342455.1, from coordinate 5,792,625 downwards.
TTTTATTATAATTGTAGACAAAATATCGAAAAAAGCGAAACGTACATTCATCATTTTCTGTAAGATCTTGCATGTGTCCAAAAATCGTCACAAATGGTGGAGGTTTAGGGGTAGCAAAACGTTATGCCTTTTTGTATGAAAATTTGTAGCTTCCGTTACCAAACCCAAACTAAAATAATAACAATGCCTTGACAGCCGTGAGGGGGCTGCATCTGCCGCCCCTGCAGGCCTAGTGTATGAGTCATCGTGCTGCTAGTGTCGGGGGCAGCGCGCTCGCAGCTGCTGCATGCGTGTGCGCACCCGCGCCTGCAGCGCCGGCCCCCAGCGGTGCGCGCGCGCGTCTCGCTCTGACATCTCCACTGCGCAATCCACTTCGCTGCAGGCGCACCTGTCCTGCTCACATACACCTCACATTTTCCCAAACAAATACACTCCACCGAATTATAGACTGCAGTAATTGCAGCGGTCTGTAATGCTATTAGCCTCCTAGTATAGTGTAGTGTAGCATAGTATAGTATAGTATAGTCTTTATTTGCATGAAATCATGGTTACAAAGATGGTAGTATAGATAACAGTAATTTGGTTTCATATGATTACATGTCATTTTTTTGCTTAAAATCTAAATATTCTTTAATACTATAAAAACATCTATCAGACAGCCACTTATATAACTCTTTTCGAAAATGTTTTTGGCATCTCTCTGAATGCTCTGGGCAGGCTATTGTATACCTTGATTGACATGCAGAAACAATTTCTTTCGTACAGAACACTACGGGATACTGGCACTGATAACAATGTAGGATCTCTATAGGTCCCAACCTTAAGTTTTGTGAAGTGCTTCTGTAATAGTTGGGGGGAGTCTTTACAAAAATGCAAATGTCTAATATATACATGCAAGCAAGTGTCAATAGGTTCAATTTTTTTAAATAAGTAGTATTCATTTATCTATTATATATATATTTTAAATTGAAAGGTCGTCCATTAGTAGTCCCGAAGACACTCACCCGGTAGTGGTGCACTAGAGCCACCTCCTCAGGCACGACTAGCGTCCACGCGGCTCGCAGGAACGTCCACACCTGGTGAACTCCCAGCTCGATAGCGTCGCCCGCTCGAACCACATACTTGGATCGCCGTTCCGCATCGAACGGCCGCCGCGTGCGCATCGTCTTCAGCTGGGACACGAGCGACGCTGGCGCCTCGGGGTCGTCCTGAGGACGTAGCATGAGATGTAAGCATATGGCGAATACGTTTCGAAGAATGGTGGAACCAATTCTGTACTTTTCAATTCTTGTCCATAAATAGCGTGTGGCGTGCCGCCTCCTTGGTGCGCGAGGCTGGCTGGCTGGACAAAATGATGTCAACACTTTTGAATTTAAAAATGCTTTTGTTTTAAGCTTCTTGATGTACACGTCGTATATAAGTAATGTAAAATATTGACGTAATAAAATCCTCGTGTCTCCAATTAAACTCAGTAATATAACATACAGTTTGTCATTTAAACGAACACGCGGGGAGCCCCTACAACGCGCATTTATCTGTAAAAATAAAATAGCGGGAATACTAAAGTATCTATAGCACTTGGTGGCCATTGCCTTTCACGCTTTACTATTAAAAAAAGTAACGTCATTCCAAAGAGGATATCTACATCTAAAGGTAAACATTTTTTAAGGCGGTTGAAGGCGGGTTTTAATCCTTTTTGAACGCGTTATAAAATAACAACTACAACTCCAGGAGCTCCATTCATTCGCGGAACGTGTAGTATGCAATTGTTACCGTGCGAATAATATGACGCTTGCAAAAATCTTACCGGCCAGAATGTGTAAGCGTAAACATGTCGGAAGAGATACGCGGATGGTGGTGGGAGCATGGTGGCGCGCGTCAGGAGTCGCAGGGTGTCGGGAAGGGCGCGGGGAGGGACCACCATCTCGTCAACGTCCAACATCAGCAGGTACTCTGCCGAAGACATTCCACGGTACAAGCAATCTTGGAGGGCGCCCAGCTGCAGGGTTGGGCTGCTTAAATAAAACACAATATGTATATTTTTTGCGTCGGTGGCGCAGTGGATAAGGCGCGGACTCTCAATCTGAGCTCAATCAGCCGTGTACCCGACTTGTTTTTCAATTCAAGTACATTATCCGATTGCTTAACGGTGAAGCGAAACATCGTGAGGAAACCTGCATGTCTTGAACAGTCATGTGAAGTCCGCCGATCCGCACTGGGCCCGCGTGGTGTACTATGTCACATACACTCTGTGGCCTAGGCCTGAGACAGACGGAGAGTGAAATCTTAGTAATAGGGTCCCGTTGGTTACCCTTTGGGTATGGAACCCTTAAAAAAAAACTAATCATGGCAGTCCATCACACCCCAAAAAAGTTTTGTTCACATCTTGTTGTTAACAACTTTGACAGATTTATTTACAAGCTGTTATATTCTCTTTGGCCGATGTACGACAGTAGGTTTTAATGCCTTTACATCAAGGAATCAGTATATAAACTCCTTTCTTTCAATTCATATATAAAGTTCTTCATTCATGGATAGATGGCACCGTCGTAGCAAAATTTAAATTTGAAGTTCTGAATGAAGAACTATTCTCATAATATTGAAATCCTTTAATGTACATAATGTTGACTCTGATATAGTGGTCACTCACTCACCGCTCTATATCGACTCTATCGAAGTGCAGGTTCCAAGGGAGCATGTGTACTAGCCCCATGGCGATGTATACCTCCAGGAGACACCGGAGATCCTCCGTCACGTTCTGGTTGTAGAGGCGGAAGCGAGACACACCGAGAAGCAAGTTCATTTCGAACCATTCGACGAGGCGGCGCGGGCGCAGGGGCCCCGCGGAGTACAGAGGCTGCACGCACACGTGGAAAACATCCTGAGGAACAAAATCAATAAAAAACGGCCAAGTGCGAGTCGGACTCGCGCACCGAGGGTTCCGTACAGAATATGAATAATTAACATTCTGAAATCATAAAGAATAGATATAATGCCTAACTAAAATAAATGAGCAATTTTTGACTAAATTGTTAGTGCTAAGAATAAACCGACAACAATTCTGTGACAGTTGTAACATTTTAATGAGATGGAGTGAAAAAAAAATTCTTTTCCAGATTTATTCCTATACTAGTGCTGTAAGACCTTGCTTCTTGCCAAATTTCAAGATTTTACGTACTACAAGTAATTATCTAAAAATAGGAGATGAAATTATAGTATCGAGAAAAAATATCATTAATTTACAACTTTATAGTTAGCTACGATAGCAGTTACGCAGCTAATGGTTCATAGATGGCGCTTTGAACAAAGATCGAAAAGTTTAAAATGAAAATTGTGATTCACTGTGAAGTTGTACTCATTTCGCGACATCACAATCTGATGTACTATTTTTAGATAGTTACTGCACAAATCCAGCTATTATATTTCAAAAGATTATGGCAACAGAAATTTAGTATGAAAAGAGTTGTTTCAAATTCGGCCTGCACTTGTACACTATTTAAAAAATCAAGTAACAATCTAAATATGTATAGAAAAATACTAGAATTACATGTCATTTCTTGTAATTGTACAAAATCATTCTTTTCGTACTAAGTGACAGCGTCAAATGTCATTTTATTGACGCCATCTTCGTTTTCAACGTTAAGTATTACCTGTTTCGTGCGTTTTATATGTTTGTGTACAAATAAACTAAACCAAAATATACAAAAATGGTAACTGAATCACTTTTATTTCATAATGGCCTTTTAAAATTATAAGTGTACAAGACCAGGCCTTGGCGCCATATATTCCCGGAATGTGTCATTTGATGAAGGTGGATCGCCTTAAAGCATTGGACAGGACAACCTTCTCTTTAAATACGGAAGTGGCAGCTCTTTTAGGCTGTCAGGCAAACGGATGAAAATCTTCAGAGCCACCACCTTTTTGTAGGTACAATAAACAAACAGTGGGTAGAAGAAAATGTGCGAGTTACTCAGACCTTGGTGTCAGAATGAGGTTCAATACTTCGTACGGCCAGTCGGTTTGATACTCGCAGTCCCAGCAGTTGGTCAGGGAATATGGCCACGGTGCGCACTCCGGCCATCACCAAACTCGGTGGTACGCCGCAAAGCACGGACACCGCGTACATTGGGTACCCGTGGCTCTCTGACTGCGGCTGCACAGAGATTGATACTTGAGTCACAAGCCAGACGTGGGCTCTCCTCTGGTGGGTCAAACTCATTCAATGCTACACTGTTGACACAGATTAAAGTTACGGATTTCGTGTACATCAGGCCCCCTGGACCACTAAGCCTAGATGTCTCTCTCTCTCTAGAGCATATTTAGGTCGATAAATCGTTTGTGACGTTTCAAAACCCATTCAGCCAGACTGCTTTTTGGCCCCTGAAGGGTTTTGGGGACTCTTGCGAAATCAAAAAGTTTGTGACGATATGTGACGGCATCCAAAGTGTACTTACAGTAAACAGCACTTCTGTAAGGTACACAAAGACATAATACACTGCACACAATAATTTGTTGTCACCTGGTGATGGTTGGATGCAGGGTTCTAACAGAATATCAGCGCTGCAGGACTCCTGCAGCACATGCTGAGTCAGCGCCTTTTCGGTCCACTTATTTATAGGTATATATGAACCTAATTTTAGTTGTTTTTTAAATGTTTAACTTTATTTTAGTTATTTTACATAAGTATTCGGTTTAAGTTTTCTTTTTGTAAATAATTTGAGTCACCGAATAAAGATGTTATCTATCTATCTACTTAATCAGCTATTTTGATTCAATACTTTTCAAGAAACCTTGAAAAAGTTGTGGCCAGTGTATTTAACTTAACTTTTATATTAAACGTCACAATTGGCACAATACTGAATGTGCTTATCAACAAACAATACAGAAAATTAGTTTTTATATATTTTATATATATATATTTTTATATATAGTACTGGAGCGATGGCAGCTACGGGAGGTGCAGGTGATGAGGATTCTGCTGTTTTAAAAGAAATTAAAATAATGTCTTTGAAGCTGGGATCTCTCGATACTCTCAGTCAGGAGGTCAGGGCACTCAGGTCTGAACTGTACGAGATGAAATCTACACTGGATGGAACGAATGAAGTTCTGAAGGACTACGCTGCAAAATTTGAAAAAATAGAAGGTAGACTGTCTAAAGTGGAGAAGACGCAGACGGACTTGGAGGAGGTGAAGTGTCGTATAGAGAGATTGGAGCGCGATTCAAACGCCAGGGATCAATGGTCTCGTATGAATAATGTCGAAATTAAAGGCGTACCGCAAGTAAAGAGTGAGAACCTATTTGACATTATGTCTGCAATAGGTACCAAAATTCAATACCCTGTGACAAAGGGTCAAATCAATTTTATCACACGGGTACCAACGCGTAATGCGGATCATACCAAGCCCATTATCGTATGCTTCAATAACCGCTATGTGAAAGAAGATTTTGTAGCAGCCGCCCGGTCCGCTTTCAAAAAGTCACACTTGACCCCGTCAGATCTGGCCCTATCTGGACGCCAAAAAATATTTATCAATGATCATCTGACCATGCAAAACAAGGATCTCTTATCTAAAGCAAAAAACGTTGGGAAGGAAAGAGGCTTTCAGTATATATGGGTCAAACACGCGAAGATATATGTGAGAAGAGACGACACCTCTCCAATTATAGCAATCAAGTCAGAAAGAGATGTTGCGAAAATCATATAAAATCTTATATCTTTGTAGTGCTATTGTGTTTACATGTTTATTTTAACGCGCTTAAAAATAGTTTGAGAATCTCGGGTCGGTTGTCTCAGTGTCTTATATTCCAACAGTACTCTTTAGTCATATTGTGTTCCGCTAATAATGCTACCACAGTCTGCTTTTTTATTTCATACTCTATTACGTACTGTATAAAGCTTATTTCATCTTGCTTGTTGTCACGTCTTAAACTCCTTGGGTGTTGCTGCAACTCATTAACGCTATTCATTACGGGAACTCAATCGCTGCACACGGATGACACAGTGCTGACACTGTGTCTGCATTCCATGAGGTACCGTCTTAACTTATATCATATAATTTATCAATATTTTCGTCACTTAGTTATTAATGTAATCGTTAATGACCCCGCTTAGTATCTACTATCAGAACGTGCGTGGCCTACGCACTAAAACAACTAATTTACATAGAAATGTTTGCCTGAACGCTTTTGATGTTATTTCTCTCACTGAAACCTGGTTAGTAGACAGTATCTTTAGTACTGAACTGTTTGATGACAGGTATATTGTGTTCAGACGAGATCGCGCCTATGATCGAACTGGCCAGTCTAAGGGGGGAGGGGTGCTTGTCGCTGCACGACGTGAGTTATGTGTAGTGGAGAGGGTTGATTGGCGCAGCTCTGCCGAAGATATATGGATCACTATTAGTCTTAATTTAGAGAAACCGAGGATATCATATAAAATTCACATTTGCACAGTCTATTTATGTAAAGAAGGTTCGGGCAATTCGTACAAAACACAATTAGAAAATTTTATTGAAAATTTAAATAGTATAATGATTGCCCATCCACTGGATAAATTTATAATTTTAGGAGATTTCAATTTTGGCGACAGTGCCGACTGGCAACGTGATACTAACAATATTACGTTCTACCCGAGAAATGTTGATGGTCAACATTTGATATCTTTCTTTGATATAATAACGACTCATAATCTTAGTCAGTTCAATGGTGAGGCAAACTGTAATAATAGAGTGTTAGACTTGGTTTTTTCGAACGGATCTCTTACACTACAGTCATGCACTTCACCTCTCATCTCCGAAGATCCGCATCATAAATCCTTAAGTATTGTGGCAGACTTCGTGGAACTACACATGTTGCAAGAGGAGCCTAGGATTAAGTATTTGTACAATCGCGGTGACTATAATGCTTTGACAACTGAATTGATTAGTTATAACTGGAGTGAGCTCCTAAAGTCCGGGACCCTGGAACACGCTGTAACTGTTTTCTATGAGATATTGGTCAGTTGCCGTGATAAATACATACCAAAGAAGATGTTTAAGCCAAACAAATATCCGGTATGGTACAGTCCAGCCCTACTCAAAAAACTAAAAGAAAAATATAAATTCCATCAAAAATATAAAGTTTACGGGAATATCTCAGATTATCAATCGTTTTCTTTATTGCGAGATAAAGCAATAAGTTTAGAGCAGAGTTGTTTTGATAATTACATTAAGAAAATTGAATTGCTAATCTTGAGCAATCCTAAAGCATTTTGGTCATATGTTAAAAGTAAAAGGTGCAATAACGCATTTCCTAATGTAATGCGGCTTAATGATATATCTGTTGACAACGGTAACGATATAAGTAATCTTTTTTCTACATACTTTCATTCAACATTTTCGAATCCGGATAATAGCTCTGATGGTCAATATTCTCAGTCGAATCTATGTGAAACTAATGTGTCGGCTCTATCCTATATCTCTTCCATTCATATCAACCCTGAGATAGTATTACAATTACTTAAATCCCTAGATCTTTCTAAGTCAGGAGGCCCTGATACTATTTCTCCCCAGCTCATAGTTAAATGCGCAGATGCTATAGTCATTCCACTATGTATTCTATTCCATCGTTCTCTAACTGAAGGTCATGTTCCTACGTTGTGGAAGTCTGCATTCATTACGCCTGTTCATAAAAAGGGGGACAAGTCCAGAATCGATAATTACAGGCCTATATCCAAATTATGTCTTTTTGCTAAAATACTCGAAAGATTAGTTTACACTCAAGTTTACGCCGCACTTAAATCTTCATTTAGCGAAGAGCAGCACGGCTTTCTAAGGAATCGTTCAACAGTCTCTAATTTAATCCTCGCTAATGAGTTTATAACTGAAGCTATGGATCAGGGCGAGCAGGTGGATGTAATATATACGGACTATAGCAAGTGCTTTGACCGTATTGATCACAATGTCCTTTTGGAAAAACTTTTGAAAGCTGGCATACATGGCGATTTATACAGGTGGTTTAAATCATATATCGACAGACGCACTCAGGCAGTGGTTTTGAATGGCCACACGTCTAAATGGATGCAAATTCCTTCAGGTGTCCCTCAAGGATCTATCCTTGGTCCCTTGCTGTTTATTATTTTCATCTCTGACATAAAAAGCTGTTTTCTAAAAAGTAAAATTCTTCTTTTCGCTGATGACGTGAAGATTCTAAAAAGAATATCTAATTTAATTAGTGTCAAGGAACTGCAATCTGATTTGATCAGGTTTGAACTATATTGCTCCAAAAATAAACTCCAACTTAACGTTTCAAAGTGCTTTTGCTCGACTTTTTCACGTAAAACAACAATTATCGATAGTAATTATAGTCTACTAAGTCATCATATCACAAGGATCAGTCAAATTAGAGACTTAGGAGTGATCCACGATAATAAGCTGCTCTTCGACAATCACATTGACCACATCGTTAAGAAAGCCTCCTCAGCCCTGGGATTCATTATGAGAACGTCCAGTAGCCTTAAACAACTTAAAAGTATAAAAATTCTCTACTGTGCTTATGTGCGAAGTCATCTTGAGTACGCCTCTCAAGTATGGAATCCCCAATATGACTTCTATATATCACGATTGGAAAGTATACAAAAGAGGTTTTTAAGATTTCTCGACTTCAAAGCCAAACATAAGTGTTGGGGCTACAGAGAACGATGCGAGCGCTATCACTTTCTGCCCTTAAGTACACGACGTAACATAAGTGACATCTGCTATCTTTCAAATGTTGTCAAAGGGAATGTTGACTGTCCAGAGATGCTATCCAAAATCAGCTTCCGAACTGATTTATTACAATTTAGGCAGCGACCCATATTGCATGCAACACGAGCAAGTACCAAATATAGAAAAAATTCATTTCTGATACGTAGCGTCAATGAATTTAATAAAGTGCTGCAGCGACACGATGTGGATATATTTAATACCAGTACATATGTACTAAAGCGACTACTGACCCGCGAATTCTTTCCTTCTGTAATTAGCAGTTAAGCAATTAGTTAGTAATAATAGTAGTCTGTATTTGAACCTGTACTTAGTATATATATATAATCTGTACCCGTATTCCGATACTCAACTTATATTTCTGTTTCTTTTTTAGATTATTTACTACTGTAGTATTTTTATTAGACCTTATATAATTTATCTAGATTTATACATGTGGAGACTTATTATTAGTTTATAGCTACTCATAAGATACATTACTTATTTATATACTATAAACTGTTAGTCTTCCCAAAAATTGTAAAATAAAATAAAAAAATAATAAAATATTTTGTTTTAACTTAGATAAGTATATTTCTCAATTACATAATGTATACATAATTAATCTTCTCATAATTCATGCTAGTGCACCATTATTTTGAATTTTTTTCTAACAGATGTGTAGTTCGATCTTTATAGTTCCATACCCGGAACACGAGATAAAAGAGGAACAACATTCGAAAAAATCTTCTTTGTTCTGTGGACTTTACTTACGTTTCTTCACCTTTCTTTCAGATGTATTGTCACAGAATTGTGTTGCAACAGACAGATGTTTAGTTCGAGCGTTATAATTTTTTTATTTCGTGTTCTATATCCAGAACATGAGATAAAAGAGGAACAACATTCGAAAAAATCTTCTTTGTTCTGGTGAGTTTTGTTGCTGACATAACTTTGTGGCCTGACAGATGTGCAGTTCGAGCGTCATAATTCTTTTATTTCGTGTTCTATACGCAGAACATGAGATAAAAGGCGAACAATTTTCGAAAAAAATCTTCAATCTTCAGACGTGTGGTCACTGCTTTTGGCCCAACATATTTATAAGCATTTTGAGCGACAGTTATAATATATCTGATTAGCTCATCAATTGAGAGCTGTAAAATAATTTCAATATCACGTTTTATCTAGACGGTGGCGCCATCTATCGGTGAGGTGTTAAACTATTTCGACAACCGTAACCACAGAAAACAAACCTAAATGAATTAGTATTCAACTAATTTTATGGACTTTATATCGATCAACAGCCTAAAAAATAAGTTTCAAGCTTATAGCTCTAAAAATAACGATCGATACCTCTATACGACTTTTCATCCCCCCTTTCAACCCCTTTCGACAAAATCCTTTTTTCGCATTAAAAAGTAGCCTATGTTCTTTCTCAGGGTCTAAAGATTGTCTGTGCCAAATTTCATCAAAATCGGAGGAGAGGTTTAAGCAGGAAAGCGTAACAGACAGACTCGTAGGGAATCCCTACTAGGGAAAGTAGGGACTAGTAGGGATAACACTTTACGGTGTGATATAACATAGTATAAGAAGTATATGTGCAACATATACAGCTTATATCAATATGATCAATAATTGTTGAGCTCGATATCCTACTAATATTATAAGTGTGAAAGTTTGGATGTTTGTGACGCTTTCACGGAAAAACTACTGAATGGATTTGAATGAAACTATACAATAATATAGCTTATACATCAGAATAACATATAGGCTATAATTTATAAAGACATATTGTGTAAATTGTACAAAATCACACGTATTTACACGGAGAGCTGGAGACCCATGTCTCCAGCTGACACACTAAAAACAACTCGCTGTAACTGAGTCATGATTGCTGCTAAATTATGAATGCTAAAGTTTGATTGCTCCTAAATTGCCTTAAAATTTGGCATGCGTAGAATTCCCCTAGCTCTATGAGGAAGCTGACGACCCACACATCATTTACTAATACACTCAGGTGAGAAAAAGTTCTCATGTGATATATGTCATAGGAAATTTACTCAAAAGAGTTATTTAAATAGACACTTATCTGTACACTCAGATGAGAAAAAGTTCTCGTGTGAAATATGTCATAAGAAATTTACTCAAAAAAGTAACTTGAGTAAACATTTATTAATACATTCAGATGAGAAAAAGTCTTAAACCTTGCTTTTTAATGGCAGTTTCCCAGAGCTACAATCGACGACCTAGACGGCGTTGAGTATTCGAATACTACTAACTGCCAAACGAATTGAGGTAAAGGACTTCAGTTGTTGCCTGAGTAATGGTATAAAACTATGACTTGTAAGAGCGGGGACGTGAATCCTTCTTTTACATATAATGTTATTTGTTAAATGTTTGGTTTAAATAAATAAAAATGTTGTAAGGTAGGTACCTCTAGTACCAGTATAGTACTCGCACGCTATGTTTACTCCTCTGAAGTTAGCTCTCCGCAATTTCAAACATGTACAGACGGAATGTGTGTGTATTATTTTCGATAATAACTATCCCTAGATGACATACAACACTAGGACATTTCTTTCCACGCGCTAACTTGCTTTGCCTCGCACTTATACGTTAATGATTAATACTTTGCAACCTTTTGTAGCTAACTTCAGAGGAGCAAACATAGTTTGCGAGTACATACTGTAGTAATATTGTGCGAGAAAATTATTTTATAGCATTCTATTTGTCATTGAACACTGTTTGTTTTCCTTAAATAAACGAAAATATATAAACGTTTCATACTGAATTTCTCTTTCTTCTTTTGGAATAGCTGGCTTCGTGCTTGTCACCCTAAAACACTTATACATCGTCAACCTTCCTCCCTATCCCAGGCATATTCCAGGACGTAAGTACCACGGGATATCCTCAACGGCCCCCATGATCCGATCACTTCGGTTCTTCAAGCACTACGGATCTAAGGATCCGTCCTCTCAAAACTACGTGCAACCAATTTAGATGGGGTTCAATTGTATTTTATAGCATCCCACCAAAATAAAAATATGTCATATTTTTTTATTTGGATTTTGCAAGAATTTAAAGGCGAAATGTTTTGATAATGCATAATTAGTTTTATATATGTGTGTGTGTGTGTTTGTATGTGTAATTTGTCTGTGGCAAATAAATGGTTTAAAAATATAGTTCCTCGAATTCTTAAATTATTATCAGATTCAGTTTTTTCATTGCATTTGGAACGTTTTTTATAGGGGTATATGAGACATAAAAAATAAGGCTGGGGGCATACGCTCGGGTTTCCTGGGTAGGAATTCAGATCTGGAATGCCGCCTGACTATGTGTGTTTTTTGTGTTATAATGGTGTGATATAGTGCAAAAAGTGTCACAGACGGTGTTATAGTGTCAATTACGCAAATTTGCGAGGGTTTCGACGCGATCGAAAGGGTTTACCATGTCGAGTACATTCGGCATATGGATTCTTTCGAATTATGTCGAAACCAAGGCTGGCCTTTCAAATTCTAAATTCTCGTCAAGAATCGTCAAAACAAGCGATAAAATGTACACATTATACATTTTATTAAGAAAGAGTAGGCTGTATGGCTTTGTTCCATTGCCTTCCCATTCGGGAGAATTAAACTACTACTACTATGTTGTCTGTCACTTTGGTTGTCATTGTCACTCCCATATTTTATCCTCTTTAGTCACTCGCATTTTCTGTGTTCTTTCGTTAGTTTCGAACATGAAGCCATAACTTAAATGTTGGAAGTTGAAGTTTTGAACATATATAGTGATCTCTGGTTTTAAATCGTGCGTGAGTGTGGTGAATTAGTTGTGTTTCGTATATATTTTCTTTAGACATACTTTATACGACCCTTGTTTTGATAATGCACTCTGACTCTGAACCGAACCCTGTTGACTCCGGCACGAATCTGGACCCTGTCTCTGCTTATGATGATGAACCTGGTGCACACTCACATAATGTCGACCCTCGCGCGAAGCTGTCATATAGCAGCAATTTTCGCTGCGTGTGTTGCAGAGCGGATATGAGGAGATTACGACGTCATCCTCTAGAAATTTTAGAAATTAAATCGGTTAGACAGCAATGGCTTCTTCCAGAAAATGTAAGATTCTTAATAGTTAATATTATGCTAGTATCCTAGGTTTCAACGATGATTTTTTTTGTGCAAACCGAGGACACACTCTTACATTTCAACTCAACTTTTCATCATTATATATGACGATAAAGCTATATATAAACGTACAGTTTACCAGTAATTCTTCAATTCATAAGAACATAGCTATGGATATCAAAAATGTAGTTAATATTGTTATTGAAGCAGTAGACTTCTACTGAGAATACTGAGTACCTTGTTTCCCACTGGAATCATGCTGGTAACCTTCGGCCTTACTAGCGACATCAACTACTAGATTAGAGCATAGACGGGCAGAACTTGTAGAAAATAATATAGACAGACTTGTTTGATATGTGATTCTGAGATTGATGAAGTAGATTATTCTTTAAAACAAAACAACATTTGAAAAGCTACACAAAATGTTGAGCCCTATATACAATTACAAACTTATTAATTCTGTATTTATTATGTACACTTGAGTATTTTTTATGTACACTCGAGTAAAGAAGTGGATACCTATTTTTGTATGGAACCTATCTACTTTATAACAGGACTGTACTTGGCCTTAAATTCTTGTGATGGTAAGTGATGATAAAGCCATTGTATGGAAACACAAGTTAATGAAACGCTGGCTCTGTTAACTTTTATAACAGGAACACAAAAGTGGTACTAGCACTGCTGTTAGCCCAGGGCTTCCCAAACTATTTGATGCCGCTTCTCAACCCAGTACCAGTTTAATACTAGCCTAATAACCGGTTATCAGAAAAAATATCTCAACATTTATAATTATTACTAGAAAATAAGAACAAAAGCATAAAAATTGATATAGATTTTTATTTGACTGTTGGTTGGCTGCTAATGAGAAGGATGTGCTTTCATTTCTGAGCATAGCTTCTCATCGACACATAATCCCCCTGGGACAGTGCTGCGATGCAGTAGGATGATGGATATAGAATAATGTTATTGGACACCAACCAAATATCTCACTCTTGGAATCGAACCTGTGACAAGTTCCACAGCCACAGAGACAATTATCTTAGCCACGAAGATGGTTACTATTATATTGGAAACGGTATGCTAATTGAGTTTATTTTATAACATTTATCAGGTGCATATTTCTAGTAAGGATTATGTTTGTCATTCCTGTTGGACTGTAGCATGGAATGAAATTCACCAACCACTGCAGGAAAATGCTCCCGGCTTTTGTAGCCACAGACTAATTTGCGTTTGCTGTGGTTGCTCCTTACGAAGAGCAAGGTCTCATCTGCTGCAAAGTGGTTCTCCACAAGAAAATCAAATAATAGATGTTATTGCTAAACAAATTACTCCAAGATGGGTAAAAAAGTTGTTTTAATATTTTTTTAAAGATGCCTAGAGAATAATTTTTGAATACACATACAGTGATTATCTCTGGTCATAACTCATAAAACAAATGATGATTGCTGCTTAATTGCACATATACAAATATTGAAATCTAAAATATCAACATTCATCTTTGCTTTAATACAAATAAAACGTTCAATGGATTTCAACAGCGCCCTGTCTGCTGCTACACCTTTTTTTATTTATTAAGGCTTACTAATTTAACAGCTTTAAAAAAACTAAACTTATAAAACAATAGTGTCATATGTGCCAGCGTTCTACGGATAATAAGAAAAATAAATTTAGACAAAAATACTTACATAGCTACATTAGAAAATTCCATTTGAAAACTACTTTTAACAATGTCATTCATGTCATTGCTGAGTGACTTTGAGCTTGAGGGGTTTATTCGGGTTATTACCATTTTTTACAGGTGCAGACATCTGATCGTGTCTGTCATCCTTGCTGGCAGAGAAGTGCCAGAGTAGCTGCACGTGCAACATCGGATGTAAACTCCGTCACTTCTGGTTCACGATCAGAGAGTGCTCGTTCAGTGGAAACACCGCCTGTCCTTGAAATCCTGCCATCCTTGTCATCCTCACAAGAAGGTAAAGTACCTACGATTGTATTACCTATTTACGTTAGAGCCCCTGGCACTCAAAGATGCTGCTTTTTGGGGTTCCATTATCAAACAGGGAACCCTTATAGTTTCACTCTGTCCGTACGCGGCTTAGCTCAGAGACTCTTACTACTAGACAGCTGTAATTTGGTTTGGGTATACATATGAATCATCCCAACAAAGTGGTAGAATAAAACCTTGAAAGTTTCAGGTGAAAGTGATGTCAAAGTAGAGCTGGATGAGGAAACTGGTTTATTTAGTGAAGAGAAGCTGCAGAAATATTCAGAGCTGTATCAGGACCATGAGATTAAAGAGGAGTTTGTGATCGGACCAGAGGTGCTGCTAGATGTATCGAGGACTGGATATGCTGCTGAAGGTATGTACTCTGTATAATGGCATGATGTCTTCTATTAATATGTGGTAATAGAATAGATTAGAGTTGCATTTTATTTATTTTTAAACTAGCAACCCACCTCGGCTTCGCACGTGCAGTGTGCTATGCTTGAATTTTTTCGTCGAGTATGAATTACTTAGATTTAAATAACATATTACCACACACACTAATTGGAGTATTTTTAATGAATTTTATTTCATATCCTGCAAGTATTTGATAATATAAATATAATTTACATAAAAACAAACTTAAACAAATACATGTGTCTCCACTCATCCATTATCTTGTTGGGAGCAACCATTCGCTTGGAATAACTGTTGAATCTACACGACTCGCGAGAGCGGGTGCGGGTGCTCACTCACCTCAAGTACCTCTGTCACCTTTGGGATGGCTCTGCTAAATACCAGCTAGCTGCCCTGCACTGGTGGAACGACGTGCAAAGAGGCTCATTGGCAATGATTCGCTCGTGCAGGCCATTTATGTTACAAACCTAAAAGCCAATCAATTTTCTAACGAAAAGGTATATTTGTTTTTGTTTTATATAACTACATTTACGTCAAAATATTTAAAGTATTATTTTTGTGTAAATAAATAAATATTTGATTTGATATTTGAACTACGGAGCCCTACACTGCGCGTGGCCCGACACGCACTTGGCTGCTTTTTTACAATTTCAGTTTGAAATGCTAATAATGGTTAGTCATGAAATGTTTAATGTACATTTACTAAAGTTCCAGGTGAAGGTTATGTCAAAGTAGAGCCGGTTGAGGAAACTTTCGGGTGTAGTGAAGACAAGCTGCAGAAATATTATTCAGAGCTGTATCCGGATCACCAGATTAAAGAGGAGTTGGTGATCGGACCAGTGGTGCTGCAGGCGGTCCCGAGGACTGAACACGATGCTGGAGGTATGTGCTCTGTATCATGTTTTCTATTACTGTGTAATAATATAATAGACTAGCAGCCCGTCCCGGCTTCGCACGGGGTAGACAATTATTTATTTTTGGAAATTTGGATATAAAACACTTTTTTTCACAAATATTTTTATTTATTAAAAAACTATTATTTATTAATTATATATTTAAAAAAATTATTTCAGTGCCCCCTCCGCCCCGCCCGCCGCGATGCCCGGCGCGCTTTTCAGACTGCATCGCAAACAACGGCCACGGCGCTATGGCGGTTTTGTTTACTGTTTGAATTTTTTAATTCGTAATATCTTTTGAATGGAAAGTCCAATTTAAATAATTTAAAAACTATTTTATAGGTAGTTAAATGGTCTTGACCATAAAATAATTTATTTGGATAAGGATTAATATAAACACATAAATAGCATAGTTTGAATTTGGTTAGCATTTTCGTTAATGTTTAAAATGAAAAAAGTTGTTGTAGTGACATAACTACAATAGTTGGACATATGCTACCGCGGAGTTTTTTGTAGACATTATGATGTTCTTCAATATTGTTGTACATTATTTTGTTCTATCGCTAATAGTTTCGGCAGCGCATTCGACGAAAGACATTTTAAGACTCATTTTTCTACACCTTCGGTTACATTGTTCAAATTTTACCAAGGATCCCTAATTTTTTTCAAAATGAAATGTAGCCTATGTCAAATTGGAAGAATGTAGCATTCTATTGGTGAAAGAATTTTTTAAATCGGCCCAGTACTTTTTTAGCCTATTCATTACAAACATACAAACATACAAAAATAGGTACAAATCTTTCCTCTTTATAATATTAGTGTAGATAGAGCTGCATTGTATTTTATATATAAACTAGAGACCCGCCCCGGCTTCGCACGGGCAGTAGAGCATATACCTATGCTTACCCTACAGCCAGTAAAGGAACACTGTATAAATTAAAACGTCAAAAAAAATTACAAAGCCTCATACTATTGTTTATAGAGTTCCGGACATCGGATGAAAAACGAAACCCTTCTAATCTCACTGTGTCTGTCCGTGCGTACTTGCGTCAGTCTGTCACAACGGATTGATACATTACGCGTGATATTACACATGTCATGCTTTGATTCAAATGAAACCATAAAAACCTGGATAAAGACCCTGGACTACAAAGAAACAGAACGAATGCTTGAGTTTGTAAAGTAGTAGTAACGTAATGTTCCAAGGCGCCATTCGGTAAATTGTGTAAATGAGTGTAGCGCCCTTCGTTCTGCATTGCTCACTCGCACCTGGCGCGACGCGAGCGAGAGGGAGCACGCGCGTGCTCGGGTTCTCAAGCAGAATGACAAGGAAGGGCGGGACACGCATGTTACTTAAATACAACCTTACTACTAAGACAGTAAAGCTTGTTTTTAATTCTAAGCATTGCATTACATCAAAAGGAAGAGTTGGTCTCAATAGATGTTTAGAGTGATGTGTAATGATGCAATGTAATATTACGTGGTATGAAATGTAATGACACATTACTTTAACGTATTTTGTATATTTAGACTTATGGCATTTTATTTTCTACCTGCGGTTGCAAGCGGCAAGACAGCAGCCGAGAGCTCTCGTGACTCATTCCCACTTGAGCATCATCCTTGGGCCGTAGTCTACCACGCGGGCCTATTGCAGATCCGATTTCAGATCGGGTGGATTTATGGACACTGAATGTAATTTACTAAACGACACACTCGTGAAGGCACTGCAATTGTATCAAGTTCACCAAGCCTCCACTTCTTCTTGACAATGAATGTAATTCTTTCCATCCACAGGTAGTGTGACAGAGTCACACGAAGACCAATCATGGACATTAGCATTCACAAGTGATCACAGCTTTGTGTGTGATCACTGTAATCAAGTGTTTGCCACCAAGAGCTGCTTAGCAGATCACACCCAGAAACATAAACGGGATAATACAACAGAAGATGGTTTAATTGAACATGTACTAGAAGCCTCTAGTGAAAAAGATTTTTGTTGTGAAATATGTCATAAGAAATTTACTCAAAAAAGTGATTTAAGTAAACATTTACTAATACACTCAGATGAGAAAAAGTTCTCATGTGAAATATGTCATAAGAAATTTACTCAAAAGAGTAGTTTAAGTGCACATTTACTAATACACTCAGATGAGAAAAAGTTCTCATGTGATATATGTCATAGGAAATTTACTCAAAAGAGTTATTTAAATAGACACTTATCTGTACACTCAGATGTGAAAAAGTTCTCGTGTGAAATATGTCATAAGAAATTTACTCAAAAAAGTGATTTAAGTAAACATTTACTAATACACTCAGATGAGAAAAAGTTCTCATGTGAAATATGTCATAAGAAATTTACTCAAAAGAGTAGTTTAAGTGCACATTTACTAATACACTCAGATGAGAAAAAGTTCTCATGTGATATATGTCATAGGAAATTTACTCAAAAGAGTTATTTAAATAGTCACTTATCTGTACACTCAGATGTGAAAAAGTTCTCGTGTGAAATATGTCATAAGAAATTTACTCAAAAAAGGTATTTAAGTACACATTTACTCTTACATTCAGATGAGAAAAGGTTCTCATGTGAAATATGTCATAAGAAATTTACTCAAAAATGTTTTTTAAGTAACCATTTACTAATACACTCAGATGAGAAAAAGTTCTCATGTGAAATATGTCATAGGAAATTTGCTCAAAAAAGTAGTTTAAGTGGACATTTACTCTTACATTCAGATGAGAAAAAGTTCTCATGTGAAATATGTCATAAGAAATTTACTCAAAAGAGTAGTTTAAGTGCACATTTACTAATACACTCAGGTGAGAAAAAGTTCCCATGTGAAATATGTCATAAGAAATTTACTCAAAAAAGAAGTTTAAGTGCACATTTACTAATACACTCAGATGAGAAAAAGTTCTCATGTGATATATGTCATAGGAAATTTACTCAAAAGAGTTATTTAAATAGACACTTATCTGTACACTCAGATGTGAAAAAGTTCTCGTGTGAAATATGTCATAAGAAATTTACTCAAAAAAGTAACTTAAGTAACCATTTATTAATACATTTAGATGAGAAAAAGTTTTAAACCTTGCTTTTTAATGGCAGGGTTTCCCAGAGCTACAATCGACGACCTAGACGGCGTTGAGTACTCGAATACTACTAACTGCCAAACGAATTGAGGTAAAGGACTTCAGTTGTTGCCTGAGTAATGGTATAAAACTGATACAAAAATTATGACTTGTAAGAGCGGGGACGTGAATCCTTTCTTTTACATATAATGTTATTTGTTAAATGTTTGGTTTAAATAAATAAAAATGTTGTAAAATGTGTTGATTGTATGTTAAACTTTTTAATGTTGACTCTTGGTGAGTTGGAAGGCAATTACACGTGGCGCCAGCCCACCGCTAGCACCACGCATCTAAACCTAGGTTAATGTCTAAAGTCTAAACTAAGTAAGCAACTATTTAACATTTAACTACTTACTATTTAACTGATTAACTACACTCATTTAACTACTTAACTACTTACTATTTAACTATTTAACATGACCATGTACGGTACCCGTACACTGTGTCTGTACGTTTTGCTTTTTCTTAAAATGTTAAGTTTTTTCTAAATAATGAGTACCATAACTTGAAAGAAATTTTTGATGAAATTTTGAGTTGAGTTTTGAGGTGCCCATAATTATAATTGTAGACAAAATATCGAAAAAAGCGAAACGTACATACATCATTTTCTGTAAGATCTTGCATGTGTCCAAAAATCGTCACAAATGGTGGAGGTTTAGGGGTAGCAAAACGTTATGCCTTTTTGTATGAAAATTTGTAGCTTCCGTTCCCTCTTAATGCAAGTATTTAAAAATGTAAAGAACGATATATACATAAAACCAAACTAAAATAATAACAATGCCTTGACAGCCGTGAGGGGGCTGCATCTGCCGCCCCTGTAGGCCTAGTGTATGAGTCATCGTGCTGCTAGTGTCGGGGGCAGCGCGCTCGCAGCTGCTGCATGCGTGTGCGCACCCGC
Organism: Carcina quercana; assembly: GCA_910589575.2. Lineage (NCBI taxonomy): Eukaryota > Metazoa > Arthropoda > Insecta > Lepidoptera > Depressariidae > Carcina > Carcina quercana. Next base: position 5,772,453 of record OU342455.1, on the reverse strand, counting down.
GCCTGCAGCGCCGGCCCCCAGCGGTGCGCGCGCGCGTCTCGCTCTGACATCTCCACTGCGCAATCCACTTCGCTGCAGGCGCACCTGTCCTGCTCACATACACCTCACATTTACCCAAATAAATACACTCTACCGAATTATAGACTGCAGTAATTGCAGCGGTCTGTAATGCTATTAGCCTCCTAGTATAGTGTAGTGTAGCATAGTATAGTATAGTGTAGTATAGTATAGTATAGTGTAGTATAGTATAGTATAGTCTTTATTTGCATGAAATCATGGTTACAAAGATGGTAGTATAGATAACAGTAATTTGGTTTCATATGATTACATGTCATTTTTTTGCTTAAAATCTAGATATTCTTTAATACTATAAAAACATCTATCAGACAGCCACTTATATAACTCTTTTCGAAAATGTTTTTGGCATCTCTCTGAATTCTCTGGGCAGGCTATTGTATACCTTGATTGACATGCAGAAACAATTTCTTTCGTACAGAACACTACGGGACTCTGGCACTGATAACAATGTAGGATCTCTAGGTCCCAACCTTAAGTTTTGTGAAGTGCTTCTGTAATAGTTGGGGGGAGTCTTTACAAAAATGCAAATGTCTAATATATACATGCAAGCAAGTGTCAATAGTTTCAATTTTTTAAATAAGTAGCATTCATTTATCTATTATATATATATTTTAAATTGAAAGGATGTCCATTAGTAGTCCCGTCCCGAAGACACTCACCCGGTAGTGGTGCACTAGAGCCACCTCATCAGGCACGACTAGCGTCCACGCGGCTCGCAGGAACGTCCACACCTGGTGAACTCCCAGCTCGATAGCGTCGCCCGCTCGAACCACATACTTGGATCGCCGCTCCGCATCGAACGGCCGCCGCGAGCGCATCGTCTTCAGCTGGGACACGAGCGACGCTGGCGCCTCGGGGTCGTCCTGAGGACGTAGCATGAGATGTAAGCATATGGCGAATACGTTTCGAAGAATGGTGGAACCAATTCTGTACTTTTCAATTCTTGTCCATAAATAGCGTGTGGCGTGCCGCCTCTATGGTGCGCGAGGCTGGCTGGCTGGACAAAATGATGTCAACACTTTTGAATTTAAAAATTCTTTTGTTTTAAGCTTCTTGGTGTACACGTCGTATATAAGTAATGTAAAATATTGACGTAATAAAATCCTCGTGTCTCCAATTAAACTCAGTAATATAACATACAGTTTGTCATTAAACGAACACGCGGGGAGCCCCTACAACGCGCATTTATCTGTAAAAATAAAATAGCGGGAATACTAAAGTATCTATAGCACTTGGTGGCCATTGCCTTTCACGCTTTACTATTAAAAAAAGTAACGTCATTCCAAAGAGGATATCTACATCTAAGGGTAAACATTTTTTAAGGCGGTTGAAGGCGGTTTTTTTAGTCCTTTTTGAACGCGTTATAAAATAGCAACTGTACAACTCCTTGAGCTCCATTCATTCGCGGAACGTGTAGTATGCAATTTTTACCGTGCCAATAATATTAACGCTTGCAAAAATCTTACCGGCCAGAACGTGTAGGCGTAAACATGCCGGAAGAGATACGCGGATGGTGGTGGGAGCATGGTGGCGCGCGTTAGGAGTCGCAGGGTGTCGGGAAGGGCGCGGGGAGGGACCACCATCTCGTCAACGTCCAACATCAGCAGGTACTCTGCCGAAGACATTCCACGGTACAAGCAATCTTGGAGGGCGCCCAGCTGCAGGGTTGGGCTGCTTAAATAAAACACAATATGTATATTTTTTGCGTCGGTGGCGCAGTGGATAAGGCGCGGACTCTCAATCTGAGCTCAATCAGCCGTGTACCCGACTTGTTTTTCAATTCAAGTACATTATCCGATTGCTTAACGGTGAAGCGAAACATCGTGAGGAAACCTGCATGTCTTGAACAGGCATGTGAAGTCCGCCGTTCCGCACTGGGCCCGCGTGGTGTACTATGTCACATACACTCTGTGGCCTAGGCCTGAGACAGACGCAGAGTGAAATCTTAGTAATAGGGTCCCGTTGGTTACCCTTTGGGTATGGAACCCTTAAAAAAACCTAATCATGGCAGTCCATCACACCCCAAAAAAGTTTTGTTCACATCTTGTTGTTAACAACTTTGACAGATTTATTTACAAGCTGTTATATTCTCTTTGGCCGATGTACGACAGTAGGTTTTAATGCCTTTACATCAAGGAATCAGTATATAAACTCCTTTCTTTCAATTCATATATAAAGTTCTTCATTCATGGATAGATGGCACCGTCGTAGCAAAATTTAAATTTGAAGTTCTGAATGAAGAACTATTCTCATAATATTGAAATTCTTTAATGTACATAATTTTGACTCTGACATAGTGGTCACTCACCGCTCTATATCGACTCTATCGAAGTGCAGGTTCCAAGGGAGCATGTGTACTAGCCCCATGGCGATGTATACCTCCAGGAGACACCGGAGATCCTCCGTCACGTTCTGGTTGTAGAGGCGGAAGCGAGACACACCGAGAAGCAAGTTCATTTCGAACCATTCGACGAGGCGGCGCGGGCGCAGGGGCCCCGCGGAGTACAGAGGCTGCACGCACACGTGGAAAACATCCTGAGGAACAAAAGCAATAAAAAAAACGTTCAAGTGCGAGTCGGACTCGCGCACCGAGGGTTCCGTACAGAGTATGAATAATTAACATTCTGAAATCATAAAGAATATATATAATGCCTAACTAAAATAAATGAGTAATTTTTGACTAAATTGTTAGTGCTAAGAATAAACCGACAACAATTGTAACATTTTAATGAGATGGAGTGAAAAAAAAATTCTTTTCCAGATTTATTCCTATACTAGTGCTGTAAGACCTTGCTTCTTGCCAAATTTCAAGATTTTACGTACTACAAGTAATTACCTAAAAATAGGAGATGAAATTATAGTATCGAGAAATAAATATCATTAATTTACAACTTTATAGTTAGCTACAATAGCAGTTACGCAGCTAATGGTTCATAGATGGCGCTTTGAACAATAATCGAAAAGTTTAAAATGAAAATTGTGATTCACTGTGCAGTTGTACTCATTTCGTGACATCACAATCTGATGTGATGTACTATTTTTAGATAGTTACTGCACAAATCCAGCTATTATATTTCAAAAGATTATGGCAACAGAAATTTAGTATGAAAAGAGTTGTTTCAAATTCGGCCTGCACTTGTACACTATTTAAAAAATCAAGTAACAATCTAAATATGTATAGAAAAATACTAGAATTACATGTCATTTCTTGTAATTGTACAAAATCATTCTTTTCGTACTTAGTGACAGCGTCAAATGTCATTTTATTGACGCCATCTTCGTTTTCAACGTTAAGTATTACCTGTTTCGTGCGTTTTATATGTTTGTGTACAAATAAACTAAACCAAAATATACAAAAATGATAACTGAATCACTTTTATTTCATAATGGCCTTTTAAAATTATAAGTGTACAAGACCAGGCCTTGGCGCCATATATTCCCGGAATGTGTCATTTGATGAAGGTGGATCGCCTTAAAGCATTGGACAACCTTCTCTTTAAATACGGAAGTGGCAGCTCTTTTAGGCTGTCAGGCAAACGGATGAAAATCTTCAGAGCCACCACCTTTCTGTAGGTACAATAAACAAACAGTGGGTAGAAGAAAATGTGCGAGTTACTGAGACCTTGGTGTCAGAATGAGGTTCAATACTTCGTACGGCCAGTCGGTTTGATACACGCAGTCCCAGCAGTTGGTCAGGGAATATGGCCACGGTGCGCACTCCGGCCATCACCAAACTCGGTGGTACGCCGCAAAGCACGGACACCGCGTACATCGGGTACCCGTGGCTCTCTGACTGCGGCTGCACAGAGATTGATACCTGAGTCACAGGTCGGACACTTCAAACAAATGTGGTGATATCTGTTCCTACTTGTATACAAGCGCATGCGTGTGTAATAGACATGCGCAAAACAGTGCTTCTTATAGTAATGTCATTACATTTAGTATCGCGTAATATTACATATTTCCATTACACATCACTCCAAACATCACCTATTGTAATATTTGTAATGTAATGCCACAAAATATCACGTGCTCGGAATTAAAATACGTAGAATGTAAGCCTTATGCTCCTAGCAATACGGTCGAATTTCAGTAACATACATGCGCGTTCTATCAGTATTTATGGGTTTGTCTGAGGATCCCAGCCCACACAGCGCGCTCTTTCACTCGCGCTGCGTTAGGTGCGAGTGAGTGGTGCAGGACGTATACATGCGCGTAGTGCAGAGGTAATGCGTTAGGTGGCGTCCATAAATTACGTGAGATGATTAAGGGGGGAGCGGGTCTAGTCAAATATCATCTAATCTCACGTTGGGGAGAGGGGGAGTCTCGACAAATATCACGCAATTTTGTTCTGATTAAAACTAGACATGTGTGATGTTTAGTTTTTAAATGTCTATTCAAATTACCGACGTTACCACCGGTAATAACAAGGATATTTGAACAATATGTACATTTCGCCTTTTTTGGATCCACTTCTAAAAAGTGGTTCCAAACAGCACTTCTTTTCCGCGAAGAAATGTATGTCTCACCAAAGTTTTTTTTATCAATAAAGTAACACTACACTAAGTTAATATTAATAAACCCACATTCTGAAAAATCTCACGTGAGATTGGGGGACGGGGGAGGGGGTTGAATAAAACCTCACGACATCTCACCAAGGGCGGAGGGAGGGACAGAAAATTTTAAAAAAACACCACGTAATTTATGGACGCCCCCTTATGTTTGAGATGGTCAAGTGATGTGTGCTGCAACAGTACGCGGTCAGGTGATATCGCGTGTACGAGAGTACGAGATTTTCACCTGTATCTTTGCACGCACTGCTATCGAGCGATTGTGTCGGTCGGTGATCTCGCACGTGAACCCCTGGGAGTCGATGTGACGCTGCGCGGCCCCCACCACGCGCACCACGGGCCGCCGGGCATCGCGGGCGTCCAGGAACGCCGAGTACAACAGCAGGCGGTAGCTCAAGTGAAGGAAGGGCATTCACATAGAAATCGTTTATTGTCAGTTGGGTATTTGATTGAAATAATACACTATATTTTAGTCGAGGTGTTTATAGGCACGAGGCTGACCTATTGTGGCTACTATAGCCACACAACCATGCTTTTTTGGTCATCATTTTGGTGCAATTCAACTAAATTTCTGTACCTAATATTTGCTAGTAAAAGTTGACATTGTTTAAAATAATTTACGCGTTCAAAAAGAACTAATGAACCGACTTCAATTGCCCTAAAAAGTTCACCTTTAGAGGTATAATTATCTGGGTATATATTTTGTTTTTATGTAGATTTTTTTAAAAAGCGCTAAATCAATTATGGTAAAACTTATATCGTAAGTTGGTCAAACCTGAAGTAAGATCTACCAAACAAAAAAAGACATACAGTCAAATTGAGGGCCTCCTCGTGGAGATCACTCACCTCGCTCCAGCCACCTCTTGCCATACAGCATCCAGACCCTGGCTCGGAGGCTCAGCTACCTCCAGAGCGTATGCCAGCTGTAATTCGTTAGTTGACACCAAATCAGAAAGTGCATTATTACACTCCTAAACAATTACAAATGAACTAAAACTGCGCTGAACATGTCATGCTTAAACAATGTAAAACTTCTGCCGTTTTTGATAGCCTGGTACTTCAATAGATTTTTTAGTATGGTAGGAATAATAGTAAACGATATTGCACGTTCCCTTGCACTTATGTTAACCTGGTAGCATCTGGTATAGCGCTCTCATTCGAGGGGCCCTGAGACCAGGGTCAGATCAACTCGATGTTGCCAGATTATTGTATTGCCACCCGACTTACATTCACAAATAGATACAACAGTTAGGTTAATCGATTTGTGAACCTAATATAAATCGTGTAAAAATAATTTGAACTCACTGGAGCAACAATTAGCCAGATCAGAGCATCCATCTGACCCGCAGCAAAGATCAGCTGTCACTGGTGCACTGGGATATAGATTGTTTCCTCGTCACTCGCATAAGACAAACAATATTGTCGTCGGATGTTTGTTTTATACAGCTATTGTATTATGGCAATTGCGTTTCCACTACGTAACCTGCCTAGGCGAATTTTTTGGCGCATTTTGCCGCGTCTCTTGGCAGAGAGAATAATAGGCCATTGGGGTTACCCTAGTATTATCTGTTCGGGTATTCCCCGATATGTTCTCTGCACCAATACGCCGCAGTCACAACATGGAGAGTCTCTCCAGCCACACCGGTGCATGTATTATGCACTTCGTCCGTGTCTCGTGCGCAGTTTGTGTAGCTGTCACCACTCACGTCTGGGAATGTGTGGGTCGTCAGCTTCCTCATAGAGCTATGAGAATTCTACGCATGCCAAATTTTAAGGCAATTTAGGAGCAATCAAACTTTAGCATTCATAATTTAGCAGCAACCATGACTCAGTTACAGCGAGTTGTTTTTAGTGTGTCAGCTGGAGACATGGGTCTCCAGCTGACACATGCCAGGAAAGCAAACCAGTGAGGTTAGGGCTTTAGACTATAGTCAGGCATTTAAAGCACAATTTCAGCAATGAGAGCCAAAAAAATTAACGATCACATTGATAAACTGTTGGATCTACGAACGAAATACCGTGTGTAAGCTGGCGACCCGTGTCACCAGCTTACACATCTGGATCTTCGTAATTATTCAAGTTACGATTATGTATTGTACCTCATATTTTAGAGCAAAATAGCAGCGCCAGGCTTCAAAATTTTCGAATCTCTAGTGCTAAAACTGTTTGAGCTACGAGCCGATATGTGTGTGTAAGCTGGTGACATGGGTCGCCAGCTGACACATGTTGTATCTCTGAAACTACATAAGTGAGAACTTCGTTTTAAAGATCAGATGAGACCATACAATAGGAGCGTTCACGAGTCAAAATTTCAAATCTCCTGGCTGTCTAGATTCAAAGTTATAAGCAAAAAACTATTTTCCCGCCAAAAAATTCAAAATAATCGCACGGACGCCGCTGAGCGCGCCGTTGCCGTTCCGTGCGCTACGCTATTACAATAGAGTTTCAACTTAGCCGTCATTGTTTTAAAATTCATTTTAACCTGCACTTTCGTATCTATTGAGTCTATCTATATCTATATCTATCTATATCGTATGGTATATTGAGCGTGTTAGACCAGGAGCCGACAAAAATAAGCAATGGTATACTACCGATTAACTTTATAGAGAGATTACGAACGACCTTCACCAAATTTGAGGTCAAGTGATAATATAACCCTTCATCGTTGGTGCATAATTCAAATCTACTAATTTAACTAATAGTAATAAACTGACAAATTTTATGTCATTTTTGCCAATAGTGCCCGTTGATTAGTCGAGAAGTCTAAAATGGCCGACATTTGTCAGTTTATTACGAATCGATAACTCAAGGTAATTGCACAGGTAATTCGGTTCATCTTGTAATTCTATTGTGAGCACCTGAATGATAAATTTGAAAGGCTTATCAGTTTTCAGTGTCATCCTAATTATAAAAACGTACGATATTTTTTATAGAAATAGGTAAGTGCTTTTAGGTTTGTTTAAGCACTATTTTTATTGCTTTCAGAATATATGGTGCTTCTAAGAATATAATCAAACCACCTAAAGGGATGTCGCCAATCTAAGGTACTTAAAACCATAGCTAGCAAAGTGCTAATAAACAAAAAGGCTATTTTAACCGACTTAAAAAAGGAGGAGGTTCTCAATTAAACGGGTATATTTTTTAAAATGTTTGTTACCTCATAACTTTAGACTGGGTGAACCGATTTGGATGATTATTTTTCATTTGAAAGGTGGTGCTCCCCGTGTGGTCCCAATTTGGTTCAGTTCAGACCATCCATGAGAAAACAATATAAATCTTAAATTTGCCTTAATAAAAGCAGACTTTTAGGGCAATTGAAGTCGGTTTCCAGTTCTTTTTGAACGCATTTACTTGTATTGTAATTTAATATCCTGGTTTTCAGATTTATTCCTATGATTGTACCTTGCTTCTTGTCAAAGTTCCGGATTAGGTATAGGTCAACGGGAAGTACCCTGTAGGTTCATATCTTTTTATTGCGTTGACTTAGAAGTTATGTTTTGTAGAGAGGAACGGAACCATAAAAAGCATTATTTACCTCAAAAGGGAAAAGGAACCCTTATAGGATCACTTTGTTGTCCCTCCGAAAATTAACAACAATTGCTACTGGTTTTTCGGCTTTTCGTTTATTCTTCTAAAATATGATTTCCAGTATGTTAATTATTCATATACTCTACGGAGCCCTTTTTTAAAAAAAAGGTGAAATCTGAATCCTGAATTTTATTCACTGATGTAAGATATTAAGATGACAGATAAGACTAGTTTATATCTTTAGAATATCCAATCTATGATTATGTACTTTGATCGACCTGTGATAAGTGAACACTTAGTGTTGGTTTTTAGAAGAAAAAATTTGGTTTTATTTTATTTGCTAATGCACAATATAGAAAGCAAGTATTTTTAGTTCTAGGGCTTGTTATGTATAACTTTCAAACAAAATATTTGTGTCCCCATACAAAGCTATGTCTCGTTTATTTCTTTATAGTATCCAACCTGTTATAATGGAACGCTAGTTTTTAGAAAAATAATTAATCTTAATGATGTTAACTAATATACACACACTTTAGAAGGCAGGTATTCTGAATTCTACTGGTTATTATATATAAGTTTCAACAAAATATGGGTTCCCATACAAAATTATGACTTGTTTACTTCTTTAGAATACAACTATCGCCTTTCAGAAGCACCTTTGTTATGATCAATTATGTACATAAGCGGTTAATTTTGTGACTAAATAATATATTTAGGCGAACCCTAGATTGGATCTCTTTGTTGTTCTTCGGTCTGTCAAGACCCCTTTTTTAAGGAATGCGTGAATGCATCAAGTTGAAATTGATATCAAATACTCAGGTGTGCAATCCCTTATATCAAAGCCGTGCATGACGCAAATTTTTGATTGATCTATAATCCTGAAATTTGGCAAAAAACAAAGTCTTATATGGGACAAATATAGGAACCCTCGGTGCGCAAGTCTGACTCGCACATGTCCCGTTTTTGATATTATGAAAATCAGACAAAGCAATGTTAGTCAACTTTTATAATAAAAATATATCAAATCATAAGATTTTTATTCATTTGCAAATCTAAATTTCTGAGTATAAGCAATAATTTTTATTTAAATGTGCCAATATTGTTTGCAATTTCCATGAAAATAGCTATGAATAAAAGTTTAAGAAATACAGCCTATGTCATTTTCCATCCTTTTCCAAACTACCCCTATACAAAAAATCGTCATTCTGACTCTACGTTACGACGATAATAAAGGACAAACAAACAAAATCACTTTTGCATTCATAATATTATTTTATAAATAATGTTAGTATGGATTGCTATTGAAAATATACTAAATACCGAGCTCAACAATTATTGATCATAGTGATATAAACTGTATATGTTGAACATATACCTCTTATACTATGTTATATCACACCGCAAATTGTTATTTCTTATATGTTGATTCATTACTAAACTAAATCTTGGTTCCGTATTAGTCAAATTAGTAGATTTGCGATGAAGGGTTCTCACTTGACCTCAAATTTGGTGAAGGTCGTTCGTAATCTCTCTATAAAGTTAATCGGTAGTATACCATTGCTTATTTCTGTCGGCTCCTGGTCTAACACGCTCAATATACCAATTGAATCGATACGAAAGTGCAGGTTAAAATGAATTTTAAAACAATGACGGCTAAGTTGAAACTCTATTGTAATAGCGTAGCGCACGGAACGGCAACGGCCCGCTCAGCGGCGTCCGTGCGATTATTTTGAATTTTTTGGCGGGAAAATAGTTTTTTGCTTATAACTTTGAATCTAGACAGCCAGGAGATTTGAAATTTTGACTCGTGAACGCTCCTATTGTATGGTCTCATCTGATCTCTAAAACGAAGTTCTCACTTATGTAGTTTCAGAGATACAAAATGTGTCAGCTGGCGACCCATGTCACCAGCTTACACACACAAATCGGCTCGTAGCTCAAACAGTTTTAGCACTAGAGATTCGAAAATTTTGAAGCCTGGCGCTGCTATTTTGCTCTAAAATATGAGGTACAATACATAATCGTAACTTGAATAATTACGAAGATCCAGATGTGTAAGCTGGTGACACGGGTCGCCAGCTTACACACGGTATTTCGTTCGTAGATCCAACAGTTTATCAATGTGATCGTTAATTTTTTTGGCTCTCATTGCTGAAATTGTGCTTTAAATGCCTGACTATAGTCTAAAGCCCTAACCTCACTGGTTTGCCTTCCTGGCATGTGTCAGCTGGAGACCCATGTCTCCAGCTGACACACTAAAAACAACTCGCTGTAACTGAGTCATGGTTGCTGCTAAATTATGAATGCTAAAGTTTGATTGCTCCTAAATTGCCTTAAAATTTGGCATGCGTAGAATTCTCATAGCTCTATGAGGAAGCTGACGACCCACACATCGTCTGGGAAGCGAAACACCTTTCTGTTGCAGTGTGGCGTCGAGATTGGGTGGAGCGTTTTGGGGCGGATTTGTGACCCATTCTGGTTTGGTCTCTGATGTTGGAGTTTTGGGGTTAGCATATCTTTGGCGGATAAGTACGGCGGTCAGCGAGGCTTAAGGCGGTGCACGGGTGGGTCAAAACGACGTGGGCTCTCCTCTGGTGGGTCAAACTCCTTCAATGCTATACTGTTGACACAGATTAAAGTTACGGATTTCGTGTACATCAGGCCCCCTGGACCACTAAGCCTAGAGATCTCTCTCTCTCTCTCTCTCTAGAGCATATTTAGGTCGATAAATCGTTTGTGACGTTTGAAAACCCGTGCCAGCCTGCTTTTTGGCCCCTGAAGGGTTTTGGGGACTCTTGCCAAATCAAAAAGTTTGTGCCGCGATATGTGACGGCATCCAAAGTGTACTTAATCAGCTATTTTGATTCACTACTCTTCGAGAAACCTTGAAAAAGTTGTGGCCAGTGTATTTAACTTTTATATTAAACGTCACAATTGGCACAATACTGAATGTGCTTATCAACAAACAATACAGAAAATTAGTTTTTTATATAATATTTTGTTTTAACTTAGATAAGTATATTTCTCAATTACATAGTGCACCATTATTTTGCATTTTTTGTCTAACAGATGTGTAGTTCGAGCGTTATAGTTCTTTTATTTCGTGTTCCATACCCGGAACACGAGATAAAAGAGGAACAACATTCGAAAAAATTCTTTCTTCTGATGACTTCGGTTGCTGACATAACTTTACGGACCGCCAGGTATGCAGATCGAGCGTCATAATTCTTTTATTTCGTGTTCTATACCCAGAACATGAGATAAAAGAGGAATAACATTCGAAAAAATCTTCTTTGTTCTGTGGGCGTTACTTACGTTTCTTCAACTTTCTTTCAGATGTGTTGTCACAGAATTGTGTTGCAACAGACAGATGTGTAGGACGAGCGTTATAATTCTTTTATTTCGTGTTCTATATCCAGAACATGAGATAAAAGAGGAACAACATTCGAAAAAATCTTCTTTGTTCTGGTGAGTTTTGTTGCTGACATAACTTTGTGGCCTAACAGATGTGCAGTTCGAGCGTAATAATTCTTTTATTTCGTGTTCTATACACAGAACATGAGATAAAAGAGGAACAATTTTCGAAAAAAATCTTCAATCTTCAGACGTGTGGTCACTGCTTTTGGTCTAACATACAAGCATTTTGAGCGACAGTTATTTGTTCGTGTTCTATACTAAGAATAAAAGAGGTATCATAATCTTTATTTTGCTTAAAATATGGTGAAAACAGATGTTATATTAGTTAAATTCTAAATATGTACGCATATTTTAGCAAAAGAGGCAGGCAAAATACAATAATAATAATCAAATCCAAACCTAAATCCTAACCAAAATTAAATAGTTCAAATAATGGCAAAAGTAAAAGTATTATTTATTTGAATTAACACAACACACTCATGCCAAAATATCTATAATAATATGAATAAAAGTCAAATAAATCTTCCTTGTTCTGATGACTTCAGTAAATATTTTTCAATGCCTTCAGTGTCAATTATTAAGTTTATTACCATCAATTTAAAATTTAAATTCTATGTCAAAACTTTTTGGTCCAACAGGTGTGCAATTCGAGCGTTATAATTCTTTTATTTCCTGTTCCATACCCGGAACACGAGATAAAAGAGGAACAACATTCGAAAAATCTTCTTTGTTCTGTGGGCTTTACTTACGTTTCTTCACATTTTCATTTCAGATGTGACGTCGCAGCTTTATGATCCAACAGATGTGTAGTTCGAGCGTTATAATTCTTTTATTTCGTGTTCTATATCCAGAACATGAGATAAAAGAAGAACAACATTCGAAAAAATCTTCTTTGTTCTGTGGACTTTACTTACGTTTCTTCACATTTTCATTTCAGATGTGACGTCGCAGCTTAATGATCCAACAGATGTGTAGTTCGAGCGTTATAATTCTTTTATTTCGTGTTCTATATCCAGAACATGAGATAAAAGAAGAACAACATTCGAAAAAATCTTCTTTGTTCTGTGGACTTTACTTACGTTTCTTCACCTTTCTTTCAGATGTGTTGTCACAGAATTGTGTTCCAACAGACAGATGTGTAGACCGAGCGTTATAATTACTTTATTTCGTATTCTATATCCAGAACATGATATAAAAGAGGAACAACATTCGAAAAAATCTTCTTTGTTCTGTGGACTTTACTTACGTTTCTTCACCTTTCTTTCAGATGTATTGTCACAGAATTGTGTTCCAACAGACAGATGTGTAGACCGAGCGTTATAATTACTTTATTTCGTATTCTATACCCAGAACATGATATAAAAGAGGAACAACATTCGAAAAAATCTTCTTTGTTCTGTGGACTTTACTTACGTTTCTTCACCTTTCTTTCAGATGTATTGTCACAGAATTGTGTTCCAACAGACAGATGTGTAGTTCGAGCGTTATAATTCTTTTATTTCGTGTTCTATATCCAGAACATGAGATAAAAGAAGAACAACATTCGAAAAAATCTTCTTTGTTCTGTGGGATTTACTTACGTTTCTTCACATTTTCATTTCAGATGTGACCTCACAGCTTTATGATCCAACAGATGTGTAGTTCGAGCGTTATAATTCTTTTATTTCGTGTTCTATATCCAGAACATGAGATAAAAGAAGAACAACATTCGAAAAAATCTTCTTTGTTCTGTGGACTTTACTTACGTTTCTGTACCTTTCTTTCAGATGTGTTGTCAGAGAATTGTGTTCCAACTGATGACTGTGATGACTTTTGATATTTCACCCACTGAAATAAATGAGGTTGCTTAAGATTGTTATGTTCATTGTAAGACTTTGTAATAAAAAATTGCTGACAATAAGGCCAGCCATCCAGGCTCAGGCCTACTCTCATACAGAGACTGTATGGGACATAGTACACCACGCGGGACCGGTGCGCATTGGCGGACTTCACATGCCATGTTCAAGACATGCAGGGTTCCTCGCGATGTTTTCCTTCACCGTTAAGCAATCGGATAATGTACTTGAATTGAACAACAACTCATAGGTACACGGCTGGATTCGAACCCGGAACCCTCCGATTTATAGACTCCGCGCCTTCTAATCAAATTTATTTTCATTCATGTACATAGAGTCATTACACTTCAAATATTATTCGGATCTATATACATGAACCCTGTCAGGGCATAGCAAAATGAATAAGTCAAATTTTATACCTGCCTTATCCACTGCACTGTAAATTAAAGTGTACTACTAAGCACTGAATTAGTTAAATAAATTGAAAGGACTTATTTATGTTAGCCCAACCATTGAACAAGAGCACGCTCTTGTTGACATTCATTTGATACAAACACATAAATAATTAATAAACAATACATAGCGTTTATGACATCTAAATAAATATCAAAATCAGATTGCGGAGACTAGATTTGTAAACCATCCCTTTTTTTATGTCAGTCAACAACCATACACCCTACATGATAAGAAATCAGCTGAAATATCAGATATCTTTGAATAATCACATTTCAATTATTAACCTTTCAAACTTTTACAATACAGAGGTCCTGGGTTCAATTCCCAGTTAGGGAACATATCAGTTATCAGTTTGGTTGGTGGTAGGGCATTAACATTAGGCATTAATCAAGCACTAGCCTCGGTAGCTCAGTTGGATATAGCATCAGTCCTCAAACAATCGAGGTCTGGGTTCGATCTTGGCTCATACCAATTACTTAATTGGATTGGGGTGCACAAAAGGCGGGGGCTGAGGGGGAAAAACATTCAAAAAAATCATGCCCATTATAATTGCCACCTTTTGTTCACCCCACTGGGCAAAGTTCAATGGTTTAAAAGTCAGTCGGCCTATATACGTCTCCACTGCAGGGTCTCAGGCCTACTCTCCTACATAAGTATATGGGACATAGTACACCACGCGGGATGCATTGGTAGACTTCACACAGACCTTTGAATTTATTCTGAGAAGTGTGTAAGTTTCCTCACAATGTTTTCCTTCACCGATCAGCAAATGGTAATGATTTTATCATTCGTACACAAATTTTAAATAACAAATTGTAACTCATTGGTACGAGCCAGGATCAAACCCAGACCTCGATTGTTCAAGCTCTACCTAATTCAGCTAACACTGCTTTACATCTATATACAATATTTATATCTGGACTCGATCCTGATTTACGACAAAAAGGATACTTTTTAAAAGACTAGTTATCACGCCACGCCATTTTTTAGGTTAAGTACACAAATTGTACAATAAAGGTTTGGTTCGCTAAGTAAAGCGCTGCTATTCTATTTATCTTAAAATATAATTTATCAGTTACTGAATGAAACGATATGGTGACTATTTAATTTCAAGTAGTTCTTATTCCAACAAGTAGGACGCGCTACATTCCTGTCGAAATTATATAGATTTTTCACTTTTCCACCAAACAATGATCATATATAAATCAGATGAACATTATGATACATTATTTCTAGCAGGTACTCACCGAGAAATTGGAACAAATAGCATTTCCGATTTGCTTTTTTGCTAAATATAAGTATTTTACGCAGTTATTATGCATCTAGGAGCAGATCACGTGAACAATGAGCATATAATTGATATAATATAATCATGGGGTGACACGTCACGTAACCCTAACACTTCACCAACTGAGTGTTGCCAATTTGCCATCCAAAATCCAAATAAAAGACGAGGATACGTCAGCATACTTCGTGTACATCACAGATTACTATATATGTCTAAAGGTGTACATTGCAGTCTCACGTTGTGTCCGGGGTAATATTTTCGCTACGTTCATTTTAGTTTCAGACTAATAACGGATGATCCACGAGAACTCGCGTGGGATTCTTGTACATGGAAATAAGTATAGGTACATATTTCTGTCTGTGGAAATAAGTGTCAAATTGTAACAAACAGGATTTGATTTGAACATTAATTCCGCTGGAGTGTATAAATATCTGTAAAATACGTGGTGTTAAATTTTATTGACACCATCAAATATTGCACGGTCTCATTCTTTACCTAAGATCACAGACTAATATACATATGTACCTATACGGTACAGACTGGCATCTCGTAGGGCGAGGGGTATAACGTTACGACAGGGGCTCGGGGGGAAAGTTGTAGCACACTGTACAGCGCCAATTTAAAATTGACGCGAAATATCCTGGTTCTTAGTCCCACACTTCCCAATTTTATTATTCCCACACGTTTTTATAAGAACATTTCAAACGATTAAATTAGAAATTATTCCTATCAAAGTTGCAATTTTGTCATAAGATTTCGCCGCAATCGAAAGGGTTTACTAGTAGCGATGTTATACTCTTTGGTGTTTAAGTCTACTGTCTCGTACAGATGGCTGTATGGTGTTTTATTTTTGCCTGTTCCTAGTGGGAAGAAAATTGACAAAAAAATATCTCTGACGTCTGGTCTGACTGACATTATTTTATTTTGCTAAATGGCGTTTGTTGCACAGATTACTATAAGGTTTGTTGAATCAATCAATCAAGTGGGACTGGGAATAAAGAGTATTTTCACTGTAGCATTTTCGCATAATCCATGATTTTTAACTAAACAATATGACAGACTTGAACTTACGTACTGTTGAAGTAAAGATAGAGGGTGAACCTTTTGAACATGAAAGCATCGAACAGCCGTCTATTGACAACACCTCACAGCCTGCACCAAAAATGGAGACAGTATTTATTAAGGTTGAACCTGTAGATGAGATAAATCAAGACGAGACTACAGGCTTTGATCTGTGCCCTCAAAATTATGTGAAGCAAGAGCTCTGGATTGGACCTGACGTGCTTCAGCCTGTTACTTATGGAAAACAAGATGAATGTAGGTATCTTATAGTTGATCTACACTATTAAGTTGGGGTGCAAAAAAGGGGAGCTGTTCCTAATTTTTTTTCTTAGCGCCCCCTTTGGTACACCCTACAAGGATAAGTTTTAGTTTCCCACATTCCACCTTTAGAGACATGCAAATATTTTGAATGATTACATTTTATTACAATATGGCTTGGATTTGCAAAACTATGCATTTTATGTTAATACTACCATTATTTTATGACAAATTTATTTGTATATGTTATAAATATGAAACTTAAACTATCTTCTTCTCAACTGCTATCCTGGAATTCTATAACTGTTTAACTTATTTCTAAAATCCAATCATGCAATTTATGCTCGAGGAATATTCTTGTCAGTTCTCTGATATACCTCGGAACCTAACAATGGCACTTGGAATCATGATTGATATCCTAAAGATCTTGTTAGCTTTGATGTATGATTGAACTATATTCACAAAATACATTTGGTTATTGTGTCATACATACTACAGCACAGTTTATTGGCAATTAAAAACTAATATTATACAGGTATTCTTCTCCACAGATAAATCCGTTCTACCCGGTTTTATTGCCAAAAAAAGAAGACCACCGCCCCGACCAAGCAATAAGAAGTTCATTTGCGATTTTTGCAGCAAAACATGCTCCAAGAAAAAATATTTAGTGTCACATATGCAACTACACATGACCACGGAAAAAAAGAAACCACACGTTTGTGACGTGTGCCATAAGCAATTCGGTGGTAAAAGTAATCTGACTCTCCACTATAGGATACACACCGGGTACAAGCCATTTTCCTGTGCCGTATGTCACAAGAGCTTCAACCAAAAGATACACCTGTTACGCCACCATGAAATCCATATGAACAGCAAACGAGAACCCAAATTTTCCTGTGACATATGCCAGAAGGGATTCACTCAGAAATCAAGTTTAATAGAGCACCACCGAATCCATGCTAATATTAAGCTGTTCCCGTGCGACGTTTGCAGCAAGAAATTCACAACGAAATCAACATTAAAGACGCATACTAAAATACATACCGGGGAGAAGAACTTCGAATGTGATGTTTGTCATAAAAGGTGTTCGACTAAATCCAATTTGGTTACACATTATCGCACTCACACCAAGGAGCGGCCGTACTCGTGTGACATTTGCTCGAAAAGTTTCTCCATCAGTTCGGATCTAAATATACACAGGAGAATTCACACAGGCGATAAGAGATTCTTCTGCCAAGTATGTCAGAAAAGGTTCGTACAAAGGTCGAGTTTGACATCACATCTGAAAACTCATTCAAAACCGAAACCCTTTCCTTGCAAACTGTGTCATAAAGGGTTCAACGAGAAATACAATTTGGATATGCATCAGATAGTGCATACGAGGGAACAACAAAATGGTATTGCAACGCAGCCTGTATCAGTTGAAGTTTCAAAGTGAACTTCTAACTGACCCTATTGTATAAACATCAACTGCAACGAAGATCAAGTGACGCAAAAAACCAGCTAACTGCGAGTTAGTCGAGCACCGAGGGCTCCGTACAGAATATTAATAATTAACATACTGAAAATCATAAATCATAGGTACGGTAATATGCACCCAACAATGTGCTACCGAAAATGTAAGTCTGATTGAATAATAAACCTTACTGTGCAGTTGGATAAATGATTTCCCATAAGTCCATCTATATCACAATTAATTATCAACTGCAAATGTACGTTTCTAATCATAAAAAAGTGATTTTAATGTGAAATAATTTAAAAAATTCAGATTTATTCATATATCTGTGCTGTAAGACCTTGCTTCTTGCCAAATTTCAGGATTCTAGATAAATGGGATTTACTCTACAGGTTTTAGATTCCCTTGCATCATAAAAGCAATTGTCTAAAAATGTGGCATAAACTTGATACCTTAATGCATCCCTGAGAAAAAGGTTTTTGACAGACATAAAGACAACAAAGTGATTTAAAAGGTTCTTTTTTGAGTTATGGGACCCTAAACAGTATAATTTATAAAATTACAAAATAACATATATTTTTTTTCATATGAAGGCTTACGTTCTTCATATTTAAAATCATATTTTAATCTGTAAAAATAATATAAATTGTTTTGTAGTGTGTGATATATAATGTTGTCCTTTATAATTAATTTGTTGTTTAAGGCTTGGATAGTCCAGCACCGCGATTTTTTAAAGTTTGGTTCACTCGTTTGGGCCTTAAGGGGGTTCCATGACCCAGACACCTCCGACTGAGCATATATTTTAGAGAAATGGTGAGATTTGTAGACTTGGAAAAAATACATATGAATCTTAACGATAGTATCTTTGATAAAACAGCCACCAATACACGTCAATACAATTAAATCCCAACGTAACCTCCAAAACCGTATAATGTAGATTTTTAAACAAACTTGACTTTTTTCACTTACTGAAACTTTATGGAGCTTGGTTGAAAAAGTAATCATAAGTTTAGTATTAATTTGACAGGATTGAATTTATATATCTTATGCTAACAATATTTAATAAATTAATTGAGACAAAAAGCTATGGGAATCGAGACGAGAGTCGATGTGGTGCAATGTTTTACCCTTTCACTCTTACGTGTTACGTAAGGGGGAGTGAGGTAAAAAAATTTAATTTCTTTTGCGTCAGGGAATGGCCTTAAGAGTGATTTCTTATGTCAAGGAACCAGTATAATTTACATATTTTCATTTATTTATGTTATAATAATTTTAAAACTACTTTTTAAAATAAAATAAGCAAAATGGTCTGAAATATATTTATATTGTTAAGGAAAATGATCTGAAATCAACTGTTAATTTTTTATTTTAGTTTGTAGTAATTAAAAGACTAGATTATATGTATTTAGTAAAAATATGTCAAAATTATGTAAGATCTAAAAATAAGATGTAAAAATAGTGGTTTCACATGAAATATAACCCCATGCCCCATATACATCTTGTGAAGCTAGTGCAAGTGACAAGTGATTAGTATGTCTAGTGCAAGTGACAAGTAATAGCTAAGATTAGACTGCCCTTAAACACTAATCACTTGACACCTTCATTAAACACTTGCTACTTCGCAAGATGTAATACAGCGCTTATAGTTAAGTGAAAAATATATTAAAATGTCAATGTCGCAGTTGAATTGCCTATTTAGCTGTTTCACATAACCACTAGTGGTTTTATTAAATAACTACGTTTTATAAAACAGCTGTATAATATCTAGCTGGATTGTCATTGCATTGCATTTAACAAAACTGCTACCCATGCTTAGACGTTTTGCAGAATTGATTATCTACAGTAACAAGCAATTGGTATGGGGTTACCATGACTAAATAAAAATCCTTAAAACCTCTGTTTTCATGAAATTTGGAAGAAAAAAAATTACTGAATATGAGTCTGGTTTTACACGTCAATTTTGTCCAACTACATTCTGCTTTGGTGTTCATGATTAATATTTTGCCATACAGAGCCACTAACGACAAAATTCGGAACTACTATTCCACATTCCGACGTTTCATTTCACGCTGTTATACAAAACCGCCAGTTGTTAGCCCGCAACATTGATGAACGTAGAACTAGTTTAGCTGTTATAAAAAAACCGATTAACGTCGTTCAACTGTTTTATATAACAGCTGTTTAGTAAACCAGCTAGCTGTTATGTAAAACAGCTTATTAAGCAATTCAACTGCAACAAAAATATGGTAGTGTAAGTAGTAACTGTTTCAACAGCGCGCATTATAAAAAATGAAAAAGCACCTTATAACAAAAGAAAAAGATATATTTCTGGGACGGGTAACTTCTTGCTACAGTGGCGCCATTTATAACGAAACTGTTGTTGCATCGACTCAACTGTGAGGCAACGAGACGAGGTAAAATACGTAAACAATCTCTGTCCTTATCTCTCGTACACATGAAGAGAATTGTCTGTTTAGAGCACGTGGCCGCGTTTAAGTTTGCATTGTTTTGTAGCTGTCCCTATCCGAGCCCTATCCTACCCGAGCGCGTACGGTGAGACAGAATACACTACGCGAAGTTACCCACCCGTTATTTGGACGTTTCGTAGTCCAGTGATCATTTGAAGGATACAGTATATTATGTAGACATTATTTCAATGCAGTATATTAATAAAATTTCAGATGTCGGTGGTTTTTCCAAATGGTTCTAAATTGATTCATACTCTTGTAAAACAGGTTCTAAGTTGGGGCTTTTTGTTACCGTAAAATACAATACTTTGATGCCCTGTAACTCTGAAAGTTTATACTTTAACGAAAATCTGATTCGCCACCGACACAGATATTTAGTTCTAGATTGTGTCTTGAAAATTATTTGACTTTCATCGCTTATTACTCAAAATATGACGGTACTACGTTTGTGACACCAGCAAATCCTCTTAAGGTCAGTTGGTCGACGACAGCTGTCGTTGCGTGGTACAGGAAAGCAGTCCGCTATTTTGTGAACCATTCCTGTTTGAATTGCGTTCGAAACGATACGTATTTTTTAACCGACTTCAAAAAAGGAGGTTATCAATGCAACCTGCATGAATGTAATATTTCCAGAACTGCCCGGTTTTCGTATATGATAGTCTATATTAGCTTCTAAACAAGTGTGCCAAATTGCAAAAGTGTATGTTTGTCCTCGCATATCTCCGGAACTACAAGTTCGATTTAAATAATTTTTTATGTTGAACTAGGTATTGTTCAACTTAGAAAAGACTGCAAGTTTCATCATCATCAAATCGGTTCAGTGCTTTTTGAGATAGGGAATGTTAAGTGTGTATCTGACTTACAAACATTGCCTTAATAAAGGTAGATTTTTAGGGCAGTTGAAGTCGGTCTAGTTCTATTTGAACGCGTTCCTCGTTTCCGGATTTGCTTAGTTTTTTTGTTATTATTAATCTGATTTGGACTCTTTCGATGAGTCATCTATCTCTTATACACATGCCGACAATAGGCAGTTCAAAATTTGAATATAAATTTAATTGAATTGAACCCCTGAAAGTTTGTTTACATTTTTTATCTCGTATCGTCGCTGTTACTTTAGTGGCGCCAAAAAGATGCTTGAGCTGCCTTTATGAGAGTAGTCAGTGTATATAGAAATCGTCATAAGTTGCATTTGAATATTAAAATTATAATATTGTTACTATCGTATCTCTTTACGTATTTTTATTTTTTGCCCGCATCTACCATTGAATTATAACAAGGGATAACTTAAGAAGACTCACTGATTATATTCTCGTTGGCTCGCGAGAGAGCAATAGCGATACTTACGTTCCTTGGCGGCAGAAAGAGATATGCATAGCATCACATTGTCGCAAACATCAACGTAAGCGACAAATCATTCATTGTTTGAAAACTAGAAGATCAATTTAAAAATCCTTTGCGCTAAACTTAGGAACCATAATTTTCTTCATAATTGTATGAAAATAAGCTGATAATAGATACCTAAACCAAACAATTTAATGTTTCAGAAGAGCAGACTTTGAAAAATATATCTATCGAGAAAATGTTCACAGATCGTGTTTGGTTGTGCTATTCCTTGCAGATGTCCTCGAGATATCATTGATGTAATATCAAGTCTCTATCTGCTACCGTTAGTGAGGAAAATAGATTTTCACGACCCCTCAAAATCAGTGTTTCCTCTTAACCAGAAAAAATAGTCTAATAGAAATGGGTCTCCCCCTTCATAATATTTTGAACATCGAAATGTGTGAATCACTAGCCTCCTCCGCCATTAGCTAAAAGTTGGATTCACAATCCGGAGGTCCCGGGTTCGATTCCTAGTGGGGTTCCGGTTTGGTTGGTGGTAGGGCATTTTCTATGTCCGCCTGGCTAGCTACCACCATGTTACCCAAGTCTGCGGCCAAACAGCAGTGTTAATAGCACTCTTGTGTTCCGATTTTCGTGAGTATACTTACCTACGTAATACGTATACCTATTCCAAATTTCAAGTCGATATTACATTTGTTACACAAAAGAAAATTAATCTATCTGACATTTGTAAATAGTACAGCTTTAATTGTTTCGTTTTTTAAGCTAAATCTTTTCTTTTCTAAATTCTGTTTTCAAGTTTCCTTATTTTTATCAACCTCCTTTAAAAAATAAGGAGGATCTCAATTTGACTGTTTTGTATGTATGTTACGCGATAACTCCGCCAATAGGCTTGTGTCCACTAATAACAAATTGCTTGGTTTATAGTTTCTAATTATAAATGAGGAGACGAAGATAAGAAAAAACTAGTATATTTCTCAAAAAAGTTAAAGATTATTAATATTTTTAGAAAATGGATTCGAAAAAAATAGGCATTAGGTCACGTGACAACGAACACGAAGAACGCGGCGCAAGAAAGTGTGACGTCACGCCTCGCAAAACATCATTGTTGTTGTTGACGTTTTCATATCACAGAGCAGGTTATTTCGCGAGCTGTGACGTCATTCAAGACGCCATGACACTATTCAGCGTTTTCGAGGGAAATATAAATTGCTTTTTTTAAATACAAAATACGTAATGTAAATTTTGCTTTTTCTTTAAAATATAGCTTTTTGGGGATATAATATAGATTAAAGTATATAATTAACCAAGTTTTCAAATTTAGTCAACTAGCCTATTACGAACCGATTTTGATGTTTTTTTGTTTGTTTGATACGGATACGTAGCTACGTCACTGCCTCAGAGATTTAGTCAAACAATTCTCCACACTGTAATTATTTTAGACAGTATCCATTGTTTTGTTAGATTGAACATAAGTTTAACAATTGAACAAAGACAATATTATTTAAAAACAAACAAACATAAATTCATCCAAATATTTCTGTGCGATATATTCTACTCAGTAGACGGTGTGAAGTCGCCAGGTTCACAACGTTTTCACTACTCCAAGCTACAAATTAAATTCAAAAAGTAGTTGGTTTAGAATCAGTTAATGTGTTGATTATTTGAGTTTAGCATCGAATCATTCCATGTTTTAGTAATAATATAATTGAAACACAAACAATAATTAAACTGGAATTGAATTTTTGTTGCATTTTGCAGCGAATGTAATGTAATAAAATCTCACCAAGAAAACTGGCTAAAAATATTCCTGAAAAATCTAAAACGGTTCTGAAATAACGTCAAAATAATGGCTTGTTGAATATAAAAGTATTGTATCAGATTAATATTAAAAACGTTACTGAATTTGCAGTCATCCTAATTGATGATTCTAATGAATCATCATCAGCCGGGAAACGTCCACTGCTGGACGTCCTCCTTCATGGTACGCCACATCGACCGGTCCCGAGCCACCTGCATCCAGCGACTCCCTGCAACTCTAACCAGGTCGTCGGTCCATCTAGTCCATCGGGGACTGCCTGGTAGACGTTTCCCGGTACGTGGTCGCCACTCGAGAACTTTTACTCCCCATCGGTGGTCCGTTCTTCGAGCGATGTGGCCTGCCCATTGCAATTTAAATTTACTGACTCGTCGAGCTATGTCGGTGATATTGGTTCGACTACAGATTTCTTCATTTCGGATTTTATCACGTAGAGAAATTCCCAGCATCGTTCCTTTACTCGCTCGTTCCACAAAATACAGCACTCTATGTTTGCCCCTCTGAAGTTAGTTCTCCGCAATTTCAAACATGTACAGACGGAATGTGTGTGTATTATTTTCTATAATAACTATATCTAGATGACATACAACACTAGGACATTTCTTTCCACCCGATAACTTGCCTTGCCTCCCATTTATACATGAATAATTGATACTTCGCGGTCTTTTGTAGCTAACTTCAGAGGGGCAAACATATACGAGTAGCGCGCACGTATAGTAGTCGCACAATAAGTTTGCCCCTCTGAAGTTAGTCACAAAAGACCGCGAAGTATCAATTATTCATGTATAAATGGGAGGCAAGGCAAGTTATCGGGTGGAAAGAAATGTCTTATTGTTTTATATCACCTAGAGATAGTTATTATAGAAAATAATACACACATATTCCGTCTGTACATGTTTGAAATTGCGGAGAGCTGACTTCAGAGGGGCAAACTTATTTTGCGAGTACTGTACTATACCTGCATTCTAATGGATATTTTTAAAATTCAATTCATTTATTCACAAAACAATTATTATTGTGTATGAAATTAATTAATGATTGTGTAATAAATAAAGGAAGTAAATGTACAGCGTGTGAACAAATTTCACAGAAATGTTTAGAAGTCATTTACAAATATGGATCGCCGTTATTTCTCTTATGGACTCGGCTTTAGCAGAAAATGGTGAGTAAAAAAACTTACATGCCCTTAAAAATTAATTTTTTATACAGCCCCATCTAGTACCATGTAGATACCACTTATCACAACACTTTTGAGATTCATCGTCACGCAGAGAGATTTAAATATAGTAATAGGTTATAGAGCGGTCATTGGGAAACGTTTCATATAGGTAAACATTTTGATCTCATAAGTCAATGGTATGTCAAATGTATTGTACGGCCGCGTGACGTGATGTGACACTAGATTGAGTAACTTATTACAAATTGGTAATAAGTTTAGGATCAAAATGTTTGTTTGCTTTTTCCGGTCTATTAATATTAAATGTCTTTGTCGTCACGACTTGCTCTTTCGCGCTAGTTATTAATTAACTTCTTATAAAAAATCCGATATGGCGACTTGTCTGGATTTGTAGACGGCATTGCTGTAGCGGACTAAGTCACTGTTACAAAAATGTTATTTGATGAATTAAAAAAATGATTTATGGTTTACTATTAAATATTACCGGGCTAGGTCAAATATCTCTTTGGGTGAAATCAATTCAGAATTAAAACGTAGTGATTTACTTGCTCAGTGTTCAGTTCAATTAATTTTTTTATAAACTAAAAAAAATGCCCCCATTATTTTCCAACCCGATCACTTTAAAAAGTTGTAATTTTTTTCATTTTTCAAAATGGCTAAATTATATGTATTTTTTACGTTTTCAATATGTCCATCATATTGAAAAATTTCGACAAACAAAATAGTTCTTTATTCATGGAGATGACAACGTCGTCGTAGCTCAAGGAGCAAGGAGTTTAAAAATTCCTTGATGCACAGACAGCCATTAAGAGGCTATGTTGGTAAGACCACGTGGTCGGTTTCAAGGTTGCATTGTTTAGTAGCTGTCCCTCTCCGAGCCCTATCCTACCCGAGCGCGTACGGTGAGACAGCATACATTACGCGATGTTATCCACCCGTTATTTGGATGTTTCGTAGTCCAGGGATCATTTGAAGGATACAGTATATTATGTAACCATTTTTTTAATACAGTATACTAATAAAATTTCAGATGTCGGTGGTTTTTCCAAATTGTTCTAAATTGATTCATACTCTTGTAAATCAGGTTCAAAGTTTGGGCTTTTTATTACCGAAAAATACAATATATTGACGCCCTGTAACTCTGGAAGTATATATTTAAACGAAAATCTGACTCACCACCGACACAGATATTTGTTTCTAGATTGTGTCTTGAAAATTTCGTAGATTTTCATAGCTTAATACTCAAAATATGACTGGACTACGTTTGTATGGGCGCTTTGACAACAGCATACCCTCTTAAAGCAAAGAGCTTTACTCATTGCATTAAAGCCTAATGTCATACACCTACCAAAGAGAATGTAACTGCTGATAAATCTCTCAAAATTGTTAAAAATACTTTTTGGTATGTGTGGACTGCCATGATGTTTTATGACAGATTACCTTCTACCTCTTCCACTGTACAGTCGCGAGACTATACAAGTGTACCTACTTCTTTGCTCCACATAGATGTCGCTAGTAATACAATAAATGGCGATGTTGAAGTTGTCGCTGAACATTACGTGGTACATGAGACTGCTACAGAACCAGCAGTTGTAATATTTATAGCAGGGTTTTGATAGGGGTTTCATCGGGAACTTTTTAATTATTTTAGGCAATTATTTGATCGACACGCCGGGGTGTAGAATACCTGAGTTCACGGTGCGCTATGAGAGGACTCGGAGTCCGCCCGCCTGCAAGGTGCGAAGAGTCCAAGTCCACAAGATCAACATGGAGGAGGTACAGTTCCTGATGATGTACGACTTCAAGGTCTGCTGCTACCTGTTTGTTCTAGAAGACACCGCCAGGAAGGAGAGGTGGGTTTGATTGTTTGAATTGCTTAATAGATGTTTCACTAAACAGCTCAGTCTTCAAGCGATTTTTATAACAGCTGAACTGTACATTCATCAATGTAGTGGGTCATGAATAACGAGTTTCTAAAACAGCGTGTAATGAAACGTCAGACTGTATTTGTCGTTCGTGGCTCTGTATGGCAAAAAATGACGCCCAAAGCAGAATTGAGAATGTGCTTCGTCAAAATTAACGAATAAACACAGTAATATGAGGGAAAATGACTCAAGTTTATGTGAAAACAGTGATTTAAAGGTATCATGGCCGCCTTGCACAAAACGGTTTTTGTAGTTGCATATAAGATAATCAGATACAGTTAGATGCAACGCAATGACAATCCAGCTAGATATGTAACAGTTGTTTTACATAACGTACCAGTTTAGTAAAAAAGGTAGCGGTTATTTAAAACAGCTGCGACACGTGTGCACATAAATGCAGTGGCTCCCCGCGACCTTGACTATGTCGACGATCTAGCTGGTTATGAGGTCTATGTCCAGCTGTGGACGTTTCTCGGATAATAGATACATACATAATTGTAATAAAAATATTGTTACGCTTGTAAATCCCAAAATTTACTTTACTAATTTACTACTAAATTTCAGATGCATCAACTTCAAAAATGGAACGATTGTATTTCTCGAATCTGAGATAGTGCGAGTGAGATGCAAGACGATCATGGTAAATATAAAAAATACATATATCTTCTCATTTTCACTTATCATGTCATGTAGGTTGTGTGTCAGAGTTGTTGAGCCGCCATACTCCTTTGACATGTCTCATGTAGCTACCACCATCAGAATCATCTTACTGTTCAGACAATCAGGTGATTCAGCCTGCAATGTCCTAAACAAACCGAGGAAAGTCAGGAATCGAATCTGGGACCTTTCGCGGACGCGCGTCTGGGTCTTAATCTCAGACGAGGCCGTTGTTTAGCTGTGCTGATATGATCCCAGATGGGTTGTAGTTCGTATGTTAGAAAATTGAAAGAAATTGCGTCTTTTCTCTGGTGAGGTGTAATTTGGAAATTATAGTTAACGGCCACGGTGCTCTTTTTTACGCGCAAACCTGCCAAAAGGCGGCGCTGTTTGACAAATCGCTAATATCGGGACAATGCGTGAATTATATGTTATGATTATTCATTTCGCGGGCGCTTTACTTAACTAGACTTATATTAAATATATTAAATGTAACCCACGACCATTATTTAAAAATATTATGGGAAAAACAGCGGCTATGGTGAATTCCTGTAACCTAGACTCGTACCCAGATCAACAATCCATTAGTAAATCCATTCGATTATAGGTCATAAGTAGAGTACTTAATGTTCATTGTTGACTATACTTTCATTTGTAGTCCCGCCCACGCTGTCTATCTATAAATGTGGCAACGTCGCATTTCCATTTTCAATATGGCGCGGTCCAACAAACTTATTGACAGTAGCCATGGGTCGTTACTTGATTTCCGAGAAACGTAACGTAACTAGTTTCATGGAATGCATCACCTGTTTCGAAAACTAGTGATTTTAGTAGCTAGTTATTTTCTCAAAATGTGGTTATTATATTCTGGCATTTGTTACAGCTACTTACGAAACGATAATGCTCAGTGGCTACGTTACAAGCTCAACTCAAATCACAAATTAAGTTTTTGTAGCATATGATATACAGTTATAATCAATAAATTAACTTCCCTTCATAATTTATTAATGTATTTATGCCTGATATGAATAAATATGAATTTTTAGAAGAAAGTACTAAAAATTATACACAAGTACAACGAACAAAATCAAACTAAACTATTTTCAAAGAGAAGCTCGCTTCCCGGAATCGCCAGCCGTTGAAATTATTTACAAACATAGATCACTCTGTTTTATTATCTATGTCAATAATTACGAAAATTAAAGGTATACACTGTTTCGCTCTTTCGGATTACTTCGGATTTATTCGTTCACCAGTTCACACTAATTTTCGATCTGCCATCTCGCTGGCTAGGCCGGCTGGTAGGCGTGATATGAAAGAAAAATAACCGTAAGTAAGTAAAGTAGCGTTCGACTACCCTATTCACTCACACCCAACAATCACTACAGTTAACAGAAATAACGCATATACAAAAATCACCATCACTACTTGTAACTTGACTCGAAGCTAGTGATTCGGTTACATGCCGCGTAGCTAGTTATTGTATCTAGTGACGTGAAATAACGCCCATGCCTAATTGACAGTGACAATTGACATTCTCATACTAAATAGAGTAAAAATTGGCTGCTGTTTTAAAAGGAAATTTTATAGTTAAAAAGCTTCAAAATGATGTGTTTTGCGCCCGGATTTAAACACTATAACGATAAGCATAAATGCAAGTTTTTACGTTTCCCAAGAATCAAAAGATTTTAAAGAAATGGATCAAATACATAAGGTCAGTACATACCATTTTTATTACTAAGAATTTTTATGTTTTACTGTGGTTTTTGTTTATATGTGTGCTGAATTTACTTAAAATTTATTTCATGTTTGTTACAGGAGGGCTGATAGGGTGCCTTCCAAACACTCGCGTATATGCAGTTGTCATTTTCAAGATGGTGACAGAAGAAACTACTGTGCTATTTAGCCATAATAAGGGGAAAATATTTCAGTTTCTCTCACATCCGAAGAACCAAAGGAAACCTGACGACGACATACCCATAGAAAATTTTTCATCAGAAGAAATAGTTGAAGTTAAGAATGATGTAATTATAGCAGCAGAAAATACTTTGCTAAGGTCTGAAAATGACAAACTAAAATTGGACATAAAAAACATCAAAACAGTGCCAGTGTTTAAAAAGAATTGAAAACAACGAAAAATTGATTAGATATTATACTGTCATTCCGAGCCAGGAGATACTAACTACATTAATGGAATTATTTGAAGGTATCGATATTAACTATTATTGCGGTCAGAAATTTACCCGAATAAGCCAAGAAGATCAAATATTTATGACATTGATTAAGCTCAGATTAAATTTGGCACACACAGACTTAAGTGTGTGTTTTGCATGCAGTAAACAAACTGTGACTATGTTGGATTCATATATTCCATCAATATTGATACAAAGGGTAGATGAGTTAGATACCTACATAATCAAAAAATAAAACATGTTTACCAAATTGCTTTTCTAAATTTACAAACTGTCGGATGGTGATCGACTGCACTGAAGTATATTGTGCTGTTTCAAGAAAATCCATGAAAGATTTACTTACAGTCACTATAAACACAGAAACACCTTTAAAGCTCTTGTTGGTGTAGCCCCTAATAGTAGTAACCTATTGTAGTGAATTATACCCAGGCTCAACATAAGATAAAGCTATAGTCAAACACTCCCAACTGCTAGAAAAATTTGCACCGGGGGACTTGTTAGCTGACAAAGGATTCCTCATTAATGACCTTATACCACCTGGAGTTTCTGTAAATATACCACCCTTTTTGACCTCAATTTACCCTCAGTTTACTCCCAATCAAGTATTTCAAACTACTTCAATAGTATGAGCAAGGATTCATGTTGAGCGAGCAATTCAAAGAGTAAAAGGCTATTCCATATTAGATCATATCCCATGTTACCTCCGCACACTTTCGAGTAAAAATTTTCAAGTTTCATGTGCATTGACTAACTTTTAATATCCCCTAATTAAAGAAGTTGAACTTTTTTAAAATGTTATTGATCAGGAGTAAATATTATTATGATTATAGTTAACCATGTAAATATGTTAATAAAACTAGTGAATAAGTATGTGTTTTTTATTTACATCTACACCTTATTTAATAAATATGATATGTATTTGTCAACATCAAAATTTGTTAAGGTTTCAAGATTAGCTGCCCATTTTTAATCCTTAAAAATCACAAGTATTCTAACACTGTGAGGTGTCCATGCAACAAAGTTACATAACCTTTTGTTGGCAAATTGACCCTGAATTTGATGATAATAATTATGTTCTTTGTTGGGTAGGAATAAGCCAGTTTCTTCATCATAATTTATGAAATATGTTCTATCATTCTTTAGTACATCTCTTAGAACAGCATCCCTGTACTTATAGGGACATTTAACTTCAAGTAAACTATCTTCTTCAATGTACCGCTGTACTCATGTCGATCATAATAACATCGCTTCATTTTTTTAAAGTTTGCAATTTTTGTTTTGTTTTGAGCGAATTATTATTATAATAAAAATATGAAATGCGTTTTTAAAATTTCAAACAACCAAAACATACAAATAAAAAACTTCGACTAGAGACGATACGCACGGTATGGCAACGTCGCCTGAAAAAGTTTGAAAACGGAAAACCTCATACCTGTTTGATTGTGGTCGTAAATACGACCTAATCAGTGTAATTAAGGGTCATTATTGAATACACTTGTATTTGTTATGATGCGTCGGGCTTGCCTCGGCAAATAGATCTGGCAACCTTGCAAATATTACTAATCTCTTTCAGTAAAGCTCAAATTTGTGAAATTCTGTTTCAAAGTAACTTATGATGATATATTTATTCATATACTTAGCTTCTTAGCGCCCTACACAGTACAACATGATTCATGCCAATGTTATCTGTGATTACGTAGACAAATAATGAAATATATTTATTGCGTATATGTATATTTCAAATTAAAATACTACCTATGTAGCCTCGTGGGGGTCGTAAATGGCGTCTAAAGGTAAAGAACGGGCAAAGTGCAGGTTGGAATCGCGCACATTGTTATTATTATTACGTACCTTGAAATAAGGTTCATTTTCCGGACCCCATAACTAAGTTTATCAAGTTTTTTGATGATTTCTCAAAAAATATACTCAACAACCTTGACTAATATTTTCTGTAATATTTACACAAAATCCGGTATAAAATGTAATATAATTTAGAATTTACAAATAAAGACCTTGTATATGGATACCATAATGAAATTTCGCAAAGGTTCCATTTTTTCATCAAATCTTCGGAACCTTAAAAATTAGAAAATGGGTAGTACTATCTATGTAAAAACATTTTACTGCGATCACCGGTCCGTTTGTAAAGTACGATTGACAGTAGTGATTGATTGACATTGTCATGTCCAACAGTGGACTTGTTGACAATCTACCTGTATAAGTGTATAATCTGTAGATGTGAAAGACTTCAATGACTGACTGATTCCAGCACAAACCACTTCAGTAAGAAACTCGATCCACAAAGAGAACATGTAACAATATGTATAGAATTTGAAGTGAGAACGGTTTTCATGGGCAAGCAACTTGAGCAATATCCTTATCATTTGAAATATCAATCAATTTATAAAATCACTAAGATTAAGTCAAATACCACTCACTCACAGACTGACTGACTCATCACAATATCTTCGAACCCATAAACGCTACAAACCTGAAATTTTGCAAGTAGCTTCCTAACACATAACTTACAACTAAAACTACAAATTTTGCAGATAGGCTTCTTGTACAACTTAGACACTTTCTGTTTAAAATTTTTAATCAAATTAAACCCCTACGGCGTGAAAAATGATTTTGAAGATTGTATGACAAAACAAGCTATAAAGACTACAGCTAATAATAGTATAATAATAATCATTTATTGTTATAAAAGTTGTTATATAAGTTATAAAAAAAACCAAAAGAAAAACAATTTAACAATAATAATAATTATTATACTAGCTAATGAGGCGATAGCTCTGCTACCTTTAATATTGGAACACAACAGTGCTATTGACACTGCTATTTAGCGGCTGACTTTGGTAACATGGTGGTAGTTAGCTAGGCGGACATAGAAAAATGCCCTACTATAATTACCAAATAAACTGAGTACTGATTGGTAACTTCCACTAGGAATTGAACCCGGGGCCTCTGGGTTGTTTATCCAACATTCAGCCAATAGGCCATGGAGGAGGTTAGATTGAAAAATAAGTTCAAATATTGTATGGCAAAACAGAAACTAAAAGCTTTGAAAAGGATTAATAAAATAAAATCAAGAATTAGTAAATCCATAAACGAACTAATGTCACCGACATAGCTCGCCAAGTCAGTGAGCTGAAGTGGCAATGGGCAGGTCACATCGCTTGAAGAATCTATGACAGATGGGATGTACTAGGAAAGGTCGTCACTAGATGCAAGTGGCTCAGGAATTTTTTTCTTTACTTTTCGAATGTACTTGATGTTGTTGGTCTACAGGGACCGGCCATTGTAGCATGCCATGGAGGAGGCCTATGTCCAGCAGTGGATGTGTCCTGGCTGATGATGCGTGAATCACTACAACTTTATTGATCAAACTAACTTCAATTGCCCTAAATGTCTGCAGCATTCATCCCCTAAAATGTCCACCCTTAGATGTAGATCTGGGTACATATTTGTTATTTGTTCATTTTCTTTTAAAACTGCTGAATCAATATCGATAAGCATCAGTTGTCATCAAAATCACTGGCTTTTAAATAAAAAAGAATCATTAAAATCAGTTCACACAGTCCAAAGTTCTGAGGTAACAAAAATATAAAATACAGTAGTACTAGTAGTAAGTCTCTGAGTTGAGCCACGGACAAACAGACAGGGAAACTATAAGGGTTCCATGTTTGACTATGGAATCCTAAAAATTATAGCTGTGGGTTATTTGATGGAATAAAATACTCCGTTGATTAATTTATTTTTATTTAAACAGTTTTTTTTACACAGAAAATATTTACATAACACATAAACATAAAAATATATACAAAAGGAACAGCTTATATCTAAAAGAAATTTCTTACTGCAGTCCTGGGTCAAGGAGAAATACTGAAGAGAGGAGGGCAGTTTGGTGTGAACGATATAATAAATATAATAAACGATTACATAAGAGATACATAAAACAAACTAATATATATCAATAATAATAATACATACTTTACATACAATAAGTATATATTAACTTATGAACGCGGTTGTCCTCACAACATCCCCTCTAGGACATAAACCCATCTGATGTGAGCAGCTCGCCAGCTTCAGTTGAGGAATTCCCTTGGTTACCATTACACTCGTTTCTATGTAACTGATGCTTATCTTCAGCACAGCACACTTATTGTTACCTTCATTTAAATTCAATAATTCTTTGTAATTTAAATGGCCCATTCTTCGATGCCATGTATCCAGACATTCAGTCTTGGATGAAGTAACAAGTGCATTTCTTTGAATTGTATTCAATTAGTTAATCTTGCTTGCAACTAACTGTTTGTTTGTATTCAAAAATCTCACATCCCGAGTATTAAAAAATTTCTTGACAGACATTCTTTACCAACTGACTAACTGATAACAAGTTAGTACTCAGTTCAGTAATGTATAAAATATTTCTCACCTCTATGTGATTTATTTTATTATTTTTTCCATAAAAATCCAGGTCTACATTACCCATCTTCAGCACGGCGACTGATGAATTATTGGCAACCATTATTTGTCTAATCAGAGGTGCCCGGGTACTGTACATCAAGTCGGAGGAGTTAGTCATATGTGAAGATGCTCCAGAATCCACATACTCGACATTTCGAAGGCTTTTGATAGGGTCTGGCATGATAGCCTTATCAGTAAACTTCCAGCTTATGGGGTAACTGCAGGCTTGTGCCTGTGGATATCGGACTTCCTGAGGGGCAGATCGATTCGAGTAGTCATTGACGGCTGCTCGTCTGATCTGCTGAGCATCAATGCTGGTGTCCCTCAGGGATCTGTTCTCTCTGCTACTCTATTTTTGCTGCACATCAACGACCTGCTTTTAATGCCCGGTATCTTTGGGTACGCAGATGACAGCACAGTAACAGAGAGCTATGTGTCCACCGCACAGGCCAGTAGTCTGAACACCCGATCCCTCAGAGAGGATATGGTAGAACGTGTTGAACTGACGCTGAAGGCCGTGTCCGATTGGGGCGAAGCCAATTCAGTTAAATTCAATGCGTCGAAGACACAGGCGTGTCTGTTCACAGCGAAGCGGAGTCCATTTCATCTTGCTCCATCCTTCCAAAATGTATCCATACCGATAACAAACCGTCTCGAGCTCCTGGGATTGGAAATCGCGTCTGATCTCAATTTCGGGAGCTACATCGAGTCCATAGCAAAAACTGCGGCCAAAAAACTAGGCATCCTATCGAAGGTCAGACGGTACTTCCAGCCATCACAGCTCTTGAGTCTATATTGCGCTCAAGTAAGATCATGCATGGAGTACCTCTGCCATCTTTGGGATGGTTCAGCTCGCTATCAACTAGCTGCTTTGGACTCGGTGGAGCGTCGAGCTATGAGACTGATAGGCAACGATACGTTACATAAGGCAAAGTTCCAAAGCCTCGAACATAGGCGTCAGGTTGCCTGCCTTTCGGTATTTTATAGGATACATTTTGGGGAGTGTGCGCAAGAGCTATTTTTGTTGATTCCACCTTCGCCGTTCAAGTACCGGTCAAACAGAAGAACGGCAGACCTTCACCCGTACACTGTGGATATTCCTACAGCTCGCACCAAGCGTTTCGCTTCCACATTTATCGTGCGTACAGCAAAAATATGGAATGCACTACCGGTTTCCGTGTTCCCTGACAGCTACAACTTGGGAATCTTCAAAAGAAGAGTAAATAGGCACCTTCTAGACCAACACGTAACATCGTCGACCTCATCGTCACTTACCATCAGGTGAGATTGAGGTCAAGTGTTGGTCTATCTTCTATAAAAAAAAAAAAAAAAAAAAAAAAAAAACCATTCCTTACTATTCACATTTTCAGAGGCTGCTGCAAAAACTTTACCTTCATTTGTTTTCTTTTTATAATTGCAGTTTTTGCTAAAATAACCAAACTCATTACAGTTGTAACAACGTTTTTCTCGGGGTAGTTTTACGATGCTGTTTTGTAATAAAAACTGAAGCTTGTAAGAGCTTAATTTTAATGTAATCGGCGGCATCAATTGTTTCCACGCCATTGGAAGGCTCTTGTGCTCTACATACGTTTGTACAGCAAACTTTCAGATGTTATATAGTTCTCACGTCCTTGCATCTTTTCAATTTGCACGTTGGATATAGCCATTTTGATGCCAAAAAGGGCTGCCCTAAAAATCAGAGAACACACTCCGCGACTCACTGTTTAACTAATTATTTTTACGGATTCCAAATAGGCCCATAACCTGATGGAATAAATACTGAGTTCTCGATCTCGACGTCAGCGACGGATGACAATTGACAGCCAGCAGGTGTCAAGAGTGGGTGCGTTCGCAAACGCGGTTATGTCCTTGTTGTAATATTATTGTTAGGAGATAGACATACTCGTATATCATTGCGGAATTTTCTATAGGCTTTTTTTGATATATTATACGACTCCTTAGTACTTAGTAATAAAACTGACAGGTCTTGTTCAGGAATTATCGATTATTTCTTCTGTCCCTTTTTAAAGCAAATTAAAAGGAGAGAGCGAGCACCACGCGTCCACGCACGGAGCGGCAACGTGTGTTAGCGTGGTGTTAGCTTTCAAATATTTTTTTGGTCTTTTCTTATGTATAAAGCGGTCTCTCTCATCAAGTCAGTATGTGTACAGGGTAGGGGCGGAGCTCAAAACTCTGTGCCACGCATGTGTGCACTCACACATGCGTAGCACTGGCGAAATTTAATTTAATTTCAGATTTAAAAATAAAGTACTTATTGAAGTCCAAAAATTTTGAAACTCATTTCGCGGATACCTAATTTTTTTGTTTATTTTTCCATATCAAATTCATTTAAAAATTTATCGTATTTAAAAAGATTATGGGAACAGTAACTTGTATGGAAAATGAGAAGAAAGGACTCCCCTTAAGAAACGGAAGATGTCGCTTGGGCAAGTAGTAATGCAATGATTGTATAGATGGAGCTGTTAGATATGATGTCACCTGGGTAGGTACGTAGTAATGAGATGTTTGTATAGATGGCGCTGTCGTAGATAACTGTTTTACCCGTTACATTTATTTACAAGATTGTGTATTATTGATGCTATATAAATCTATATATATCTAAGGGCGAGAGCTATGAAGACGTATACGCATTCGTGATCATGCAAGAGAAGAACGTGATTGATCAGGCGCATTCGTACAACGTCCTGATGCTGGGCATAGAGTCCATGTCCCGTCTGCGAGCGCATGAGATGCTGGTACACACTGCGTATTTCATGAAGAAGTATGATTGGCTGGACTTCCGAGGATTCACTAAAGTAAGTATCATCAATTAAAAAGCCGTGGTAGTTTAGTGTCAGTCCTTGAACAATCGAGGTCTGCGTTCGATCCTGGCTCGTACCAATGAGTTACAATTTGGAATTTATGTACGAATGATTCGTATTTTCGGTGACCATTGGCTTTTTGGTGAAGGAAAAACATCGTTAGGAAACCTGCACACTCCTGAGAAAATTCAAAGGTGTGTGTGAAGTCTACCAATCCTCACAGGTCCCGCGTGGTGGACTATGTTCCATACACTCTCTGTAGGAGAGTAGGACTGAGCCTGCAGTGGGGACATATATAGGCTGTTGATGAAAATGAACTAGGGAAAGATCTACGTCATATATTACCTTGGCTTCCGTTTGCTCACAATCTCACCTGATGTTAAACGAATGCCTACGGTTGCATCCCTTCCCCAATCACTGCGAAGCGAAGTATGTGTACAGATAAGGAGTGTAATTCCCTGCCGGCTACTGTGTTGCAAGTAAGGTAGCAGAGCATCTTGAAGCTTCTGGGTTGGGTTCAACGGCCTTATATCGTCACTTACCATCGAGCTTGTTTAATAAAGCGACAATTCGTATAAACTGTCATTTATGATGTCATGGCTGCCATATATATCAGTTTATTACGAATTGTCGCTTTATGAAATAAGCCTCAGGTGGGATGAAGGCCAAGTTTAACGAAGAACCCATATATTTGTTACGTGTATGTTTTGAATGTTCAATATATCTCATCAGAAAAACCTATGAAAATTTAATTTGAATTTAGAACATTAACATTAGGATTTGAAAACCTCATATTATTCACTATTAAACGACATTTGACATATATTCCTAAATATACACATTTTGCTGATAATCCTTACAAAACATAAACATGGAAGGTGTTTCGATTTTTCTGATGAGAAGTATATTATGATGTACGTAAGTAATATTCCATGTAATATTTTTCTTTTCAGATAGCAGAAGACTCTTACACCAACTTGGACACAATATTCCGAGCTAATATCTGTCCATACTGCAAGAAGTTCAACGCCTTCAAAGCCTACAACGAAGCCGGCTATACAACTGCTTACGTAGAAGACCGGATGGATTATAATTTCCCCGAGGAGCACGCTGATCACAATATTCGGAGATTATTTGAAAGCGCCAATCCCGACCAAGATATTTGCACTGGCAACACCGTGTCCGGGCAAACGGTACTGGATTACATGTACGACTTCGTCAACACATATCAAAGTCGCAACTTCTTCGGATTCTTCTGGATAAACTCGTTCGGGAACACGAGTTACAACATCGAGAGCCACGACAAAAGCCTCCTAAATGTCCTTGACAAAATACAGCAAACTAAAATAGTTAAAAACACTTTTATAATTCTGTTTAGTACCCACGGCATTAGGCACGGTTTGGTGAGGAATGACGTTAATTCTTTTTACGAAAGCCGCCTTCCGATGCTCTTTATATCGCCGCCTTCCAATTTCAAAACAGCTGCCCCTGAAGATTACGACAATTTGAAAACGAATAGATTTCGGCTGGTAACACCCTACGATTTACACATGACGCTGGGGCACATTTTGATGATGAGTTTGAAGCAGAAAGGGCGTCCGCAGAAATGTAATTTCTGCTTGACTTTGTTGAAAGAGATTCCGGATCACGGTAGTTGCGCAGATGCAGAAATCTCGCCATTCTGGTGCCCTTGTCGCACTTTGAGGATACCAGACCGTTCCGATCGCAGAATTCTCCGGGACGAAGATCGCAGTTTTTTGGTAGCCTTCCGCCATTTGGACGAGCTCACCAAAACGATAGTAACAAAGCCGTGTTACTACTGCCAAAGATATACGTACAAAACGGGTATTCGTTCGGCGTTCTACAATGACACCACGGAATATGGTTTGCACTATTTAGTCGCTTTTCAAGTGAGTCCCAAGAATATGGTATTTGAAGTGATGATGAAGAAAGTCGGTAGCGAGCCGGATGGTTTCCAAATTCTGGGACTGGAGACCCTGTCGAGGTTCGACAACCTGAGCCACTGTTACCCCTACCAAGATATGAAATACATTTGCATGTGCCAAGAAAAAG
The DNA here is from genome assembly GCA_910589575.2 of Carcina quercana. Lineage (NCBI taxonomy): Eukaryota > Metazoa > Arthropoda > Insecta > Lepidoptera > Depressariidae > Carcina > Carcina quercana. Next base: position 5,733,554 of record OU342455.1, on the reverse strand, counting down.
TGGGGTGTAAAGATACCAAGGTCCTCTAAGTCATGTTCAATGTGTCAACCACAGGTTCAAAACCCTCCTAACAAATGTCTGGATAGACTCACACGGCGAATAATAAAGTATTTTCTAAGTGTCCATCCAAGAGATCTGAACATGTTCCCGCTTATAGGAACATTTTAAAGTAGTAAGCAGCGCTCAACTCCGCGCTGAAACCACGCGCCTAACGCTTAAAAATGTTGTTGTTTCATCTAGAGTGAGACAGGGCGCGGCGAAAACCAAGGACAAATGGATTACAGCCCTTTCCCCCTTCCGTTCCCCGCGCTAGTGTTCGGCTGCAAATTCGCATCATAATTTTGTAGTTTTTTAAACTGATTTAGTCAATTTCGAAAAATCCTTTTTCGTGTGAAACTACATAGTTTAATCAATATCTAGAATAAGGTTTGACTTAAATCTATACCATATTTTGGCCGTAATATTCAGCCGAACTGAACAGTGTTTTGGTGGTCTAAAATGCAAACCGTATTATACCCGTTCCATTTTCTTTATAATAACATTTCAAGAGTCGTGAAATAATTGAAGACTAAGATATATCTCATCTTATTGTATTTGCCAAATTTTATGATGATGCAACGTGGTATTCAAAAGGACGTAACTGCGTTTATATGGAGACTCGACCGTGCTGCTGTCGTGTCGTGTACGCAACTGATAGAATGCGAGCGCGTCGGTCGAGTCGACTGGATACGCCGCGCCGAATCTGATGACGTCATCCGGATTCGTCTACGACTCGCACAAGCTTGAGAGGTTGCAAAAGATTTCATACACACAAGTCAAAAATTAGTTTCGTTCAGTCAAATGCGACACGGAAGACGTTTATAATAATAAAAACTTGTATTTCTTACAAAGTTGAAAGTTTTTCTAGTATCAAAGACATTTAATATTAATAGACCGGACAAAGCAAACAAACATTTTGATCCTAAACTTAGTACCAATTGATAATAAGTTACTCAATCTAGTGTCACATCACGTCACGAGGCCGTACAAGACATTTGACATACCGTTGACTTTTGAGATCAAAATGTATATATGAAACGTTTCCCAATGACCGCTCTATAACCTATTACTATATTTAAATCTCTCTGTCTAGTATCAATAAAAAAGATTGAGTATTTAGTTAATTTAATTATTATAATAGTTTTATAGAAAAAAGACCACGGTGTATATTAAAATAAAATATCATGAATAACGTTTTTACAATTTTATTTATCAATCAACATTCACATACAATACATACAGCGAGTATAAACATTTCTACCTTAATTCTCAGTCGTAACTTGTTTTGGAAACAAACCAATCCACTCAAAAACTAATGTATCCAAAGCCAAAAAATAAAGCAGTGTGTTCCTAAACTGTAATTCGCGGACCCCGTAGACTGTAGCACTCAAATGTTATTCGATAGATTATTTCAAGCTGGACAGCTCTATAGATATTGGATACTCATTTTAATGAATTTTAATAAGCGGTTTTTGTCAGTTGTACTGAAATTTAATTAATGCAGTACTTAAAATGGCTTTTTATCTGAAAATTACTAGCCCAAATGTAGCTATTCGCTTAATTTTGACACGTAATTAGCGACAGAGAATGTATATTTTTTCTCATTCTGTCTTATGGTAATTCAATGATGCTAGAAAGGGCAAAATATAGTTATTTGGATCCTGAATCTATCGTCATACTGTTATGGTTTTGATACTATAAGAATATGGGGAAAGCAGATGTTACATAAATTAAATTTTAATAGGTACGTATATTTTACCAAAAGAGGCATGCGAAATATAATAATAATTTATCACTCAAATATCAAATAGCTAAAATGTTAATACACACGTAATATTTCTTAAGCCGAAGTTTTGAATTTTATTATAATTTTGGTGGTCTCAAGTCAATAGGGGTCCCTGATATAAAAAGGTTGAGAGCCACTGCTTTTAAGAGTAAACATTACATACGGTTATTACTACAATTTTGAACACGGTTTGTTTCCAAAAGAAAAACGATATCCAAAAAATATAAGGCGTAGATCTTTGTACATTTAAAATATATATTTCTTTTCATACCTGTAATCTACACCATGTTTCTTTATATTACCAAGGGCATAGTTGAGATAAAAAAAGTATTAAGAGAATGCTACCGCCACCGCTAGGGTACTGATTGTTTTTTAACCGACTTCAAAAAAGAAGGAGGTTATCAATTCGACGGGTATGTTTTTTTATGTTTGTTACCTCAGAACTTTGACTGGGTGAACCGATTTGGATGATTCTTTTTTTATATGAAAGCTGGTGCTTCCCGTGTGGCCCCATTTCAATTTGGTCCAGTTCTGACAACGGCATCCATGAGAAAACTATAAAATCTTAAATTTGCCTTAGAAAAAGTAGACCTTTAGGGCAAATTAATGTCGGTTTCCAGTTCTTTTTGAACGCATTTACTTGTTGTGATTCCCATTTTGACGTTTATTCAAATATTATGACAGGAATGAGAGTTTAAAAAAAAGTTTCTTCATTAATGCCCATGGATTTGTCAAAAAAAATTGTACACTCGAGTACAAAAATATGTATCCACTTTTGAACCATGTGACATTCACCTCAAATTGACATTTCCTTCAACACACTGCATATGTACAAGCGACAGTGAATTGTGTGCTGACGATATGACATAAAAAAAACAAGATGGCGGCTGATCACTAACGCCAGGCTTCTAACAAAAATCTTCGAACCCCTTTTCACGTAGTTTCTTCTACATAGCCATCTGATTTCAATTTGATTTTTGTCGCCTTTAAAACATGCCGCCCGGTTCACACCGCCTCCATTCAAAGGTTTAAGAGGCTATGTTGGTAAGACCACGTGGCCACGTTCAAATTTGGATTGTTTTGTAGCTGTCCCTATCCGAGCCCTATCCTACCCGAGCGCGTACGGTGAGACAGCATACACTACGCGAAGTTATCCACCCGTTCTTTGGATGTTTCGTAGTCCAGTGATCATTTGAAGGATACAGTATATTATGTAGCCATTTTTTCAATACAGTATATTAATAAAATTTCAGATGTCGGTGGTTTTTCCAAATTGTTCTAAATTGATTCATACTCTTGTAAATCTGGTTCAAAGTTGGGGCTTTTTATTACCGAAAAATACAATACTTTGACGCCCTGCAACTCTGGAAGTATATATTTAAACGAAAATCTGACTCACCACCGACACAGATATTTGTTTCTAGACTGTGTCTTGAAAATTTCATAGATTTTCATAGCTTAATACTCAAAATATGACTGGACTACGTTTGTATGGGCGCTTTGACAACAGCATACCCTCTTAAATTCCGATCTCAAAAGCCGCTAAAATGTACACCCACTGTCGGTCGCTTTTGTTTAATTTTATGCTCCGTCGTGTGTACCCATTTTAAGGTCGATTAAATTATTTTTCTGCCTAAATTCAGTTCTTTGCCTTGTTTAATACTCGGTTTTATAACAAATCCACATATACCGTTCGGGTGTATACTGTATAAACGAATGGAGTATAACAGCGCCATCTAGTTACTTTCTAGTGAAACTTTAATCGGCACGTGAAATTGCAACGAGAGGAAATTCGTAGAAAATCATATTGAGGGCGCCACTAGCGCGGTCCAACCATAAACAAAAATACGAATAAAAATACTTATGAACGCTATCCCTCTCCTAACGCTTCCATACTAAATTTCTGTTGCCATAATCTTTTAAAATAGAATAGCTGGCTTTGATAAGTAATTACCTAAAAATAGGAGATCAAATTATAGTGTCGCGAAATAAATATCATTAATTTACAACTTTATAGTTAGCTACAATAGCAGTTACGCAGCTAATGGTCCATAGATGGCGCTTTGAACAATAATCGAGAAAGTGTTTAAAATGACAATTGTGATTCGCTGTGAAGTTGTATGTTAATGATACTCATTTCGCGACATCACAATCTGATGTACTATTTCTAGATAGTTACTGCACAAATCCAGCTGTTATATTGTAAAAGATTATGGCAAAAGAAATTTAGTACGAAACTTTTATCGAGTGAATAACCGTAATATCAATTCAATAGGATTTTAATTATTCTAATATAGGATTTTAATTATTCTAATATAGGATTTTAATACAAAATAGCATCTCTTCTCTTCATACAATACAGACACTAATAAAATTGTGATTTTTCCAGTGTGACTCCGTAACAACTAAGGTACGGGGGCCGAAATACGCATAGCAATTATCCAATATTAAATGAACGACATATTCGAACTTCCAATCAGGACGAAAATCATTCACAATTTTCGAAATATGTATATTTGTATACGACTCAAGCCTTAAGCATGCTTAAGCACTACAAAAATATTTATAATCTTATTTTGATGTTAAAAGCATGAATTACCCAATGGCGAAGCGATAAGGAGGATTGTGTATTTAACACTATGTTACTATCTGCCGTCCAAAGATCTTCAATCGACCAAGGAACATGAGGTGTTTATAGATTCGTACGAGATGGGTATTGTCATAGGACGTGATGACATCACATATATGTCAACACAACAATCACCTTATTATGTATCTTAGCCATTTTAAGTTTTATTTTGAATACCAGTTTATCAAAGGTACTACTATAGTCGGATTTTTAATTCGACGCACCAAGCTGACAGGTGCTGTCAAAGACATTGAAAATCTCTATGGTACAAACATCTTTAAATAGAGAGTAGGCCTAAGCTCCTGCAGCGGGGACATATATAGGCTGGTGATGATGATGAAAACGTTAGATTTTCTATAATCTAAAGAATTAAAAACCCGAGTTTAGTTTTAAAAACAAATCTCTACGAACGCGTAACGAGAAGTTTCACAAAAGTAAACATTAAAAAAAAACGTTTAGTGAAAATAAATACAACAAAGATTGATGTACAACTTAATAATAATAATAATAAAAACAAAACAATAATATCTTACACAGGGTGCGTAAAAAGATAAATGCGATGTACACGTGGTGTCCCCTAAAGGTAATGTATAAACGAGCGTTTCAAACGCGTGCGTTTTAAACGCCGACGATTAGAAACTTTCCATACAAATTTATCACGATCACTTAAACGTCAATGATTCACTTCTCTGCGACAAAATTCACGAAACATCTGTAAAAGAAGAATTTTACAAATTACAGTTACTTTCAATTTATTTTTTAGGGTCCCGTACCTCAAAAGGAAAAAAACTTAGAAAAGTCTGATCCTTTTTCTCAGGAATGTGTCAAGTTGAAATTAATATCGAATACACAATTGTGCAGTCCCTTGGAGCTGTGAAAAAATCAAGCTTCTGAGTCAACGCAATAAAAAGATACAACCAAATATGTCGCATATTTCGACGAAGGAATCAAAACCTATAGGATACTTCTCATTGACCAAGTATCATGAAATTTGGCAATAAGCAAGGTCTTACAGCACAATCTAGCCTAACCTAATCTAATCTACCACTTATAACTAAATGGATTGACCATGTCAATCACCCAGTCAACTGCACAGTGTGACTTAGGCAATCTCCCAGTGACCCAGCCAACTGCAGCGTGACTTAGCCAATCTCTCAGTGACCTAGTCAACGGCACAGTTTGACTTAGCCAATCGCTCTGTGACCCAGTCAACTGCACAGTGTGACTTAGCCAATCGCTCTGTGACCCAGTCAACTGCACAGTTTGACTTAGCCAATCGCTCTGTGACCCAGTCAACTGCACAGTGTGACTTAGCCAATCGCTCTGTGACCCAGTCAACGGCACAGTTTGACTTAGCCAGTCGCTCAGTGACCCAGTCAACTGCACAGTGTGACTTAGCCAATCGCTCTGTGACCCAGTCAACTGCACAGTGTGACTTAGCCAATCGCTCAGTGACCCAGTCAACTGCACAGTGTGACTTAGCCAATCGCTCAGTGACACTGCCAACTGCACAGTGTGACTTAGACAATCACCTAGTGACATAGCCAACTGCAAAATACCTGTCTGATTGGGTATATATACCAATAATATATACCTAGCTATCGAGTCCGTGGTGCTTCCTCTTGATGCGCGCGTAGGGTCCTATCTCCGGGTCCATCACGAAGTCCCACAGAACGGACGACCAGCTGTTGTGCTGGGGTAGGTCGTTGTAGAACTCCGGAGCAATGCGCTTCACCTGAAAATAGTTTTTATTTATTTTACTTGATCAGAAACAAACAGTTTTATATACTTATCAGAAAAATGTGTATATTTAGGAATATATGTCAAATGTCGTGAATAATATGAGGTTTTCAAATCCTAATGTTAATGTTCTAAATTCAAATTAGATTTTCATATGTTTTTCTGATAATTAATCCTTACAAAACAAAAACTTGTAAGGTGTTTCGACCTTTCTGATGATAAGTATATTATATAAAACAACAATGTCATATTTTCAGATTATTTCTGCACAAAGCCACTTGTCATCTTATTTTAAAAGATTATGGTTAACGTTATCCCTCTCCTAATGCTTACATACTGTATTTCTGTTGCCATAATCTTTTAAAATAGAATATCTGCCTTTGATAAGTAATTACCTAAAAATAGGAAATGAAATTATAGTGTCGCGAAATAAATATCATGAATTTACAACTTTATAGTTAGCTACAATAGCAGTTACGCAGCTAATGGTTCATAGATGGCGCTTTGAACAATAATCAAAAAAGTGTTTAAAATGTAAATTGTGATTCACTGTGAAGTTGTATGTTAATGATACTCATTTCGCGACATCACAATCCGATGTAATATTTTTAGATAGTTACTGCACAAATCCAGCTATTAATTTTAAAAGATTATGGCAACAGAAATTTTGTATGAAACTTTGATGGAGGAGGAGTAATCCTATGTAATCCTATGTACTAGTAGTATTGTATCCATAAAATAACGTGTATTTAATTTGTCTGTATTTATTATATATTATTTATATAAGTATACATATGTGTTTATTCAAGTATTTAATTATAATCTATCAACACCTGTCACACCTCCACACAAATATTGTTACTTATTTCCTCTACCCAAAGGTTGTCTGGTAGAGATCGCTGTCAGCGATAAGACCGCCTGTTGTACATTTTTACTTTATTTTTTTAACTTAAGCTTGTATTGGTGTACAATAACGTAATATTGAATTGAATTGAGGAGGATGGAGGCTGTGTTTGCGTGGCTTTCAGTAGCAGGGCCAAAGTTGACCTTGATCCGATATGAAGTGACCTTGAACATATACAGTGCGCTGACCTCAGGCAAGCGTCGTCCCGGCACCGCGGGGAAGTCATGGTGCTCGTTGTGGTAGCCCACGTTGAACGTGATCCAGTTCAGCGGTCCATAGTAGGAGTACGTCTCGAAGCCCTTCCGGAACATATAGTGCTCCGATATGAAGTGACCTAATGCAAAAGAGTTGTTTCAAATTCGTCCTGCACTTGTACACTATTTAAAAAATAAAATAATCTTATCTTATACCTTTAAACGAGCAATTCTTGTATATATATATAATCCGGATCTCCAAAACGGCACCAACGATTTCGCTGAAATTTGTTATTTGGGGGTTTTGGGGGCGAAAAATCGATCTAGATTAGTCTCATGTCTGGGAAAATGCGCGTTTTCGAGTTTTAATGCGCTTTTTCCTTCGCATTATTCGATGAAAAATATGATGGGAAATTTCACGCTGTCAAACATATTAAACCATGGCGGAGTGGTTACAGCGCTTGCTTTAAAATCACAGGCGTCCAGAGAAACTGAGTTCGTATCCCGATCGCGAAAATGTTTTTAACTTTTATTTTTTTGGTGTTTTTATTTATTTATTCAAGTTTTTAATTATTATTTTTTAGCTTCGAGCAAAGCTCGGTCGCCCAGATATTAATCTAAATATGTATAGAAAAAGACTGGAATTACATTTTTATATTTATTTTAATTGCACAAAATCATTATTTTTGTACTAAGTGACAGCGTCAAATGTCATTTTATTGACGCCATCTTTGTTTTCAAGGTCAAGGTCTTCCCTGTTTCGTGCGTTTTATATGTTTTTGTACAAATAAACTAAATCGAAATAAACAAACTGGTAACTAAATCACTTTTATTTGATGTCTTTTTAAAATTACAAGTGTACAAGACCAGGCCTTGGCGCCATACATTCGCGGGACGTGTAATTTTTTTTGGGGTATATATTTTTATTGAATTGTCAATGGTCTCAAATAAATACATATCCATAAAGCCTCACCTGCGACGGGGTGCACTCCCATGGCCATCAGTGAACCCAGCACCAGATACGCCAGCACCTTCCAACCTGAAATTATTAGATACAGTCAGACGGAGCAACGGTTTTTGTTATGGTGTTTGGTATAGCGTCAGTCCTTGAACAATCGAGGTCTGCGTTCGATCCTGGCTCGTACCAATGAGTTACAATTTGTTATTTATGTACGAATGATACAAATCATTACCATTGGCTTTTCGGTGAAGGAACACATCGTGAGGAAACCTGCACACTCCTGAGAAGTTTTCTGAAGAAACATTTTCTGTCTCTAACGAGTAGTTCATAAGTTAATTATATTGTTGTATGTATGACTTTTGTTTTATGTAAATATATTGTATTTAGATATATTAAATGTACACGCCTGACTGCCCTCTCTTCACTATTTTTCTCTTGACCTAGGACTGCTGTAAGAAATTTCTTATATAAAAAAACTGTTCCTTTTGTGTATATTTTTTCTGATTTTTGTATTTTTTCTGTGTGCAATAAATTATTAAATAAATAAGGTGTGTGTGAAGTCTACCAATGCGCACTGGTCCCGCTTGTACTATGTCCCATACACTCTCTGTAGGAGAGTAGGACTGAGCTCCTACAGCCTATATGTCCCCATATAGGCTGTTGATGATGATAGTATATCACTCACCAAACAACTTGAGTACGACGGCGTCGAAGAACAGCTGTATGACGAGATTGATGAGCTCCAGCGGGGTGGGGGGCTTGGGGCGTACGACTAAAGGTCGGAGCGCATAGAAGAATGGCTGAAGGAAGAGCCACACCAGCTTCCCGCCCGTCGTGCAGAACAGCTTAGCTTCGAGCAGTGTCGGTAAATCCGTGTCTATCACTTCGTCCCCTTGGTACTGAGAAACAAACACATTTTGCTATTGTCGTGTGTGTTTTGTGTTGCTTCATAAGTCGGGCTTAGTTTTTGAAATTATTTTTAAAATTGCGGAGAAATGTAGAAATGAATCATCACCAGTATTAGCAGCCGGGAAACGTCCACTGCTGGACATAAGTCTCTTTCACGGTACGCCACAATGAAGGTCCCGAGACACTTACGTTATTGAGTTTGCAGTCAGCCTAATTGATGATTTGTGTAGAGTTTCCGGTCATCATCATCAGCCGGGAATCGTCCACTGCTGGACATAGGTCTCTTTCACGGTACACTTGCATCCAGCGACTCTCCGCGACCTTACATCATCATTAACAGGTCGTTGGTCCATCTAGGAGGACAGCCCAGTAGCCGTTTTCCGGTACGTGGTCGCCACTCGAGAACTTTTACTCCTCACCGATTATCGGTCCTTCGAGCGATGTGGCCTGCCCATTGCCACTTCAGCTCACTGACTCGTCGAGCTATATGGTGACCCTTTCTCATCTCCGGATTTTTTCATTCGGGATTTTATCACGTAAAGAAATTCGAAAGAAATCACTATCGCTCTTATGAGAAAGAAAGAAAATTTTTATTTGCTAAGTACATAGTTTGTTTACACGGTGTTTAGATAGTAATTTCAATTAGTTCGATGTACTTAACCTGTCCACAGGTGTGCAAATATTATAAACATATCTAATAAGGAATTTATTTGTTAAAAATTAGTTAACACCGCATGTCAATTAGTAAAATGTTAATAATTTTGTCATTACACAATTCACATTGAGCTAATATAAAAGTTTATAAAAAGCCTTTTCTATAGCAGTCAGTTAAAAACCAAATTTAATCTCAAATCAAACAACAATAAATCTCAGCGATAGCGGAGATAAGCTATCTTTATGTCATTACTAGTCCATTATGCCTCGTTGAGTATCTTAGCTTATCAAACTGTGTTGACTTTATCTCGATATGGTAAGTCTAGCAGCCGAATGATGGAAATCAGAGCGAGATATTGCGAGGTAGACAATGCAAGTTTGACAGATTCTATCAATAGAAATGGCTGCGTGGAAGGTTAGCGAATCACTTACCTAATTATGTTCTAAGTGGTACTTTTTGAAGCTGATGGAGATAGGCAGACTGATGGTAAGGTTCGCGAAGTACTTACCCTCTGATGTTCTAAGTGGTACATTTTGAAGCTGATACAGATATGCAGACCTGATGGCAAGGTTCGCGAAGTACTTACTCTCTGATGTTCTAAGTGGAATTTTTAGAAGCTGATGGAGATATTTAGACCGATGACAGGATTAGCGAATCTCTTACCCTATGACTATGATGTTCTAAGTGGTACTTCTTGAAGCTGATGTTGATGACAAGGCAGATGACATGGTTAGTGAAGCACTTACCCTATGACGTTGTAAGTGGAACTTTTTGAAGCTGATACAGATCTGCAGACCGAAGGCAAGGTTAGCGAAGCACTTACCTTATGATGTTCTGAATGGTGGGTCTTGAAGATGATGGACACAGGTAGCCCGTTGGCAAGGTTAACTAAGCACTTACCTTAAGTGGTACTTCTTTAAGCTGGTGTAGATAGGCAGACCGATGGCAAGATTAGCGAAGCACTTACCTTATGATGTTCTAAATAGTACTTCTCGAAAATGATGGACACAGGTAGCCCGTTGGCAAGGTTAACTAAGCACTTACATTAAGTGGTACTTCTTGAAGCTGATGTAGATAGGCAGTCCGATTGGAAGGTTAGTGAATCACTTACCCTATGATGTTCTAAGTGGTACTTCTTAAAGCTGATGGAGATAGGCAGCCCTATGGGAAGGTTAGCGAAGAACCCAAACAGTCGGTTGTGCATCGGCCGGTTGTGGCCGAAAGCGAGGTTGTGCGCGATCTCGTGTATGGCTGGAATTTGAGACAGATTGTGGTTAAAGTCTTTTGCTTGTAAAAGACATTTTTAGACCGTGGCATTAGCAAAGAAAATTGCGAGGCGCTTTTAAAGAAAAACACTTAAGAGGCTATGTTGGTTAGACCACGTGGCCGAGTTCAAATTTGGATTGTTTTGTAGCTGTCCCTATCTGAGCCCTATCCTACCCGAGCGCGTACGGTGAGACAGCATACACTACGCGAAGTTATCCACCCGTTATTTGGATGTTTCGTAGTCCAGGGATCATTTGAAGGATACAGTATATTATGTAGCCATATTTTTAATACAGTATACTAATGAAATTTCAGATGTCGGTGGTTTTTCCAAATTGTTCTAAATTGATTCATACTCTTGTAAATCAGGTTCAAAGTTGGGGCTTTTTATTACCGTAAAATACAATTCTTTGACGCCCTGTAACTCTGGAAGTATATATTTAAACGAAAATCTGACTCACAGACACACAGATATTTGTTTCTAGACTGTGTCTTGAAAATTTCATAGATTTTCATAGCTTAATACTCAAAATATGACTGGACTACGTTCGTATGGGCGCTTTGACACCAGCATACCCTCTTAAAGCCTGTCCATTTTTTCCCCGACTGTACTTGATGCTGTATGTCATGCTACCGGACAGTTTGTCGAGCGTGGAAGTCGCTCAGACGATTAATATTTTACTAGCAACTAGCCTAAGGGTCGACCTGTTCTTAGGTCCGTCACTTTGTGATCAAAGGCTTGAAGAAAATTGGTCTGAAATGTGCCAATAGTTGACAAGCGACAAGCACTCGTAGTAAGGATAGAAACCATGGTAGCTCTGTAGGGTAGAGCGTCAGTCCTTGAACAATCGAGGTCTGGGTTCGATCCTGGCTCGTACCAATGGGTTACAATTTGTTATGTATGTGCGAATGATAATGATTGGCTTTTCGGTGAAAGAAAACATCGTGAGGAATACATCACTGTACCACCTATAGTCACAATAAAATATTCTGATTCTGAATATATGAATGTCATTTTAACACCATCAACACTTATCTCTAATACACAGGTGTTCTGTAAGCAATACGATAACGTATCTCAGAGGAAACTTAAATATTTCTTTGTACACACGGCTACACATCAAGGTATACATTTCCAGTATACGCTGACGCATTGAATGTTCTCCCGCACGGTGCTAGTTCAGCTTATACTGGAAATGTATAGCTTGACCTGTAGCCGTGCGTACTTGAGACAGACTTCTATACTACAATACATGTTTTATATATTCGCGTGATTGCACGGACGGCAGCGGACGAAGCGAAGCCGCTTTTCATAGCGTATAAAATAATGACGCTGCCAGCTCTGACCATTTTTCAGGTGGCTGTACACGTCAAGGAGAACCTGGGCATATTAACTGGCATATGCCATCATTGCTTACAATCATCTCCCAAGGGTTTTACAATTAGAAAACGGCATAGATTTTAAGAAAAAAAAAATACGGGTTGGCTTCTTGTAAACTGCTTTTATAGCTTTCCTGAATATTTGAATCATAAACATTAATCATTTTAAATATACCTGTAATTATAGTTTGTCATAAATTAATGAGATGACTTGTGAATTATTTAATGACAAAATTATTAACATTGTACTGATTGACATGCGATGTAAACAAATTTTTTAACAATTAAATTCCTTATTAGATATGTTTATAATATTTGCACACTTGTGGACAGGTTAAGTACATCGAACGAATTGAAATTACTATCTAAACACCGTGTAAAACAACTATGTACTTGGCAAATAAATTTTTTCTTTCTTTATTTAAAGGGTCCAGATCTGTAATTTCTTTAGGGAGGCTATTATATAGTTTTGCACCTTGAAACAAGATTGTTTTCTGTCCTGTTTATAACATCAGTTCAACTAAGGAACCCTGCACTACTGAGATACGGAACCCAAAAATTATATCTATCTCGTGTCTAAGCTCACACCAATATTTCCACGGCACCGTCTCCGTCACGTGCAGTATCGACCGAAGGCCGCGTTGGCCACTCATACATTGTCAACATATCAGAATTACACTAAACGATGACGTAACCCATCTACTTGTGTACGTAATACTTCAACAGTTTCTAGAAACACATACGCGACATTTTACTCCAAATGTGCACAAACTTGAATAATCATTCATCAAATGTATAACAAACTGCCAAAAGAATTAAGAGGGTATGCTGGTGTCAAAGCGCCCATACAAACGTAGTCCAGTCATATTTTGAGTATTAAGCTATGAAAATCTATGAAATTTTCAAGACACAATCTAGAAACAAATATCTGTGTCGGTGGTGAGTCAGATTTTCGTTTAAATATATACTTCCAGAGTTACATGGCGTCAAAGAATTGTATTTTACGGTAATAAAAACTTTGAACCTGATTTACAAGAGTATGAATCAATTTAGAACAATTTGGAAAAACCACCGACATCTGAAATTTCATTAGTATACTGTTTTAAAAAAATGGTTACATAATATACTGTATCCTTCAAATGATCCCTGGACTACGAAACATCCAAATAACGGGTGGATAACTTCGCGTAGTGTATGCTGTCTCACCGTACGCGCTCGGGTAGGATAGGGCTCGGATAGGGACAGCTACAAAACAATCCAAATTTGAACGCGGCCACGTGGTCTAACCAACAAAGTCTCTTAAAAAGAAATGATACGATCCGCGAATAATAATATTTTTGTCTATTTTGTTTTTATTTATTTGTACAAAAACATATAAAACGCACGAAACATGTAGGACTTGACGTTGAAAACAAAGATGACGTCAATAAAATGACATTTGACGCTGTCACTTAGTACAAAAAGAATGATTACGAAGGGTGAACATTTTCAAGGCTGCTAAAGTCGGTTTTTACTTATTTTTGAACGTGTTAATTATTAAATTACAATATTATCCAGTATTTCAATGACGGTGCCAGAAGGTCACTATTTAATATTGCCATAGTACATGTCTTCAGAAGAACATTATGTAACTCACCCAACATAAGCGAGTGGTTGATGACTCCGCCGAAGCAGTACGCCAGTATCATGGCAGCCGGCCAGCTCAGGTGCTGCACGATCGGCATCATTATCAACTGGGTGATCACCATCCCAGTGACCACCCATTTGAAGAGGGGATCGTATCCGAACAGCTGTTTGATCTCTGGATGCTTTTCTGTGGGAGAGAGAAACACAACGTCAGTATAATATTGATGACAACAAAAAAATATTATTCCCTCATTCGAGAGACCGTCTGAAAAGATAAATAGCCTTGTAAATTATTTTGCGATACGACTTATAGTTTTCCTAATATAACCCGTCGAAAAGTGATTCTAGTCACGTGGTGCAAAAACCATCCATACAAATCGGTACCTAGGAGTGACGTCACGTCACCGCATTGAAGTTGAAAATGTATGAAACTTTTAACAATATTTGAGTTATCTCGTAAAATAACGTTTTTATGTGACCACACCCTTACTAAAAAATCTTCACAATGTAATTACAAAGCAAAATATAAAATAAAAGATTTAATTCGAGCAAGTTTTTTAAAAAAATATTGCGAGCTTTATGTGCTGTAAAAGTCAAGTAAAAAATTAAATAATATTAGATATTTTAAATTTTATAGGAGTTTTATAATGCCCTTTATGGTTTAAAATACAATTTAACCCCAATGTGATTTGGTGTCGTCTAGCCTATTGTATTAAGGCGCTGTAATGAAAACCTACAGGTAGGTTTAAAAATCAAGACGAAAATCTACTGAAGCTACCTAAATGGAACTCTACCATCGAAACGATAAGAAACTTTTATCAACGAAATCCACCGCCATCAAAGTTTCATACTAAATTTCTGTTGCCATAATCTTTTAAAATATAACAGCTGGATTTGTGCAGTAACTATCTAAAAATAGTACATCAGATTGTGATGTCGCGAAATGGGTATGATTAACATACAACTTTACAATCACAATTTACATTTTAAACACTTTTTTTTCGATTATTGTTCAAAGCGCCATCTATGAACCATTAGCTGCGTAACTGCTATTGTAGCTAACTATAAAGTTGTAAATTTATTATATGCATTTCGCGACACTATAATTTCATCGCCTATTTTTTAGGTAATTACTTATCAAAGCCAGCTGTTCTATTTTAAAAGATTATGGCAACAGAAATTTAGTATGGAAGCTTTAGGAGAGGGATAACGTTAAGGGGAAATATGTTTACATTTTTGAACTATTTAAAGGCCATATAACAACAAACATGAATTAGATCTTGTATTCAAAACTGTCACGAAAACTGCCACGGACTTCTACTGTTTCAGTCAGTCAGTCAGGGTCGCCCGGGCTCTTCCAATCTGATTTAGACTTCTGTGAATGAATAGGTACTTGAGAGTTAAGACCCGTTTACTCTGGCCACTGAATGTGAGTCATTCGTGAGAGGTTCAATCAAGATTGATAAATGATAAACTGGATCAATCTAGAATGATTACGTTTTATCAATCGATCACGATACAATAAAACGATCGTTACGACTCTAATGACGGCTTACTTACATATACATTAGATTCAAGCCAATGCTAGGAAGGTTTGGCTTGCTGACAACGCGCGAATATACCTACATACAGCACGGCCACCCCGGGTGGTACGGTGATGGTGGTCGAGAGCTGCAAACCCGAAGTATCGCCGATATATCGGTATAGGCGATATTTTTATGGCAGATTCAACGATACTTTTCAAATTTCGCGCTTTAAAAATGTAAACGCGCGTGTTGTCCCATCTACTTCGTTGCAAACGAGGCACGAACGCATCTGAGAGACTATTTTCCACCGCAGGTCTTATTCAAACAGACTTGCGGAATCGCCTTTGCCCGCAAAACTTAAGAATACTTTGTTTTTTAAATAAAAATCTTGTAAATGTTAATTTTGATGACTGAAACTATTAATTAATTGTGTTTTATTTATTCTACCTTCCTTTTTGAATTCAATAAGCGTATCGGTATCAGTATCGCCGATATTTTTATAAGAGTATCGGTATCGTATCGACAAAAAGGCGTATCGAGGCATCCCTAGTCATAAGATAAGTCACATCATAATAAAACCGATTCAGTGTAAACCCAAACAAGTTTATCGTTCTATCAACGTACTGAATCTGAAACAAGGGTTAGTCATAAAGAGACGCGACGTAAATTCGTAGACGAACTTCAGTTCCATGACGTAGATCCAGTTATAAAACACGTGTTGTTTTGTATATTATCTATCTACTTATAATAAGTAGGTAAGAGGTTTCGATTATTTCTGATAATTAACCGACTTCAAAAAAGGTTGAGGGTCCTTTTAGGGTTCCGTGCCCAAAGCGATTAAAACGGGACCCTATTACTGAGACTCCGCTGTCCGTCTGACACCAGGCTGTATCTCATGAACCGTGATAGTTAGACAGTTGACATTTTCTCAGATGATGTATTTCTGTTGCCGCTATAACAGCAAATACTAAAAACCAGAATAAAATAAATATTTAAGGGGGCTCCCATACAACAAACGTGATTTTTTAAGACATGCGGTGTAACATACAACTAGCGCCATCTAGTGTCGTAATCGTCTACTACTGCTACTGCAAAACTAGATTGATACGAGGCGCATTCTTTAGATTGTTTTTTCGTATGTGAAATATCCATATTCTGTACGGAACCTTTTGTGCGCGAGCCCGACTCAAACTTGGCCAATTTTTTGAAGTCCTTTGAAAACGCAACCCTTATATACTCATGCTTTTGTGTCTCAAAAAAATCAATGCATTCTGACACTCCGTTACGACAGAAAGAAAGGACGGACTTTCGCATTTACTAATCATCCACATATGTCCACGAAGGTGAAGTCGAGAATCTATTCGAGAACCTCATTTTGATGCCGGTTTAAAATAAGTCATTCCTGATTACTTCCACAAAGAAATAATACTGATAAAGGCAAACGGTGTACGTGACGGCAAACAGGCGGGGAGATAGCACTCTGGCATGCTTGTAATGCACACTCCCTCCCGCCGTGGTGACTACACTGATTATCTATGAGATTAATCAGTCTTAGCGGCTTAAGATTGATGAGTATTCACATTTTGCTTTGCTCGCATAACAGTCAAATATATGCAGACGGCACGGAGCAAAACAGGGGCGGAAATATACTGTAAACATGTGAAAAACAGTGCTTTTTGAAGTAATGTGATATGTCATTACATTTCGTAGCGCGTAAAATTACATCGTACCATTACATATTACTCTAATGAAACGGCATAAATAAAAGGCTGTATGATGATTCACTGGTCTTTATTCAAATTCACAGATGTGCAGTTGGGCAGGGGTTCCCCAGGCTCTAGTGCACAATAGCGAATGAATGCCCAGAGTGAGGTGGCAAGGCGTTATATAGCCTTACCCCCACCCGAACCCGTCCGGCTGGTTGAGGAAGTAGTGGTAAGGCGTGGCTTGGCTTTGGCGGGCGTGCGGCTATTGGCTGAGGTGGCTTGGCTGGCACGCCGCTATTGGCTAAGGCAGTGTGACGTCACACTAGGGCGCACTATGTTGGGCTGAGGCTGTGTGGTGTTACACTAAACACCAACTGAGATACGCAAATATTACGTGCTCGGAATTTAAATACGTCGAATGTAAACCTTATCAACCTCGTAATACGGTTGCATTTCGGTGACATATGCGCTTTCTATCTGAGCCTAGGATCGCATTCGAAATGAAGTGATCCGTCAGAGAACCAAAGTGACGTATTAGCAAACTGAAGTCAAAAACAAGAAAGTCCCCCGGCTAGTTAGCTAGCTCAACATAATTTTATACGGCAACCCCCTAAGAAATGGTCAATGTTATAATTAATAATAAAAAAATATTCTTTAATAATTTCGCCGGCGTGCCTACCAAACAAAAGAAATTCTAGCGACAAGTTTATGATATACACAACATGCAACACCTCAGTTGACTACATTTTTCTGGTCCCTATAACTTAATATCAACTTACCTGTTTGAACGCGGCTGCCAGGTAGGCCGTATAAAATTATGTTAAGACACTTATTTAATTTTTTCGCTAAAATATCACTTTTATATTGTTGACACAAGAGTGAAAGACGACCTTACTTCGGATCCTATACTATAATACTTATAGCACTTCGCATGAAATCTGCTGGAAGCATCGTGTTTGTCCATGGGTTATAGCCTATAGGCTACATGACGTCACTTCAAATCCAAAATGTCGGCGTTTAATATCTATCCAGTATCAGAAGTCTAAATTTTTTTAAATGACCGAACAAACTATGGATCTACAATAAGCTAACACAAATTCTCACGTGAATTATCAGAGCTGCTTCAACGAATGAGCTAATTAACGCCATTAGCAAAGTTACTCTCTCAACTAGAGACTCAGACTCCTTTGAAAGTAGACGGAGCGTATTAAATCAACGTAGTATACAGTAGTTTTGTTTTATAATTAGATTTGTAAAGATTACGTTTATTTGCATACAAAAAGGTACACTCGAGTACAAAAATGTATTTAAATTATGTAATACAGAGGAACAAGCAAGGGTAAATGTGGCATGGTACGAAAGTAGATACATATTTTTGTACTTGAGTGTACATAAGTTGACAGTCTAAAAAATTTTAGTTTCTCACGTTCCACCTTTAGAGTCATGTTCATAATTTTAATTTTTTTTACATTTTACAAACAAGGTTTACCTTAGGACTAAAATTATATTATTATACAAGACATTTCATTAGTCACTGTTTTACAAAACCGTCAATCCAAGATTCGTAGCATTTATTAATGCAAAACGTTCATTCAATGCCACATATTTTAAAAAATCGAATTTCTTATTGGTCAGGGATTGGCTTTTACCCTCTGGTCACCTCCCATGTTCGACATTCGAGAAACTCAGTGACAAAGCACAATTTCAAAAAATTTAATTAAAATTAGCCTATATAGCCTATTTATTTATTTGAGATTGACACAGGTTTATTTTTATCACGATCTAATAAGTAGTTCCCATGGAAGGTTTGTGTGTATAATAAGTTAAGCTTTTGTGTGAATTGTTTGAAATATGACGATAATTATTATTTGCTTGATACACTAGCAGCTTTTGGAGCTGATGCATGTATATCACTGCACTTGTTTTAATGTTTCTAAATGCTTATCTAGTCTGTTTTTAAAACAATTCACTGAAGTAGCACTTATAACACTTTCAGACAGAGCGTTCCAAGAATGCACTACACGGTTAGGCAAGAAGTGTTTCCTAGGGTTGCTCCTACATAGAGGCTTGGTGAGCTTCATTGAGTGCCCTCTCAGTCGACTGTTGTTGTTGTTGTTGAAGGAGTCAGAATAAAACAAGCCGCCTGGAAGCTTTAAATGAAAACGCTGCCTAATCCGTTTGAGATATAACAAACTAATGTATGGCGGGATTGTTTATCTTATATAAGTCTTATAAGGAATCAGCGATGGCATATGTTTATCTTTTAAGGATAGCTTGCCACACCCATTACAATTTTTTTAAATGCATGCTTGCCATATGCATGTAGTGCTATAAATTGTGTGGTAGTGTGGCAATATGCCACATTCTGATGCAAAAAATGTAGGCACAGGTATATGATCCACTGCGTGTGAAGCCAGGACGAGTCACTAGTTGAATGTGTAATTACCTCGCAAATACTCAGAAGTCGTGCCATAGTTAAACATTTAACTGAATGTTAACGAAAGCTAACTGCTATTGTGAATATGTTAAACAGCTAGTAACGATTTTAGTTGCACTGTGTAACTTGATTGTTCATGATTCTAGCTAGCTACAGTTTGTATATTTTTCATTTATTTAAAGCTTAATATTTTGCAAACGAATCCCCGAATCAAAAATGTTTTAAAGGCCACTTAATAATAATTTCCTTTTACGCCGAAAATGATTCATTAACGGATACTCTTCAAACTGCTGTATCGATTTTTAACAAAGCTATATAGCTAAGAACCACTGAAAGGAAACTTGCTTTAACATAAAACACCTATGAAAATCGGTCCATGAGTTATGATGCCAAAGACACACATTGATGTCAAACTTATACAAACAAAATTTATCTAGCATGCATCTAACGGAAGTGACGTCCATAAGTAAACTGCTCATACTGCCAATCTTGACTCATACATACAAGGAAGATTTCATGACGAACATTTCTTTTTATATTTTTCATGTAATTTTCAAGGATTTTTTGTAATTTCATTTAAACTGCATAAACACTTGTATATATTTAAAAAAAAACTTTGTGAGAAATCTTTGTTTTGACCTTTTTTTCTGCAGAATGCTTTTCCAACAAGGAAGATTTCATGACGAACATTTCTTTTTATATTTTTCATGTAATTTTCAAGGATTTTTTGTAATTTCATTTAAACTGCATAAACACTTGTATACATTTTAAAAAAAACTTTGTGAGAAATCTTTGTTTTGACCTTTTTTTCTGCAGAATGCTTTTCCAACAAGGAAGATTTCATGACGAACATTTCTTTTTATATTTTTCATGTAATTTCCAATGATTTTCTGAAATTTCATTTAAACTGCATAAACACTTGTATACATTTTTAAAAAAACTTTGTGAGAAATCTTTTTTTTTGACCTTTTTTTCTGCAGAATGCTTTTCCAAAATTGGCGCTAGATTTTTGAATTGATATAATTGTATCCATGACAATATTTTTTATATACAATTTTTGTTTCACATACAGTATTTATATTTAGTTTTCAGTTAATTTTGTAAAAGTTAGATCATATAATTTATGTTGAGTAAGTTTTTATTGTAGACAAATTCACTCACCCTTCTTGGGCAAAACTTAGCCGACCTTTACATAATTTTTAATATTATAAATTTCTAAAATAAAGCAAATATTTTTCATGTATTATTATAAATCTTAAATTTGCCTTAGTAAAAGTAGACATTTAGGGCAACTGAAGGTTTCCAGTTATTTTTACATGCATTTACTTGTATTTATTATGTACACAATTTATTTTGTTTGATACTGTGTAAAATGGTTTGTGGTAGGGGTGCACAAAAGGGGTGCTAAGCTACAATTGCAAACCAAAATTAGTCTAGAGTGCGCAAAAGGGGATTCTGAGGAAAACAATACAGAAAGGGAGGATATGCAAATGTCAGGGCAAGCCATATAGGCGGGAGGAACACGTAAGTGTTCAATTCCGGTTGGGGTGTAGAAAAGGAGGCTCTAATATTATTTTTAGATGTTTACATTACAGTTGCCCCCACAAAAAATATGACTCCAGCTTCAATAGAGAATTATAAATATATCTACAATTTAATTTCTAAAACCACCTTGACCGCAACATTGGTTTCGGATGTTTTTATGCAATAACAAAAAAATTACGAAATGTTTGCAAAACCTACACTAAATTGTCGCTATTTGACCGGTTTAGACTGTAACATAGATAATTCTTGAATCTAATTTTAATAAGTGACGTAATTACATACCTAAAATGATTTTCCGGCGGCTTGCATGTGGCTCTTCGGTGTAAACCCACTCGAAATCGCTTCTCGACACTTTTGCACCCATCTTACGAGATTAACTGCGTTCAACAATCACTATTACAGAACATTACAGTTAATGATAACTAATTAGGTACTAGTTAACGCGCGCGGACAGTGAAAACGCCCATAAATATTCAGGAATTTAATTTGGGGCGTTAGTTTTAAAATCACAATTTCGGTGTACAACGACCAGCCACCTCAATTGATTGATGACAAATGAATGAATGAATGGCGAACTAAACTATTCAATTCAACTGTCATCTTCATCGCAATAATGAACTATGAAAGAACAAAATAAAAAAAATTGACATTGACACACTTGAACGAATGAAATCGTATTCATTCTTTTGTACGCTTTTTACCCTTTAGGAACAGGCAAAGGTAAAACAACGTACAGCCAAGTCTTAAATATCCTTATCATCACATCAGGTAGTAATTTATCGGGAAGCGCTTAGTAGGGGCTCCCCGCGTGTTCGTTTAAATGATAAAACTGCTTGTTATATTACTGAGTTTAATTGGAGACACAAGGATTTCATTACGACAATATTTTACATTATTTATCTACGACGTGTACATCCAGAAGCTTAAAACAAAAGCGCATCTTTTAAATTCAAAAGTGTTGACATCATTTTGTCCAGCCAGCTACCTCCTCGCGCACCAAGGAGGCGGCACGCCACAAATTAAATATGTTCGAGTGTATTACATTGAGGTCTATGCCATAGAACACACACACACACACACACACAGTCGCAACTGGGCCGTATTTTATAAAAATACCATTCGAAATAAACTGAAAAATGTTAGTAAGTCATTTTCACCCACAGTGCTATTGATTGGTCGAAAAGCTGAAAATGGCTGACCTTTGTCACTTTATAACGAATTGTATTTTCTTGAAACACGTCCGGTCGCAACGGTCGTTGCTTGGGTCCTCTTGGGCTAGAGTATCGCTACTTCCCTTTCAACCGCTCGTGCAAACAATCACTTAACCTATAGACAATTTTGCAGGTTGGCCAACATTTTCTAGCTTTGACAGTTCCTCTGGCCATAAACGATTTCAGTTCTTTTCGGAGTTTGTGTGTGAACATGGCGGTCGGTAAAAATAAAGGCCTGTCCAAAGGCGGTAAAAAAGGTGTTAAAAAGAAGATGTAAGTTTGCAATAAATCCAACATCCGTGTGTTAAAACAATATCCTCTGGGTTAGCAATAATAATTGTGCTGGTTTCTTAGTGATTGCTGAAGTATTTGCGGATGAAAGTTTGTGTCTCGTGTCAGTCTTCTTCTATTTTACTCCGTTTTAATTACTCCTATTTAAAACAAGTACAAGAAAGCGTTTCTTTTGGTAGATACGTTTAACAAGTGCGGTGTTAATAACTCGATGGACTTTTTTCGGTAAGTCTAAGTTGAGGTTATAATAAAATATTTTGTTCTCATTTCATTTCAGCGTGGACCCGTTCACCCGAAAGGACTGGTATGATGTCAAGGCTCCTTCTATGTTCACCAAGAGACAAGTGGGCACCACCCTTGTCAACCGTACTCAGGTATTTTACAGTTTTGTTTATCGTTTGTAGGTTATAGTTGATTGGTAATGCCGCATGAAGTTCCTTCATGTTTTGCCGTGTGAGTTTTGCCTTCAATATCGTTCCAAGTCTTCTTTTGGATGCTTAAAAGATAAAACCACGTGTACATGATTACAATTCTTTAAATCACTACACAACAATTGTGTTAGGTACTTTACGTTTTAGGTTAGAAAAAATAACCCAACACTTTGGTACACTCGAGTACAAAAATATGTATCTACTTTTGAACCATGTCACAGTCACCTTAAATTGATATTTCCTTCAACACACTGCATAGGAACAAGCAAGAGTGAATGTGACATGGTACAAAAGTGTACTTGAGTGTACCTACATTAATTTTATACTAATTTACATAGCCTTCCTTAGATTGAGTCTAAATGCATAAATCACTAAAATTCTCGCCAAATGTAGAAAAAAATATGCCACATGGCTGATTCTGCTTTTACCTGATGAAATATGTCCACTGTTGGTCCATGGCCGCCATGGATACCCCCAAATTAGGTTACTGATAATATGGCTTAGGTATGCATGGCTACAGGTCAAGCTATACATATCCAGTATATTCTGAACTAGGATCATGCAGTACAGTTAATGTGTGGACAGTGTATACTGGAAATATACAGCTTAGAACAATGACTATTTACAGAAATATATAATTTCTAATTTTCAACCAACTTCAAAAACGGAGCAGGTTCTCAATTCTACTGTATGTTTTTTTAAATGTATGTTACGCTCGGTAACACATGTTTGATAGACCATACTTCAGAGGTAGGTCCCATATAAATTTTATTGAAATTGATTGAGCACTTTTTGAGAAAATCAACAAAAAACAAAATATGTACCCAGATAATTTTACTTCAAGCGAGGTGAAGTGGATTTCTTGTTCTTTTTGAATGCAATAATTATTATCCAAATTTTTAGGGTTTTCTAAATGGTGCTCATCAGGGCCCTAATAATATGGCTTCTATCGTGCAAAGTTTTACAACTCTTTTTGTTTTTAATGGGTTGATAAGGCCATTGGATAGTAAGCCTGCACACCCAGAAGTCTCAACCAGGTGTTGGCTCTGCTACCTGTCGTACAATGGTGCTATTAAAACTCCTGTTTGGCCTACATCTTGAAGTGAATTTTAAGAATGATTCATAAAAGTTATTTATAAATTTATAGTTTTCAAAGCAGTAAAATTGAATTTGTCTACCCTCAGTTAATCTGAACAGCTTTCACCTTAACTGCCATGAATTCCATCCACTAGATGACTTGGAGCGATCACATAGCTGACCTCATTGCCTAATGAAGGTTCTCCATATTAAAAGGGTAATAGACAGAGCACTCAAAAATGAATGCTCATTACTACTAGCTTTAAAATAATGTAGAACGTGTTTGTACTTGGCCGTGATGGTAACTGTAATTTAATCTCACCTGATGGTGAGTGAGGATAGGGCCATTAGATGGTATGTATCCAGAAGCCTCAATCTAATGAGAGTTGTGTGCCAGCGACAATGTTAGGTTCCAATAATGAAAGTAACAGAGCCAGTTCCTCAATAAGTTGAGACTTTCACTGGCTTACCCAGTGGAATGTGGAGTGGAAGACTAAATACGATTTTACCAGCCAGGAAACGTCCACTGCTTGACGTAGACCTAAATGGTACGCCACATTGACTGGTCCCAAGCCACTTGCATCCAGAGACTCCCCGCTACCTTAACTGGGTTGTTGGTCCGTCTGAAGCGTCAGTGGTGCAATTGATGGTGAAGAATGTAGGGTTCTACACTCGCGCTAGATGGATGCTAGTTAGATGCTGAGTTTGATGCTGTGAGTGTTATTTAGAATGTTTGGATGGAGAGAGGTGAAATAAAACCGATCCGTTTGCTTGCTAATTTAACACTGATTTAATTATGCTAAATGCTAGCTAATATTAGTTATTGCCGGCGCATGCTAATGCCGGACAGCTGTCGATGCAGTTTTGTACGTTGGCTCGTACATCTTGCCAACTAGAAAGAAGAAAGACTAAAGAAAAGAATGAATCTATACACCATAAACGTAATAGTACCATAGTAATATGTACAATAGTTAGAATAAAATTATCTATAATTACGCTAATCATAATGCTAGTTATAGTAAAGTTAAGTCTAAGTAGTATTAGTTACAGTCTGTTTTATATTTGATACTAATTGCTAAACTATTTTATCAACAACACTTAGATTGCCCATGTATTCACTAAATACACTGCACTTGTTTCGCACTGTGTCGCACACACGATACACGCTCTCGGTGGGCGCCCGCACCAGGCGCGCGGGATCAGCTGCTGCTGGCTTCTCTAAGCGTCGTCGCTCCCTCCTCAGCTTCAGAAAAAGATAAAGAAGGAAGCTTCCTACCAGCAGATTTATCGTTATACATTTGTCTATGGCTGCTTTGCTGATCTATGTCGATTGGGAATATAAACCTCAGGGGCTTCGATATTACGCTGGATATTCATTATTGTATATGAGTCACCTTTAAGGACGCAGCCCTGACCTATATTAATAAGGCTATTGCCATTCAGTAAATCCATTGTTATGCCAGCTGGGCAAAAAGTGCGTACCTAGCATTCTGTACGACAGGAGTAGAGACAGACGTTCTGTCGGTGGAACTTGTTTTGACACTTGATACTTTGTCTCAAGTTATCTAGTATTATGTTTACCGCTGAAGATAATTTTAAATGCTCGTTTATTATACTAAATTGCTTATTCATAGTTTGCTCGTTACGCTGAATGATATTTGCTTCCGCTTCAGTGAAAATAGTCTAATTTAGTAAAATTTTCTGAGAAAAAGTTCTTCAACATTTGGTCTGCTTTACGTTGATTTCTGAACGAAAGATTCTATCTTGATGGGGATAGTGGTTGTTGATGCTTGGACTGTCCTGGTTGCTGCTCTTGGTCGCGATGAACGGGTAGTAAGATCAGTTTTGTAATCGGACGTTTAACAATGTTAGTTTTTGTTTTCACGGACACTACTCTTACATATCCATCCTTCCCAGGATGCAGTTCGTGTACTCGTCCCATCGCCCATTTACCAGCAGGTAAGTTATCCTCCTTGATCAACACGATGTCATCGAGCTCAAAATTTTTTCTAGGTGACCTCCATTTGGACCGCTGTTGTAGTTGTTGAAGATAATGTGACGACCACAGCTTCCAGAACTGTTTGTTCATGCTCTGTATCATTTGCCATCTCGCAGGTAAGTTGATGTTATCAGGATCTGATTGTGGTCTAGATAATAATGAGTCACCAATCAAGAAATGACCAGGAGTTAAATAACTGTCTTCAGGATTTTCTGTCAAAGGGAACAATGGTCGAGAGTTGAGGCACGCTTCTATCTGATGCAACAGTGTAGTAAATTCCTCGTATGTGAGTCTTTGCTCCCCTAAAACTCGTTTCAAATGACGTTTGAAGGCCTTGACTGCGGCTTCCCATAGACCGCCAGCACTGGGCCACGCTGGAGAGTTGAACGACCACTCGACGTTCATATCGCTAATGCTGTTAAAGAAATCTGAGTTGAAGCTATCAAGAATAGCTCGGTATTCCTTATTCAGTGCACGTTTCGCACCAACAAAGTTCGTCCCATTGTCGCTGTACATGCGTTTGGGCGTCCCGCGTCGAGCACAGAATCGACGGAAAGCTGCTAAGAAGGCTGCAGTACTGAGCTCTGAAACTAGTTCTAAGTGAACTGCCTTGGTAGAGAAGCACACGAATACTGCAACATAGCCCTTGTATGTCTTTACTCCTCGACCTCTATTGAGTTTGAGGTCCATGTGACCAGTAAAATCCACACCGGTGTGTGTGAACGGGCGAGACGGTGTGACTCGCGGCGTAGGAAGGTCCGCCATGATCTGTTGATTTGTTTCCGAGCTGAATCTTCGGCACGTGACACACTGCCGCAGTTGTCGCTTGACGGTACGCATACCACTGACGATCCAGTACCTTTCTCTTACGTAAGCTAGTGTCAGGCGGGGTCCACCATGTAGAGTAGTTTTATGCGCCAAGTTTATTATCAAATCCGTAAAACGGCTATGATTAGGGATGATAACAGGATGTTTTGCTGAACTGCTAATAGTTGATTGACTGAGTCGGCCACCGACTCTCATTATCCCGTTCTCGTCTAGGAACGGAGATAGGCTCGCTAGCTTGCTACTGGGTCGCACGTGGCCTTTATTCTTCAAATCTAGTAAATCATCGTCAAAATTTTCCGCTTGTGTATGTGTAAGGAAAATATTATACGCGTTATTTATTTCGACATCACTTAGTATCGCAATGCGCTGGCGCGGCTGACGTCGCAATATGGAAATGTAACGTAAAACCCATGCCAATGTTTTTACAGCTCGTGTTATTGAACTATTGTTTATTAACAATTCTGCAATTAACGCTGAATTAATTTGGTTTGATTTCTGTAAAGTTGCGTTTACATTAACATTTTTTGTTTCAATGGTTGGCGCTATGTAGGATACTCGCTTGGAATCATTATGGTTGAAACTTAAGAGCCATTCTGGCCCTGTCCACCAAATTGGAAGATCTTGTAATGTAGCCACCGAGACCCCCCTTGTGGCACAGTCGGCAGCGTTGTCTTCTGATCGTACGTGACTCCAGCGTGCGGCGGGTATGACGTCTGTAATCTGTTGCACTCTGTTAGCAACAAACTGTTTCCAACGATTGACATCTCCATGAAGCCACCCTAGGACTACCATGGAATCTGTCCAAGCTTGTATGATACCGTTTCGTTTATTCAGAGCTTTTATAACATTTTTCATTAACTTTGATAGCAACAAGGCACCACAAAGCTCGAGTCTTGGCAGTGAGACCTTTTTATTTAAGGGCGCTAATTTTGTTTTTGCTGTGACGAGTCTCGATGTGGACTCACCTTTATCATTTTTTGTTACTAAGTAAATAGCACAGGCGTAAGCCTTTTCTGATGCATCGCTGAAGCCATGTAAATACACTATATCGGCGTCACCTAAGTATCGAGGTATGCTGAAGCTTTCTACTTTCTTTAAGTCTTCGCATAGATGCGCCCATTCCCTTTGAATGCTGACTGGTACTTCTTCTTCCCACGATGTCTTAGATTCCCACGTTCGTTGGAATAAAAGTTTTCCTCGAATAGTTAATGGTGAAAGCCACCCTAAGGGATCGTAAATTTTTGATATTTCAGATAGTAATTGTCGCTTAGTGTTATTGCACTGATCGGCGTTTTCTATTTTATTTACAAATGAAAATGAATCTGACGAGGGTGTCCATATAAGTCCTAGTGTTTTACGGGACTCGGAACATTTAAATTCAAATGAGGTGTTCAACTGTTCAGTAGACAGATCATTCAAAAGTTCTTTATCATTTGCAGACCATTTTCTGAGATTCATCCCTGCCCCCTTTAAAATCTCTATTAGTTGTTTTTGAAGTTCCTTAGTTTCAGCTATCGTGTCCTGTCCGCTGAGTAAATCATCCATGTAAAAATGATTTTCAAGTGCTAGAGCTGCGAGAGGATATCTGGATGCGTCGTCCTTAGCTAGTTGTCTTAACGTTCTGATCGCTAGGTAAGGTGCAGCTTTAGTGCCGTATGTGACAGTCGTCAACACATGTTCCTGAAGAGGGTCACGTGGTGATTCTCTCCAAATTATTGACTGCAAAGGTTGATCACACGCTCTGATTAATATCTGACGGAACATTTTCTCGATGTCCGCTGTTACCACGTATTTATGCTGTCTCCACGTAAGTATGAGAGTTTGTAGGTCTTGCTGTAGGTTCGGACCACACTCCATCAAGTCATTGAGGCTGTGACCGGAGCTTGTCTTAGATGAGGCGTTGAATACAACTCGTAACCTTGTTGTTGTTGAATCGAGCTTCAATACTCCATGATGAGGTAAGTAGCAAGTAGGATGTTGACTATAAGGAGCTAATTTCATATGATCTAGCTGCTGATATTCTGCGATGAATTGCTTGTAACCTTCTGAAAACTCTTTATTTTTCGTCATTTTGCTTTCTAATTGCTTAAATTGCGCTATAGCTTTATTTTTAGAAAATCCGATTTTTTCTTGATAACCTTCTTTCATAGGCAAACCCACTTCATATCTACCGCTATCCAAACGTTTTGCAGTTGCTAAATAGTGATCTTCACAAAATTGCTGTTCCTTGGAAAGATGACATGAACTTTCACTAATCTCTTCTAGCTCCCAATATTTCTTAATGTCAGATAGATTGTTTATAACCACGCTGCAGTTGAACGATCGCGGCTTCACACTGCCATATAAAATCCACCCTAATTTAGTTTGCTGAGCAATCTTGATATGTCTCCATACATCATAACCTCTGGGGAGAGTTCGAAAATAATGATACGCAGTTAGGGCTATTCCATGATATTCAAACTACTAACTACCATACCGATGGAATTTTCCAGAAAACTAAAGACTTCTATCTGTCTGTTCGCCTCAAAATATCTTCTTTGGTAAAGAAAGATTCTTCCGTTTTGGAGCTTATGTCTCAGCAGCAAACGAACTTTAGAGCATTAGATCGAATGTTACGTAGCATTAAGGTAGCAGAGATAACCGACAAATGGGAGTTGGAAGACGAGCTCAAGAACATTCAGGCTCGTTGGAACACGATCGATGCTCTGCATTTGCAAATTGACAATGTCATCCAGGGTGGAGACATTGTCTATGAGGATCAGCTTAGGAGTTATGAAGCTTCATTTAAGAAAGTAAAGCGGGAGCTTCATCAAAAAATCAACTCTGCATCTCACCATCAGCAATCAACCCCACAGCTGGAAATTCCTACTTTCACCGGAAGTTACACTCAGTGGCCGACTTTCTGTGACTTGTATGTAGAGTCAATACACAACAACAACTGTTTATCTAAAGCTCAAAAAATGCAGCACCTAAAGGGTAGAGTTAAGGGAGAAGCAGAGCGAATGATACAGCATTTACACATATCCGCAGATAATTATGACCTGGCTTGGGATATTTTGACTCATCGGTATAACAACACACAGATATTATTTACAAAGCAGATGGAAATATTTCTTAATCAGCCGAGTATCTCTAAGCAGGGATCATTTGAAATAAAACGTATTTATGACACTACCACAGAGTGTATACACGCAATACACAACCTAGGCGTAGATACAACCACGTGGGATCCGATGTTGGTTCATCTCATGGTACAAAAATTAGATAGCGAAACTTACAGGGACTACATGGAGGCTCGTAAGTCCCCCAGGGACTTGCCGTCCTTTGAAGAGCTCATGAGTTTCCTGGAGGCTAAGTTTATAGCTCTTGAGCCTGTGCATAAGAGAGAGAAGGAGAAACCATACTTTCGGCAGGAACCATCTTCCCCACAAAAATCGTTTTACAACAACAAGCCTAATTACTACAGGAAGGAATACCAAGCTGCCTTCTCGTGTACAAAAAATCAGTGTCCTTATTGCAACTTTGACCATGAGTTGTATAAATGTCACCAGTTCATTAACATGCCAGCGGAAATGAAACTAAAAACAATTGCAAAACTTAATATTTGTCGCAATTGCTTATTTAAGCATAAAAGCAATTGCACTTCAACCAAGCGATGTAAGCAATGTAATGCCGATCATCATACATTGTTACACGAGGCGTGCATGTCAGTGCCCTCGGCTCGAATGTCAACCATGCCGCCAACACAGCAGCCTACAGCGGCTGCAACTAATTCAGCTAAATATCATAACAATACGGCTAACAGCAAGTCATCTAATCATGTAGCATCTAACGACCAAGAAGTTCTTTTAACTACAGTTTTGTTAAAGGTTAAAGCCATTGACGGCACTTATGTAACTTTGCGTGCCTTATTAGATCAAGGTTCCCAAGTGGGACTCCTGTCAGAGAACGCAGCTCAAAGTCTAGGTCTACCACGCAAGAGATGTAGCGCGTCCGTGTCAGGAGTCGGTAACGAACCTAAACAGAGCAGAGGTCTCGTTTCAATAGAATGCCTCTCCATCTACAACGACCATAATTTTACAACAAATGCCTTAGTTATACCTCGAGTTATAAGTAACCTACCTACAGCGTCATTCACAAAACAGTCATGGCCTCATATTGAACATCTTAACCTAGCCGATCCAGAGTACAACATTTCTAAGCCGATTGATCTCTTGTTAGATGCTACTGTATACTCTGAAATTATTTTGGATGGATTAATCAAGAGTCCTAACGCAAACGCACCGATTGCTCAGCAAACTAAATTAGGGTGGATTTTATCTGGCAGTGTGAAGCCGCGATCGTTCAACTGCAGCGTGGTTATAAACAATCTATCTGACATTCAGAAATATTGGGAGCTAGAAGAGATTAGTGAAAGTTCATCTCATCTTTCCAAGGAACAGCAATTTTGTGAAGATCACTATTTAGCAACTGCAAAACGTTTGGATAGCGGTAGATATGAAGTGGGTTTGCCTATGAAAGAAGGTTATCAAGAAAAAATCGGATTTTCTAAAAATAAAGCTATAGCGCAATTTAAGCAATTAGAAAGCAAAATGACGAAAAATAAAGAGTTTTCAGAAGGTTACAAGCAATTCATCGCAGAATATCAGCAGCTAGATCATATGAAATTAGCTCCTTATAGTCAACATCCTACTTGCTACTTACCTCATCATGGAGTATTGAAGCTCGATTCAACAACAACAAGGTTACGAGTTGTATTCAACGCCTCATCTAAGACAAGCTCCGGTCACAGCCTCAATGACTTGATGGAGTGTGGTCCGAACCTACAGCAAGACCTACAAACTCTCATACTTACGTGGAGACAGCATAAATACGTGGTAACAGCGGACATCGAGAAAATGTTCCGTCAGATATTAATCAGAGCGTGTGATCAACCTTTGCAGTCAATAATTTGGAGAGAATCACCACGTGACCCTCTTCAGGAACATGTGTTGACGACTGTCACATACGGCACTAAAGCTGCACCTTACCTTCAACTCGTATATAGAGGAACTTCAAAAACAACTAATAGAGATTTTAAAGGGGGCAGGGATGAATCTCAGAAAATGGTCTGCAAATGATAAAGAACTTTTGAATGATCTGTCTACTGAACAGTTGAACACCTCATTTGAATTTAAATGTTCCGAGTCCCGTAAAACACTAGGACTTATATGGACACCCTCGTCAGATTCATTTTCATTTGTAAATAAAATAGAAAACGCCGATCAGTGCAATAACACTAAGCGACAATTACTATCTGAAATATCAAAAATTTACGATCCCTTAGGGTGGCTTTCACCATTAACTATTCGAGGAAAACTTTTATTCCAACGAACGTGGGAATCTAAGACATCGTGGGAAGAAGAAGTACCAGTCAGCATTCAAAGGGAATGGGCGCATCTATGCGAAGACTTAAAGAAAGTAGAAAGCTTCAGCATACCTCGATACTTAGGTGACGCCGATATAGTGTATTTACATGGCTTCAGCGATGCATCAGAAAAGGCTTACGCCTGTGCTATTTACTTAGTAACAAAAAATGATAAAGGTGAGTCCACATCGAGACTCGTCACAGCAAAAACAAAATTAGCGCCCTTAAATAAAAAGGTCTCACTGCCAAGACTCGAGCTTTGTGGTGCCTTGTTGCTATCAAAGTTAATGAAAAATGTTATAAAAGCTCTGAATAAACGAAACGGTATCATACAAGCTTGGACAGATTCCATGGTAGTCCTAGGGTGGCTTCATGGAGATGTCAATCGTTGGAAACAGTTTGTTGCTAACAGAGTGCAACAGATTACAGACGTCATACCCGCCGCACGCTGGAGTCACGTACGATCAGAAGACAACGCTGCCGACTGTGCCACAAGGGGGGTCTCGGTGGCTACATTACAAGATCTTCCAATTTGGTGGACAGGGCCAGAATGGCTCTTAAGTTTCAACCATAATGATTCCAAGCGAGTATCCTACATAGCGCCAACCATTGAAACAAAAAATGTTAATGTAAACGCAACTTTACAGAAATCAAACCAAATTAATTCAGCGTTAATTGCAGAATTGTTAATAAACAATAGTTCAATAACACGAGCTGTAAAAACATTGGCATGGGTTTTACGTTACATTTCCATATTGCGACGTCAGCCGCGCCAGCGCATTGCGATACTAAGTGATGTCGAACTAAATAACGCGTATAATATTTTCATTACACATACACAAGCGGAAAATTTTGACGATGATTTACTAGATTTGAAGAATAAAGGACACGTGCGACCCAGTAGCAAGCTAGCGAGCCTATCTCCGTTCCTAGACGAGAACGGGATAATGAGAGTCGGTGGCCGACTCAGTCAATCAACTATTAGCAGTTCAGCAAAACATCCTGTTATCATCCCTAATCATAGCCGTTTTACGGATTTGATAATAAACTTGGCGCATAAAACTACTCTACATGGTGGACCCCGCCTGACACTAGCTTACGTAAGAGAAAGGTACTGGATCGTCAGTGGTATGCGTACCGTCAAGCGACAACTGCGGCAGTGTGTCACGTGCCGAAGATTCAGCTCGGAAACAAATCAACAGATCATGGCGGACCTTCCTACGCCGCGAGTCACACCGTCTCGCCCGTTCACACACACCGGTGTGGATTTTACTGGTCACATGGACCTCAAACTCAATAGAGGTCGAGGAGTAAAGACATACAAGGGCTATGTTGCAGTATTCGTGTGCTTCTCTACCAAGGCAGTTCACTTAGAACTAGTTTCAGAGCTCAGTACTGCAGCCTTCTTAGCAGCTTTCCGTCGATTCTGTGCTCGACGCGGGACGCCCAAACGCATGTACAGCGACAATGGGACGAACTTTGTTGGTGCGAAACGTGCACTGGATAAGGAATACCGAGCTATTCTTGACAGCTTCAACTCAGATTTCTTTAACAGCATTAGCGATATGAACGTCGAGTGGTCGTTCAACTCTCCAGCGTGGCCCAGTGCTGGCGGTCTATGGGAAGCCGCAGTCAAGGCCTTCAAACGTCATTTGAAACGAGTTTTAGGGGAGCAAAGACTCACATACGAGGAATTTACTACACTGTTGCATCAGATAGAAGCGTGCCTCAACTCTCGACCATTGTTCCCTTTGACAGAAAATCCTGAAGACAGTTATTTAACTCCTGGTCATTTCTTGATTGGTGACTCATTATTATCTAGACCACAATCAGATCCTGATAACATCAACTTACCTGCGAGATGGCAAATGATACAGAGCATGAACAAACAGTTCTGGAAGCTGTGGTCGTCACATTATCTTCAACAACTACAACAGCGGTCCAAATGGAGGTCACCTAGAAAAAATTTTGAGCTCGA
Source organism: Carcina quercana (assembly GCA_910589575.2). NCBI lineage: Eukaryota > Metazoa > Arthropoda > Insecta > Lepidoptera > Depressariidae > Carcina > Carcina quercana. Next base: position 5,699,029 of record OU342455.1, on the reverse strand, counting down.
TGACATCGTGTTGATCAAGGAGGATAACTTACCTGCTGGTAAATGGGCGATGGGACGAGTACACGAACTGCATCCTGGGAAGGATGGATATGTAAGAGTAGTGTCCGTGAAAACAAAAACTAACATTGTTAAACGTCCGATTACAAAACTGATCTTACTACCCGTTCATCGCGACCAAGAGCAGCAACCAGGACAGTCCAAGCATCAACAACCACTATCCCCATCAAGATAGAAACTTTCGTCAATAAATCAACGTAAAGCAGACCTAAATGTTGAAGAACTTTTTCTCAGAAAATTTTACTAAATTAGACTATTTTCACTGAAGTGGAAGCAAATATCATTCAGCGTAACGAGCAAACTATGAATAAGCAATTTAGTATAATAAACGAGCATTTAAAATTATCTTCAGCGGTAAACATAATACTAGATAACTTGAGACAAATTATCAAGTGTCAAAACAAGTTCCACCGACAGAACGTCTGTCTCTACTCCTGTCGTACAGAATGCTAGGTACGCACTTTTTGCCCAGCTGGCATAACAATGGATTTACTGAATGGCAATAGCCTTATTAATATAGGTCAGGGCTGCGTCCTTAAAGGTGACTCATATACAATAATGAATATCCAGCGTAATATCGAAGCCCCTGAGGTTTATATTCCCAATCGACATAGATCAGCAAAGCAGCCATAGACAAATGTATAACGATAAATCTGCTGGTAGGAAGCTTCCTTCTTTATCTTTTTCTGAAGCTGAGGAGGGAGCGACGACGCTTAGAGAAGCCAGCAGCAGCTGATCCCGCGCGCCTGGTGCGGGCGCCCACCGAGAGCGTGTATCGTGTGTGCGACACAGTGCGAAACAAGTGCAGTGTATTTAGTGAATACATGGGCAATCTAAGTGTTGTTGATAAAATAGTTTAGCAATTAGTGTCAAATAAAACAGACTGTAACTAATACTACTTAGACTTAACTTTACTATAACTAGCATTATGATTAGCGTAAATTATAGATAATTTAATATACAAAATTTTATTCTAACTATTGTACATATTACTATGGTACTATTACGTTTATGGTGTATAGATTCATTCTTTTCTTTAGTCTTTCTTCTTTCTAGTTGGCAAGATGTACGAGCCAACGTACAAAACTGCATCGACAGCTGTCCGGCATTAGCATGCGCCGGCAATAACTAATATTAGCTAGCATTTAGCATAATTAAATCAGTGTTAAATTAGCAAGCAAACGGATCGGTTTTATTTCACCTCTCTCCATCCAAACATTCTATATAACACTCACAGCATCAAACTCAGCATCTAAACAGCATCAATCTAGCGCGAGTGTAGAACCCTACAGATAAGGTGCGGACTCTCAATCTGAGGGTTGCGGGTTAGAATCCAGCCATGTACCTATGAGTTGTTTTTCAATTCAAGTACCGATTTAATTTTCCGATTGCTTAACGGTGAAGGAAAACATCATGAGGAATCATGCATGTTTAACAGGCATGTGAAGTCCGCCAATCCGCACTGGGCCTGTGTGGTGGACTGTGGCCTATCTCCGTGAGAGAGTAGGCCTGAGCCCCTACAGTGGGGACATATATAGGCTGTTGATCTTAGTCCATCTAGTAGGGGGACAGGCCAGTACGTGCTCCCACTCAAGTTCCCAAGTCCCAATCGGCAGATTTTTCTACATAGTCAAATTTCTGTATAAAATGTGCACATTTTCGGCATGCTCTGTCAGTATATATTATATGATGATCCACCTAGCTCGCAATGACACAGAACTGATGAAAACATTTGTTCCCTTTTGATTTCACATCTGAATATCACTTTAGAACAACTAGAATAGTTGATCAGTGCTACAACATTAAAGATAGTGGTTTTCTGGTCGTAGGGTACCAAGATTGCATCCGAGGGGTTGAAGAACCGTGTCTTTGAAGTGTCACTAGCTGATCTTCAAGCTGATACTGATGCTGAGAGGTATGTTTACAAGATTCATTATGTGTACAGCTAATGAAATGCACTGCCGGTGGTTGTATTTCCTTCAGACTATAGTATTGCTCGCTAATCTGTTTTTAAATCATCTTTACATCGTACTGTATTCGTTATCAGGGCAGATTTCTGCAACTCGAGGAAGTATAATCCAGTATAAATGTGTTATACTGCATTGTACTATTCCAAATTAGATGATATCAAGATATAACAAAACTTATTGAAATCTTGAGGTCATCATTAATTTGGAAATAGCCACAATGAAGTACACTTCCTACTGTCGCACATAGCAAATATACAAAATGAGCAGAATTCCTGCGCGGACCAATCACAGCGCGGCACGGTCGGATCGTTCGCGTGCGCGCCTGTGGCGCCAGCGCGGCGCGGTGAGAGTTCGCGGCAACTACGTACAGTGCTTTGTGCTGGTTGCGATAGTCAATATATACCATATTACTATTGTATTCCACACTAGGTCTAGCTTGTATCACAGTAATCCAGATTTACTAAAATTAAGCGATGAATTGATTGAAATAGAAATTTGAAAAGATGATCAATTGTTTTAGTCAATAAATATTTTTGTATTTTTACAATTATTATGAGTTTGTTCTGATATTAAGACACTAAAGACTAGTGTAACCATAGTTTTTTTGTTCAGGTCTTTCCGCAAGTTCCGTCTGATTGCTGAGGATGTCCAGGGGCGCAATGTACTCTGCAACTTCCATGGTATGGATCTCACCACTGACAAGCTCAGGTTAGCACAAGTTGGCATACATTCTGACGAGAAAGAAATAATTATTTGCAACAATACAAATTGAGAAGAACGACATATAAAATGCCCTACCACCAAACAAGAGTAACAATAGGTACCCCCATTTGGAATCAATTCTGGGGCCTCCAGATCATATTTTAAACCTGAGATTACATGACATACAATAGATACTTAACCAAATTGAAAAGAACCTGTGATTCTTAGATAAAGACATGTTTATTTGCATCAAACATGGTAGATACGATGACAATCAGAAAATGTTAGTTTCACACATTCCACCTTTAGAGTCGTGCGAATATTTTAAACTAGAATAAGAATAAATTTATTCATAAAAATTTAAAAAATGTTTTTCTTAAATCTAATTGGCTAGAATATTTGATTGAATATTAAAGAGTCTGCAGCTAGACTAAGTTTTGAAAAACTTGTATTTTATCATATAGTGCCTCACCCCTCAGAAAAGCAGACGGAACGTCTAGCCGCCAGTATTAAATGTATCAATTTACATGCAATAAGCAAAACCACTTATTCTAAGTTAACAACACTGTGGAAGTGAGTCCTCTCTGAGTGTAAGGTGAAAACTTAAGAGGGAACAGCAGGTAAAAATTTTCATACAAAAAGGCATAGCTATTTGCTACCCCTAAACCTCGACCATTTGTGACGATTTTTGGACACATGCAAGATCTTACCGAAAACTAAGACCGTTGGTTTTGCTTTTTTCAATATTTTGTCTACAATTAGAATTATGGGCATCTCAAAACTCAAAATTTCAGAAAAAATTTCTTTCAACTTATGGTACTCATTATTTAGAGTAAACGTAACATTTTCAGAAAAAGCAAAACCAACGGTCCTAGATTATTCTTTGATAAAGAGAATAAGATCAAAATGATTGAATTTGGCTAACGTTTCGTTGAGAAAACAGCTATATCCCAAACCCTTAATTTCACGGCAAAACTAGGCAAATACCAAAAAAAGCTTCAACTGTCCTTCTCGCACAGTTCGGTTCGGGAGGCAGGGTACACTATATCACAACTATATACTGTGTATTATATGTATAAAAATAAAGTAAGCATGCATTAGTGATGTCAATAAGCTTTATCGATTTTTTCGACTAATAGTGGTGGGAAAAATATATCGATAGTTACCTCTTTATCGACCTATCATGGTTTTACCTGTTAGTTTTAATGTTTAGACTGATCTAAATAAACAAATATAAAGACAAATAATTCTAAGGAAATTTATATTATCTCTAGAACAGAATGTTTTTCCTTGAAATTCTTAGAGTTGTTGCGGTAAACACTAAAATTAAAATGATTTCAAGTTTTGTTACGTTTGAATAATTAAATATAATTTATGAATAAGTGACTTATTTTTCAAATATTTTTTAAAATGCTAAAGTTCGAGTCGGACTCGCATACAAAGGGTTCCGTACCACTGTAAAATATCTAAACAGAAAAAACACCGAAAAAACATAACATTTATTGCATGGACAAACGTTTATTTAGAACTTTTTTATTATTATTTGTTATTTATTAGTATTGAAAGTTTTGAGAGAGAACGAGAAGTTATATGGACAGCTGTACAAATTGCTACGGAGACTATATGACCCGACACTTTACTGAAGATATCCCGGAGATCAGCCAGCAAGAGCTTGAAATGTATCTCCAACAACTCAAAAACCGGTCAGGTGCAAGTCGGACTCGTGCACCGAGGATTCCGTACAGAATATGAATTAATGACATACTGAAAATCATAAATAATAGGTACGGTAATATGCACCCAAGAATGCTCTACCGAAAATGAAATTCTAAGCTAAATTACATACTACGAAGTTAAGTTTGTAAACATTAAAAAATCAATTTTACTGTGTTACAATTAAAAAATTCAGATTTATTCCTATGGTTGTGCTGTAAAACCTTTCTTCTTGCCAAATTTCAAGACATTAGGTCAACGGGAAATACCCTATAGATTTTGGGTTCATTGCATTTTGTACGGAAATGGTCTAAAATACAGCTATATCTTTTTATTGCGTTGACCTATAAGTTTCATTATTTGACAGATCTAAGGGACAGCAGACTTGAGTATTCGATATCACAGTGATCCTATAAGGATTCCTTTTTTCCTTTTGAGGTACTTAAAATATAATAGTATATGAAGTATGACAGTAGGAAATACGATAGATTTCGACGATATTATTATTCATGTCGACCAATAAAAACTTGAAATATTTTTTCCCAGTTATACATCTCATACACTTAAGACGGGATTTTTAACTCGTCTATTCTATTGTGTGAGGTGTCGTGAAATTACAGTTTTTTAACCGACTTCAAAAAAAGAGGTTATCAATGCGACCTGTATGTATGTAATATTTCCAGAACTGCCCAGTTTTCATACATGTTAGTCTATACCAGCTTCTAAAGAAGTGTGCCAAATTTCTAAAGTGTATGTTTGTTTGTCCTCGCATATATCCGGAACACACACACAAAAGAAAAACACACATAGGGTTCGTTGATTTCAACAAAGCATTCGACACACTCGAACATAGATTTATCTGAGACGCACTGGAAAAACAAGGCGTACATGCAAAATACATAAGAATACTGAAAAACATATACACAAAAAGCACCGCACAAGTGAAGCTAGAATCTACAGGCGAAGAATTTTCGATTGAGAGAGGGGTACAGCTATCCTGGAAATGATATTCAGAAATCTGGATTGGACGAATAAAGGACTAAATATAAATGGCAAAAAGCTGAGCTTTGCAGACGACCTGATCTTATTTTCGGAAAACCCGAAAACCCTACAGACAATGTTCCAACAGTTAGCGGAAGAGAGCGAGAAAGCAGGCCTGTCAACGAACTTAACGAAAACAAAAGTAATGTCAAATTCCTCACAAACAGAGCCCATAACAGTAAATAATGGAGAAATAGAGTATGTAGAAATGGACAAGACTAATAACTGAATGGCAACCACGAGATAGCAAAAGAAAAAGAGACAGACAGACTAGAAGATGGGAGGACGACATTAGACAAGTGGCGGGTCCAACATGGACCCGCATAGCGAAAGATAGAATAGAGTGGAAATCCTTAGAGGAGGCCTATGTCGAAAGACAAGCTGAAATGTAGGAACGACCGGTTACTGATACTTAATATAAAAAGATAAGTAACGTATAAAGTAAGCTTATTTTTAAGAAAATTGTAACAAAAAATTAGTTCAGCAATAAAGGCTATTTTATTTAATTTATTTTTTATATATCCGGAACTACAAGTTCGATTTAAATAATCCCTTTTTCATTTACCTAGGTATTGTAAAACTTAGGGAAGACTGCAAGTTTCATCAAAATCGGTTCAGTAGTTTTTGAGACTGGGAATGTTAAGTGTGTATTAGTTAAATGTTTGTTACCTCAGAGCTTTTCACTGGGTGAACCGATTTGGATGATTCTTTATTATTTGAAAGCTGATGCTTTCCATGTGGTCCCATTTCAATTTGGTCTGGTTCTTAGAATGGAATCCATGAGAAAACAATATACATCTTAAATTTTCCTTAATAAAAGTAGACTTTTAGGGCAGTTGAAGTCGGTTTCTAGTTCTTTTTGAACGCTTTAACTTGTTAGTCCTTAGATTCTAGCACTCTAGGTACTAAAACACCTCTAGGTCACCTAAAGTATCGTTGGAAGACGAACGTTCGGATATGGTGAAACTAAAAGGTTTCTTTGTTGACTGTAGAACCCTAAAATGGCAACGCCATAATTTATATTGTATTTATATGTGATAGGTACTTACTAGTCAATTATATCAAATACAACCACAGTATGTCGAGACTAAACCAATATGCGAACAATAATTTCTCAAAACGTAAAAAAAGGGTAACGCACTCTCACGTCAAGTTTATTATAATTTTGAAAAATACACTCTAGCCCAGGCGGAGGGGTAGCGACTATGCGCGGCGCGCAGGGGCCTCTTTGGGATGTTATGCAGCGTTATTTGTGTGAGTGAAAGCATGTGAAAGGCTGTATGTGTGCGTACCGAATCGCGACAGCAATAACATATTCAAATACCTACTATTCTACGGAGAGTTTGCCTCATTGGCGTCTTAACAACACGGTTTGAATTTATGTGACTATTTACAGAACTATGCATATTATTTTAACACTACCAATACTTTATACCTAAAAAACTAAACACAAAAAAATTGTTATGTTAGGTGCAAATTGAAGAGCTTGAAATAAACCAATTTAAAAAGACTCTAAATAAATGGCTTTTGGAGGATATGCTCTACTCTATAGACGAATTCCTAAGATTTTGATTATCGCTCCAATAAATAAAAACAATGGTAAAATCAATACACAATTTATTGATATTATATAGTATAAGTTAGACAAACAATTTTGCACGCTAAAGATTATGGCTAAATAGGATTGAAGCAACTGAATATTTCTTTGCCCACCTTTTTACAAAAATTTATTATATTGTATTAAAATGTATTTGAAAGTTTATCGCAGTCCAGCTATATGGGATCTTATGGTCTACATATCGTTTCAAACTGCGGATATTGAATGCTGTCTCACTGTGAAGCCTCTGTACACGTGTATTTGGGCATTTTGTGTCGCTGCTACATGATAAAAAATAATTAAATCACCCAGTGTCAAATATATGCTTCAAACTAACTGATTTTTATAATAAAACTAGCTTCTGCCCGCGGCTTCGCCCGCGTGAACTTTATTTTTCGCATTAAAAAGTAGTCTGTCCTTTCTCAGGGTCTAAAGATTGTCTGTGCCAAATTTCATCAAAATAGGTTGAGAGGTTTAAGCGGGAAAGCGTAACAGACAGACAGAGTTACTTTCGCATTTATAATATTAGTAGGGATTAGTAGAGATGGATAACCTAACTTTTGGTTTTCTATTTGAGACAAGGATGGTGGTACACCGGGCCTAACCACTCACTGCGACCTTGATAGATCTATTGTGACCCCTATGTAGTTAAAGTACTTCTCTGAGGTGCACTCCGATCATATATCGGACGATATCTCTAGGGGTGGAGACCTTAACATCGTCTGGTGCGACGATCCAAGGTACTTTTGTCTACTGTGATGGAGTGCATCACAGTGACAGAGGAATTCAGAGGATGTGGATGGGTGTCTCCTCTTCCTCTTTACAGAATCTGCAAATCTTATCGTCTCCTAGATGCATGTAGGTCAGGTGCTTGTTAAGTTTGCAGTGCCCTGTGAGGGTTTGTGACAGAATCCCTGACCCTCAGCGCCAGCTCTAGCCAGTTCTAATGACCAGATCTGAAATGTCTTTTATATCTGACCTATCCATGACTCTGATCATAACCTCCGCACTCAACTCTTGCAGATGGATGGTGAAGAAATGGCAGACCCTGATTGAAGCCAACATTGACGTGAAGACGACAGACGGGTACCTTCTGAGAGTGTTCTGCATCGGCTTCACCAACAAGGACTCCCTCAGCCAGCGGAAAACCTGCTACGCTCAGCATACGCAGGTAATGCTTGATTTTATTATAATTAATAGCAGACCGATTGCGTCCATGACCTAATGGCTACAAGCTTAGACGGACAGTCTGAAGAATCTGGGTTTGATTCACTATATATATATATTCTATGTGTGGTTGTGTTGTGTTGGCTAAATTGGGTACGAGTATGTAAAGATTTTTATAAGGCATGAAAATAAAAAATCCATTTGGAGATATTTTTATTTTACATCATATTTTCTCATTTACTTTTCGAATTAGTGAAAGTTTATGTTATAATTTCTTAAAAACATTTCGTAATGAAACAGATTACTAAATACTCAAAACTTGCAAAATAGGATTGACATTGATAGTTGACACTTTTTTTGACATACTAAGGACACCGTGTTCGTTTCATGGTTTTTATTATTTTTAATCAATCTAACACGTGGGTGGTTCGCTTCATAGTGTATGAACTTATGACGTCATAAGTTCACGCGGTGTCGTGATGAACGCAGATCTAAAACCAATGAATAAATCTTATATCTAATGATCTTAGAAGCAAAATATTCAAAATAGTTTCTTAGATTTGTGTTTTCATCCAAAATATGTCAAAATATAAACGCGAATAATTTTTTTGGGCATACCCAATTGTACTAGGCTATGGAGGCTGAATTGCTCCTTATTATGTCGTAGCAAGAGGTTTTTAATGTATGGATTTGCACGGGATTTCATCTTAAGCTATGATAAGTGACAATAAGGCTTTTTAAGAGCAATTGCTCAATTTCAATCGCTTCCTTGGACTAATGGCTTCATGCATGGATCTATCCGGAGGTCCCGGATTCAATTCCCAGTTGTATTGTGTGTATGTACCTCAATAAGTATGCAGAAGCTCACGAACAGAGGCTTTACATACATGTAAAAGAACATCTAACTCCTTGACAATACGGACATAGTGAGGAGCCTCAAAAGGACAAAACCTTTTGAGCTGGTGTAATTAGTGAACTAAAAACCGGCCAAGTGCCAGTCGGACTAACGCACGAAGGGTTCCGTACCATTCTTTAGAAAAACGAGCAAAAAATCTTGTTCTTGTATGTATTTGTTGTTATAGCGGCAACAGAAATACATCATCTGTGAAAATGTCAACTGTCTAACTATCACGGTTCATGAGATACAGCCTGGTGACAGATGGACAGCGGAGTTTTCGTAATAGGGTCCCGTTGGTTACCCTTTGGGTACGGAATCTTAAAAATAGAGTTATGGTGAATAATAACACATGAACAAAGCGTCTTCCCATAATCGTCAATGGACAAGATGACTTTGAAATAATTATCTATAGAAGTTTAAATTACTTATTAACATATGTAATAAATAATTGATTTAATAAAAAAACAAATCCTTAGGCTTCTGGGTGAGCATGCTTATAGAAAAATACTGTACTTTACTCATTTTTTTAAATATATTTTCCCACGATATATGATATTATACATAGTAATATGTATTAGTGTCCGGCGGGAATCAGGGCTTCACTGAATATCAGTGCTGTGCTTCATCCACCCCCGGTTGAAGTGCAGCTCATGCTGAGTGAAGTCCTGGTCGGCGCTCACTGCGCGACACGGGCAGCGGCAAACTCGACACATTTTTACTATTTATTTATTGAATTTTTGTGTATTTTGTTTTTGTTTATTGTTGTTGTATATTAATGTATTTTGTTTGTGTATTTTTGTTTATCTAAACTTGTTCTATTATTATCGTTTTAATTAGTTTATTTTTCCTTGTTTATAGTATATAATATTTTTCTGTGTGTTTGTCGTTGTGTGTGTCGTGTTGTGAAAATGCCGAATAAATATCTGTCTTATGTCTATGTCTTATTTTGAATCTACTTTCAGAAAGTATAAAAAATTCGCAGGTTGTTCCTACGAACTTCAACTCTTCTTGGTTGTTGTTTGTTTTCTGCTTGCGTAGACTAAAGTGCCTCATCACAAACGCGGCCGGCGCTTGGATCTAGGTCCACAGTCAAACCGCTGGCTATTTGTGATGATGCTACAAACTCTAAAAAACACTACTTTCTAAAAATATGTTTATATATACAGTACGGAGCCGTAAATATTACACATCGGCAATCATCGCATTTCCGAATACGACAGAATACTGATTTATTGTTTATCAAAATTTGAATTCAGAATTCGCTTTATTGTTGTTTTGTTTGATTCCTGCGTGAACTATATAGAGCTGTTAAACTATTTTCTTTATGAACTTGTATTTATTGTTGTTGTTTAAACCCTTTTAGACTGTTTACAGTCAGCGATTATTACTTAATATTGTAGATAATTTCGCGTGACTGGACATGTAAAGTTTTTTCCTATAGCTGCCATCGTACACCGTTAAATTATGTAAAGTGTTGGGTTTAACAACTCTCGATATATATATTGATCTGTACGCTGCACTCTATCGCATTTGAACCACGATTGACAAACGTCATACAGGTTGTGTGCGACAGAGATAACGCTCTACCAAATCGAAAATAGCCGAGTATCTCTTTCCAAAGGACGATGTGCAATATTTACCGTAAGTATGACTAACGAGAACACTCTCTGTAGGAGAGTAGGCCTGAGCCCCTGCAGTGGGGACGTATATAGACTGTTGATGATGATAATTAACGTGTTTAAAAAAGAACAAAAAACTGACTTCAGCTGCCTTAAAAATGTTCGCCCTTAGAGGTAGAACTATCTGAGTACCACAGAACTTTTGAACGGGTGAACCGATTTGGATGATTCTTTTTTATTTGAAAGCTGGTGCTTCCCACGTGGTCCCATTTCAATTTGGTCCAGTTCTGACAACGGCATCCATGAGAAAAAGATATAAATATTAAATTTGCCTTAGTAAAAGTAGACTTTTAGGGCAATTGAAGTCGGTTTCAAGTTCTTTTTGAATGCATTTACTTGTTAAATACTGGTGACTAATGAATATATTTTTCTGAACGTATCAATATATTTCCTTTCAGGTGCGTGCCATCAGGAAGAAGATGTGTGAAATCATCACCCGTGATGTAACCAACTCTGAGCTGCGTGAAGTGGTCAACAAGCTCATCCCTGACTCCATTGCTAAGGACATTGAGAAGGCCTGTCACGGAATCTACCCACTCCGTGATGTGTGCATTAGGAAGGTACGTACAATCTCCTATTTTTGTTTCTTACCGACAGATCTCCAACGGAAACATGGCTCGAAGAACTGATAATTGATGGGGAGGAACAGTTCTCCAGTATTAAGCATGTACTGGGCCTCGGACAGATGATCTGGCTAAGGCTTGGGACCGGTCAAGTGACATGCAATGAAGGAGGTCTATGTCCAGCAGTGGATGTTTCCCGGCTGAGGATGACAGCAAAACAATACCTAACATTAATGATATCTAGAAAATTTTTTGAGATGTTATAAACATTATGTATTGTTTGTTGATTATTTATGTATTTGTATCAAATTTCAACAAGAGCGAGAGAGACTTGTTCAATGGTTGGGCTAACATAAATAAGTCCTGTCAAGTGTTCAATGAATTCAACAAAATTTCGTGTAGTACCTTCTTTATTTTCATGATTTTCTTCAGAAAGCTAACAGCTTTATTTACAATATTTGCAGTAATAGACAAACATTATATATTATATATATATTATAATTATAAGCTTCCACATTTAAAAAAATAATATTATCCCAAATGATGACACACCTAGCTCGCAATGAACATACATGATGAAAACTCATGTTCCCTTTTGATTTATATCTGACTACCCTCGCTGATCAGAGATCATCTACCTACCTGAGCTTCTGTAAAGAATAGAATATTCATCTGTGTTACAGGTGAAGGTTCTCAAGAGGCCCCGTTTCGAGATCTCCAAGCTGATGGAGCTGCATGGGGAGGGAGGTGGGGGCAAGCGGGGTGAGGCTGGAGACAAGTCTGAACGCCCCGAGGGCTATGAACCTCCAGTGCAAGAGAGCGTTTAAAAAATTAAAGTTTATAAAAAGTGATTTAGTTGTTTTTGTTGTCCTGTCATTTATTTGGGTAGTAATAATAATAATAGTTATTGTTTTATCAGGCTGACAGGTGATGAAGTCGAAACTTGGGTAGAGTGTCAGTCCTTGAACAATCGAGGTCTGGGTTGTTCCAATGAGTCTGCTGGAATGTCTATAACGTAAAATGTACAAGGCACATTCACTATACATACAAAATAAATATGATTTATTATTATTACTATTTTTATATTGATAAATGTTTATGAATCGAATATTTCCCTCTTTTTTTTCAATTGAAATTTTAACCGCCTCTGGGCCTAGTGGGTAAATGTATAACAATCTTGAGCTCCTGGGTTCGATCCCTAACAAAATTCCAGTTTTCCAGTTCTTTTTGAACGCATTTAATTATTCAATGAAATTGTGTAGGAAAAATCAAACAGAACAATCACTTAAAATCATATATTTTTCATCATACAAACGAAACGCATACTTATGACGTGCAATCTCAACGTAATTATGTATCGACAAGGACCTTTTGACACGATGACATTTTCTTAATTTTAGTGTAAGCTACCAACTTCATACAAATAGGAGGTCACAGAGATGAATTTAGAAGTCTGTTTTCTAGACACGCGATTCACTAAGCGTCACATTAGGTTCTGGGTGTGCCGGCTGGGTGTTACCATACGACGGCCTTCACCATCAGCTTGTGTTCAAAACATAACACTATTTGACAGATGGCGGCACTCTAGTTCCGGTGGTTCCGGTTTTTGACACATGCCGAAATATTCTTGTCGGATCAGAAAAACTACGCTGAAGTTGTCGGTGTGTCTACACATGATTCGGATACACACCGGATTTACCTAAGTCTCGGAATGTAATTTTAAAACTACTATTACATACAAAATCGTATAAAATGACAACAAAGTTCCTATTTAGTTTTATTAAACTACATATACTAAAAAAAACTTAATCTGCTATGTACATTTAAAAATCTTGTATTACTATTTATCTACAATCCAAACATAATGCTTTCATTCAAATTTCACTCAAAGCTCTTCGCTTCTGGTGAAGCATATGTTGCCTTAAGTAGTCAAATCGCTAGAAGGTCTCTTTATTAAAGAATAAGATTATTTAAATTATTTCCTTTTACTATAGATACACACACATATATATAAAATTATATATAATATAAAGTATAATTAAAAAGAGGCACTCAATCATGCAACAACGACGCGTTAAATGAAATGAATAGACTTAGAAACATTTCCAGCGACCAACTTAAAACTTAAACATAATTAAAAACTTTATTTTAAAATAAGCTTTTATTTAATTGCCGTAAAAAAGATGTATTTCAATTTTCAAGAAATAAATTGACATATATAGGTAAATGTCGCAACAAGCTTTTATGTCATATAAATTGTATGATGTAATAAATTGATGGTCTTGTTTTTAGAGCATTTAAATAAAAGTTTGTTTTACAACATAATTTTTACTATTAATGTTTTATATAATATATGATCACATTCACAGTCATTTCACATATAATAATAAAATTGTAAAATAGAAGTTTTAAAATATTTATTAAACATTGTATTGGTGTAACTTTTTGATGATATGAAAACCGAGATCGACTGGGACTACATTTATGCTATGTCCTTTTCCATGCTATAAGTTACGTAAACAAGTTTCATCACTGCAATAAGTAACAAACAAACAATCAAAAATATCTATTTCACATTCATAATTCTATAAACAAAGGGGAAAATATTTTATTTTTTCAGAAACTGTCAGTTGAGTACTTAAAGCACTCGATAGATGGCGTGGAATCTGACATAAATCATCATGGCAGTCCATACACCCTCCAAAAAGTATTGTTCAGCTTTGACAGATTTATTGACACAAAAGTTATATTCTCTTTGGGTACTACAGTGGCTTTGTATCAAGGAATTTAATAAACTCCTTGGTTTCAATTCATGCGAAAATATACATTTGACAGTTAAATTTTGTTATGACTGCAGATGACAGTTATCCAGTCGTATATCGTAATAACAATCCTTTTAAATTACAGCCATTAGTGATCAGCCAGCGATTAAAATAAGACTATAAAGTCCTGTACTATAAGCACTCTCTAGCATTGCCATTGATATAGCATTCTAAAGCCGAAGTCACTCATCAATTCGTTAATGAAATTAATTTTATTTATGTAATTTTAAACTACTTACTAGGTCTTAAAATGTACTAAGTCTTAATATCTAGATTTCATGGTAACCTTTTTATATTTTAGAAAATAGCATTCTGGGTACTAATATTTTTAAGTAGAAAAATATAAATTGTTTTATAATGCACAGCCTATAGAGATATCGTTTAATATTATTATTATTACAATTTAAATGTGAATTTTATATTGCACATTCTGCTCTGATTCATCGAGTTAATATTCAACGAACAGAATGCTTTCATATAAAATTGTATTTTATAACAGAATATAAAACATAATGGTAAAAATTAACAAACATATACATATGAAAATAATTGGAACATCAAAATTTTTATGTTAAATGCCTACTCTTTTTGTATTGCGAATTTACAAAAGAAAATTTCTAACTGTAATATAAAATCTTAAAAAAAATTCATTTCAATGTGTAACATTTGCTCATATACCTGAGTAGTGATTTACTGTCAGTTTGCGTGGCCAGAAATTAATCTTTATTGAATGAGAGATTTTCATAACAGATATACATATATAAAAAATCTACAAACATAGGTAAGATCAAACTGATTGATCCACTTACGTGCACTGACATGTATTTGACAGCGGTAGTTTCGTAGCGCCATCTAGTTATTTTTGGCAACACTTGAAACGGCAGCCCTGCCTGTGTCATTAAACATCATTGTACGGTACAAATTATGTACATATCTAATTCATGTAAAGCTTTTTGAATGTAATTAATTGTAAAGTAACAGGTTGTGATAAAAGTAGGTACGAAAGAGCAATCTCACGCAACTTTAGTCCCAAATTATTTCACGACAAATTGTATGAAACATGGCAAAGCGTCAAAGGCGCTACTGGCGCATTGTTGTTGCCCCTGTCCCTACATTATGTAAGGTAGATAATGGATGTTGATTTTGCCCCGTTTCAGATTTGGTAGGTTTATTTTCGCTGTATGGAGTCCCCTCTCTTATAACGTAGTGTATTGTATTCTCTTTGCGAAATAGGTTACAATATTTTATTATGGAGCCTGGCCTAGTTTCTGTCAGCCATCTAATTAGTATTATTAAATAAATAAATACCTAATCGTGACACTAGGAGATGATTGCCTATTAATGGATAATTGTACATTTTAGGCTTATATAAGTCAGCTATCGATTTGTACAGGTTTGTCGCATGGCCGCCATTTTGAAATTTTAAGATGGCGGACAGACACTGTGACAAAATCTTCAAACCCCTCCTGAGAATCAGCTTAAGTGGCTCTTGAAGTAATTATTTGAAATTCAGTGCACGTTTCTTATTTATTGAGGAATTCTTGTTATTATTTATTAAGGAATATATAAGGAGACGCCATCTTGTGGAATTTTGCTCGAACTGATTTTTTGATACTGGCGACCATGATCGTCCATTGAACTTAGTTCTTGTTATTCACAGTAGCTCCCCCATGACAGAACACATATCCTTGTCAGGATTGATTAACAAAACAAATAATTAAAAATCCCTAAACAAAAAACTCTTCAAGACGCCTGACTCTTGAGCTCTGTTTCGACAATTTTCTTCAGTGTTACGCAAGGTTTTCGCCGTTTCCGTACTAATAAATAGCACAAGCACAACCCTGAGGCTATTAGAGCCAGGATAGATATGACCACCAGTCCTAGCTGAGCAGCGGCAGTGGAATAAGTCCCGTGGTACACCAAGGAACGCAGGCTGTCCGGGAGCTCCTCAACGCCCTGTGAAATGAAAGTGCGAATAGCGACATCTGTTGTTCAAATTCAAAAGTTACTCGTCAAATGCGAAAAATGGAAGGTCTTTTAATGGAAGTTTTATTTTTGAATACAGAGACAAGATTCAACAGGATTACATAGAATTGGTTATATGATGGATCCACATACTGACACATAAAAATTATTCTACGGTAATATCTTACCGTGGATATATTCCCACTATGTGGACCTTTATTTATCTCTATGCAAAAAAAAACTGCCAAATGCGAATTTGACTCGTGGTGAAAAGAAGAGTACAGTATTCATCATCAGCCGGGAATAGTCCACTGCTAGACATAGTCCCGGTCCCGAGGACTTGCATCCAGCGACTACCCACGACCTTAACCAGGTCGTCGTCTAGGAGACGGCCCGGTAAACGCTTCTCGGTATTTGGTCGCGACTCGAGAACTTACTCCCCATCGATTATCCGGTATTCGAGCGATGGGACCTGACTAATAGTCTATGAGCATTGTAAAATTCCCGATGAAACCCACCCACAAGTACGAGCAAATCCCTACAACTACTAGTTTTGTGGCAAAGTCTAGTTTATTTTAAGATACAATATAAAGGTGGGCGACGACACCTCAACATCGCCATTTATCTTACTACTAGTGACATCTATGTGTAGCAAAGAAGTACAACACTTACCATCTCAATCCAAGCTATCGGCAAAATAATGTTTTGCTTCAGAAAGTCCAAATTCGTGAACATCGGCGTCTTTCTAACTTGAATATTCAGTTGGATACTGAAAAGAAAATTAAAAAAAAACGCATTTAATTTTTTTTAAACCATACTCCTACAGAGAGTGTATGGGACATGGTACACCACGCGGGACCAGTGCGCATTGGTAGACTTCACACACACCTGTGAATTTCTTCTGAGGAGTGTGAAGGTTTCCTCACGATGTGTTCCTTCACCGAAAAGCCAATGGTAGTTTCGTGCGAATTTCCAATCAGAGTATACTGTAAAGAGAACTTGGCTGCCTAAATAGCCGAAAGTTAAGTTTTAAAATTTGTCGTTCTTGGCTCTGTATGCTTTTGCCTTTTGCCCATATTTGTTAATTACCTTGACTTTCCACTAAGGGCGATGCCTAGAGTCGGATGCAAGTCTAAGTAGTTGTCATGTCGCGCGGGGTCGGGCTGCAGGCCGTGTATGTCGTCCCGAAGCCGAGGGTCACCGAGGTAGAAGTGGGGGAACGACACCAACGCTGGAGCACCTGAAAAATAACCAATGGACTCATAATTTGCATGCTGCCCGTAACGACACAC
Organism: Carcina quercana; assembly: GCA_910589575.2. NCBI lineage: Eukaryota > Metazoa > Arthropoda > Insecta > Lepidoptera > Depressariidae > Carcina > Carcina quercana. Next base: position 5,681,563 of record OU342455.1, on the reverse strand, counting down.
GGAACCGAAACGTGATCCCTTACTGTTAACCGAATAAACAAGCTCAAAGTCACTCAGCGAGATATGGAACATGTTACTCGTATGCTCCAAATTTCTCTGAGTGATAAAATCGAGTGTCATAGCTTGACGAGTCAGAAGCTGAAGTAGTAATGGGCAGGCCGCATTTCTTGAAGTCCTACTACTAGATGGACCGACGACCTGGTAAAGCAAGTGGGTTGATAGCGACAGGGTGTTGTACTGATTAGTTCCTCTGACGGACGTTCAGACTTATCTACAGAGAGTGGTGCACCTGTCAGTGTTGCTAGAAGGTGATGAGGTGTCGAGCTCGTCTAGTTATATTGTTCAAGATCTACTTGATAGCGACAGGGTGTTGTACTGATTAGTTCCTCTGACGGACGTTCAGACTTATCTACAGAGAGTGGTGCACCTGTCAGTGTTGCTAGAAGGTGATGAGGTGTCGAGCTCGTCTAGTTATATTGTTCAAGATCTACTTGATAGCGACAGGGTGTTGTACTGATTAGTTCCTCTGACGGACGTTCAGACTTATCTACAGAGAGTGGTGCACCTGTCAGTGTTGCTAGAAGGTGATGAGGTGTCGAGCTCGTCTAGTTATATTGTTCAAGATCTACTTGATAGCGACAGGGTGTTGTACTGATTAGTTCCTCTGACGGACGTTCAGACTTATCTACAGAGAGTGGTGCACCTGTCAGTGTTGCTAGAAGGTGATGAGGTGTCGAGCTCGTCTAGTTATATTGTTCAAGATCTACTTGATAGCGACAGGGTGTTGTACTGATTAGTTCCTCTGACGGACGTTCAGACTTATCTACAGAGAGTGGTACACCTGTCAGTGTTGCTAGAAGGTGATGAGGTGTCGAGCTCGTCTAGTTATATTGTTCAAGATCTACTTGATAGCGACAGGGTGTTGTACTGATTAGTTCCTCTGACGGACGTTCAGACTTATCTACAGAGAGTGGTGCACCTGTCAGTGTTGCTAGAAGGTGATGAGGTGTCGAGCTCGTCTAGTTATATTGTTCTAGATCTACTTGATAGCGACAGGGTGTTGTACTGATTAGTTCCTCTGACGGACGTTCAGACTTATCTACAGAGAGTGGTACACCTGTCAGTGTTGCTAGAAGGTGATGAGGTGTCGAGCTCGTCTAGTTATATTGTTCTAGATCTACTTGATAGCGACAGGGTGTTGTACTGATTAGTTCCTCTGACGGACGTTCAGACTTATCTACAGAGAGTGGTGCACCTGTCAGTGTTGCTAGAAGGTGATGAGGTGTCGAGCTCGTCTAGTTATATTGTTCTAGATCTACTTGATAGCGACAGGGTGTTGTACTGATTAGTTCCTCTGACGGACGTTCAGACTTATCTACAGAGAGTGGTGCACCTGTCAGTGTTGCTAGAAGGTGATGAGGTGTCGAGCTCGTCTAGTTATATTGTTCTAGATCTACTTGATAGCGACAGGGTGTTGTACTGATTAGTTCCTCTGACGGACGTTCAGACTTATCTACAGAGAGTGGTACACCTGTCAGTGTTGCTAGAAGGTGATGAGGTGTCGAGCTCGTCTAGTTATATTGTTCTAGATCTACTTGATAGCGACAGGGTGTTGTACTGATTAGTTCCTCTGACGGACGTTCAGACTTATCTACAGAGAGGAGTGCACCTGTCAGTGTTGCTAGAAGGTGATGAGGTGTCGAGCTCGTCTAGTTATATTGTTCTAGATCTACTTGATAGCGACAGGGTGTTGTACTGATTAGTTCCTCTGACGGACGTTCAGACTTATCTACAGAGAGTGGTGCACCTGTCAGTGTTGCTAGAAGGTGATGAGGTGTCGAGCTCGTCTAGTTATATAGTTCTAGATCTACTTGATAGCGACAGGGTGTTGTACTGATTAGTTCCTCTGACGGACGTTCAGACTTATCTACAGAGAGTGGTACACCTGTCAGTGTTGCTAGAAGGGGATGAGGTGTCGAGCTCGTCTAGTTATATTGTTCTAGATCTACTTGATAGCGACAGGGTGTTGTACTGATTAGTTCCTCTGACGGACGTTCAGACTTATCTACAGAGAGTGGTACACCTGTCAGTGTTGCTAGAAGGGGATGAGGTGTCGAGCTCGTCTAGTTATATTGTTCTAGATCTACTTGATAGCGACAGGGTGTTGTACTGATTAGTTCCTCTGACGGACGTTCAGACTTATCTACAGAGAGTGGTGCACCTGTCAGTGTTGCTAGAAGGTGATCAGGTGTCGAGCTCGTCTAGTTATATTGTTCTAGATCTACTTGATAGCGACAGGGTGTTGTACTGATTAGTTCCTCTGACGGACGTTCAGACTTATCTACAGAGAGTGGTACACCTGTCAGTGTTGCTAGAAGGTGATGAGGTGTCGAGCTCGTCTAGTTATATTGTTCTAGATCTACTTGATAGCGACAGGGTGTTGTACTGATTAGTTCCTCTGACGGACGTTCAGACTTATCTACAGAGAGTGGTGCACCTGTCAGTGTTGCTAGAAGGTGATGAGGTGTCGAGCTCGTCTAGTTATATTGTTCTAGATCTACTTGATAGCGACAGGGTGTTGTACTGATTAGTTCCTCTGACGGACGTTCAGACTTATCTACAGAGAGTGGTGCACCTGTCAGTGTTGCTAGAAGGTGATGAGGTGTCGAGCTCGTCTAGTTATATTGTTCTAGATCTACTTGATAGCGACAGGGTGTTGTACTGATTAGTTCCTCTGACGGACGTTCAGACTTATCTACAGAGAGTGGTGCACCTGTCAGTGTTGCTAGAAGGTGATGAGGTGTCGAGCTCGTCTAGTTATATTGTTCTAGATCTACTTGATAGCGACAGGGTGTTGTACTGATTAGTTCCTCTGACGGACGTTCAGACTTATCTACAGAGAGTGGTGCACCTGTCAGTGTTGCTAGAAGGTGATGAGGTGTCGAGCTCGTCTAGTTATATTGTTCTAGATCTACTTGATAGCGACAGGGTGTTGTACTGATTAGTTCCTCTGACGGACGTTCAGACTTATCTACAGAGAGTGGTACACCTGTCAGTGTTGCTAGAAGGTGATGAGGTGTCGAGCTCGTCTAGTTATATTGTTCTAGATCTACTTGATAGCGACAGGGTGTTGTACTGATTAGTTCCTCTGACGGACGTTCAGACTTATCTACAGAGAGTGGTGCACCTGTCAGTGTTGCTAGAAGGTGATGAGGTGTCGAGCTCGTCTAGTTATATTGTTCTAGATCTACTTGATAGCGACAGGGTGTTGTACTGATTAGTTCCTCTGACGGACGTTCAGACTTATCTACAGAGAGTGGTGCACCTGTCAGTGTTGCTAGAAGGTGATGAGGTGTCGAGCTCGTCTAGTTATATTGTTCTAGATCTACTTGATAGCGACAGGGTGTTGTACTGATTAGTTCCTCTGACGGACGTTCAGACTTATCTACAGAGAGTGGTGCACCTGTCAGTGTTGCTAGAAGGTGATGAGGTGTCGAGCTCGTCTAGTTATATTGTTCAAGATCTACTTGATAGCGACAGGGTGTTGTACTGATTAGTTCCTCTGACGGACGTTCAGACTTATCTACAGAGAGTGGTGCACCTGTCAGTGTTGCTAGAAGGTGATGAGGTGTCGAGCTCGTCTAGTTATATTGTTCAAGATCTACTTGATAGCGACAGGGTGTTGTACTGATTAGTTCCTCTGACGGACGTTCAGACTTATCTACAGAGAGTGGTGCACCTGTCAGTGTTGCTAGAAGGTGATGAGGTGTCGAGCTCGTCTAGTTATATTGTTCTAGATCTACTTGATAGCGACAGGGTGTTGTACTGATTAGTTCCTCTGACGGACGTTCAGACTTATCTACAGAGAGTGGTGCACCTGTCAGTGTTGCTAGAAGGTGATGAGGTGTCGAGCTCGTCTAGTTATATTGTTCTAGATCTACTTGATAGCGACAGGGTGTTGTACTGATTAGTTCCTCTGACGGACGTTCAGACTTATCTACAGAGAGTGGTGCACCTGTCAGTGTTGCTAGAAGGTGATGAGGTGTCGAGCTCGTCTAGTTATATTGTTCTAGATCTACTTGATAGCGACAGGGTGTTGTACTGATTAGTTCCTCTGACGGACGTTCAGACTTATCTACAGAGAGTGGTACACCTGTCAGTGTTGCTAGAAGGGGATGAGGTGTCGAGCTCGTCTAGTTATATTGTTCTAGATCTACTTGATAGCGACAGGGTGTTGTACTGATTAGTTCCTCTGACGGACGTTCAGACTTATCTACAGAGAGTGGTACACCTGTCAGTGTTGCTAGAAGGGGATGAGGTGTCGAGCTCGTCTAGTTATATTGTTCTAGATCTACTTGATAGCGACAGGGTGTTGTACTGATTAGTTCCTCTGACGGACGTTCAGACTTATCTACAGAGAGTGGTACACCTGTCAGTGTTGCTAGAAGGGGATGAGGTGTCGAGCTCGTCTAGTTATATTGTTCTAGATCTACTTGATAGCGACAGGGTGTTGTACTGATTAGTTCCTCTGACGGACGTTCAGACTTATCTACAGAGAGTGGTGCACCTGTCAGTGTTGCTAGAAGGTGATCAGGTGTCGAGCTCGTCTAGTTATATCGTTCAAGATCTACTTGATAGCGACAGGGTGTTGTACTGATTAGTTTGGCACCTACCCATGGCGCAAGAGGTGACATTGATGACTCCTCTTGGAGGGCAGACACCTGTGTCAATCTCGCAGTAGCATTGGTTCTTCGGGTTATGATCGGGGTCGTCGAACACGTTTTTCGGCATCCTGTACCGCAAGAGCTGGATGCCGTCTGATACCTGAAAATAAAATAATATTACTGAAGATGAGAGAGCTCTTGGAAGTTTTCATGGCGAAGCCAAAAGAAATTTAGTTCATCATCACCACAGCCTATATACACTGCAGGGTCTCAGGCCTACTCTCCTACAGAGAGTCTATGGGACATAGTAAACCACGCGGGACCAGTGCGCATTGGTAGACTTCACACACACCTTTGAATTTCTTCTCAGGAGTATGCAGGTTTCGGCACGATGTTTTCCTTCACCGAAAAGCCAATGGTAATGATTTTTATTATTCGTACATAAATTGGAACTCATTGATACGAGCCAGGATCGAACGCAGACCTCATTTATTCAAGAGCTGACGCTCTACCCAACTGAGCTACCACGGCTATACAGATTTGAGTGATACCCACCTCAACATCCCTGTCGTATACAAAGGGTAGCCGCCTGCAGAGGTTTGGATAGAACACGTGCAGCGGAGTCCGCCGGTCCAGGAACGACGGAGGGAAGATGGAGCCGTCAGAAGCGTCTATGCTGCAACATAATAAACAGTACTCATCAAATTACCACCAGAGCTACATCAGACAAGGTCAGAACAACCAGAAACATTATAGGAGAATGCTAAAAGGTAGCTAATTTTTTTATAGCTAGCGCCACTGTCCCTATATTAAGTACCCTATTTGACATTTGGTAGGTTTGTTTTTCGCTGTATGGAGTCCCGTCTCTTATTACGTAGTATATTATATTCTCTTTGACCGCAGTAAGACTTAAGGTCTACCGCATAACTGAGTCTGTTTCTGAGGTATGAAAGCGGTACGGGAAGGTGTGTTTACGGAATGTCAAACGTCGCTATTATATATTCGGGCGTCGTTTGACGTTCCGTAAACACACCCTCCCGTACAGCTCCATACCTCACGAACAGACTCAGTTATGCGTTGGTAGATAAAAACATAACTCCTCATACCGTAGTCGGTATAAAACATGAAAGTTTCGTCAGGCAGAGACACCGTTGACTTATAAAGATGATGGATCTGGCATGTTTAAGATAACACGAGGTTCGCGAACTGCATCACGACACGTAGACATGTTTGTCATTGCGGCGCTTCGATAACGTATAGTTTACATTAACCAACGGTTAAATAGTCAAAACAAGATAACGGGCACCTCTTTGAAGGTGCTGCGAAACTTTGAAGTTATACAGAACTCGACACGCCACTGGGTGCTTTCATGTGCCGCAGAAAGTAGGTGACCGTCTATTGGATTTCTCTCAAATATGTTTTCATAGTAATTTTTGGCCGCGACTTTTGCATGGGCTTCAGAAATTATCCCATGAGTCCAAGACATCTAATTAATAGACAGACCCTCGCATTGGTGGTAACAGTACTCCATCCAGGATCAGCCAGGAGCTTGATATAAGGTTAGAAGCTAAAGACAATCAGAATTTAATGACGATCCCTAATTTCTTGGCCACAGTTAGTGCCAAGGACTCGAAATAACGAGTTCAAGTTCGAACTAAGGTCCATTCATCACAACCAACAACTCAAGTTGATCGGTGACTACCACAGGGGCTTTCCGAAAAGTAAGTGTATGGTCGGATTGACTTTTCGTAGTGGAAATGTCGTTCTATGCGATTCCGTCACAGCCTGTGCATTTCAAATATCTCTCTCCTATTTAATCCTCATTCGAGACATATCTAATAATTATATCGATGCCTTTTCTCCTTGATTTAATGATTATATGCTAGTAATAGGTAGAATCGTATCCCCGACATTATATTTTCCTACGCATTTCACGTTTTAATTATCAAGTAAAGATAATCCTTGTCGGGATCTCACATTTCCTCTTGCAGTGAGCATATATTTGTATCGTATATCTATGTCACACTCGAATTGTTGTAGTTAATACTCGTAAGAACACTGTTTCCCATAATACAGATTTATTCCGTTTTAAATTTTGTAGCCTTGTTGGTATTAAGGAATGAGAATAGTTTTTGTTAACGTTTATTTATTTATTATTTTTATAGCCCTCAGTATAGTGCTTCATTTCTGTAGACTTAAATAAATAACATTTTATTTATTTATTTACGAATACTTATAATTTTTTTGAATAAATAGTCGTAGACACTACCTTTTAAATATTGAAATACATATTTATGTTAGGTACCCTCGCTCTTCCAGATTTCCGTTTTTTAATACGAGCATAAGCACAAAGAGATTTGCCTTATATAAATTAGCTCTGCGTTTAAAATATGCTAAAGCGCTATTTACTGTATGCACCCAAGCGACACCTACTTCTTGCGCCTCAAGTGGCGCACTTAATCGCATGTCTATAGTATTGAAGTCAATGCGATAAACAAATTAATTTCAAAAGGTCAAGCACTCTGATACATTTTGAGATTACATGTTTTGTTTTGTAATATAACATTAAAATACAACATAGTTACTGTTACCCGACTACGGCGATGCAAAAAGGAGTATTATTATGAATTTGACCGGTATGTACTCGTTTATAAATAACCTCTAGATGTTTTACTAAGCAGCTCCGTTATGTAAAGCAGCTGTACAATGCATAGCTGGATTCTAATAATGGCAATTTGCTTTGCATTTAACACAAGTAAATGCGTTCAAAAATACCTGTAAAACTGACTTCAATTGCCCTAAAAATCTACTTTTATTAAGGCAACTTTAAAGATTTATATCGTTTTCTCATGGATGCCGTTGTCAGAACTGGACCAAATTGAAATGGGACCACACGGGAAGCACCGCCTTTCAAATAAAAAACAGTCATCCAAATCGGTTCACCCAGTCAAAAGTTCTGAGGTAATAAACCTAAAAAAAGGCAAAAAACCCATACCCGTCGAATTGATAACCTCCTCCTTTTTTGAAGTCGGTTAAAATATAGGTTTTGCAGAACGTATATAATCTGCAGTGACTATCGTGTTTGGTGTCAGGCGATCAAAAATAACCATCCTTACCTATCACTGTTTTCACTCATAAATTGAACGCTTTGGCCTTAATTATATTTTATGCCGTACAACGCCAAGAACGACAAAAAGAGTTGTTTCAAATTCGGCCTGCACTTGTACACTATTTACAAAATCAAGTAATAATTTAAATATGTATAGAAAAATACTAGAATTACATTTTTGCATTTATTTTAATTGCACAAAATCATTCTTTTTGTACTGAGTGACAGCGTCAAATGTTTCAACGTCAACTCTTACCTGTTTCGTGTGTTTTATATGTTTTTGTACCGTGTGTGTAAACTAAACCGAAATATACAAAAATGGTAACTAAATCACTTTTATTTGACAATGGCCGTTTAAAATTATAAGTGTACAAGACAAGTCCTTGGCTCCATACATTCGCGGAACGTGTCATTTAGATCTAAAATACAATCTGACGTTTCATTTCACGCTGTTTTACAAAACCTCTAATCACAAACCCGCTACATTGATGAATGCAAAACGTTCATTCAATACCGCGTGTTAATGTTCAGATATTATACAAAACGGCTAAACGTCGTAGCTGATTTGTAAAACAGCTAGTGGTTATGAAAAACAGATTATTATGCAATCCAGCTGCTACATAGTTACACAGCTACAGAAGCACTTAATGGTTTAAAGATATTGATGTCTGATATTGAAGCGCCTACTCACAATCCGACGGATGAACTATACGACCCGACGATAGCATTCTACAAAATAAACGATAAACTCTAGAAAATTCTCATTGAGAAATGGTTTAAGTTGTAAACAAGATTTATGTTGAACTAAGCTTACAATGTAAGGATAATTATTTACTCGTACATATAACAAAGATTAGCATACATACACAGCTCATAGCTCGACGAGTCATTGAGCTGAAGTGGCAATGGGCAGGCCACATCCCTCGAAGAACCGATAACCGGTGGGGAGTAAAGGTTCTCGAGATGGACCGACGACGACCTGGTTAGAGTCGCAGAGAGTCGCTGGATGCTGGTGGCTCGGGACCGGTCGATGTGGCGTACCATGAAGGCCTATGTCCAGCAGTGGACGTTTCCCGGCTGATGATGATAACAAAGATTTACGACATACTTTCTAATTTCTGACTATCCCATGTTATATAATTTAATTATAACATAGCATGCTTTTGCCAACGACTTGGAGGACTTCAGGACGTCCCTTTAGGGTTAAAAAGTAATCTAAGTCCTTTTCCAACCCTTCAACTGTACAAAAAATCTCGTAATTCTGACTTTGTGTTGCTATGTAAAGAAAGTACTAAAACGCATTTTGGATATAGCTGTATTGGTAAAAAACTGTGTTCTGGGGCTGGTCTTCACACATTTTTCATGATAAGTCAAGAACAATGCAGCAAAGAAAGTAATAAAAATGTGTTTCAGAATGTACAAACAAAATACTTGACCTACTCTGCACTTTAATATTTCGACCCTAACAACATATATTTTGCCTCTTTTTAAAATTTATTTCAATTTCTGCACCATTTTCCATTGCAAACAGCACAGAATAAACCCGGCCCTCTTGCAGTCTACGCATACATCCTATATTGTTATTGAGGAGTTTTTTTTACACGTTTTATATTAGGTTCACTTGTATCTATCTATATATCTAACGGCTCGTCTGCACTTTAGGTGACTTAAACTAGCGCCTTCAAACTTTTTTTACTTATAGAACTACTTATAACAAACAACTGTGTAAAATCTCAGATTGCGGAAATGCGCCGTTTTAACGATATGATTTTTTAAAGTTTCAAGCAAATTCCTTAGCACAACGCCATATTAAGTGAAAACCACTGAGCAAGTAAATCACTGTGAAAACCAAGTGCACAGATAACTATATATTGAAAACAGACCTAACTAAAGAGATTGCAATCACTGACAATGATGTTTAAATTCGCCATAAAGAGGATATAATAATATATGACTGGTATAACTATGTATGTAAACAAATCTAGCAAGTCAATTCAAAGCTACTAACCGGCGCGTCGTAGCGATTTGAAACTTAGCAATTGTATGTAATTCTGATGACAACACAATAATTTGGTACCATCGAGCTGATCTGATCCTGGAATCAGGAGTTGGATGGAGAAATTCTATCCTGGGATCCTCAATTTTTTGGAAATTACAACGCTGGCCGCTTGTCTTCTGTTTAAAAAGATTTCAACCCATCTCCAACCATAGTTTGATTGACAGTTCTTTGGACGACGTCAATGTCGCTCGCGTATTTGTCAAACGAGAAAAATAACCTACAAACATATTTATTGAATTACAGTAAATGTTGTTTTTTATATATAAAACTAGGTAAACTCTTGAACCGCTTAAATTACGCTCTTGACAAAACAACGTAGTAGCTAGTGTCACGGGAATATGTGTAAAAGCGCCAAACTCAGCCGACCGTCTCGCCAAGAAATTTTAAAATAAAAAGCGGAATTAAGCACCAAGTGAAATAAACACAGGAGAATGAAATTAATAAATGAAGACAGTTTCTGGTCGACGCCTGCAGGTCCGTCCTCCATCTCTACAATGAAGTCTGTGTAAGTAATACGTATTCGTATAAAAGTTGTTTTAGCTTACACTGGTCAAGCGTGTTTTTAGTTTTTTAAACTAGAATTATTCTAGTGTACTTGATGCTGAGGCTCGTCTGCACTTTAGGTGACTATAGACCCGGAGATGACTGCAGGGCAGAAAAACCATCGGATAGATTAGGTTTGTTAGGTTATTTTTTAAATACAGACCCGGAGATGAGTTCTGGGCTGAAATCCCATCAGATGCATTGCATGATGAGTTCTACAAGCAAAAAAGATTGAAGGCGCTATTGTAAGTCACCTGAAGTGCAGTCCTTCAGCAAGTCCTTCCGATGCTGCTTCCGAATTGTACTTGCAACTAGGCTAAGGGCGTGCGCCCTGGCTCGATCTCGGCTTAGGGCTGTCGCTTTGTGCTGAAGGATTGCATTTTGAAATGCTTTCTTCAGAATATTATTACTTGATCCCTATCGGCGTACCTATTACACTCCTGGCTGCCCCACAACCGGAGCTGCTCCTCTCCATTCAGCTTCTCGATCATATTCATCTTGTTGATATCTCGCTCGCCCGTGTTGATTGTGAGACGGTCCGAGACAGTGCCGTTTTTCTGTAAACGGGAGAAATTACTGTTTTACGTTTAACTTAGCCATACCGTACTATAGCCGTGGTAGCTCAGGTAGAGCGTCAGTCCTTGAACAATCGAGGTCTGGGTTCGATCCTGGCTCGTACCAATGAGTTACAATTTGTTATTTGCAATGTATGTACGAATGTCAAATGCCATTGGCTTTTCGGTGAAGGTAAACATCGTGAGGAAACCTGCGCACTCCTGAGAAGAAATTCAAAGGTGTGTGTGAAGTCTACCAATCCGCACTGGTCCCGCGTGGTGTACTATGTCCCATACACTCTCTGTAGGAGAGTAGGACTGAGACCTGCAGTGGGGACGTATATACACTGTTGATGATAATGATGACGATTATCATATTATCAAATTTCGCCATTCAAGTAACTCCCGGTCAAACAGAAGAACGGCAGACCTCCACCCGTACACTGTAGACACTCCTGCAGCTCGCAACAAGCGTTTCGCTTCCACATTTATCGTGCGTACAGATGAAATATGGAATACACTACCGGTTTCCGTGTTCCCCGAAAATTACAACTTGGGAATCTTCAAAAGGAGAGTTAATAGTCACCTTCTAGACCAACACGTAACATCGTCGACCTCATCGTCACTTACCATCAGGTGAGATTGAGGTCAAAAGTTAATCTATTTTATATTAAAAAATAACAATGTTTTAAAAAGAGATGTCTCGAATACGGCCCCGCACTTTTACACTATTTAGAAAATCAAGGAATACTTTAAAGATATATAGAAAAACACTAGAATTACATTTTTTGTATGTACACAAAATCATTCTTTTTGTACTAAGTGACGTCAAATGTAATTTCATTGACGTAATATTTGTCAGTAACTAGTACCTAATCTGTGATCTTTGTTTTTAATTCTTGCCTCTGATTCGTGCATTTTTAATGTTGTTTTTGTATAAATAAACTTGACCAGAGTATTCAGAAATGGTAATTAAATCATTTTTATTTGTTAATGACCTTTTACAATTACAAAGTGTACACTCGAGTACGAAAATATGTATACACTTTTGGAACCATATCACATTCGGGTGAATGTGTAATGTTAGTTCATAATGCAGTGTGTTGAAGGAAATGTCAATTAAAGATGAATGCGACATGGTACAAGTGCAGGCCGGGGCTTCGTATATTCGCGGAACGTCTCATTTTTAGCCCCCGACGCGAAAAGAGGGGCGTTATAAGTTTTACGTCAATGTCTGTCTGTGAAATCGTAGCTCACGAATGAATTGACCGATTTTGATGCGGTGTTTTTACGTGAAAGCAAGTTTCCTTGCGGTGGTTCTTAGATATATTTAGTAAAAATCGATTCAGCATTTTGAAGAGTATCAGCTGATGTTAGACATTACGTAGTTTTTAAAATTTGTAATTTAATTTACTTGTTTAACAATGATCTATTAATGTTTATTTATTTACTTACCAACTAATTACACACAATAACAAAAAAAACTAAACTTATAAAACAATAGTGTCATATGTGCAACTAACTTAAAGGTAAACACAGCGTTGTAACGATAATAAGAAAAATAAATATATATAGACAAAAATACTTATAAATCTACATTAGTTTATTTATGTATTACTTATTATTTATTACTTTTAACGATGTTTTAAAATGTAAATGTTCTCAAACTAAGACGGAATCTTACCGTAACCAAGAGTCCGAATCTGTCAAAGGTAACGGGCAGCTGTAAACTCAATTTAGCTGTTTCAATGATCTTGTCATCATAGCCCCAGAGGAATCTGTAATGTGAAAGAAATACTGCAATCAGTTCAAATATAAAATCAATGCCAAAGTACATAATTACAGTAATACTTACAGAGCGGACGTTTACCCTCTCCCACTGATATTTAATACCTCACCTAAACATCATCATCATCAACAGCCTATATATGTCCCCACTGCAGTGGCTCAGTCCTACTCTCCTACAGACAGTGTATGGGACATAGTACACCACGCGGGACCAGTGCGCATTGGTAGACTTCACACACACCAGAATTTCTTCTCAGGAGTGTGCAGGTTTCCTCACGATGTTTTCCTTCACCGAAAAGCCAATGGTAATGATTTTTATCATTCGTACATAAATTACAGATAACAAATTGTAACTCATTGGTACGAGCCAGGATCGAACCCAGACCTCGATTGTTCAAGGACTGACGCTCTACACAACTGAGGGCCATTGTTCGCTGTATGGAATAGGAACCAATTTCACGACATTTGTTTGAAGTGTCCGGCCCAAAGTGCAGTTGGTACTGTTTCAAAACAATTCGTCATTATGGCTTGACGGTACTTGATCGTAATTCCGTTGGATGAAAGCGTGCCCACACAGAAGCGTTAATGAGGCACGGTGGCTTATATTTATATAATATACACAAAAATAGATATATTTAAAAAACAAAGTATAACTCCAGAAGCACTGAACCGATTTTCATAATCCTTGATTTGAAAATCCAAACATGAGATAAATTCACTTAGAAAGAAACTATGTTATACTATAAATAAAAAACATTTTTGTGACGTGCCAAAAAAGCTTATTTTCTACTACTACTGTCTACTGGTCTTCCGTGAGTCCTGAGAACTCCTACGGTACTTATAAACTTTCATTCATTCACAGAATGACTGAATTTTTTTAGATGGATAGTTTTGTACGGTATTTTTCTTGTGATAAATCCTAAAGCTATGGAACGAGCAGTGCTCGGAGTTTCTCTACGTGGTAAAATCTGGAATGAGGAAATCCGTAGACGAACTAAGGTCACCGACGTAGCTCGACGAGTCAGGGAGCTGAAGTGGCAACGGGCAGGATATACGGACGGATAACCGATGGGGAGTAAGAGTTCTCGAGTGGCGACCACGTACCGGATAACGTCAACCGGGCCGTCCCCTACTAGATGTATGCAAGTGTCTCGTGACCAGTCAATAAGGCATGCCATGAGGACTATGTCCAGCAGTGGACGTTGCATGGCTGATTATGATGATGAGTCGTGTGTGGCAGCTAATATTAATTAAAGGAAGACTAACCTGTGAACAGGAAGCTTCAAGAATGGCTCCGGATGGTCGGCGAGGTGGTTGAGCGCGGTGTTGAGCGAGAACTGGCCGAAGCTGTTCATATTCATATCGACAGCTTTGGAGACCACACCCTGTAGAAACAGAATAACTTTAAAAACCTGGGCAAGCGCGTGTCGGACTCGCGCACCGAGGGTTCCGTACAGAATAACTAACATACTGAAAATAATAAATAATCAGTAACAACCGAAAAAAGCTCTAACACATGAAAACTGTCATTTAAACCATTTATTTGCCACAGACAAACTACACATACAAACACACATATATAACACTAATTAATACATACACAACATTATAACAAATTAATAAACAATGCCAAGGTTCTGTGTGAGGAGCTGTCTCAGTACCCGTCCTGCAGCATGCTGCACAACATTGATCTCCAGCCAGACCCTAGCCACCTTACAAAAAATATTTTTAAGATTTTATTCTACCACTTTGTCGGCGTGATTAATATGTATACCCGTACCATATTACAGCTTTCTTGTAGTAACAGTTCCTGAGTTAAGCCGTTGACGGACAGAGCGAGACTATAAGGGTTCCTTGTTCGACTACGGGACCCTAAAAACTAGACGAGGTAAGAACAACATGTGTAAGCTATACAGTAAAGTCAAGTTAAATTGTAAGACTTACTAGTAAAGGTAGATTTGGAACGAATATTTGGTCGAAGTGCGCTCCGGCAGTTTTTTCCGGCATGTATCGGAACGTGTTCCTTTCTTGAAATGACAGTCGGTCGCCATCAAACTTGATGTTCACCCTTTCTATTTGCTGTCTGAAACAACAAGTTTTATTTAATTATTTAAATCAGACATACATCCATAGTGTTGGTAAACTTAGTGCTATGTTCGTAATTAAGTATATCGTCAGACATGCTACTGGGACACTGGTGCATGTGATGACAGCCAGTGTCGCAGCACCGGTCCGTCGGTGCGTGCGACGACAGCGAGCAGACTGCTGCCCCGCCCCGCACCCTGCGCGCGCTGGAGGACGCACTCCTGCGCATCGTTCTGTAGAAGCAGTCTACACGCGCCTCGGCAAACATACACGAAGCGTTGGGGCTGAATTATGAGTATTTCAGTGCCCTCAAAACTTCCTACGGGTCATAATGCTTCCATGCAACATTTCTGTTGCCATAATCTTTTAAGAGTGGTCCTTTACTGTGGGCCGAATAAACAAGCTCAAAGTCACTCACATTGTCCTACAAACAAGGTCTTACAGCACAAGTGTATGAATAACTCTGAAAACAATACTTTTAAAATTATATCACAATACAATTCCTTTTTTTACGATTCAATCGGGATAAAATTTTTGTTAGAGCATTGTTTGTTGCATATTATTTATGATTTTCAGTGTGTTAATTATTCAGTACGTCGGCGACCGAACTTTGCTCGGAGTTTTTATCCATTACGCCCATTTTCTTTTTTATTTGGCTTTAAAAAAAAGGAGAAACTCTGTATCCGACCTAGATTCGAAACCAGACAGTGATTGTCAAACTTGCGCCTTTGCCGCTTGACCACGAATCTTATCGTAATCGTGTGAAATTAGCGACCATATCATGCGAAAGAAAAATACATGAAAACTTGAAAATACGCGGTTTCACAGACATAAGACTAATCTAGATCGATTTTTCGCCCCCCAAACTGCCACATTTCAGTTTTAATATTTTATATATAAAAATAAATATACAAGAATAGGGAATATGCATAAAATTTAAATTTGTTTCGAATATTTTTTTCTAGATTCTTTATTGTCTTTACATTATACTTCAAATGTATTTTTTTATTTAGTTATTATTTAAACCCAGAAAATATTATATAAAAAGTAAAAATATGGGAGGGAAATTCAAACTTACACAACGCGTCAGTATTGGTCGAAACGAAATGTGACGTCAATGGTTCCGTCTTGCATCTATCGGCGTCGATATTCATACTGTGTTAATAGTGTTTGTGAGAAAAACTGTTTAAAACTGTATTTCTGTGTGGTTACTTTGTGAATAATTAATTTGTAGTCAATCTAAGACTATGACAGAAACTGGTTTTGTCAAAGCACAATCGGATAATCTACCGAAAATAGATGCATTTATGATGTCAGCATTTTATGCATCAAATCTCGATTTTACGAGCGCAGAGATGAAAGGAGTGAAAGCTGCAAGGTAATTATTATGTTACATGGTATATATTAGTAAATAACATATATTTTTGTTCTCGTTTAAATAATACAACAAAACATAACCTATACATAACCATTTGTCTTTAAAATTGTTCCTAAACTCCTAATTTACGTCTATATCATTATACCTATTTTAATATTAACATCTTACACCATTGTTTTCGTAATTTTGCATCGCGTGGAATACGAAAAAAACACTTTATCTGGTGTAATAATGGTAGTTTCGTACCATACATATATAACATTTCGGTACCATACAATACTTGTAAGAAGGTTTTTTAACTTCTTCCATGATTTGTTTAGCAATTGAAACTGAAAATAAGTATTAAGTAACTGAAACGCTACTACAGTAAACAAACAGGACATGACCAATGACGTCATCATAAGCGCGCGCAAAATGGTGGCGTTTGAACGGCTCAAATTTATTCAATGTTTTAAATTTCACGTTAAAAAATAACTTGACTATTTTGAAGCCTATTTATATTTTTTTCTATGTTATAAAGATGTAAATGATTAATTTAAGACATAAAAAAAATTCATGCATATTCCCTATTGCTCGTTTAAAGATATTATTATGTACGGAATTATCGGTGCGCGAGGCCAACTCGCACTTGGCCGGTATTATTAAACAATCGTGCCCAGAAGTAGTAACTAGTAGCAGACTGCAAGTCATATAAATCAACGCAAAACTAACGTATCTACTGGACGCTACGTAGAAGGTGTAAGCAGGGACGTCATAAGAGAATACACTGATTTAGGAAGGTCTGGACAGCGCTTAAGGGATGATGACTTTAAAAAATTATTCCCTCATTCTAGAGACCGTGTGAAAAGATAAATAGCCTTGTTAAAGATTTTTCGATATGTCTAATAGTTCTCCTAATATAACCCGCCGAAAACTGATTCTAGTCACGTGGTGCAAAAACGCTCTATACAAATCGGTACCTACGCGTGACGTCACAGCTAGGCATTGAAGTTGAAAATGTATGAAACTTTTAACAATATCTGAGTTATCTCGTAAAATCACGTTTTTATGTGACCACCCCCTTACTAACAAAGCTCCACAATGTAATTTTTTACAAAGCAAAATGTAAAATAAAAAACTTAATTGGAGCAAGTTGGTTTTTTAGAATTTTTGCGGGCTTTATAAGCTGTAAAAGCACAGAATTTTTTTAAATAATATTAGATATTTTAAATTTTATAGGAGTTTTATAATGCCCTTTATGGTTTAAAATACAATTTATTTTATTTATTTAACCCCAATCTGATGTGGTGTCATCTAGCCTATGAAAGAAAGAAAGACATGAATTTATTGTTGAATATAAAAACAAAAACACAACTACTATATTTCTTGTTAGGGTTCCGTAGTCAAACAATGGGCAGCATGTGAATGAATTTTCTTTCTTTAGTCGCCATTTACAAGACGCGAGACGACATTATGGAGTTCACCCACACACCTTTTGAACCGTATGACAGGAAGACACTAGAATTTTTATAGAGATACTTGGTAAATTCGTTTTTTAGTTTTATGTACAAAGAAAGAAAGAATAGAGTTTATGAAACCTTTACCTAAATATATTTCTAATGTACCATTACTTTGTGGAGCTTGGCAACACCGACAGACTGACGTTCCTTGTCAGGGAAAGAAAAATTTTCTCAGCTTTTGTTGGTATATTTTATTATTATATTATTTGCTACTAGCCTCCCCTACAAATATTTCATCGTGTGGCATCGTTATTCAAGCCTCATCCGCCAAAACTTATTTAAAAGTCATATTTTCAAATAATTATTATTAATGTTTGAAATATGTCAAATAGAAAGAAAGAAAGAAACAAAAATAAATGTATTGCTTGGTATAAGAAAGAACAGAGATTTATAAACTAAATATATATACTAAAGTTAAGTATAACATTTGACAAGTGCATAATTATGTACATTTTGCGATGCCAGGGTTCATGTTTGTAGATACAAATATTATGAAAACTGGTACGGAACCCTTAGTGCGCGAGTCAGACTCGCACTTGGCCGTTTCTTTTGGTCAGTCGTTTCGAAAGCAGACTGTTTGATTGGGACTCTAAATCCGCCCCTGTTCTAGAGTCTGATAAGGTCGTAGAACAATTCTAGATAACCTCATTCAAGAACATATAACTTCCATATCGAAGTGCGTGCGTGAAATCATAACAAGCTCAACATACGAACACATAATATGTTATCTGATATGTTTCTGATGCCAATTTATACATACACGCAAATAAACTATGATTATATTTTGTAGCTACGCAGCTTCACATTACGTTGTGACTTGGATGGATATATGACAGAAGAAAGTGAGTGAAAGAGAACATGATGTGATTGAATTGATAAGAGTGAAAGAGAAGACGAATTGCAAGAAAAAACAAGAGAGAACGACCGACGACGAACGAAAGACGTGCGTATTATTTTTTATTAACATTTTACTAATTGACATGCGATGTAAACACATTTTTTAACAATTGAATTCCTTATTAGATATGTTTATAATATGTGCACACCTGTGGACAGGTTAAGTACATCGAACTTATTGAAATGACTATCTAAACACCGTGTAAAAAAAACTATGTACTTGGCAAATAAATTTTTTCTTCCTTTCTATGTACGAGTATGTATTTATTTTACTATTGTCTGGATGATAGTGAGAAGGATTGCTTTTCTGAGCATAGTTTCTCACTAGTTCTAATCGACACGCGACGCCCCAGGGCATCGCGACGTACAGTTTGGGAAACGCTGACTTAGAGTATAAAATAATTAGTCACTTCATGTATATTCTTCTACGTCACGATATAGTTATGTAAGAGCGGGGTCATCTGACATATCTGACCTTTATTTGTAACCGAACTTGTGGTTGAAAATAATCATTTTAACTCCCCACGCAAAAAAGGGGTGATATAAATTTGACGCCAATTGAATTGGACCGAGTTTAAAGTTTCCTTGCGGTGGTTCTTAGCAATATTTGGTTTAAAAAAAATAGACTCAGCAGTTTAAAGGTGTTATGCAGATTAGTTTTAAATATTTTTATGTCTTATAAGAAACAGAACTAACGTGAAATTAAATTAAACTAATATGAGTGGGTACAAATAACATCGATGTTTTTATATATAAATTAGACTAGCCTAATGTGTGGGTAGAATTATAAAACTATACAATACAAACAAGTCAAGCGTGTCACGTGAAGCAAAAATTTTTGCATTTACAAAAATGGTCCATCCGCTGGAGAGCTACGATGCCACAGACAGACAACCAGACATTGACTTCAAACTTATAACACCCCTCTTTTTGCGTCGGGGGCTAAAACAACACGATGTGGCGGCCATATTTGACCAAACAGATCGTTGTTTTGTTTTTTGTGTTGTTTTTTGTTTTGTTTTATGTATGTGTCATTGAGTAGGAACCAGGTCCAGCTGAAAACCAGCGCTGTTGATCTAGCTGCAGCACATGCTGAGCTGGTCACCTTTTCGGCATCAAATTTTGTATTTCCTTTTTCTATTATATGTGTGCTTTGTTTGTGTTGTTTTTGTGTTTATTTATATTTTGTGCCGAATAAAGTATTTTGAATTTGAATATTTGAAAGACGACAGTATGTAGTACCACGGCTGCAGAGATGGTGATTAAAAACACCTATTTATAGATTCCCCAGCTAATATCAAAAGCTCATAAAATTCACTATCGACGTAGTAATTTTGTGGTTTCATAATAACTGATATCCATAGATGAAAGCTCCCGGCCAACTGCATAGCATAAATATTATAGGTTTATCTCGGAGTGGTTTTCGTAAACATTCTCCGTTACTGATATTCTCTGTTAGTGTGTGCCGAACTTTATATGGTATGTTGCTAACACATGCAAAAAAAAATCTTGACATATTTATTTTAAAATTTTTTTTTATTCAGACAACCATGGTCCATTTTTGTCCATATGACAGACATACATTGATTTTCCTTTCTTCACGTCGTAACTGACAATCAGAATGGCTTCATTTTTAGTATAGGTATAGTTGAAGGACCGAAAAGGACATATTACACTTTTTATCCCGTGGGATACGTTCTGAGGTCCATGCGAAGTGGCGGGCAAACTTGGTAGTGATTGTGTAAGATCTAAGGTATATCGACCTCTTTTACGACGAAACGACTGAACCGATCTTGTTGAAATTTGTCATGAAAATAATCTATGTCACGGAGAAGGATATACGATACTGTTTATCTCGATAAAAGGTTCCCGCGGGATGATTTTCGAAGTCAAAGCAGATGAAGTCGCGTCCAAAATCTTGTATTCTATTTTCGACTAATTACCAAAAATAACAAGGTTCTCAATTCGAAATATTATTATATCATATTTAAATTAATTCGTATTTCCATTTTATGACTACTCTACCTCAATAAATTTATCGCAAGGAAAAATAAAATTAAATGTTTACAACAAAGTTAGTTTAAGAAAATGTTAATTTTGGTTAATTTGAATACTTCGTAATTGTTTCGAATGCCAATCACGACAGGTCAATGTATTTAAATGTGAATAAATGTACATTGTTTGGTTTCACAGTTGCATTACTCATTACGGTGAGATTATCTTTGTCAATGGTATTTCCTCTAAAACTACAATTTGGTACGATTTGGTCGGCCTGAATAAATTGAGATGACCACATCGACAAAACAACTCAAGGAGCACTATTTATCCCTCATTTAAATAATAGGCAGTTTATATGTATGTCTTAAACAGGCATGTGAAGTCCGCCGATCTGCACTGGGCCCGCGTGGTGGACTATGTCCCATACACTCTCTGTAGGAGAGTAGGGCTGAGACCCTGCAGTGGGGACGTATATAGGCTGTTGATGATTGATGATGATGCATATATTTATTCGTGTTTTTTTATTGTTATGCTTTTTTCCTACATTATCTTCTTCTCTAATATATACTTTTTTTGTTTTGTTTATGTACAAGTACATGTATGTAGGTCTACTTACAGTATATTACTTTTTGAAAGCTCCAGTGTGAGTGCCGGCAGAAATCTCTCTAGGATAGGCAACTCTAATTGTACAATTTTAGTTATAATTGATTTTGTAATTATTACCGGCAATATAAGTCATCATTCATTCTCCTATCCTTATCCCACTTCTGAATCGTGTTCGTTTATGTAAACTCAAGGTATTGTCGTGGGTACTATAGTACCGTCGCTTCCGTATAAACTATAGTTTATACGGAAGCGACTGTCATCTGAACATACAACACAGAGGGTGAACTACAACATATTTACTGAGATTAGTCTGTTAATACTTCATAAAGCTAACCTAACAGCTTAAGAGGCTATGCTGGTGTCAAAGCGCCCATACAAACGTAGTCCAGTCATATTTTGAGTATTAAGCTATGAAATTTTCAAGACACAATCTAGAAACAAATATCTGTGTCGGTGGTGAGTCAGATTTTCGTTTAAATATATACTTCCAGAGTTACAGGGCGTCAAAGTATTGTATTTTTCGGTAGTAAAAAGCCCCAACTTTGAACCTGATTTACAAGAGTATGAATCAATTTAGAACAATTAGGAAAAACCACCGACATCTGAAATTTCATTAGTATACTGTATTTAAAAAATGGTTACATAATATACTGTATCCTTCAAATGATCCCTGGACTACGAAACATCCAAATAACGGGTGGATAACATCGCATAATGTATGCTGTCTCACCGTACGCGCTCGGGTAGGATAGGGCTCGGAGAGGGACAGCTACAAAACAATTTAACCTTGAAACTGACCACGTGGTCTTACCAACATAGCCTCTTAACTACCGCTTCTATCCAAGACAACCACCTGCATCAACAGCTTTACGTGTCTTCCGAAGCACGGAATCATGTTACTGTTTACACAATCAGGTGATTCAGCCTCATCATCAACAGCCTATATACGTCCCCACTGCTGGGGCCCAGGTCTACTCTCCTACAGAGAGTGTATTGGCTGTAGTCCACCACGCGGGCCCAGTGCGGATCGGCGGACTTCACATGCCTGTTCAAGACATGCAGGTTTCCTCACGATGTTTTCCTTCACCGTTTAGCAATCGGATAGTGTACTTGAATTGAAAAATAACTCATAGATACATGGCTGGATTCGAACCCGGAACTCTCAGATTGAGAGTCCTTATCCAATGCGCCACCGACGCTTATTTTGCTTGTGATACTACTTTACTGCGATTTTACTTACGATTCAGCCTGCAATGGCCTAAACATACTGGGGAAAGTATTGTTCCTGAGATGATTTTAGCCTAGGATAGAGATATCGTCAGCAAAGGTTGTTGTTGTAGGAATTAAGTTCGGTCTTGGTTCAAGCTGGTCAAGCTTTGGAACTGGAAGGCCCAGACCTTTTTTGCTGATTCCGTGTCAGTATTTATAACGATTAGCTATTTGGAAGTTTTTATTATTATTTATTTAGGATATCTAACATCAAAAAGGCAGCAGGTACAAAATGTCGAGAAGTAAAAGAACTGGAAACCGACTTCAATTGCCCTAAAAGTCTACTTTTTTAGTCACTAACGCAAATTTAAGATTTATATCGTTTTCTCATGGATGCCGTTGTCAGAACTGGACCAAATTGAAATACCTTCCTTCACCACCCTTCAAATAAAAAAAGAAACCTTCAAATCGGTTCACCCAGGCAAAAGCTCTGAGGTAATAAACAAAAACAAAAATACCCGTCGAATTGATCACCTCCTTCTTTTTTGAAGTCGGTTAAAAACAATATGGTTCCCTAATTTTAAGGGGACAAAAGTTATCACAGCATGCATCTATCCCTCACATGTAAAGAAGAAGCGACACTCGCAGCTATATTTATCTTTGTAAACCTGGACATCCGGAATTCAGAACTGGTTTTTCACGGACAACCCTATACCGCCGTGTTTGTAATGAAGTAATCTTTATTTTAGCTTAACTTTAATTCATTAACCGGACCAGTGTAAGTTATTAATATCAATGGACCTGTTTATACTGCCTACCGAAGAGTTGTGACGGGAAAAATATAGTCAACCTAACGTTCTAATATTCTGTAGGCTTCATGCTTTCGATTGGTATGGAATTTGTATATTAACCAAACCAGTGACATGTTAAATTAATTTTTAAATTGTTAATTAATCATATTCTAAACTGATTTTTTTTGCAATGTATTGACATTCCATCTCGGAGAAGGTCGTTATAAATTGGGGTTCTATTCTGTAAGCCGAGGACGATTCCGAGCGGGCGCCCTTAGTTTAGTCACTCGTAAAATCTTCACCGTCTGAGCGACAGCCGCGATCGACGAACTGTCCGGGTGAAGCTGTAATGGACGCAGGACAAATACCATCAAGTACAACCGGAAATAAAACCAACTCACGAGTATACGAATGGTCCGACATCCTGCACTGTGAGAGTAGTCTCTAAGCCGTCCCTCACCGCTCTCCAGTTGGTGTAGTTGAATAGGTGAACCTTCATGAGGGGATGCACGCTGGGGCGACGCCAGATCGAGTAAGCGAGAGAGTTGTTGCGGATCACCATGTTCTGGGAACAAAACATTTAAATGTATAATTGGGTACTTCACAACAAATTAGATTGGGGTTGAAAATGAGGACTAAGTCGGATCAACAACTCTGACACTAGGGTGTGTGAGGTCCCGGTTACTATCTACGACAGGTAGTAACTACATGAGCCATGTCAGACTAGGGTGTGTGAGGTAGTTCATCGACCTTACAAAAATACACAACAAGATGAAGAGAAGGCGCGGTGACAATGGCGAGAGACGCAGGTTCAAATCCCATTCATGTCGAAAAATTTTAAGACTTGCTATTATTATGTGTGTACTCACAGACAAGATGGCGTCGTTGATGGTGTTAGTGAAGCAGAAGAACACGGTCCCGATCAAGCTCAGCACGAACGTCGCCGACAGTAGAGTCAACACTGTAGACAAGCAAAAAGTGACATTAGCTTCAGCAGAAAAGTGCCGTGAGTTATATTTTTCATTCGCTCGAATCACACACGAGCGCTCCATTCCTACTAATTTTCGTTCGACTTCCGACGAGCGATAGACTAAGCGTTAATGTCCAACACTGACATTACATTGATTGACTTTGAAAGTTCAGTACGGTTCTGTACAGTTCTGAGAACTTTGCGTTCCGTTTTCATTGTGTGAATTACCAGTTTTATCAATTTATTTTGGAGTCGATCGTGACGATGCTATATCACACGAGTGAATCATTGTTTCTTAATAATTTATAATAATATGATTATATTCTTAAAAAGTGGCTATAGCTTTCTGTTAGACAATAGTAAAATAGTAAATTAAATCATTCACTTAAATTGATAAAACGTAACGCAAATTTGGCAATTGTGGCAATGGGCAGGCCACATCGCTCGAAGAACCGATAACCGGTGGGGAGTAAAGGTTCTCGAGTGGCGACCACGTACCGGAAACGTCTACCAGCCCGTCCCCCTACTAGATGGACCGACGACCTGGTTAGAGTCGCGGGGAGTCGCTGGATGCAGGTGGCTCGGGACCGGTCGATGTGGCGTACCATGAGGGAGGACTATGTCCAGCTGTGGACGTTTCCCGGCTGATGATGATGATGAAAGCAAATTTATAACAACTGTAGGAATTGCAAATGTCAATAAGTGTTAATGTCAGTGTTCGACGATGACGTTTAGTCTATCGCTCGCCTTCGCAAAGAGTGGTCCCAACCACTCGTTGCATAAGAGCGATTCAAAAATATCAAATATCGGAAGTCGAACGAAAATCAGTAGAAATCGAACGCTCGTGGCGCGTCAATCAAAAATAGAGCTCCAGGCCAACTGTCAAATAGCTGCACAACGGCTATTGTAGCTTAAGTTAAGTGATTATCATAGCTAGCTATTCTATTTTAGAAGTTCAAATATATTGTAATTTTATTACTTCTAAGTAACGTAACGAAATGAAAAAAAAAAAACTCATCGCATGATAAATGCAGTATAGTTCAGACAGATAGATCACGCCATGTTTATTGTTTATGATTCAGAACATGTAAATACCCAACGTGAAATGTTGTTATTGGTAAGATTCGCTGATACCAGCTTATTACAAAGATAACTCTTAATGTTATGTCTTGGTGTGGTTAAAAATGGTGTGGTTCATTGCAATTTTGTTAATTGGCTAATAATACTGTTATGTGTGTTTTTTGTGTTATAATGGTGTGATATAGTGCAGAAAGTGTCACGGACGGTGTTATAGTATTGATTACGCAAAATTGCGAGGGTTTCGACGCGATCGGAAGAGTTTACCATGTCGAGTACATTCGGCATATGGATTCTTTCGAATAATGTTGAAACCAAGGCTGGCCTTTGAAATTCTCGTCAAGAATCAAAAAAAGCGATAAAATGTACACATTATACATTTTATTGAGAATGCTGAAGAAATGGCTTCGGCATAGTTTATAACATCAAAATTTGTTCACCTAAAGGCTAAAGCCATTATTTAAAAATAACCTCTGAGGTATACGGGCCTTCATTTCAATAGGTTAGACAGCGTAGCATTATCATTCAACTATTAGATAGATAATCATGTTATTGACCAGCTTAATACTAAAAACACACACAAAAAAGGAGCACACACAATACAAGTCATAAATAACAATAATGACATCGTACTGCGATGTGTCATGCCAGCATAAGGGCCCTAACTCAGCATAATGTTGAAGACTACAAGAGCACCACGCTGGTAATTCCGCTAGAGCCTAGAAGGTGTGATAGGAACAGAAGTGGAATATATAGTAGGGAATTAAAATATATATATAAAGTAAAAGACGAAAATAAAGATGAACATGGATGTTTACGGGACAGTACTGGGATTGTTAGGAAAGAAATAAGGATTAAGTCTCAAAGCAAAATGTTTTTTAACCCGCGACGCAAAAATAGGGGTGCGATAAGTTTTTTTACGTGAAAGCAAGTTTGTGGTTCAAGGCATTTTCATCATAAAATTTTCGCATAATTATTGCGTAGTGTTTTAAAACTTTTAGTGCAACTGTTTAAGTTTTAAAAAAGCAAAGCCATTTAACATTACTAGTGATAGATCGGACAATGCCAACTAAATTTTGATTCTAAACTTGTTACCAATTGGTAATAAGTCAGTCTAATGTCACATCACGTCACGCGCCCGTACAAGACATTTGACGTAATATTTTTTTGACTGACTTTATAGGTTAAAGTTTTTCTAGGAAAAGTTTCCCAATATATAGTTTTATAATAGACTAACGACCCGCCCTTGCTTCTAGGCGGCGTATCAAGATTACAAATGCACCAGATTTTAAGATAGATCTCCAGCAAAATAACTATTAAAACTGCATCCAATTCCGTGCAGTAGTTTTTGCGTGATGCACGTACAAACAGACATACAGGGAGGTATACATAAATTATAAAAAGTCATTGTTAAATCAAATTAAAAAACCGACGGAAAAAGAAGTCGAACTCGCGCACCGAGGGTTCCGTACAGAATATGAATAATAAACACACTACAACACTAGCGAAAAAACACAAGCAATTGTTCATTAATTACACATTAAAATGGTAAACGAACAGGATCTGGTAAAGTTTGCAATTGTAACAGCGATTTCAATTAGATATAATTAAAATTGATTAAAATTTTATGGTTTTCAGATTTATGCTGCATCATTTATTCGATTTCTTCTGCATCTTTAAAACATGGGGCATAAACAGCCATATATTTGTAATGCGCTGACTTAGAAGTTTGATTTATTCACAGATCCAAGGGACGGCAGACTTGCGTATTTGATATTAATTTCAACTTGATATCTCCACGCGTACCTGTGAAAATGTATTGACAGATAACAAAGTGATTCTTCAAGGGTTCATCTTCCTTTTGAGGTACGGAACCCAATTTTTTTAAGTTCTTTAAAATAACTGAAAGTTCTCCTTACAATATTTTCCACTATTTAGAAATGACCTTATATGTAATCTGTTAGTTTTTCATAGAGTAGATACAATTACTTATAAATAATAAGATTCACAGACACGCGTGAAAAATCGAGTCACGCAATCGATTAAAAATTAATCGATTATCATTGGATGTCATCAGATTGTTCGCGACAATGTATTCGTCAATTGCTGCCAATAATTAGCATTGATAAGGAAATAATCGATTAACCATTGACCGATTACTTTGTAATTCCTAGCCCTGAAGTCTGTTAACACTAATTAAACAAGGATTTCATTGTTCTTAAGTATGTATGTAATACCATGGATATAATCACGATAATTTTAATGACAACCTTTTGTAATTAGGTACGTTTATGCAGCATGGATTTTAGCTTCCTATAATCATTTTTTTTAAGAAGCGTCGGTGGCGCAATGGATAAGGCGCGGGACTTTCAATCTGAGGGTTCCGGGTTCGAATCCAGCCGTGTACCTATGAGTTGTTTTTCAATTTAAGTACATTATCCGATTGCTTAACGGTGAAGGAAAACATCGTGAGGAAACCTGCATGTCTTGAACAGGCATGTGAAGTCTACCTATCCGCACTTGGCCCGCGTGGTGGACTATGGTCCATACACTCTCTGTAGGAGAGTAGGCCTGAGCCCCTGCAGTGGGGACGTATATAGGCTGTTGATGATTGATGATGAATCATTTTTTAGCTTACTTTAATCATTTTAATAGCTCACTGTAATAATTTTCTTAACTCACTGCAATTTTTGTTGTATGGGAGCCCGTTAAATATTTATTTTATTCTATTTTTAGTATTTGTTGTTATAGCGGCAACAGAAATACATCATCTGTGAAAATGTCAACTGTCTAACTATCACGGTTCATGAGATACAGCCTGGTGACAGACGGACAGCGGAGTCTCAGTAATAGGGTCCCGTTGGGTACGGGGGATGGGATAGGATAATCCTAGAATTAGGCCGAGTGCACATGTAACGGGGTATTGCGTTTGAAATAAGGACAAGTGCGGACAAATTGGGCTGATTAACGACTTTTGTCTTTAGACGCTGAGGTATTTTGGAGGTATATGGCTTTGGAGGCGAGTTGTGAAACTTCATTCCGGGGCCGACGGAGCTAGCCGTATGGCGGAAACCAAAACAAAGAAGGCGGCGATTCAGAGGGTCTTTAACAACATATGTCCTCTTCCTATTGCATCATGTTGAAGTTCCGGACACCACTCAGAACGAACGACAGGCGGCTCGGCCGATAACATTTTGCCGGTCGTCTCCTTCACTGCTTGGTCGGAATCCATCGCGTTACATGATATACATTTAATTTTCATTTCTTATACAGTGCACACAGCTTCCGTGTTTCATTAATTTTAGACCTAAACAACTAGACGCTGTTATTAAGGTATTTTTATGGGAGCTATTTGTCATTGGTATTCAGGTGTATCTTTAATTAAGTACGCATATAATCACATATCTTTTCTGTTTTTAATTAGTATTTGTTTTAATTGTAACGGAAATGACAATGTAAAATGCCTGTCCTTGGTGGTTAGACACTAATTGTTGAACGGCATCCGTCCGTGGCTGCTTCAACGAGATCATCGCTATCAGGTATTTATCGTGTTCTTTTTTGCTCAGAGACAGCGCTGCCAGGCGTAGCGGGACCCTGTTGATGTGAATACAAACCCCAGGCTATACGATCACTGTGGCTCTTTAAGCATTATCAGCATCCTCAAAACGACACATCATTGAATTGACATAAGACAGAATGAGATGAATATACATTCTCTGTCGTAAGTTATTTATATTATGCGAATGACTCAATTTAGGTTAGTACCTCTTGATAAAAAGTTATTCTTTAGTAACATTACTTGCATTG
Source organism: Carcina quercana (assembly GCA_910589575.2). Taxonomy (NCBI): domain Eukaryota; kingdom Metazoa; phylum Arthropoda; class Insecta; order Lepidoptera; family Depressariidae; genus Carcina; species Carcina quercana. The sequence continues at coordinate 5,652,529 of OU342455.1, read as the reverse complement.
TTAAGAGGGTATGCTGGTGTCAAAGCGTATATGTGTCGGTGGTGAGTCAGATTTTGGTTTAAATGTATACTTCCAGAGTTACAGGGCGTCAAAGTATTGTATTTTTCGGTAATAAAAAGCCCCAACTTTGAACCTGTTTTACAAGAGTATGAATCAATTTAGAACAATTTGGAAAAACCACCGACATCTGAAATGTTATTAATATACTGTATTGAAAAAATGGCTACATAATATACTGTATCCTTCAAATGATCACTGGACTACGAAACATCCAAATAACGGGTGGATAACTTCGCGTAGTGTATGCTGTCTCACCGTACGCGCTCGGGTAGGATAGGGCTCGGATAGGGACAGCTACAAAACAATGCAAACTTGAACGCGGCCACGTGCTCAAAACAGACAATCCTCTTAATCTACAAAACAAGTAACAAACATTTCAGTGCAAGTGAAGGCCATTGTCATCTCTTTTTAATACACAAAACGCCGTCACTAAAATGAAGAGTATCCAGTATCGATAGTTTAACTTGAAATAATAATGTTACATGTACCATAGAGTAGGTCATATAATTGGCTATGTACAGATTTTTATAAGGCATGAAAATAAATAAAAACAATTTGGAGATATTTTTATTTTACATTATATTTTCTCATTTACTTTTTGAATTAGCTAAGTTTATGTTTTAATTTCTTAAAAAACACAATGCCATTCATTTGACTCCACATTCATACATTTCGTAATGAAACAGATTTCTAAATGCTCAAAACTTGCAAAATAGTATTGACACTGACAGTTGACACTTTTTTGACATACTAAGGACACCGTGTTCATTTCATGGTTTTTATTATTTTTAATCAATCTAACATGTGGGTGGTTCGCTTCATAGTGTATGAACTTATGACGTCATAAGTTCACGCGGTGTCGTGATCAAGGTAGATCTAAAACCAATGAATAAATCTTATATCTAATGATCTTAGAAGCAAAATATTCAAAATAGTTTCTTAGATTTGTGTTTTCATCCAAAATATGACATAATATAAACGCGAATAATTTTTTTTGGCATACCCAATTGAGATAGAAGTTACCCGTCACCTTTTTGTCATATTGTTAGGTACCTTATTTTAATTACGCCATGGGCATTGGGCAGTGTACATACATAAAAAACCTTAAAACAATTTTTTAATATTTTTTGCCGCGACATCGAAAACGCGGTGCAAAAAACGTGTTTATGTCATTACTTATCAAAGCCAGCTATTCTTATAAAAGATTATGGCAATAGAAATTTAGTATGGAAGCATTCGAAGAGGAATACCGTTAAAAACTTATGATTTTTAGTAGGTAAATAGTCATATTGTGTACGTAACCCTCGGTGCGCGGTTTTCAACCGAATTCAAAAAAGGAGACGGTTCTAAATTCGGCTGTAAGTTTTTCCTTGTATCTATGTTATGCGATAACTCTTCTAATTATGAATCGATTTTGAAGATTTTGCTATGGTTTAGCAAATAATACTTTAGAATTGGTCCCATATTAATTTTATCGAGATTGGTGTAGCACTTTTTGAGAAAATCAACAAAAACTAAATATATACCTAGATTCTACCTCTAAGGGTGAACATTTTAGGGGATGAATGCTGTATACTTTCAGGACAGTTGATGTCGGTTTCTAGTTCATTTTGAACGCCTTAATTATTCAATTCAATTCAATATAACTTTATTGTACACCAATACAAGCTTAAGTTAAAAAAAATGTACAATAGGCGGTCTTATCGCTGACAGCGATCTCTACCAGACAACCTTTGCGTAGAGGAAATAAGTAACAATATTTATGTGGAGGTGTAACAGATGTTGATAGATTATAATTAAATACTTGAATAAACACATATGTATAGTTATATAAATAATATATAATATTAAATAATAATAATAAATACAGACAAATTAAATATACGTTATTTTATGGATACAATACATACTAGTACATAGGATTAATTATTGAGAAAATGCGACTTAAGCTGGAATTTGAATGTGGCCATAGATTTGGCTTGCCTGATAGATAATTATTATTGTTTAAATTACACTTTACATTAAACTACACTGTTTCGGGCCTATTGTACCACCTACTACACGAGCAGCTTGTGGGTTTCATACATGCAGAGGGCCTACAACGCCCTTCGCGTTCAATACAACAATGCTTTTAGGGCTCTGTTGCGGCTGCCTCGCTTCTGCAGCGCTTCGTGTATGTTTGCCGAGGCGCATGTAGACTGCTTCTACAGCACGATGCGCAGGAGTGCGTCCTCCAGCGCGCGCAGGACGCGGGCAGCCGCAGCAGTCTGCTCGCTGTCGTCGCACGCACCGACGGACCGATGCTGCGACACTGGCTGTCATCACATGCACCAGTGTCCCAGTAGCATGTCGGACGATATATTTAATTACTAACATAGCACTAAGTTTACTAACACTATGGATGTATGTCTGATTTCCATAAATAATAATAATTGTATAGATTATCAGTTAACACTTACAGCAGTAGTATTTTCTGTCGGAATGCGGTCCCCAACACAGAACCGACCATTCATTTTCCACCCCGCACTTGAACTGCGCCCGCCCGCACCCCGCGCACCCCTGTAAATTGGCCAAAATCGTGTCCTCCCTTATCAACACCTTCCCAACCCCATTGCCAGGCGTAATTATCACAACACTGTCGTCATTTTCCTTCGGCAACATCAGGGTGGTAGACGTAGTGTTTTCCAGTTGCTTGTGATCCATTTTGACTGATTTTTTTAAATCATAATTTGGACTAGGTTTACGCGAGGTCCGGACCACTGTGCCCTGTGCGTGTGCGCGGTACGCGGGCTAGATCGCTACTGACGTTTATTGGACAGTGGTTCGGTTGTGTTGAACCGCAGGTCATGCTTATCAGTTTTTTTTAGCTATATAGGTTATCAATGTAGTAGAACATAGTTTAATGTCTTTGAATTATTTAGAATGAATTGCTTGAGACAATATAGTAGAAGCGAGATTGCGTATTTTAAGTTTTTAATAATATCTATGGACGAGATGTTACACTTTTTGACTCGCAATTCGGGAATCCTAGGTTCAATTCCCAACGGTTTGGATTGGTGGTATTTTCTACGTCTGCCTGGCTAGCTACCGACAATTTTATCTAAGTTTTAATAACACTGTTGTGTCTTCACTCGAGGACTCGTCTGCTCCAGCGATTGTCGATACCTTCGTCAACTATGACCAGCTCAGAGCCACTTCAGCTTGCTATACTGTGAGATATGTCGGTCACTTTGGTTCTCTAACTTTGTTTCAAATGCGGACCATCAGATAGACTCCGAGTTTTTTAAAAGTCTCGTAGTAAAATCATTTTAATTTGTAAAATCTTAAATTTGGAACAAAAACACAAACTTAAATGTCGAGATGCCTCGATGTCTGATTAAAGTAGGCCGGGATGTACCCGTAATTCTATGAAAAATGTTTGTAAAATTTCCACTGTATTTTAATAACAATGGCGGATGTTAATACCTAAAAAAATATACAAGGACCATGACCTGGGTCAATATTTCGTCACGGAGTGATGGGTTAATTTTCTGGAAGCCCTTAGATCGGTGCTTATTAGACACGCCTCTGATCTAGTCCAGAGTCTAGAATAGCCTTCTAGTCTTTCGGTATTTTACAGGATAAATGGGAGAGTGTGCGCAGAAGCTATTTTTGTTGATTCCACCTTCGCCGTTCAAGTACCGGTCAAACAGAAGAACAGCAGACCTTCACCCGTACACTGTAGATATTCCTACAGCTCGCAACAAGCGTTTCACTTCCACATTCATCGTGCGTACAGATAAAATATGGAAAGCTGTTTCCGTGTTCCCTCTCTTGACAGTTCTCTTATTGTAAACCCTTATTAACATGACATAACAATTCCCTTTATACAGCGCAGTTCTACATTTAAGTATTACGGCGATCCACCTCCATCAAAGTTTCATACTTCATTTCTGTTGCCATAATATTTTCAAATATAATAGCTGAATTTGTGTAGTAACTATCTAAAAATAGGACATCAGATTGTGATGTCGCGAAATGAGTATCATTAACACACAACTTTAAACACTTTTTTCGATTATTGTTCAAAGCGCCATCTATGAACCATAAGCTGCGTAACTGCTAGTGTATCTACACTAATATTATAAAGAGGAAAGATTTGTAACTATTTTTGTATGTTTGTAATGAATAGGCTCAAAAAGTACTGGGCCGATTTAAAAAATTATTTCACCAATAGAATGCTACATTCTTCCAATTTGACATAGGCTACATTTCATTTTGAAAAAAATTAGGGATCCTTGGTAAAATTTGACCAATGTAACCGAAGGTGTAGAAAAATGAGTCTTAAAATGTCTTTCGTCGAATGCGCTGCCGAAACTATTAGCGATAGAACAAAATAATGTACAACAATATTGAAGAACATCATAATGTCTACAAAAAACTCCGCGGTAGCATATGTCCAACTATTGTAGTTATGTCACTACAACAACTTTTTTCATTTTAAACATTAATGTAAATGCTAACCAAATTCAAACCATGCTATTTACGTGTTTATATTAATCCTTATCCAAATAAATTATTTTATGGTCAAGACCATTTAACTACCTATAAAATAGTTTTTAAATTATTTAAATTGGACTTTCCATTCAAAAGATATTACGAATTAAAAAATTCAAACAGTAAACAAAACCGCCATAGCGCCGTGGCCGTTGTTTGCGATGCAGTCTGAAAAGCGCGCCGGGCATCGCGGCGGGCGGGGTGGAGGGGGCACTGAAATAATTTTTTTAAATATATAATTAATAAATAATAATTTTTTAATAAATAAAAATATTTGTGAAAAAAAGTGTTTTATATCCAAATTTCCAAAAATAAATAATTGTCTACCCCGTGCGAAGCCGGGACGGGCTGCTAGTATATAATAAAGTTGTAAATTAATGATATTTATTTCGCGACAATATAATTTCGTCTCCTAATTTTAGGTAATTACTTATCAAAGCCAGCTATTCTGTTTTAAAAGATTATGGCAACAGAAATTTTGTGTGGAAGCATTAGGAGAGGGATAGCGATAACAGACGTATTGGGTTTCTTTGTCTCAGACAAGTTCAGTGGAAAGGGCGGTAGGTCATTTGTCCTTTGTTTTCGCCGCGCCCTGTCTCACTCTAGATGAAACAACAACATTTTAAAGCGTTAGGCGCGTGATCTCAGCGCGGAGTTGAGCGCTGCTGACTGCGGACTCTTGAGATGCATCAGCAAAATATAGTTGGAGTCGCTAAGATGATTGTCTGTTTAAAGCACGTGGCCGCGTTCAAGTTTGCATTGTTTTGTAGCTGTCCCTATCCGAGCCCTATCCTACCCGAGCGCGTACGGTGAGACAGCATACACTACGCGAAGTTATCCACCCGTTATTTGGATGTTTCGTAGTCCAGGGATCATTTGAAGGATACAGTATATTATGTAGACATTTTTTTAATACAGTATATTGATAAAATTTCAGATGTCGGTGGTTTTTCCAAATTGTTCTAAATTGATTCATACTCTTGGAAAACAGGTTCAAAGTTGGGGCTTTTTATTACCCAAAAATACAATGCTTTGATGCCCTGTAACTCTGAAAGTTTATACTTTAACGAAAATCTGAATCGCTACCGACACAGATATTTAGTTCTAGATTGTGTCTTGAAAATTTCATTGACTTTCATCGCTTATTACTTAAAATATGACGGTACTACGTTTGTATGGGCGCTTTGACACCAGCAAATCCTCCTAAGTCAAAAACAATGTATATTGTTCATGACTAAATAAACTGAAAAGAACAGATAAATAACCGATGGGGAGTAAAAGTTCTCCAGTGGAGACCACGTACCGGGCCGTCCCCCTACTAGATGGACCGACGACCTGGTTAAGGGTGCGGGGAGTCGCTGGATGCAGGTGGCTCGGGACCGGTCATTGTGTCATGATATGGAGGAGACCTATATCCAGATTATCCAGCAGTGGACGTTTCCCTACTGATGATGGTAGTCGAAACAAAACGAGAAATTATAATATTTCAAATAAAGAAATCTATTCTAAATTCAAATCGTATGTAATGAGATCAACAGGTGCCGTTAATATTATAAAACCTCTTTGTTGCACTGTAATCATTGTCATTAAAATAGTTATTAAATGCAATTAAAACAAAATTGCTACGTGGCCGCGTTCAAGGTTGCATTCGCAAGATAGCTGTCCCTATCCGAGCCCTATCCTACCCGAGCGCGTACGGTGAGACAGCATACACTACGCGAAGTTATCCACCCGTTATTTGGATGTTTCGTAGTCCAGGGATCATTTGAAGGATACATTTTTTCAATACTGTATATTAATAAAATTTCACATGTCGGTGGTTTTTCCAAATTGTTCTAAATTGATTCATACTCTTGTAAAACAGGTTCAAAGTTGCGGCTTTTTATTACCGAAAAATACAATACTTTGACGCCCTGTAACTCTGGAAGTATATATTTAAACGAAAATCTGACTCACCACCGACACAGATATTTGTTTCTAGATTGTGTCTTGAAAATTTCATAGATTTTCATAGCTTAATACTCAAAATATGACTGGACTACGTTTGTATGGGCGCTTTGACAACAGCAAATCCTCTTAAAAATATAGCTACAGAACAGACGAGTCCATAGTTTTATCAGTCGATGGGTTTAACATAATTGTTAAACTTATTATAACGTTTCCATGTCATTATATTTTTTACATCAAATAGTCCAATTTTTTGTTGTTGTTTTTGTAACAAAATATTTATAAAAAAAGCATTAAGGTTCTACACGGGTAATTCAAAAAGTACATAGATTTATTTATAAATCTGATTGTACTTTCCGATTGTTTTTATGTTATTTTCTGTGGATTTTTGAATATAATTATTTAAATTATATAAAGAGGACTACCGAATCCAACTCGGCTGGGCAGCGTTCGGGAAGTTACGGCATATCTTCTCGTCCAAAATACCTCAGCATGAAAAATAGAATTTTCATGAAAATGTAATGTCAACCCTGTACGAGTAATATGTATATACCCTATTTTTATTCATTCGTCAAAATTCTACATTTCATACCGGAACACAACAGTGCTGCAGCGGCAGACTTAGGTAACATGGTGGTATCTCGGCAGGCGGATAGAAATGCCCTACCACCAACCTAAGTACTGATAGGTACTCCTACCTCCCACTTGGAATAGGACATAGAGGCGGTTATTCTAATTCTTCAAGTGCATTTTTTCCATTATTTTCGTGACGTTGTAATGGCGGTCGTGACGTAATCATTTGTCTAACAATGGCTGCCGATCGCTCATGACGACATAAGTGGATGTAGCAAGAAGTCGAAATAGTACATCATCTTTATTAAGTTTTTCTGTATGATCGTCATAAAAAACTGGTCAAGTGCGAGCGGACACACGCACCGAGGGTTCCGTACAGAATATGTATAATTTACATACTGTAAATCTTATTTTATTGGAATAAGTTGCGCCTGGCGAAAGAATACGAGCAATTGCATTTACATATTAAAATACAAATAGCGAAAGGCGCTGGAACAGTTTGTAATCGTAAAAGCTACTTTAATAACTTTATTATTATTATATTATTATTATTATACTTAATTAATATTAATATTGTAAATGCAAAAGTTTTTGTTTATTTGGCCATCCTTGACGACGTACCGGAGAGTTAGAATGACTTGATTTATTGCATAGAAAAAATACACGGAGATTAATTTAAAAAAAAAGAGATGTCATTTGATTGTTTTCAGACTTATTCCTGAACTTGTGCTGTAAGACCTGGCTTCTTGCCATTTTAAATTTATGGGACAACGGGAAGTATAGGTTTTGATACCATGCGCTCCAAAGGAAATCGTAAAAATATGTGACGCTGGATTTTTTTAAACATCAAAGGGATTGCAGACTTGAATATTCGATTAAAAACAGCTATTGGCCGCCACTTAGACTCCACTCCCCCTAATTTTCATACCTTTAAGAGAAACTCTGAGATTTGTAGACGTGGGACAAATACATAAGAACGTTGAGGATATTCTCTGTGGTAAGACAGACGTCTAAACACGAGTCCTAATGCTTCACTAGATACAATTACATCGCAGAGTAACCTCAAAACAGTAATGTGTCGGGTTTAAACAAACTTTACTTTGTTTATACTTAATGAAACTTTATGAAACTAAGTTGAAACATCAATCATAAGTATAGTAATAATTTGACAGCTTTATAATTACTAAATATTATACCAATAGTTGGTAATAGATTAATAGAGACAAAAAGCTATCTAAATCGAAACGTGAGTCGATGTGGCGCGCTCTATCTCTTTCACCCTTACGTGTTATTATTAGTGGGGAAGGGAGGCAACAAATTGAACTTTTCGTGGGTCAATGAATCTTTGGTAAAATTATAAAGGTTCCTTGCCTTGTTGACTAAGGAACCCTAAAAAGCTGACTTTAGCGAGACGGCAATATTAATATTACCAGCGTCAGTTAAATTGTTATTTTATGGTTTGTAGTAATTTTTTACTCAAAGTTTTTTTAAATAAAAAATAGTGACGGTCTAGTGGAAGAATCTTTGGTAGTCAATTGGCCTTCATATCGTTTGTTGTACGCAAAGACATTATAACTTACTTTATTAGATAACTAGTGTTTTTGCCGCGACTTCTTTCGCTTGGACTTCAATTCTAAATATCCAACGCTAATTATCCCACGGTAACTTTTTGCTCGATCGGGATAGCAGCCTGCCATTTTACGGCCTTCCAATTATCCCTGTCATCATCATCAACAGCCTATATACGTCCACTGCAGGGTCTCAGTCCTACTCTCCTACAGAGAGTGTATGGACATAGTACACCACGCGGGACCAGTGCGCATTGGTAGACTTCACACACACCTTTGAATTTCTTCTCAGCAGTGTGCAGGTTTCCTCACGATGTTTTCCTTCATCGAAAAGCCAACGGTAATGATTTTTATCATTCATACATAAATAACAAATCGTAACTCATTGGTACGAGCCGAGTCGAACCCAGCTAGACCTCGATTGTTCAAGGACTGACGCTCAACACAACTGAGCTGACATAGCTTATTTTGCTTTACCAACTGTCATTGTGGAAGGACAAACAAACTTACTTTCTCATTTATAATCTGAGGTTGTACTAGATAGCAGACCCGCCGCGACTTCGTCTTTGAAAGATTTATCATGTCCAATTTAACTTGACCAACCAAATCCAAAACCTTTTGTAACTGATTTCGTGTTTGGGAGCGTTCAAGTATTACATAACGCAATTTTTGAAGATTTTATACCCTCCCTCCCCCCATGTAACGCACCGTAACGTTTTTCTGTACTCCCCCTCGCTAAACGTTACGTAACATTTAAGTGACCATTAAAGTCACAATTATGTTGAACAAATACCTTTGTGTGTGCTTCTGTGTAAACTCTAATGAATACTGACATCGATAATCAAATAAAAATCACGTACACACAGTTGAGGGATTCCCCGAAACATAAACGAAAGGTTTGCCAACTTAAGAAACAAAAATAAAAGTAACGTCCAATACAATCGAGGGATTCCCCGTAAAACATAAATGAAAAGGGTTGCCGACTTGGAAGATTTTAATTCCCTAGCCTTTTTATTAAAATAAAAAAATGTTACGTAACGCGTTGTTTAAATACTCCCCCTCCCGCCCTTGTAACGCACCGTAACGTTTTACAAGACTCCCCCTCCCCCGAAATTGCGTTAGTAATACTTGAACGCTCCCTTTAAACAGTGACTGACTGAGAACCTGATGAGACTGTTAGCCCTCATTTTAGCTTCACCGTAGTCGGGTACAAATAATCATATGAAAAATAATAACAACATATGCTGACAGACGGAAATGAGAAATATCTAATCGTCCCTTTCTGCCGGAATGATAGCAGTGTTAGTATCCATTTACCCAGTGATACGATAAACAAAATATACAATATCACAGATTTTTTTAGGTGAATGTCTTTTTAACTTCAAAAAAAGGAGGGTATCAGTTCGACCTGTATGTATGTAATATTTCCAGAACTGCCCAGTGTTCGTATATGTTAGTCTATATCAGCTTCTAAACAAGTGTCACAAATTTCAAAAGTGTATGTATGTATATTTGTATGTTTGTCCTCGTATATCTCCGGAACTACAAGTTCGATTGATATAATCTTTTTTTGTTGAACTAGGTATTGTTTCACTTAGGGAAGACTGCAAATCGGTTCAGAAGTTTTTGAGATAGGGAATGTTAAGTGTGTATTAGTTAAATGTTTGTTACCTCAGAGCTTTTGTCTGGGTGAACCGATTTGGATGATTCTTTATTTATTTGACAGCTGGTGCTTCCCGTGTGGTCCCACTTTAATTTGGTCTAGTTCTGACAACGGCATCCATGAGAAAATGATATCATCATCAGCCGAGAAACGTCCACTGCTGGACATAGGCCTCCCTCATGGTACGCCACATCGACCGGTCCCGAGTCACCTGCATCCAGCGACTCTAACCAGGTCGTCGGTCCATCTAGTAGGGGGACGATGAGAAAACGATTTATATAAAGCTTAAATTTGCCTTCGTAAAAGTAGACTTTTAGGGCAGTTGAAGTCGGTTTCCAGTTCTATTTCAGACCGAAAAGAACATACTCGTATCTGAAACAGACTATTCTATTTACTGAATCGGCCGCACATTTAAATTAATTTGCGTGCGTCGGATTCAACAATCATTTGTAATGGAAATAGCAGTGTATTTGTAAGGGTCAATGGTCTTTTTTGGCTCGTCAGTGATTCATCAACTTGCTTCGTTTTACACTATCATTTTTAGTTTGACAGCTGTCATCCGTTATATAGTTAGGTCGAGACTTTTGACTTTGCTAAAGCCACCACTAGTCTACGAGCAGTAGTTTCAGAGATATGACTGTTTTTAGTTTGACAGGTGTCACCAAAAATGAAGTTCTTAGCGCGACCTTTGACTTTGCTAAAGACACCACTAGTCTACGAGCAGTAGTTTCCGAGATATGACTGTTTTTAGTTTGACAGGTGTCACCAAAAATGAAGTTCTTAGCGCGACCTTTGACTTTGCTAAAGACACCACTAGTCTACGAGCAGTAGTTTCCGAGATATGACTGTTTTTAGTTTGACAGGTGTCACCAAAAATGAAGTTCTTAGCGCGACCTTTGACTTTGCTAAAGACACCACTAGTCTACGAGCAGTAGTTTCCGAGATATGACTGTTTTTAGTTTGACAGGTGTCACCAAAAATGAAGTTCTTAGCGCGACCTTTGACTTTGCTAAAGACACCACTAGTCTACGAGCAGTAGTTTCCGAGATATGACTGTTTTTAGTTTGACAGGTGTCACCAAAAATGAAGTTCTTAGCGCGACCTTTGACTTTGCTAAAGACACCACTAGTCTACGAGCAGTAGTTTCCGAGATATGACTGTTTTTAGTTTGACAGGTGTCACCAAAAATGAAGTTCTTAGCGCGACCTTTGACTTTGCTAAAGACACCACTAGTCTACGAGCAGTAGTTTCCGAGATATGACTGTTTTTAGTTTGACAGGTGTCACCAAAAATGAAGTTCTTAGCGCGACCTTTGACTTTGCTAAAGACACCACTAGTCTACGAGCAGTAGTTTCCGAGATATGACTGTTTTTAGTTTGACAGGTGTCACCAAAAATGAAGTTCTTAGCGCGACCTTTGACTTTGCTAAAGACACCACTAGTCTACGAGCAGTAGTTTCCGAGATATGACTGTTTTTAGTTTGACAGGTGTCACCAAAAATGAAGTTCTTAGCGAGACCTTTGACTTTGCTAAAGACACCACTAGTCTACGAGCAGTAGTTTCCAAGATATGACTGTTTTTAGTTTGACAGGTGTCACCAAAAATGAAGTTCTTAGCGAGACCTTTGACTTTGCTAAAGACACCACTAGTCTACGAGCAGTAGTTTCCGAGATATGACTGTTTTTAGTTTGACAGGTGTCACCAAAAATGAAGTTCTTAGCGCGACCTTTGACTTTGCTAAAGACACCACTAGTCTACGAGCAGTAGTTTCCAAGATATGACTGTTTTTAGTTTGACAGCTGTCATCAAAAATGAAGATCACATCGAGACATTTCCCTTTGGTAAAGACAACACTGGTCTATGATTAGTATGTTACAAGATATAGTCAATTAACTTTTGAAATATTAAAAAATATATTTTTAAACGATACATAATCTATTTTCTGCATTCATTTCAAAAACAGTGTATCAGTAAAATTAGAATTCATGAAAAAACACAGCCCGCTATAAAAGCCATATTTCCATCCCTGGATATATATTTTATTATTTAGCAAAAATAAAACAACATTCGAATTTAATCACTTTTCTTTATATCAGTTCCATGTATTTTCATCAATCAAAAGGAAAAATGTTATATTATTTCGACAGTCGGTCTACGTGGAAAAAAAATCCGCGTGGTCCGAGTAATCGGACGGAGGGTTCTTGAGGTCTCAGGGTTATATATTAAGTGGATTGTCTGTTTAGAGCACGTGGCCGCGTTCAAGGTTGCATTGTTTTGTAGCTGTCCCTATCCGAGCCCTATCCTACCCGAGCGCGTACGGTTAGACAGCATACACTACGCGAAGTTATCCACCCGTTATTTGGATGTTTCGTAGTCCAGGGATCATTTGAAGGATACAGTATATTATGTAGCCATTTTTTCAATACAGTATACTAATGAAATTTCAGATGTCGGTGGTTTTTTCAAATTGTTCTAAATTGATTCATACTCTTGTAAAACAGGTTCAAAGTTGGGGCTTTTTATTACCGAAAATACAATACTTTGACGCCCTGTAACTCTGGAAGTATATATTTAAACGAAAATCTGACTCACCACCGACACAGATATTTGTTTCTAGATTGTGTCTTGAAAATTTCATAGATTTTCATAGCTTAATACTCAAAATATGACTGGACTACGTTTGTATGGGCGCTTTGACAACAGCATACCCTCTTAAACAGCAGTAGCATTGTATCTAATCAGTATTTCATTGTAACTGCTGCACCGGACATTGATGACTGATAACTAAAGGGCCTGTCTGTCGTAAAACGAACATAAAACTGAGATTCATTTATTTTATTTAAACAGTTTATTGTACACGGAAACATTACATAACACAAGAAACAGAAAAAATATATACAAAAGGAACAGCTTATTTCTAAAAGAAATTTCTTCCAGCAGTCCTAGGTTTTTTAGGAGATTTTAGGGTTCCACAGTTGAGAAGGAAGACACTTCAGTGTCGGATTAAATTAAAGAGGCTTGGAGAGGTGCCTTGCTCAGTCAGAAGGAATTTTTTATTATTTTATGTAAGCCCATCAGGTTTGCACTTGGCCTTCATGTCACCTGATGGTAAGTGACGATAAGGCCATTGGATGGTAAGCTTGCGCACCCATGCTAAGGCGCTGGCTCTAATACCATTCATTCCAGAACACAATAGTGCTATTAACACAGCTGTTTGGCGGCAGATGTAGGTATTATGGTGGTAGCGAACCAGTCCGACATAGAAAATGCCTACCACCAATCAACCCGGGTACCGACAGGTAATCTACTGTAGAGTAGTAGTAGACTGGGAATCGAAGCAGCTAGCGGTTATGTAAACCAGCTTATAAATCAAACTGCGACACGTAAAAATATATTCTGCATTTGACATGAATACCGTCATTACACAATATGTCTAAATGATTACATCTACCCTCTGACCCATATTTCTGATAAAACGATCAATTTGTAAGTAGTGGTTTAGGTACATAAACACAAGGACCTCCGTGGCGCAGTTGTGCGTAGAATCAGACGCGCAACACGCACAGGAATCGAAGCTGGGGCCTCTAGATTATAATAATTTTTTTAAGTCATAATCCCTATTGGCGGAGTTATTGCGTAACATACAAAAAACTACATTCGAATCCAGAACCTCTACCTGTTTTGAAGTCGGTTGAAAAATAAAACGACACAAGAATACTGTAACAATAAAATTTATTTATTTAACACAACGAGTATTAAAAACACTAAATATTTTTAATACATAGTGTGTATATTTGTTGCGATTGGTCGGCCATTGTGCTAATATTTAAAAATATCACATTTATATTGGACAAATACGTTTTATTTACAACCACATAATATCACTAAATACAACATTCAAACACTACACATAACAACAATAAAATGCAATGAGTTGATGTCATCATCATCAACAGCCTATATATGTCCCCACTGCAGGTCTCAGTCCTACTCTCCTACAGAGAGTGTATGGGACATAGTGCACCACGCGGGACCAGTGCGCATTGGTAGACTTCACACACACCTGTGAATTTCTTCTCAGGAGTGCGCAGGTTTCCTCACGATGTTTACCTTCACCGAAAAACCAATGGTAATTATTTTTATCATTCGTACATAATTTCCAAATAACAAATTGTAACTCATTGGTACGATCCAGGATCGAACCCAGACCTCGATTGTTCAAGGACTGACGCTCTACACAACTGAGCTACCATGGCTTCTGTTCAACACGGGGTCCTAAACATTATAGACTTAAAATTTGGGATAGTAAACACATACTGTATGAAGCAACTAGGTCAGACACTTTCGTTTACTATACACGCGGTGCACACAACGAAAAGTACACCACAGGTCAGACAGTCGGCCGTCAATACGCAGCGCACATCATTGTCAGTTACACGTGTCTGTGTATTTTACCCTACCCTAGTGAACTATAAAAATGACACAAACATTGAACATATGATCCGTCAAAATTACATATCTAATAATAATTACATACACTTTAGCAGCCTAAATACTAAAGTAAGTCTTTATGAAGGTACTGAGTCAAAGTAAGTACTTACTATGCGCTCAATTCGTTAAATACATTGAAAGGACTTATTTAGACTAGCTCGATCCATGAACAAGGACATGCTCTTGTTGAAAAGCGATGTTTCAAATTGGGCCTGCACTTGTACACTATTTAAAAAATCAAGTAATAATCTAAAGATGTAAAGAAAAATACTAGAATTACATTTCTGCTTTATTTTAATTGTACAAAATCATTCTTTTTGTACCAAGTGACAGCGTCAAATGTCATTTTATTGACGCCATCTTTGTTTTCAACGTCAAGTCCTACCTGTTTCGTGCGTTTTATATGTATTTTTATAAACTAAACCCAAATATACGAAAATGGTAACTAAATCACTTTTATTTGATAATGGCCTTTTAAAATTATAAGTGTACAAGACCAGGCCTTGGTTCCATACATTCGCGGAACGTGTTATTTGATATAAAAATACATTTAGGAAACAACCTAAGCACGTAGTGGACTTTAATCTATTGATATGTATACTCCAGCTGCCGAGAATAGTTAAATTCACTGACCTTTTGTCTCGTCACTACTGCGAAAAGGTCAAGTGCGAGTCGGACTCGCGCACCGAGGGTTCCGCACAGATTATAAATAATTTACATATTTAAAATCATACTCTACCGAAAATTTTAGTCCGATTGAAGAGCCAACATTACTTTTCGGTTACATTTCATGCCTGATGTATGACTGTCAGCTACACAGTTAAGTTTGTAAACATAAAAAACCTATTTTTGCTTTGTTATAATTCAATAATCCTGGTTTTCAGATTTATTCCTATGGTTGTGCTGTAAGACCTTGCTTCTTGACAAATTTCAGGATTCTAGATCAACGGGAAGTGCCCTATAGGTTTTGGTTCCTTTGCATTTTGTATGGAAATGGTCTAAAATACAGCTATACATATCTTTTTATTGCGTTGACGTATAAGTTTGATGTTTTTCATAGGTCCAAGGGACGGCGCGTTCTTGAGATAAGGGGTCTTGACAAACAGACGGACGGACAACAAAGTGATCCTATAAGGGTCCATTTTTTCCTTTTGTACGGAACCCTAAAATGAGCAGCGCGTCGGACAGCGGGAGTTATTTGACATTTTGAGGGTAAGAAAATAAAGTTTCTACCCCAACATTGGAGTAGAAAGAAAAGATTACGTCGACACGGACACCGTCAATGAGATATATAATTTTTTATTTTAATTATTGTTTATTTATTATTTATGTATTTGTATCAAATTTGTTTATGCATGAGTGCCCTTGTTTATGCATCGTCATACAAGTCCAGAAATGTATTTAACTAATTCAGCGTGTAGTAGTAAATTTTAATTTACAAAATTTCGTGCAGTACCTTCATAAATAAAATCTAAAGTTCACTCATTACAATTCAAAATGGCTAAAATCTTATATGAAATTTACTGAAACACTTATTTCCCTGTTCTTAATCTATTCTTAATAATAAAGTTTAAATTCCTAAATCATAAGAGAGTTTGAATTAGGAACAAAAAGTGTACGTGGGATTCACAACGGTACTAATTATAATTTATTTAATAATTCATCATCAGCAGCTGGGAAACGTCCACTGCTGGACATAGGTTTCTTTCATGGTACGCCACATCGACCGGTCCCGAGCCACCTGCATCCAGCGACTCCACGCGACTCTAACCAGCGGCCTTATCGTGTAACTCCAACACCGATCACGATCCCTTTGAATTTGACGTTTGAAGATGATTCACGAACTTCACACCGCTCAAACGCGACTGCTAAATGTCATTGAAAGGTATAGCGATTAATCAAGAGTTTGAAAGATTATGAATGAACGAAATCGTAATTTTGACATAAAATTGGTACCGTGTAACTTTTTGACAACTAGAAATCGCTTTCAAAGCGACTCGCAAGTGTCAAATGAAAGATTCAACACTCAGCTCGAATCTTTCAAAGATTTCTCGCAATTTTATCATTGTTTTATAACTTTAATGATTGATTTAGTTTCAATGTCGTTATATCAATTGAATTAGCAGCAAGAACTATTTTGATAGCTCGCGTAGAAGAAGAAATTCAGCCTCACAATATAATAAATTGATGTTTTATTTATAACTCTCAATAATTTCAGATTGTTTTTATTATTTGCCTAAATAAGTAATAAACTCAACAAAATAAAATAATATAAGTTACGTACGTAAATAATTATTTTTTATTAATTTCGAGTATTATGGTATCTCTTCAAAATTAGCTATGTTGGGTGACTGTAGGTGACTACTGTTGTGTAGATAATAAATAATAATTTGTGCTGCGTGTTTACGGTGCTATGTGTGAATGGATGAGAACCCACAAAAAATATTTGTATATAATTTATATTATATATACTTCGGAAATGAACTTTCTACACCACTCGTAGTACCAAGGCTATCTTAGTTATTATAAGAAATGAAACCTTAGCAATTTTTGTAAAAAAAGATACCAAAACCAGCGATAAAAATATTTTAAGATAACTAAAGAAATAGCTGTAAGATTTAAGGACCATTGCCTGTTAAGGTAACTAAAGAATTGGCTGTAAGATTTAATGACTGTTGCCTGTTAAGGAAACTAAACAACTGGCTGTAAGATTTAAAGACCATTGCCTTTCCTGCTAAGGATAATGAAAAATCACAACGACAACAAGCGCCGATTTCATTCGTTCCGAAAGCGATTGTGATTAAGAATGTTAGACGATACCATTTAAGAGTCGCAATCCCGATCGCGATCCCGATACCTTTCAAAGGTATCGCGATAGGTGTTGGAGTTAGACGATAAGGCCCCAGGTCGTCGTATTTAATAATTACAACTTCATATTTAAAAATCAAGGAAAAGTCTAAATATTTCAAAAATATTTATATATACTAGAATCACATTTGCTTTTGTATTTTGTTTGTACAAAATCATTCTTTTTGTACTGAGTGACAGCGTCAAATGTCATTTTATTGACGCCATCTTTGTTTTTGAAGATAAGTCTTGCCTGTGCAAATAATCACTAGACCATAATATACAAAAATATAAATTAAATCACTTTTATTTGATATTAACCTTTTAAAATTAGTGTATACAATTCCAGCAGGCCCCATACATGCGCATATAAGGTGTCATTTACTAATCATAACTTACATTTAATGACTTCACTTATTTCACTTAAAAATATTTTAAAAAATACATTGAAAGGGATCTCTTATCAGATTGAAAATTTATATTTTCGTAACTTTAGGAAAGCATTATACATAGATTCGGTAAAGTTCACTCTCTATAAATCCAGTGTGAAGAAAGTGACAGCAGACACTATCTTTAGTTTTAAAACAATATAAAATTTAATATACATAAAAATATTTTGATACTCGTACAAACAAAAATGCTACAACACATTTTTAAATAAATTAAATCATCGAAGCCTCAAAATAAATATATTAGACCCCTTACAATGTTTTACGTGTAACAATTATTTTTATTCTCACCTATATTTTTATAAACAATTACATCTAAGTTTAATCTAAATGTATAGATTACTTTAATATATCTTTGGTCCCGGTAGTGGTTTGGGATTACAACTATACTCCGGTTATTTTAAGAATTAGAAAGAAGAAACTTTCCGCTCTTTTGATTTCAATTTTGAATTTTAGTCTGTGGTATTAGTATATCAAGTAAACCTCCATAGAGCTCCTGGTCGCCTGGTACATCGATAGAAAAATGCAAAGAAAAATGCAATCGAGATAAACAATGGCTGGACATATATTTGATATTTCTCACAAATGTAGTAATGTCATAGATAGATTATATGAATCCGGATCCAAATAACTATGTTTTAGTCTGTCTAGCATCATTGTATTGTCATAAGACAGAATGAGATGAATATACATTCTCTGTCGCAAATGATGTGTCAAAATTCGGAAAAAAAGCTGTTCTTTTGTACTGCATTAGTTAACCTTCAGTACAACTACCATAAATTTCATTCATCAAAAAGCGAGGCTAAATGGGTTAAAAAGACGTGCAAATGTGGCTATTGTCATCTCTTTTTAATACACGAAACACCGTCATTAAAATGAAGAGGAGCCAGTATCGATACAATCCTATCGCTTGAAATAATCTATTTAAATGTACTTGTACCTCAGATTATCAATTATATCTTTGGTTCGAAGTATCCGACGCGTCAGAAGGGCGAAAAGTGTTTTATTTGTATATGATTGTAACCTTGATTACGCAGGCTCATGTCCAGCTGTGGACGTGTCTGGCCCTGCTATAAGGTTGAAGAGTCTTCGTCAGTGTGTGATGGCTGGGGAGGTAGGCCTCTGTGCCACCGCCACGTGGGCGTCCAGGCCGTCGGAGGCTCGAGAGGGTCGACGCATCCACGGACCAGCCGTGCGATCTGTGGACGAAATAGTCTGGAGTTACTGAGTAATAATACACTATAGGTCTACTCGCACGCTTTATTGGCTTCTCTGAAGTTAGCTATCCGGAATTTCGCGCACGTACAGTCGGAATGTGTGTGTATTATTTTCTATAATAACTATCCCTAGATGACATACAACACCAGGACATTTCTTTGCACCCGCTAACTTGCCTTGCCTCACATTTATACGTTAATAATTGACACTGCGCAGCCTTTTGTAGCTAACTTCAGAGGGGCAAACATAGCTTGCGAGTATGTAACTTAGTATGTTTCTGAGGTTTGAGAGCGTAAGGTAGGTCATGTCTATGGAGCTTCAAACGATGCATAACTTCAGTCTGGCGTCGTTTGAAGCAAAGAGGGATAGTTGAGAGGGCTAAAGAAGAATAGAATAAGTACAGTAGAAAGTTGTATAGGAACAATTACAAATTACATTATACGCTTTGATTGATTTGATTTGAACTGGTGCCGTCTCCTTAATATTGTCACGGGCAAGTTTCGAACTAATAAAGTACAAAACTTTGGACACTGCTGGTTTCCTCCAATCCCGAACCCACAGCTCGTAACAATATTTTCCCCTGACATTCGAACTGTTTGTTGGTAAAACAATGACTGTCCCCATGAGCGCAAGGGCCACTAACCTGTGCCTCCGTCGCTCTTCTGCGTGATGAGCTGTCGGTACTCTGTTGACAGCCTGCGTCTGCCGTACTCGTACTTTGCTTCTTTTGCCAGTAGAGCCTCCCGCTGCATCTGTGTCCGGAGCACTGTCGGCACGTCCGGTATGAACAGCTGCATGATGCCAGTCAGACCGAAGACCACATGCTGAGGAGGAGATGAAGAAATAATAAGAAAAGACCTAAAGGAAGAACTAAAGGAAACAACGAAACTAAAGGAACAACAGCAACTAAAGGAACTGAAGGAACTAAATGAACTGCAGAGCTGAAGAAGGAACTAAAGAAACCGAAAGAACGGAAGGAACATAAATAACTAAAAGAACTAAATGAAAGCTGAAGGAGGAACTAAAGAAACCAAAAGAACTGAATGAAATGAATACCATTAACGAACTGAACGAACTGAAGTAACTGAATGAACTTAAAGAACAGAATGAACTGAACGAACTGAATGAACTTAAGGAACTAAAAGAAGTATATGACCGCCTACTGACCTCAAAGACGACCACGAATGCTAGCCGTGCTGCGAACACGTGCCAGTAGTGTGGTGATAGTCCGTATGGATCGTTGTGGTCGGGGGGGTTCCTGTAGCCGCGGTACGCGCACGTGGGTGGGTCCACCTCGTTCTCGTCCGCCCCCCACTCCTCGCGGTAGTCCGACGTGTTGAACACTGCACAAATCACCCACGCATACACAGTCATATATAAGAAGGTACTGCACGAGATAGTGTAAATTAAAATCATTACGACTATACGCTGAGAGTTGAATACATTGGAAGGACTTATTTACGTTAGCCCGATCCTTGAACAAGGGCAGGCTCTTGTTGAAATTTGATCATCATCATCATCAACAGCCTATATATGTCCCCACTCAGGCCTACTCTCCTACAGAGAGTGTATGGGCCATAGTCTACCACAAGGGACCAGTGCGCATTGGCGGACTTCACATGCCTGTTCAAGACATGAAGGTTTCCTCACGATGTTTTCCTT
This sequence comes from Carcina quercana, assembly GCA_910589575.2. Classification (NCBI taxonomy): domain Eukaryota; kingdom Metazoa; phylum Arthropoda; class Insecta; order Lepidoptera; family Depressariidae; genus Carcina; species Carcina quercana. The sequence continues at coordinate 5,631,515 of OU342455.1, read as the reverse complement.
CACCGTTAAGCAATCGGATAATGTACTTGAATTGAAAAACAACTCATAGGTACACGGCTGGATTCGAACCCGGAACCCTCAGATTGAGAGTCCGCGCCTTATCCAATGCGCCACTGACGCTTTTATTTAATATGAAATTTGATACAAAAATATAATTCCGGACCTGAACCTGGTGATAAGGTCCGGAATGAGGAAATCCGTAGACGAACGAAGGCCACCGACATAGTTCGACGAATCAGTGAGCTGAAGTGGCAATGGGCAGGCCACATCGCTCGAAGAACCGATAACCGGTGGGGAGTACAGGTGCTCGAGTGGCGATCACGTACCGGGAAACGTCTACCAGTCCGTCCGTCCGTACTAGATGGACCGACGACCTGGGCCTTATCGTCTAACTCCAACACCTATCGCGATACCTTTGAAAGGTATCGGGATCGCGATCGGGATTGCGACTCTTAAATGGTATCGTCTAACATTCTTAATCACAATCGCTTTCGGAACGAATGAAATCGGCGCTTGTTGTCGTTGTGATTTTTCATTATCCTTAGCAGGAAAGGCAATGGTCTTTAAATCTTACAGCCAGTTGTTTAGTTGTCTTAAAAGGCAACGATCATTAAATCTTACAGCCAATTCTTTAGTTACCTTAACAGGCAATGGTCCTTAAATCTTAAAGTTATCTTAAAATATTTTTATCGCTCGTTTTGGTATCTTTTTTTACAAAAATTGCTAAGGTTTCATTTCATCTAATAACTAAGATAGCCTTGGTACCACCAGTGGTGTAGAAAGTTCATTTCCGAAGTATATATAATATAAATTATATACAAATATTATATTGTGGGTTCTCATCCATTCACACATAGCACCGTATACAAACAGCACAAATTATTAATTATTATCTACACAACAGTCGTCACCTACAGTCACCCATCATAGCTAATTTTGAAGAGATACCATAATACTCGAAATTAATACAAAATAATTATTTACGTACGTAACGTATATTATCTTGTTGATTTTATTACTTATTTAGGCAAATAATAAAAACAATCTGAAATTATTGAGAGTTATAAATAAAACATCAATTTATTATATTGTGAGGCTGAATTTCTTCTACGCTAGCTATCAAAATAGTTCTTGCTACTAATTCAATTGATATAACGACATTGAAACTAAATTAATCATTAAAGTTATAAAACAATGATAAACTTGCGAGAAATCTTTGAAAGATTCGAGGTCAGTGTTGAATCTTTCATTTGACACTTGCGAGTCGCTTTGAAAGCGATTTCTAGTTGTCAAAAAGTTACACGGTACCAATTTTATGTCAAAATTACGATTTCGTTCATTCATAATCTTTCAAACTCGTGATTAGTCGCTATACCTTTCAATGACATTTAGCAGTCGCGTTTGAGCGGTGTGAAGTTCGTGAATCATCTTCAAACGTCAAATTCAAAGGGATCGTGATCGGTGTTGGAGTTACACGATAAGGCCGCTGGTTAGAGTCGCAGGGGGTCGCTGGATGCAGGTGGCACGGGACCGGTCGATGTGGCGTACCATGAGGGAGGCCTATGTCCAGCAGTGGACGTTTCCCGGCTGATGATCATCATAAATAATTAATAAACAATACAGACAGACAGACAGACAGACTATAACGTGATCCTATCAGGGTTATTATTTCCTTTCTTAAAAAACTTACATGATAGTGAATGATCTATATATCCGGAGAGGGTGTTGTCAGGCGAGTAGACATACTTGTACACCATTCTAGGAATGAAGTCACTGGTGTATGCTATCACAAATGCCTGAAAGGAAAAATATATATTCTAAAAGATGGTTGTAGACCATAAAGGTACCATGGTGTGAACCATGGTAGTTCACAAACGAAACCAGAGAGCGCGTCGCGGCGTGCGAATGGATTTAGTGCGTCTACCATGAGTGTACGCAGGCGGTAACGTATATCGAATACTATCGGAAATGCTGCTCAGTCGAGATGCGCGTGATAAGGACAGAGCGATAGTTAACGATACACGTTATCGTGGGGAAAGAAAAATTCTTGTGGATCGGACAGAAAACATATTTAAAATGGTAGAAACGCGATCCCGAGGTTTGTGTTTGTCGCAAAGCGTAGCGTGAGTATTCCAAACGAGAGTGATTGACGAGGATTAAGATTATATATTACTAGCAGCCCGCCCCGGCTTCGCACGGGTGGACATTTATTTTTTATAAATTTTGCGATAAACGTAAATGTATTTTTATGCAAGACATAAGTAGTTTTTTCTGATCAAATTACTATTTATATTTTTATCCATTCACCTTATTTTGATTCTCAAACTTTTAATGTATTTAGGGGTTACCATTTTTTTACTTAATCTACAATTTTACATTTTTGTACATTTTTAGGATTCCGTACCTCAAAGAGAAAAAAAAAACGGTCAAGTGCGAGTCGGAATCGCGCACCGAGGAACAGAATATCAATAATTGACATACTGAAAATCATAAATAACAAAGCTCTACTAAAATTCTGATTGAAAAACTAACTTTACTCTGCAGCTAATTCACATACTCGTACCCGACTTTCTATATTATACAACGTGTACAAAAAAGGAGTGATAATACTTAAAGGTGGGTATATATCCCGTGTATAGAATACACTGTGAAAGTAGCAGCGCTGTAAAGGTTAGTTTAGATTTACATACATTTTTATTTCATAGGTGTAACGTCGTAATGTTTGACAACCCTAAATGTTTGTTTACCAACGCGAGCACTGGGGTCAATGATCGCAGACCTTCTCTTTGGTTTTAGGGCTTATTGACACATGTAGAACTAGGATAGGGACGAAATTCAAAAATTTTAGTCAATATTTTAAATTCGTTTTTCTCCAGATTCGTACGGTTTACAGATGTCTACTACCGCTCCAAAGGTAAAACCAACCAAAGGTAAAGGTAACATATACCGCTCTTAAGTTTTATCACTCCTTTTTTGTACACGTTGTATATATAACTTACATTAGAAACAACTGCAGCGTAAGTGATGCCTCGTAGGATTCCGTACCTGGCATATGAAGAAATGATTATTTATTTCGGCATCCAATAACGATAATAATTCCTGGCAAGTGTTTTCAACCGACTTCAAAAAAGGAGAAGGTTCTCAATTCGACGGTTTATTTAGAAAGAAAGAAAAAAATTTATTTGCCAAGTACATAGTTTTTTACACGTGTTTAGATAGTAATTTCAATTAGTTCGATGTACTTAACCTGTCCACAGGTGTGCAAATATTATAAACATATCTAATAAGGAATTCAATTGTTAAAAAATTAGTTTACATCGCATGTCAATTAGTATATTGTTAATAATATTGTCATTAAATAATTCACAAGTCATCTCATTAGTTTATATCAAACTACAATTACAGGTATATTTAAAACGATTAATGCATATGTTTCAAATATTCAGGAAAGCTATAATAGCAGTTTTCAAGAAGCCAATCCGATTTTTTTTCTTAAAATCTATGCCGTTTTCTAATTGTAAAATTTTAAATGTTTGTTACCTCAAAACTTTTGACTGTGTGAACCGATTTTGATTATTTTTATTATTATTTGAAAGCTGGTGCTTCTCGTGTGGTCCCATTTTCAATTCTGTTTCTTATATTTCCTCATGGATGTTATTGTCAGAACTGGACCAAATTGAAATGGAACCACACGGGAAGTACCAGCTTTCAAATAAAAAAGAATCATCCAAAACGGTTCACCCAGTCAAACGTTCTGAGGTAATAAAATAAAAATATGTATTTGTTTAAAATATGGTATATTAGACGTTAATATGATATGTCGTCCGCATATTTCACCAGATATGGCAAACACTGGCATACACACATAACAAATAAACATACCTGTCGAACCTTTTTTGAAGTTGGTTGAAAAGTTCGCTAACGTAGGGTACTAAAACTCGTCTTATCTCTCTTTTACACACAAGTAAAGTTTTTGTCTTGCTCTGAATGTATGACTTTTTTTACGGATAACATATTAACTCACCAAGCCCCTATATCTTCGACCCTTTCAGCCAGAGGTCTTCTAGCCTGCGTCACCATCTTGTAGGCGTCCAGACGTATCTCAGCGATGTTGTTGAGGAGAGCGAACAGCGGGGCCAGGGGAAACGCCGCCACGAATAATGTCACGAAGCCGTATTGGAGAACTGGCAAACAAAGTACGTGGGCGTTTAGAATTAATCCATCATATCATATCAAATATTTATTTATTTCCCCAAAAATAATACTGTAAAATTTTTGACGTAAATGTAGTTATATAAAACAAAGACAAATGGTCGATGTGGCATACCATGAAGAACGCCTCTAGCAGTGGACGCTTCCCGGCTGATGATGATGATAATGAAATACGAAAGTAACTCTGTCTGTGACAGACAGACACTCTAAGGGATAGAGCTACTTTATCCGGCCCGGCGCCACAAGTTGTGGAACTATGAAGAGCTACTCACTCATCTCCAGGTACTCGTCGAAGAGCGCCAGCCGGCCAGGGTCCTGCAGGTGGTAGTCCTGCTCCCACGCCATGTGAGGCTTGCTCTTGTCCTTGGTGACGGCGCGGTGCGTGCGCCGGCGCCACCAGTTGTGGAACTTGCTGAAGTAACAGTCAAACGATCTATAAATTTCTAGCACTGCGTATCGCATGTTTTCCAGCGATGTCCTTCTTTCGACCTCAAAGCTTCAAACCTTACCCAGAGTGAACGAGCATACTTTGGTAGAAGCGTGGTTTTCAAACAAAAGCTGTCCACCATCAACAGCCTATATACGTCCCCACTGCAGGTCTAAGTCCTACTCTCCTACAGAGAGTGTACGGGACATAGTACACCACGCGGGACTAGTGCGCATTGGTAGACTTCACACACACCTTTGAATTTCTTCTGGAGTGTGCAGGTTTGTTCACGATGTTTTCCTTCACCGAAAAACCAACGGTAATAATTTTTATCATTCGTACATAAATTCCAAATAACAAATTGGGACGCGCCAGGACTGACACTCTACCTAACAGAGGTATCTGACTTCATTTCTTCTTCTCTGAGCATTATAAATTAATAATACAAACTCACGGGTATCCCAACTCTAAGAAGTTATTGAAGCACTGTTTCCCTATCATGATGATGGCCAGCTGGATGCAGAGTTCGGAGAGGCACCCGGCAGGGTCGCAGATGTCTCCCTTCAGCTTGAAGAACTCAGACTTGCGGGCTTGGTCATCGCCAGGATAGTCGTAGAAACGGCCCTGGGATTGTAAGGTTTTCAATTCAATATTTATTTAATGTACACCAGTTATTTTACGAACAATTTATTTGGAAGTTTTCAAAATTCTTACACTGGCAACACAAAACAAGACGCGTGATAGATGGAGAAAGGCATTTGGCACGTCAGTCGTGTCTAGCGAACGGACCGAAAGGTTGTGCCGGTGATTCGACAATAAGTTTAAACTTGCACAGTGTTAATAGATTTTATGATATTTAAACGTTAATACGTAATACGTTTTGATATTAGCTATTGGTGGTGATTTTATTTAATTTATCAACACAGTAAGCATTATTACAAATCAAAAACACAATCTTAATTCTAAAACTACCGCAGTTCCAGGCAACTACGACTTACACAAAAAGTATCTTCTTAAAAGTGTCTCAAACTGTTATAAAGTGTAGGTAAATTTAACAGTGTTTTCAAACTTATCGATGTTATCATCAAAAATGTAAATATCGACCATCTTGTTTTTTAAAAGCTTTTATTACAATTTATTTCTGAGACCTTCTTAAAGACTTACAAACAAATTCATTTAACAGGAAGAATATTTTAATTTTTATAGCAATTTGTGAAGCTTTCGTCGCCATGTAATGTTACATTGTCGAGGAGTTGGATTGCATCGGTATTAACATGTTTGTGAAGCCTCTGTTCATGATATCGTCGTAATATTTTATTGTTGGGTCTTACCTTAAAGAAGGCGATGTATATGAGAGAAGAGTAGAAGTTGATGAATTCGAAGAAGAATATCTTGAAGGTGTACGAATCCTCGTACTCTATCTGAGTTCTAGGATTCTCCATGTTCGTCAGGGTGACAGCCACTCTCGCGTAAATCTGGAATCACAATAAGAACTAAGGAACTGACGTCAACTGCCCTAAAAGTCTAGCATTTATTCCCTAAAATGTTCACCCTTAGAGGCAGAATTATCTGGGCATATATTTTGCTTTTTGTTGATTTTCTCAAAAGGAGCTAAATCAATTTTGATAAAATTTATATGGGACTACCTCTGTAATTTACTTACGTTCTACAAAAAACATGCCGTTGAGTTAAGAACCTCCTTTGTTGAATTCTGTCGAGAATAGATAATCAACGAAGTCTTTACGCTCTCATAATTTTTGGGGTATACGGTATTTAGGTTTACATTTGGCCTTAATCTTACCTGGGATACAACTAACTAAAGACAAAAAAATCCTTACAACCTAGCTCACGATGTCTTTGCTGACGTCATTAGATTGCCTTGTGCATCATTGTTGCCTAGGATACCAGAGAGCCCTGCTTACCCATAAGCCTCAAGCTGTGAGGCAATTGACCTTTCATACTAGAACACCGCAGATGTATCAACACTGCTGTTCGGCCTCCCGCGACCTTTATCATAGGTCATCGGTCGTAGACTTGAGAACGTCTGACTGACTCGTCGAGCTATATCGGTGACCGTATTCCGTCTACAGATTTCCTCATTCCGGATTTTATTCCGATTTAGAAATTCCGAGCATAGCTGGTTCCATTGCTCGCTGAGTGACTTTGAGCTTGTTTATTCGGCCCACAGTAAAGGACCACGTTTCGGTTGCGTATGTCATCACTGACAACACACAGTCGCTGTTAATGATGACAATTCTCTTATTCACGATTCACTATACAATTAACTTTCAAAACGGTAATATATTGGTTTTTAAACAAACTTTATGAAACTATGTTGAAAAATTAATCATAAGTTTAATAAGAAAATGACAGCTTTAGAATTTATGTGTATTATACCAATATTTTAATGAAATTAATTAAGACAAAAAGCCATCAAAATCGAGACGGGAGTCGATGTGGCGCGCTGTATCTTACCCTTTCACTCGTATGTGTTATTATTAGAGGGGAAGCGAGGCAACAAATTGAGCTTCTCTTACTCTGGTGAGAATCATGATCATGGTCAAGTTGATGAGGGCTGCGGTCATGGCGGTGAATATCTTGGCGTGCCGCTTGAGGAAGAACCCGCTGCCCCCGTAGATGACAGACACCATGGAGATCCGGTAGATGATGGTTCCGAGCACGGCTCCCATCACGATGGTTATCTGGAAGAAAATACGTGATGAAGGAATCTGACCCTAAATCATATCGATGACAAAACTTAAGGCACCTCTATCAAAGTTTCATACTAAATTTCTGTTGCCGTAATCTTTTAAAACATAACAGCTGGATTTGTGCAGTAACTATCTACAAATAGTACATCAGATTGTGATGTCGCGAAATGAGTATCATTAACATACAACTTCACAGTGAATCACAATTTACATTTTAAACACTTTTCGATTATTGTTCAAAGCGCCATCTATGAACCATTAGCTGCGTAACTGCTATTGTAGCTAACTATAAAGTTGTAAATTAATGATATTTATTTCGCGACACTATAATGTCATCTCCTATTTTTAGGGAATTACTGAATAAAGTCAGCTATACCATTTTAAAAGATTATGGCAACAAAAACTTAGTATGGACGCATTAGGAGACTTAAATGCAGAATGATACCCACGCAAAACGACATATACTAGAAATTTTAAAAAGCGGCCAAGTGCGAGTCGTCCTCGCGCACTCGGGTTCCTTACCAACTTAAAATAGGAACTAAGATTAAAAGAAAACCATAACATTTAAAACAGGTTAATTTTAACTAACATAATAATAAGTCTTTTCCTTAAATAATACTCTGTAAATCCGTCTGGAAGACGCGGTGCACTTCCAACACAAGTGTCGAAAGACTACTTTCTGGAAGGCCCCTGCAAAACTATGTAAAAGTTATTTAAGAAATAAACACTTTTTACTTTTACTTTTTTTTAACTGGTAAAAAAATATTTGACTACTTGTGCCATAGGACATTGCTTCTTCGCAAATTTTAACATTCTAGGTCAACGAGAAATACCCTATAGGCTTCGATCACTAATTAAAAACTAAACACAACAACTAATTAATACTGTATTAAATTATATTTATATGCTGTAAATATGATGCGTAAACTATCAACTTCTCAACTGCTATCTGAATTCTTTAACTGAATATAAACTATTTTCTAATAGCCAATCACGCAATTTAAGCTAAGATACGAGAGCATTGACCGATTTGTTTCCCACACATCTTTTCCCGGCACTAATTGTCGATCTGCCATCAAGTCTGACCACTCCAGACCTTGGCCAGTTGCCAATGTCATTTCTTTTTAGACACGCGCGAATATCTCGCAAATATGATCGGAATTCCACTTTCAGCGACATCTTATACGTCTTTGATGTGACAATTTATGCTAGCTTTTGTCTAGCTACCACCCAACTACCACCGTGTTACTGCCGTCAAACAGCAGTGTTTATAGCATTGTTGTGTTACGGTATGACAGGTAGCACCAGCGGCTATTAGCTTGTGACTTACGTCCTGGAATAGGGGCGTCCCCACTTCAGGAGCTCAGGTCTACTCTCCTACAGAGAGTGTATGGGACATAGTCCACCACGCGGGACCAGTGCGCATTGGCAGACTTCACACACACCTTTGAATTTCTTCTCAGGAGTGTGCAGGTTTCCTCACGATGTTTTTAACCGAAAAGCCAATGGTATGCTTATATTTCGTACATAAATAACAAATTGTAACTCATTGGTACGAGCCAGGATCGAACCCAGACCTCGATTGTTCAAGGACTGACGCTCTACCTAGCTACTGATGTTTGTGTGAATTAAGTGGAGGATATACCATGAATAGAACAGCGGAGCTGGTCGCCACGTATCTCATGGTCTTCTGCCAGGTGGGCATGTAAGGCTCCTTCTCCCTGGTGACTGGGTTCGTGCGGAAGGTCTTCACGGAGGCTTCGAACTCTGGACGCGGCTCTTCATCCTGAAAATCAGAAGCCAAAACTTCAACGAATAATAATAATCAATTAAGTTTTATTTGTATGTACCCCCAAATAAACTAGTGTTCTCATTACTCAAATAGTGATTCTCATATCTCATTCTGTCTTACGTAAATTCAATGATGCTAGAAAGGGAAAAAATTTAATCCTGATTTAAACATTATATATTATTTGCTTAACGTTGAAGGAAAACATCGTGAGGAAACCTGCACACTTCTGAGAAGAAATTCAAAGGTGTGTGTGAAGTCTACCAATGCGCACTGGTCCCGCGTGGTGTACTATGTCCCATACACTCTCTGTAGGAGAGTAGGACTGAGCACCTGAAGTGGAGACGTATATAAGCTGTTGATGATGATATTATAAGTCCGTAGAAGTAGGTTCATTTACCGCGTTATCCATTTATATACTGGATAATTTTATAGATTTTTGTATAAATCTAAATTTAAACTCACTTGATCAACGCCACCTAAGTCCCATTCCCATCGCAATATCGACTGTTTCCGCTTCCACAGCTCTAGGAATGTGGTTGCTGGAATAAGACAAGTAAATGCGTTCAAAATAACTGGAAACCGACTTCAATTGCCCTAAAAGTTTACTATTACTAAGGCAAATTTAAGATTTATATCGTTTTCTCATGGATGCCGTTGTCAGAACTGGACCAAATTGAAATGGGACCACACGGGAAGCACCACCTTTAAAATAAAAAAAGAATCATCCAAATCGGTTCATCCAGTCAAAGGTTCTGAGGTAACAAATATATATACCCTCGATGGGTATGTTTTGTGTATTGACAACGTCCTCCTTTTTGAATTCGGTTAAAAAATATACGAAAATTTTACATTATATACTCTGTATATAAGATGGAACTTCCTCCGTTTCCAAATGTAGCCTCCACTGTAAGAAAACAGGCAAATACGATTCTATAATAAATGAGCATCAGGAATTAGTTGTCTTTAGTTAAAAGCAGCAAATTAGCAAACGAAATAAAAAGACAATCTTACCCCAAAATCATCACAGTTCCAAATAAAACAAAAAACAAATTTACCCCAAAAGCGTCATTGGAAACCAAAGAGAACCTGACCCCAAAACCATCACAGTTGCAAACAAAACAAAAGACGATCTCACCCCAAAAAGACATGAAGATGGCGAAGAATACGGTGGCGGGGTTGTCGAACAAGTACGTCAGCTTGGCGAAGAGGCAGGAGTCGGAGAGACTCTGGTACTGGCAGGCCTTGTCGCAGAGAGGGCAGAGAGTGGTGTTGCCAGGGCCGGAGACATCGCATATCTCCTTGCTGTAATACAACAAAATCATGGTATTAATGTCATGATAGCATTGCAAACTACTAAAAAAATATGGAAAGAAATGAACAGTAATCAAAATCATAAGCCGTCAAAATTTAATTACTGAATAAATTATTTAAAATCATTGCATGTTGATATTACTTGATAATATAAATGCGTCTTTGAGCCAATAATTTATATGATTCCTTTGGAGACAAAAATTAGGCAGCGGACTGAACTCTCTGGGCAGGCTATTGTTGTTTTAACCTTGATTGACGTACAGAAACAATTGATTTCAGACTATGGGATACTGGCATTGAAAACAGTGTAGGGTCTGTAGGTGGTGACTCGATTTTATCAGCTTTTTAGGTGACCTCCATGAACTTATAGGAAAAGTTGGGAGTCATAGTCTAAATTACTTTGTAGAAGACAATCTTTATGTTGCTGAGTAGCCTTTGAACGAAAATAAGGAGAGACAAGAATTTGAGAACATTTGGGACGTAGATATGGAATACAAAAAGAATACTTTATCAGCTGCAGAAGTTTACAGTTAGACACGAGTCTCTTGGCCTTCATCTCATCTGATGGTTAAACACCGGAACACAACAATGCTATTTAACACTGCTGTTTAGCGGCAGACTTAGGTAACATATTGGTAGATGGAATGCCCTACCACCAACCAAACCAAGTATCGATAGGTACCACTGGGAATTGAACCCGTGAACGTCTTTACCACTCCACCCTATTTCTTTGTCCTAAACGAGTCTGGGATCCCAAGATAGCTTTAGAGTCCGTAGGAAATTCATCCACCTTCAGTGGACGCGTGTCAAGTGTACCGCAGTAGATCCTGGATAAAATAAAAAACAGGAATAACAGTGGGAGCGAAGAGGAAGTGGGAATCGAACCTGAGCCCTTCGGCTTGTTAGTCCAGCATGTAGCCAAGAGGCCACGAAGACGGGTACCTTTCTGTAGATTTGCCATATTCAACTAGCTTGGAGTGGTAGCAGTAGATACTGCTCATCTCCCGTTTTTGGACATCCACTGGACAGAGGGTTAAAATGTCTATATTTTAAAGCCTCACCCACACTGCCACAAAAATGCTTACCTGGGTATGTTGTCATCAGACTCCATGCTAGCTAGTCCGTATAAAAAGCACAGCGTTCCAACTATAGCCGGTGCATACAGCATCTTAGTGTAGAATCCCAGCCAGCAGAAATATAGACCTATCTTCTCTCCGAAGTATCTCCTGACCAGCCATAGCGGCTGCTTCTTATACCACTTCGCGGGTCTCGCCCATTCCAAGTATAGAAGCTGGAAATGGAGCAAAGCATTTCAAATAATAAGTTCAGAAGGATGTAAATAATTTTTGTTGCTGACGGTACTTTATTTGCACTGTCATCGGATTAACGTAGTACCCATCAAGACAAATCGAATGAGCCCAAACACGACGGGTTTACAATGTGTAGTTTAGAAGACCATCGACCATAGACCATCTCGATGGCACCCATAGCATTTCATTGTCACTGAACTTATATAAGTATGCCTTTAGTCAAGACAAGACAAGTCTAGTCCATCAATAGTGTTACACTTGGTGACAAGGGTCTGATGATGAAGCCAGGAAATAGGAAGTGGAACTCTTTAAGGGATACTAGTAAACACATCGAGTATGGGCTCGTTTGGTTTGGTTTGACGAGCCCGAAACTTTACAAGTGGTACACTTGGGTCTGATGATGAAGCCAGCCCGCGTAGCATGAGATGCAGAGCGGTGAAAATTAAATATTGTCACAGCCTAACATCAAATTGTAGATATATTTGCCGTTTGAGAATGACATATAACACTCTCACGGGTCTCATGCTACGCAGGTAAGACGTAGTAAGTGAGAAGCATGGCTTTAGTTTTTCAAATTATAATTATTTAGAAATAAACGAAAATTCTTTGATCTGTGGTCAAACGCCCAAGTAATTTGACATTTATATGTGACATACCTCGGTATCACACGTCTCTCTCCTTACATGCTCTTATACCTCTCATACTACCCTTTCTGATGTAACTAACACAAGCTCGCATCCCAGAGGCCGGAATGGCGCACTACCTTGCAAAAATGGCTGACCAATACGAGCAGATGCGATTGCAAGACCTGGATGTGAAGCGCCACGGTTGACGCAACATTAAAATCCAAGTTTGGCTTCACGAGCCACGTCAGAGGGCACCACAACCTGAACTTGGATAACAGGCTAGTTGACACCAAATCAGATTGGGGTTAAAAGTATTTTAAGCCATAAAGGGCATTATAAAACTGCTATAAAATTTAAAATATCTAATATTATTTCAATTTTTATGGACTTTTACAGCTTATAAAGTCTGCAAAAATAATAATATAAAAAATTATTTTACATTTTGCTTTGTAATGACATTGTGAAGATTTTTTAGTAAGGGAGTGGTCACATAAAAACGTTATTTTACGAGATAACTCAAATATTGTTAAAAGTTTCATACATTATCCACTTCAATGCGCAGACGTGACGTCACTCCTAGGTTCCGATTTGTATAGAGCGTTTTTGCACCGCGTGACTAGAATCACTTTTCGACGGGTTATATTAAGAAAACTATCAGCCATATCGAAAAATATTTAACAACTTTAAGTCTTTTCACACGATCTCTCGAATGAGGGAATAAAAAAAATAGTCTTCATCCCTATTGAGGGAGTCGCCGGACACTTCGAGGAGGGCTATAAGTAACACAATATTACGTTTGTACTCACCCGTCTGTCTGTATGTGTTCCATCAGACATGTCAACATCATACCTGCCCTCGTGTAGTGGGAAGCAGGCTGTGTAGGTCCCATCGTTGAGCAATCGACGGATGCCCATCTGTAACGATTCGGCAGCTGTTATCATAGCCATAAAGATATTAGTAATTTGACATTGAATTATTATTGTGTAAAATTTGACACCACTCCTTCCAGTCCTTCTCATCCAATCGCTACCCGCTATCTTTTTAAGGTCGTCAGACCAGCGGGCTGGAGGCTGTCCCACCCCGCGTCTCCCGCTCCGAGGTCTCCACTCGAGAATCTTTCTGCTCCAGCGACCGTGTGTTCGTCGACAGATGCGGCCTGCCTATTAGCACTTCAGCTTGCTTATTCGAGTAGCTATGTCGGTCACCCTTGCACGTCGACGGATTTCATCATTCCTGATATTGTCGCGCAAGGATATTCCAAGGATAGCCCTCTCCATCGCTCGCTGTGCTACTTTGAAGCGGTGGACAAGCCCCAATGTGAGCGTCCATGTCTCTGCTGCATAAGTCATGACCGAGAGAACGCATTGGTTATACACCTTGGTCTTAAGGCATTGCGGTATACTAGACTTGAGGATATGGTGGAGTTTCTGTACCACCATACATTATGTATTAAATATTACTCGATACTTAAAGTATTATCATTGTCACCCGAATAGAAGACTGAGAATAACCTCAAGAAGTCAATATAGTCCAATCTTCATTAAGGAATGCGAGCATCTCTCACAGGTTCACGAAAACATTAAAAATATTTGAATTATACATATTTTAAAAGCAAGAGAGAAAAACTAGAACAAACCTTGGTATCATTAATATCATATTTGCACCTAAGTAGTATTTGCATGACTAGTAGACTTCGTTGGGCTGGAGAGAACTGCGTGTGGCGGTCTTTTACTAAAAATCTGAAAGATAACATTTAATACAGAGATACATATACTAGGTATGTCTCCAGGCAAACCTGGAATTTTCTATTTAGATCTTCTAAAGGATGTTCAGCGAAAAAATCTGTATTATAGTGTCACCGAGCTTCATGAACAGTCTAGAGATAATGAAAAGAGGTGTGGATCCCTGTCTACTTATGAGTGTGAAGGAGAGAGGCGGCTCCATCTATCTCCTTCGTGTCGGATAGCAACAAAAGATAGCGTGGAAGGCTCTCGGATAATTATATAAGGATTAACAAGTGTGAAAGGGACCGATCCATCTATCTCTTTCGTGTCCAGTAGCGGTTTGTAGAATGTTCCTGAAGAAAATAAAAGATTGCGAAAATTGAAGATCAGTGCGAAGGATCTAGAAACAATACCGGGTATATAATAGGCGCGAGCCGAGCTTTGACGACAGTTCAGTTCTAAGTAAACAGCGATTTAAAGTGAAGAAACGGAAACCGGAAGAACTTGTAGAGCGAAAGTACAGTCGAGGCGGAAAAGTGTTAGTGTGTGTCACGTGGTGTCAGTAGCGACAGATCGGCGTCAGTAGTGCCAAAGGACTCTGTACGTAGAATCCAGGTACGGATTCAGTGCAGAAGACTTGGACCCAGTGAAACAGGGACGCACTCTGATTTTGAAGATTGGTTTGTGGACCTGTGCTACCAATAAACTCCAGAACTTTGGACATGTGTTTTTCTTCAATCCTTCGAACCTGAGCTCGCAACAATAGTTTTGAAGATCTATATGGTGTTATACTTACTGCTCTTCCCTTCTAACTCCTTTATGTTCAGTAGCAATATAAAATGAGGGTTCAGGTTCAATTCTGTCATGGTCAAATTCATAAAACTGCTTCCATTTTCGTTTGCATCTCGACACTAGCCTTTTGTCTTTCTCGCTTTGCTTTTCGTCGCTCTAAAGAAAATATTTGCTATTTATTTAAGTACCACTTAAAATTCCCATTAAAATTCATCTCTTATTGTTGGTTAATTTCAGCAATCAATACTTATGGCCACATAACGAAGACTCGAGTAAAAACCAAGCCATTCATCTAATACCTTTAAACGAGCAATTCTTGTATATATAAATGTATAATTCGGATCTCCGAAACGGCTCCATCGATTTCGCTGAAATTTGGTATTTGGGGGTATTCGGGGGCGAAGAATCGATCTAGATCAGTCTCATGTCTAGGAAAACGCGCGTTTTCGAGTTTTCATGTGCTTTTTCTTTCGCATTATTCGACGCAAAATATGATGGGAAATTTCACGCTGTCAAATATAATCACTTTAGCCGAGTGGTTCACACGTGTCATTCCGTCCGAGATATCCACGTTCAAATCCCGGTTGGAAAATTGTTTTTATTTTTGTTTGTTTTTAAAAAACTACGAGCAAAGCTCGGTCGCCCAGATATTGAATATTATGTAAAGATTTCTCGCGTTTGACCGCAAACCTAACATCGTCCACTGATACGAGTAAACTTAGCCTCTCTTATGGTACTCCACACAGACCGGTTCTGAGCCAATTGTATCCAGTAACTCCACACAACCTTTACAAGGTTGTGGGTCCATTCAATGGGTGATCGACCCGGTACACGTTTTTCTCACTCGCACTCAAGGACTCTTACATCCCATCGTCTAGTTGGAAATCCGTAGACAAAACAAGTTTCATCAACATAGCTCGACGAGTCAGTGAGCTGGTTAAGGTCGCGGGGAGTCGCTGGATGCAGGTGGCTCGGGACCAGTCATTGTGTCATAATATGAAGGATGGCTATGTCCAGCAGTGGACGTTTCCCTGCTGATGATGATGGTGAAAAGAGCTTCAAAAGAATTATTTTGTATCACAAGTATTTAGCATTCTCTTTTAGATTTGTTCGATATCGTTGTCAGTCACATACAAGCCTTTACCAATGTCTGAAACTTACCCACGCTTTAACAGATATGGTAATAAACCTTTTCGTTGGTAGCTTTATGCCTGTTACTTCCGCTAATCTCATTTCAGTTTTCCACGGCAAGTGTATTTTTATAAACCATGTCTTTTCATCGAACGATAGGCACTTATTCTCTACTTCTAATTCTAGACCTTCCTTGACTAAATTATCCTGTAAGAAAGAAAACAATTAATAGCTTAGCTTATAATTAACGCGTTCAAAATGAACTAGAAACCGACATCAACTGCCCTATACAGCATTGTCATATACAGCAGTCTACAGCATAGATCCCCTAAAATGTTCACCCTTAGAGGTAGAATTATCTGAATATATATTTGGTTTTTGTTGATTTTCTCCAAAACCACTAAATCAATTTCGATACGAGTGTAAATGGGACCACACGAAAAGCACTGGTTAAAATAAAAAAAGAATCATCAAAATAGGTTTACAATTCGAGAGTTCTGAGGTAACAAACATTTATTTAAAAACACAGTCGAATTGAGATCCTCTTCCTTGTTTGAAGGCGGTTGGAAACCATCATCATCATTCTCCCAGCCTTATCCCATTTCTTAATCGGGGTTGGCTACCTACACCAAAGGTATTGGCGTAGATACCAGTTAGTAGCCACTATAAAGAAAAGTATTGGACCAAGTGTTAGCCCCTGTGGTACCCCAAGTAAATTTCTAAATTTTCTTAAATATTACATACGAGAAAGTGGACTACAACATAGGTCTTCCAATCCCTAACAGAAAAAATGGAAAGCCCATCTTCGGTTGACTCAGTCCTAACGTTAACTGCCTCATAAGTTTTTTTAAAGTTGTAAACATGACATGAGTGTAATAAAGTGATTTCTATTTAAAAAACGTAATCATTCCCAAATTTTTCATCCTCAGCAATGAAATTTTCAAATGGTAATTGTACGGCATACTTCTGGTGTAGCCTATCCAATAGAAATAGAATTATTACGATCGGCTCACTTGGCGAAGATATATATAGAAAAAGATAATCGGATTGATACTTCACCCTGTTTAGAAATTAGTTGAAAGGGACACGTAGTTTTGTGTTGAAATATGCGATTACCAACCTGGAAGGTTCGTCTTTGGTCCCTTTTCCTAGCTTCAGCTTCTGTCATGACACCGAAATCTTCCTCCTCATACGCTAATACCATGTCTATCCGTCGTCTGTCATCGCGAAACATCAGAGATTCTGGATCTAAGCCCTGAACAATGAACTCATGTCATCAACATCCTATACATGTCCCCACTGCAGGTCTCAGTCCTACTTTCCTACAGAGAGTGTATGGGACATAGTCCACCACGCGGGACCAGTGCGCATTGGTAGACTTCACACTCAGGAGTGTTCAGGTTCCCTCACGATATTTTCCTTAGAACAATGAAGTATTTCAACAAAACCATATTAGGACGGCATTTTTGGCATATTAACGAAGTG
Source organism: Carcina quercana (assembly GCA_910589575.2). Taxonomy (NCBI): domain Eukaryota; kingdom Metazoa; phylum Arthropoda; class Insecta; order Lepidoptera; family Depressariidae; genus Carcina; species Carcina quercana. The sequence continues at coordinate 5,613,994 of OU342455.1, read as the reverse complement.
ACAAAGTGAAGAAGTACTATACTTTTAGCCACCCAAGGTACCTATCGGTACCTCTCAGTGTGGGTACTTGATTTGTTTCGGTGGAAGGGCATTTGCTATGTCCTTCTGGCTAACTACCACCATGTTACCTAAGTCTGCCGCTTAACAGCAGTGTGAATAGCTGTGTTTGCTCCGGTATGAAAGTATAGAGCCAGTAACTCCCAAGTTCGAGCTTCTGGGTTAGCATGGTTTCCATCCTGGCTTATCATCACTTCTTATCAAGTAAGATAAAGGCCAAGTAATACTTGGCAGCAGAATCACTCTCATTGTGACTAGGATGGTTATTATGATGTGCCATAACGTCTTCGTTAGATAATTGGCTACATTTTGGACAGGACTGAGACTAGTGGGGTCGATTATATGAGCTTGCCTAATACTCTGTTTATTTTGTTGTAATTTTCTTTTCGACTGGCTATAACTACCAAAATTTTGTCAAAGTCCCTAAAGCAGGGATGGCACTTTTGTGTTCCTCTCACTAATTAAAAATCAATTTACCAGCGAGGCTTCAGAGTGAGCTCGCTTATTCTAGCCAAAAGAACCTTATCGCCACTATAAGGTGAGCTGATGGTCAAGTGCGAAACAGACCTCTAGCGTTTTAACGAGAAATGAAGAATCACAGTTTCGTTGACGTGCCGCTAGAGGCGCTGCACATTTCTTCATACAAATCTAACGTAACTCAAACGCGATCGTATTCTACAGCTTAAGTAACGTTGAATAAATCTCTTACCTCAGGACTGGTTTCTCCAACGCTTTCATCTTTCTCGTTGTGATGGTTTGGCAATGATGTCTTTCTTTCATCTTTACGTCCGTAGTTGGAATTCTTGCTTTCAGGTTTCGGCTGGAAATACCAAAAAGAAGTTATCATCAACAGCCCATATTCTACCACGCAGGACCAGTGCACATTGGTAGACTTCACACACCTTTGAATTTCTTCTCAGCAGTGTGCAGGTTTCCTCACGATTTTTCCTTCACCGAAAAGCCAATGGTAATTATTTTTATCATTCGTAAATAAATTCCAAATAATATATTGTAACTTATGGTACGAGCCGGGATCGAACCCAGACCTCGATTGTTCAAGGACTGACGCTCTACACAACTAAGCTACCACACATACAAAATAATAATAGCTATTATTAATTCTCTTTAGTACATTATAGCAGGGAGTCGCTGGATGCAGGTGGCTCGGGACCGGTCGATGTGGCGTACCATGAGGGAGGCCTATGTCCAGCTGTGGACGTTTCCCGGCTGATGATGATGAGTACATTATTGTAAATAAAATTGACAAAGTAAGTAGACAATCACCTGGAACCCTGGTAGGGGCGTGCCGGGCAGCGCGGGCGCAGTGGGCGCGTCTCTGATCTTCGGGGAGAATGCTTCAGCAGCCGCTGCCATGTTTTTGACCAGTCTCCATCCGCGAGCCTGGTACTCCGAGCCGCTAGACCCTGACGCCACGGAGCTGATGTCATCGCGCAGATGCACCTGCTGGACAATCAATTTGTATACTCGTATAAGGTGATGGTAATTTAATGTTGCATGGTCTACAAATAAATTGATTTGATTTGAATGTGTTTTATTGATAATGATATAGACATGATATAGTAGTATGTGTATCCAAAAAATTTAAAACAACTTTTGCACGAAAATTTAGCTCACACATAGGTCCTAAAGTTTACAATACAGTTAACAGAATATTAAATATATATCCACTCTGTAAGAACCAATGTAAAAACAAAATTACAAATTGGCTTCTCACAAAGGACTACGATTATACCGAAGCCTTGGTTACACCCTCCGAAACTAGAATATATTAAAACCACAAACTCACACACACACACACACAAATATGCTTTATTTATAATATAAAGTTACTACTACAAAATGGCTTAAGTTTGCTTTGCCTGGTATACACCGCCTGTAATCAAAGGATTTCGATTTTGAACTCAAAGGGTGCCGCTAAGGTGTACACCCACTGGTGGGTGCCAGAGAAGCCAATCGAGGCATCTCAGTGACTGCTGCTTGTCAAAAATTGTTTTTTGTGTGTTTCATTTTATGCTCCGTCATGTGTACCCATTTTTTGGACGATTTAATTATTTTGCTGTCTATATTCAATTATGTGCCGTTCCGAGTTACGGACTGAAACAACGGGTAAAACGGGACCCTATTACTGAGACTCCGCTGTCCGTCTGTCACCAGGCTGTATCTCATGAACCGTGATAGTTAGACAGTTGACATTTTCACAGATTATGTATTTCTGTTGACGCTATAACAACAAATAATAAAAATGAAAATAAAATAAAAATAAAAGGGGACTCCCATACAAAAACCGTGTTTTTAACCGACTTCAAAAAAGGAGGAGGTTGTCAATTCGACGTGTACGTTTTTTATGTTTGTTACCTCAGAACTTTTGACTGGGTGAACCGATTTGGATGATTTTTTTATTTATTTGATAGGTGGTGCTTCCCGTGTGGTCCCATTACAATTTGGTCCAGTTCTGACGTCATCCATGAGAAATCGATATAAATCTTAAATTTGCCTTAGTCAAAGTAAACTTTTAGGGCAATTGAAGTCGGTTTCCAGTTCTCTTTGGACGCATTTACTTGTTATGATTACAAACTTAATTGTGCACTTGAAAGCCATACATCAGGTATGGAGTTTAACTACAAGGTATAAGTTTGTTTTGCTTGAGCGACGTGCGTTTTAAAGTATTAGTAAAGCCATCTAGTGACTCAGATCAAAACTAAAACGAAAATTGTGCTCAGGCGCATTCGTTACAGCATCGTTCGGTGCATAAAATATCATTTATGCTTTTCAGTATTTTAACCATCGGTGGCGCATTGGATGAGGCGCGAACTTTCGGGGTTCGAATCCAGTCATGTACCTTTGAGTTGTTTTTCAATTCAAGTACATTATCCGATTGCTTAACGGTGAAGGAAAACATCGTGAGGAAACCTGCATGTCTTGAACAGGCATGTGAAGTTTACCAATGCGCACTGGTCTCGCGTGGTGTACTATGTCCCATACACTCTGTAGGAGAGTAGGCCTGAGACCCTGCAGTGGTGACGTATATAGGCTGATACATAGGCTGTTGATGATGAACCATCCATATTCTGTACGGAACCCTCGGTGCGTGAGTCAGACTCGTACTTGACTGGTTTTTTATTCATCTCTTGTTGTACCTATAATTTCTTTTGTATTCATAGCACCGTTGGGAGTTTCAAGGACATTGACAAATTACTGTTCAGCTACATTATGTATGAATCAGGTGTTCACTTTCATTCTTTTGAGTTTTCGAACGTGCTACGATTTACGATGTGGCTGCCATTTATCTAGCTTTTTCGCATGGCTTTTTCGATGGCCAAGTCTCAATATATTTATATAAAACATTAAAGAATTTTAATATTGATATGCGTCACTATAAGATGCTGTTAATTATTACGTAACAACTTAATGCTTCGAGTACGGAGATTCCAGACACAATTGATTTTCAATTGTTATGGACCACGATCGTGGTCTTAGAGACTGGACGTATTAAGACAGAAAGTCGCTTAAGTAGAGACTGAATAAATTAATAACCGACTTGGTATTACATGGATCTCACAACTTTTTACCGCAGAACAACTGAGTTGCGAGACTTGTTTTTTTTGACAAGTATTGTTTTTGATGGGTATTAATAGACCGGACAAAGCAAACAAACATTTTGATCCTAAACTTATTACCAATTGGTAATAAGTTACTCAATCTAGTGTCACATCACGTCACGCGGCCGTACAAGACGTTTGACATACCGTTGACTTTTGAGATCAAAATGTTTATATGAAACGTTTCCCAATGACCGCTCTATAACCTATTACTATATTTAAATCTCTCTGTTAGAGATAAAGAAAAGAGAGAGGCGGATCCATCTATCCCCTTCGTGTCGGATAGCAATCAAATGACTAACATTGAAAGCTCTCGAATAATCTCATAAGGCTTGTCAAGTGGGAAAGGGAGACGAATTCATCTGTCTTCTTCGTGTCGAATAGCAACACAAAAGAAAGCGTGGAAGGCTCTCGAGTGTTCCTGAAGATTCCGAAAGTTGAAGGTCTGCGAAGGATCTAGAAACAATACCAGGTATATAGGCGCGAGCCATGCTTCGAGGACAGTTCAGTTGAGTTGAGTTCACAGCGATAAAAAGTGAATAAACGAAAACCGGAAGAAATTGTAGAGCGAAATTACAGTCGAGGTGGAAAAGTGTTAGTGTACTAGTGTGTCACGTGGTATCAGTATCGACAGATCGGCGTCAGTAGTGCCCAAGGACTCTGTACGTAGAATCCAGGGACGGACTCAGTGCAGAAGACTTGGAACCAGTGAGACAGGGACGTACTCTGTTTGGGGAACCCGTTATTTTGAAGATTGGTTTGTGGACTTGTGCTACCAATAAACTCCGGAACTTTGGACTCGTGTTTTTCTTCAATCTACGAACCTGGCAGCTCGTAAACAATATGGTGCCCATTCCAAATATTAGGAGCTTCTTCGGCGTAACTATATTTAGATAGATAAGATCACAACTTTACCTATTTGTAACGGCACAGAAAAAATAAATAATACAACAAGTCATTAAACAAAGAAGGGAGACAATAGAAATATACATAATATAATCTGATAAGATTATTACATACAATAAAACAACTAAAACTAATACGTGTGGCTGATGGGTTCCGTTGTGTCGTGACATGGAGGGCGCTGGCTCAGCGTGTTGTCACGAGTTGGTGGACAAGTGACGCTGGTATTCTGCCAGTACCCAGCCAGAGTCATAAGGCCACAAAGCTAACGTACGATACAAGTTAGTTTAATTGTAAAAGAAAAGTGTGTATTTATAATTTTGTTGTTGCACTGGACTCTTTCTCCAAACAGCACTTTATTACGAGTAGTTCATCAGTCATCAACAGCCTATACATGTCTCCACTGCAGGGGCTCAGGTCTACTCTCCTACAGAGAGTGTATGGGACATAGTGCACCATTTATGCGACCCATAATGGTAGCAGTAGTAGATAACTATGTTGCTATAAATAATAAAGTTTGCCATCACATCGGTGAAGGAAAACATCGTGAGGAAACCTGCATACTCCTGAGAAGAAATTCAAAGGTCTGTCAATCCGCACTGGTCCCGCGTGGTGTACTATGTCCCATACACTCTCTGTAGGAGAGTAGGACTGAGACCCTGCAGTGGGGACATATATAGGCTGGTGATGATGATGATGTTAGTATATATACCCATCAGACGAGCCCCTTCCTTACAATCCTTCAAATCTAACCTAAAAACATATTTCCTTGAGCAGATCGTTTCTTAGCAGCCTTTTTCTTCTTCTTTCCTTCCTTCCTCTTCCCTTCTTCTCCTTTGATTTCTGTTTGTTTATTCATTATCATATCATTATTCATAATCGTGTATGTATTGTGTATATATATATATTATATATTATTATTTATTTATTTATTAATATATATTTAGCACCACCTACTTACCCCTTCTTAATCACACGATTCTTCTGCCCCAAGGTTGCCTGGAAGAGATCGCTTTTAGCGATAAGGCCGCCTTCATTGTACCTTTTATGTTCTTTTCTTTTCTGTTTTTTATTTTGTGTGTGTGTGCAATAAAGATTATTTGAATTGAATATATACTGACCTTATTGGCTGGACTTTCCATGATATCAGCGAGGCTGGTGCCGAATGCTGTGTCCACCGCTATGGTGTCTGTAGACTTCCACGTCGTTCTGGAGTGCATGGGTGTCCCAGGTAGAGCCGACTCGTGGCTACGACGACGTACTCTCTAACAAAACAATTATGTATTTTAATTGAGAGCTTTTACGGTCTCTTGGCGCAGTTGTCTAAACGTTAGACTCATATGCGCAACACACGCACAGGTCCCGGTTTATAGTCCTGGCGGGACATAGTCAAACATCACTTTGTGAGACTTTCACCAGTTAGGTCAGAATATTTCAGGTTGAGTCTTCTGAAAAGTCCGGTTACTATCTACGACAGGTAGTAGCTACATGAGCCATGTTAGAGGACTATGGAGGCTTTAAAAACTCTGACACTAGGGTGTATGAGGTCAGTGATCAACCCGACAACTGACTGATGACTGAAGAAATAACTATTATAAAAAAATACGAGTACATTACCAACTCAATCTTATTTCAATCACTAAGCAGTGTGCGTCGTGCTCCTCATGTCGATCTAATATGTACCTGGTCATCAACATTGCTGTCAGATAAAGAGAGTTCAGTGCGAGTGGTGGAAGTGGAACTGTTCAGGTCATTCCACACGTTGACGCCTGCCACGTTGGCAGTGGGAGGTTCCGAGCTCACGCCATCTGCGAGGAGAACATAATCAGTTGCTTATGTCTATAATGGTGGGCCGTGTTGAGATGACACTAAAAGCCGAGATCGATTGTGGCGAAGTCAATCTCGTTAGTGTCAGTGCGAAAAAGTTGGAGTCCATTTCCTATTGCTGCTTCCTCCCAATCAACATTGGGAGTCCATAGAAAAGTGCGCTGCCAAAAACTTGTCATTATATCCAAGGGCGAAACCTAGTACTTCACAATTGAATAGCTACATTGAACCTTCTTAGTACTCAAGATCTATCGTTTGTTCAGTACCTCTGTCACCTTTGGGACAGCTCGGCTTAATACCAGAACGCTCATTGAAGAGGCTCATTGGGAAAGATTCTCTCGTGGAGGCTGCTACCAAGTCTCGAACGTGTGCGCAATAACTAATTCTTCTTGATTCCGCCATCGCCATTCAAGCACCAGTCTAACAGACGAGCAGCAATGTTACGTTTTGCTACATTTATCACGCGTAAAGACGCCAGGGAGAAGAACGCATTAGATGCGATGCGTCTGTATTTCCGCGCCTGGTGTCTTACAGTTCAACGCGTGTTGTAGTCGGCCATGTCCTCATTTACCGTGTTCCCCGAAAATTACAACTTGGGAATCTTCAAAAGAAGAGTAAATAGGCACCTTCTAGACCAACACGTAACATCTTCGACCTCATCGTCACTTACCATCAGGTGAGATTGAGGTCAAGTGTTGGTCTATCTTCAATAAATAAAAAACCCTCCGGCGGGATCTTGGCCAAGGGTTGCTATATCTCTAATACATATTAATTAGTTTTCTCCGGCAACTTCATCCACATTGCCTTTATAAATAATTCTACACTGACTATCGAAGCTACTCCCATACGAGAAATCACTTCGATTTATTGCTGTGGTGGAAGAAAGACTAACGAGCTAGGAAACGCATTTTCGCTTTTATAATTTGGTGTGACTAGTGCTGAATGAAATGACCATTCTTTATTTTATACTTGATTATGTTACATAATACTTAGGGTACCTGAAACCCCAAAACGCTCCACTGCAACAGAAAGGGTCCTCGCTTCCCAGACGTGAGTGGTGATAGCTAAACAGCCTGCGCACGAGGCACAGACGAAGTGCGGAATACTTGCATCGGTGTGTCTGGAGATATTTTCTATGTTGTGACTGCGGCGCACTGGTGCAGAGAACACATCGGGGAATGCCCGAACAGAAAATACTGGGTTAGTCCCCATGACCTATTCTCCCTCCCAAGAGACGCGGCACAATGCACCAAAAAAGTTAACATAGACATATAGGTCACATACCGAAAACGACAAATTGCCGTATGCTTAAAATGAGGGTATCTACAAAAATCTAGAGAGATCTCACCTGATCTAAACCCATCCTTCCTGGCTCGACCGCCATCATCGCTGTTTCTTCTAGAAGACGATTCGCTCTGACTGGTTTTCAGTTTCTCAGTCTCGTAGCTTATTCTATCCAGACCAACCTTTTGGCTGAGCTGAGCTACCTTCTCCAGACCTTGGCCAACCTGAAATAACCCAAAGAGTTAGGCTCATCTGATTTTGGTCGAAAGCATTTTAGCAACACTGTTTGTATTCTATGGCTGGTCTTGGATTCCTTAGTCTATGGTCTCGAATTCAGAATAGAGCACCCCTTGTCATCCCGACCTATGTGGCGTACGAATCTAAGGAATGAATACCAGGTGGTGGGCAGTAGCATCTACCTGTAACGACATTTCTTTGTCACCAATCCTGTTGTCAAACGTGGAGATTATAGAATTATTTTTAACAGTTGATGGGCTTCCGTTTGACCACAATCTTACCATATGTTAAGCGACGATGTAGTCTAGGATGGTTCACGGTTACCTATAAATAGCCTATTCACTCTGTCCTTGAAGATATCCAGGTTATAACGCTCGGGAAACACAAAAGCCGGCAGGGAATTCCACTCCTGAGTTGTACGCTTAATAAATGAAGATGTGAAACGCTTCGTGCGAAATAGTGGAATGTCAACCAAGTAGGGGTGGAACCTGGTTGTCTGGTTGTAAAAAGGGGACGGTGGAATTAGGTCGAGTAATGCAATCGCACACTCTCCGAAATGAAGCCTGTAGAAAACCTAAAGACTGGATATTTAAAATGCCTTCAGGAAGAGTTCTGCTGCTTTTATGAGGAAGGCTCATAACCAATAATGGATTTATGGAGCTGATAACAAATGTACTTATAGAATATAGTTCAACGCCTGACGACAATCTCATATGATGCTACGTTGACAATATTTCCCGTTGGCCTAGAAGGTGTCTTTATGTGAAGACTTCGAAGTTATATCATTCAAGATAGGGGGTGAGGTATTGAGCTATATTTTACAAGTTACCCAAGATCTACTCATGTTCCTGTAACGAAATTCAGAGTTGCCTACATAGTCCTACTATGTAGCTAGAAGTTGTCAAGTACGATAGGATAATTAGTTCCTGTAGCGGACGCGTTCATTGAGATCTATTAGGCGTACCTTTTCTCCAAGTCTGTCAAGGTGCTCCAAGGTTCTTCTAGGAGCTCGCTGGTTGAGGCGTTGCACTACCTTCTGGATCGTGAGTTCTTCTATCTCGAAGGGTTCATGGTCACTTCCCATCGTATTCTGAAGCACAATATATGCATTCTATTTTTAGGGGTTCCGTAACTCAAAGGGAGAAAAGAATCCGTATGGGATCACTTTGTTGTCCGTCCGTCTGTCTGTCAATACCCTTTTTCTCAGGAATGCGTTAAGGTATCAAATTGAAATTAATATCAAAGACTCAAGTTTGCAACCCTTTGAGGTTGTGAAAAAATTCCATTGCATTGCTCATATTACAATAAATTACAGGAAACGAAATAAACTAAACTAAATGAAACTAATTTTTAGCCGACTTCAAAAAATGAGGAGCTTATCAATACGACGGGTATTTTTGATTGATTGATTATTGAAAATTAAATTGTTCTATTATTTAATACTCGTTTCTCGCACATATTCCGTTCGGGTTTATCAACAGTACTCGTATCTGTATCGTATAACAACAGATTCAATTCTATATTCGGATTCAGAAGTTAAATTACGAAACGGAACCGTGAATTTACAACGCCACAAGTTTATTTTAAACTGGTTCCAATTACAAAGTTTCTTTGATTTCCGTGAAGTCCACAAGAATATTAAAATTTTAACTGACAATCATTATATTCAGACGGTTTGATATTTCAGTTTCAGTTCTATTTAATTTGAATTGTCCACCTAAATTATATCGGACATATTGACCCACATAGGGGGAGGGGGAGGGGGTGACTCGCCCACGCCGCGTGGTCAGGAATCAATATCGTGCTATACGCTAAGACCACAGACTAAACCAATAAGTAAGCTGTATTTCGTTTGCGTTCGATTGGAATAAGTAACGCGTTCAAAAAGAACTAGAAACCGACTTCAACTGCCCTAAAAGTCTACATCATTCATCCCCTAAAATGCACACCCTTCTCAAAATCGCTGAATTACTTTCGACAAAATTCGATATTTCGAATTCGATACTTTCGATACATTTCGGAAGTATGTTCTAAGAAAGAAGAGTATCATCATCATCATCAACAGCCTATATACGTCCCCACTGCTTTGTCTCAGGCCAACCAACAGAGAGTGTAATGTTCTAAGAAAGAAGAGTATCATCATCATCATCAACAGCCTATATACGTCCCCACTGCTTTGTCTCAGGCCAACCAACAGAGAGTGTATGGGCCGTAGTACACCACGCGGGACCAGTGCGGATCGGCGGATTTCACATGCCTGTTCAAGACATGCAGGTTTCCTCACGATGTTTTCCTTCACCGTTAAGAAATCAGATAATGTACTTGAACTGAAAAACAACTCATAGGTACACGGCTGGATTCGAACCCGGAACCCTCAGATTGAGAGTCCGCGCCTTATCCAATGCGCCACCGACTCTTCTAAAGCACCCGCACCAAATTACAGCTTTCTAGTAGTAATTTTCACGTGTTACTCACAATCGAACTTTTCAGGAATCAGACTCTAGTTCTTATGGCCTAGTAGAGGAGATGAGAAAATCTATTCTACGCCTTATTGTAATCCTATTTCTACAAATAAATTACTTTGACTTTGAGTAAGAGACTCCGAGCTAAGCCGCGGACGGACAGACGGACAAAGCGAAACTACAGGGGTTCCTTGTTTGACTACGGAACCCTAAAAATCTGTCGAATTGACAACCTCCATCTATTTTGAAGTCGGTTGAGAATTGGATGCCCTCTTGAAATATTTCGTACATCTGTCTGCGATCAATTTTATTTTAGTCTAACATTGTAGGACATCAAGTGATAAATCGAGTCATTAGTGAAGGTATATATAGGTGTATACAAGTCTATATAGTAAAGTATGTACATACACATTCCCACCTCCTCTCCGCTCCCACTGTTATTCCTGTTTTTTGTTTTATCCAGGATCTACAGCGGTACACTTGAAACGCGTCCACTGAAGGTGGATGAATTTCCTACGGACTCTAAAGCTATCTTGGGACCCCAGACTCGTTTACAATAAAGAAATAGGGTGGAGTGGTAAAGACGTTCCCACTTCCCCCCATGGTAAATTGTAAACTATGTACATACACAAGCAAATGTTACATTCTCGAGTACATATGTGTATAACCCCTTATAAATACATATGTTAGTTATGTCAATATATTATAAAACTAGCTGGAGCCCGCAACTTTATTCGCGTAGACTTTATGACAGTTAGAACCGATCATATAATTTCTTTATAAACTACATTGGTAGTTTTCCCTTCGGGGGCCAATATATAAAGTCCTGAAGCGTTACTGACCCGCGCGAAAGCAACATAAAGTTGATTCATTCTAAAGATTACATTCTAAAGGGCGAAGCCGCGGGGAGAAGCTAGTTATACATAAAAACACGCGTCATAAAAAAACGTTGAGCAAATCTTTTTCAACCCGTCAGAAAATTTGATGTCATTCAGAGCGTCGTTCTGGAAAAGCGTCGGGCCATTATCCTTGACATTCAATATATTGACATGATTTATTTATATTATTACCCGGTGGTACGTACCAGCATACCTCCACGGTGTCATTCTCCCACGGAGGACGGATCGATGCAAGTTTAAAAATTCATGGAGCCGTTGGGACCGAGTATAGTTCATGGCTTCTATACATGGCAATAATTCTAGTTATCTATGCTTTGGTGGAACGTGTCTTTATCTCGATAAAGCTAAGCATTAGACTCAATTGGGTATGTAAAGACTTTTCTAAGGCATAAAAAAATCCATTTGTAGATATTTTGATTTTACATCATATATTCAATCAATCAATCATTTATTTTTATATATATTTTATTACTATAAAATACACCACAACCCCCTCTCACACCATCCACGCACACACGCACCCTACACATCGAGAGGTACACGCACACACTCACACACATACTTTATTATATGTGTAACTTAGTGCTTAAGACGCCAATGAAGCAAAGTCTCCGTAGAATAGTAGGTATTTGAATAGTTATTGCTGTCGCGATTCGGTACGCACACATACAGCCTTTCACATGCTTTCACTCACACAAATAACGCTGCATAACATCCCAAAGAGGCCCCTGCGCGCCGCGCATAGTCGCTACCCCTCCGCCTGGGCTAGAGTGTATTTTTCAAAATTATAATAAACTTGACGTGAGCGTGCGTCAACCCTTGTTTTACGTTTTGAGAAATTATTGTTCGCATATTGGTTTAGTCTCGACATACTGTGGTTGTATTTGATATAATTGACTAGTAAGTACCTATCACATATAAATACAATATAAATTATGGCGTTGCTATTTTAGGGTTCTACGGTCAACAAAGAAACCTTTTAGTTTCACCATATCCGAACGTTCGTCTTCCAACGATACTTTAGGTGACCTAGAGGTGTTTTAGTACCTAGAGTGCTACAGTCTAAGGACTAACAAGTTAAAGCGTTCAAAAAGAACTAGAAACCGACTTCAACTGCCCTAAAAGTCTACTTTTATTAAGGAAAATTTAAGATGTATATTGTTTTCTCATGGATTCCATTCTAAGAACCGGACCAAATTGAAATGGGACCACATGGAAAGCATCAGCTTTCAAATAATAAAGAATCATCCAAATCGGTTCACCCAGTGAAAAGCTCTGAGGTAACAAACATTTAACTAATAGAATAGAATAGAAATAATTTATTCGGCATACAGATTACAGTACAGTTAAAACATTAATTTTAAATTTGCTCTGCTGCACTGCAACGCCGAAATACACACTTAACATTCCCAGTCTCAAAAACTACTGAACCGATTTTGATGAAACTTGCAGTCTTCCCTAAGTTTTACAATACCTAGGTAAACAAAAAAGGGATTATTTAAATCGAACTTGTAGTTCCGGATATATAAAAAATAAATTAAATAAAATAGCCTTTATTGCTGAACTAATTTTTTGTTACAATTTTCTTAAAAATATGCTTACTTTATACGTTACTTATCTTTTTATATTAAGTATCAGTAACCGGTCGTTCCTACATTTCAGCTTGTCTTTCGACATAGGCCTCCTCTAAGGATTTCCACTCTATTCTATCTTTCGCTATGCGGGTCCATGTTGGACCCGCCACTTGTCTGATGTCGTCCTCCCATCTTCTAGTCTGTCTGCCTCTTTTTCTTTTGCTATCTCGTGGTTGCCATTCAGTTATTAGTCTTGTCCATTTCTACATACTCTATTTCTCCATTATTTACTGTTATGGGCTCTGTTTGTGAGGAATTTGACATTACTTTTGTTTTCGTTAAGTTCGTTGACAGGCCTGCTTTCTCGCTCTCTTCCGCTAACTGTTGGAACATTGTCTGTAGGGTTTTCGGGTTTTCCGAAAGTAAGATCAGGTTGTCTGCAAAGCGTAGGTGACCCAGCTTTTTGCCATTTATATTTAGTCCTTTATTCGTCCAATCCAGATTTGTGAATATCATTTCCAGGATAGCTGAAAATATTTTTGGTAAAATTGGGTCTCCCTGGCGTACCCCTCTCTCAATCGAAAATTCTTCGCCTGTAGATTCTAGCTTCACTTGTGCGGTGCTTTTTGTGTATATGTTTTTCAGTATTCTTATGTATTTTGCATGTACGCCTTGTTTTTCCAGTGCGTCCCAGATAAATCTATGTTCGAGTGTTTCGAATGCTTTGTTGAAATCCACGAACCCTATGTGTGTTTTTCTTTTGTGTGTGTGTTCCGGATATATGCGAGGACAAATAAACATACACTTTAGAAATTTGGCACACTTCTTTAGAAGCTGGTATAGACTAACATATATGAAAACTGGGCAGTTCTGGAAATATTACATACATACAGGTCGCATTGATAACCTCTTTTTTTGAAGTCGGTTAAAAAACTGTAATTTCACGACACCTCACACAATAGAATAGACGAGTTAAAAATCCCGTCTTAAGTGTATGAGATGTATAACTGGGAAAAAATATTTCAAGTTTTTATTTGTCGACATGAATAATAATATCGTCGAAATCTATCGTATTTCCTACTGTCATACTTCATATTATACTATTATATTTTAAGTACCTCAAAAGGAAAAAAGGAATCCTTATAGGATCACTGTGATATCGAATACTCCAGTCTGCTGTCCCTTAGATCTGTCAAATAATGAAACTTATAGGTCAACGCAATAAAAAGATATAGCTGTATTTTAGACCATTTCCGTACAAAATGCAATGAACCCAAAATCTATACGGTATTTCCCGTTGACCTAATGTCTTGAAATTTGGCAAGAAGAAAGGTTTTACAGCACAACCATAGGAATAAATCTGAATTTTTTAATTGTAACACAGTAAAATTGATTTTTTAATGTTTACAAACTTAACTTCGTAATATGTAATTTAGCTTAGAATTTCATTTTCGGTAGAGCATTGTTGGGTGCATATTACCATACCTATTATTTATGATTTTCAGTATGTCATTAATTCATATTCTGTACGGAATCCTCGGTGCACGAGTCCGACTTGCTCTTGACCGGTTTTTGAGTTGTTGGAGAGCCATTTCAAGCTCTTGCTGGCTGATCTCCGGGATATCTGTGTCGGGTCATATAGTCTCCGTAGCGATTTGTACATGCGATGTCCATATAACTTCTCGTTCTCTCTCAAGACTTTCAATAATAATAAATAACAAAAAATAATATAAAAAAGCTTTTAAAAAAGTTATAAATAAACGGATGTCCATGCAATAAATGTTATGTTTTTTCTGTGTTTTTTTTCTGTTTAGATATTTTACAGTGGTACGGAACCCTTTGTATGCGAGTCCGACTCGAACTTTAACATTAAAAAAATATTTGAAACATAAGTCACTTATTCATAAATCATATTTAATTATTTACACGTAACAAAACGTAACAACAACTAAGAATTTCAGGGAAAATGTTCTGTTCTAGAGATAAAATAAATTTCCTTAGAATTATTTGTCTTTATATTTGTTTATTTAGATCAATCTAAACATTAAAACTAACAGGTAAAACCATTATAGCTCGAGAAAGGGTATCTATCGATATATTTTTCCCACCACTATTAGTCGAAAAAATCGATAAAGCTTATTGACATCACTAATGCATGCTTACTTTATTTTTATACATATAATACACAGTATATAGTTGTGATATAGTGTACCCTGCCTCCCGAACCGAACTGTGCGAGAAGGACAGTTGAAGCTTTTTTTGGTATTTGCCTAGTTTTGCCGTGAAATTAAGGGTTTGGGATATAGCTGTTTTCTCAACGAAACGTTAGCCAAATTCAATCATTTTGATCTTATTCTCTTTATCAAAGAATAATCTAGGCCCGTTGGTTTTGCTTTTTCTGAAAATGTTACGTTTACTCTAAATAATGAGTACCATAAGTTGAAAGAAATTTTTTCTGAAATTTTGAGTTTTGAGATGCCCATAATTCTAATTGTAGACAAAATATTGAAAAAAGCAAAACCAACGGGCCTAGATTATTCTTTGATAAAGAGAATAAGATCAAAATGATTGAATTTGGCTAACGTTTCGTTGAGAAAACAGCTATATCCCAAACCCTTAATTTCATATGAAATTTTTTATCTGCTGTTCCCTCTTAAAACCACATATTGGTTACTAGCTTCCGCCCGCGACTTTGTCCGCGTGTACTTCAGGATGTATTCTACTTATTCGATAGGCACAGGTGACGTATATGACAAATTATTATACAGCATAATGTACAAAATAGTGTTTATTCTGTTACGTAGTCTAATAGTTTAAAGAAACAAAATAAATTTCAATATCTGACGTAGTACATTCAAATAGTTTTTACACTAATATTATAAACGCGAAAGTTTGTATATACGAATTACATATTCTATGGTCGGTTGCTAGGCAACGCGTTTTTGTTATGCCAAAATTGCCCATGTAATCCCACTAATATTATAAGTGTGATTTTGTACAATTTACACAATATGTCTTTATAAATTATAGCCTATATGTTATTCTGATGTATAAGCTATATTATTGTAAAGTTTCATTCAAATCCATTCAGTAGTTTTTCCGTGAAAGCGTCACAAACATCCAAACATCTAAACATCCAAACTTTCACACTTATAATATTAGTAGGATTTGATTTTATAAATTATATAATCCGGAGGGGTGAGGCGCTGGATGCTGAAATACAGGTTTCTACCTAGTTCAGCAACGGAGGCCTTTACACTTAATTTTGTCCAACTTTTTAAACATAAGTAGTTTATAAGTAAAATGTACCGAAATATTCTGGAGAATAAATACTTTTTATTATTATTATTTGTGAATATTGGTAAATATTACAGGTGGATCATAGTTCGTAACATACAATTCAGTTTCACAATATTCAGCTAACTATGAGCATAAAAATATAAAATTAGAAATAATGTCCAAAAATAAATAATTAAATGTCAAAATAAATTATTAAAATTAAAGGTCAGTTTATCTAATCAAGCATTAAATATAAATGTCCAAAATATGTCTAGATTTACAAATAATTCTTTTACTTTTCGAATTAGTTAAAGTGTATGCTTCTTTTAAAAAAACAATGACATTCATTTGACCCCACATTCATACACTTCGTAATGAAACAGATTTCTAAAGGCAAAGGAACAAAGCCATACAGCCTACTCTGAACATATCTTTTCTTTAGTTTTCTCAATAAAATGTATAATGTGTACATTCTATCGCTTGTTTTGACGATTCTTGACGAGAATTTCAAAGGCCAGCCTTGGTTTCAACATAATTCGAAAGAATCCATATGCCGAATGTACTCGACATGGTAAACTCTTCCTATCGCGTCGACACCCTCGCAATTTTGCGTAATTGATACTATAACACCGTCCGTGACACTTTTTGCACTATATCACACCATTATAACACAAAAAACACACATAACAGTATTATTAATGAATTACGAAAAATTGCAATCAACCACCATTATTCAAGTTCGCGCCAAGAATCCAGATTTCTAAATACTCAAAACTCAAAACTTGCAAAATAGGATTGACATTGATAGTTGACATTTGTTGACATACTAAGGACACCGTGTTCATTTCATGGTTGTTATTATTTTCAATAAAACTTCTAACTGTGTGGTTCGCGTCATAGTGTATGAACTTATGACGTCATAAGTTCACGCGGTGTCGTGATCAAGGTAGATCTAAAACCAATGAATAAATCTTATCTAGTGATCTTAGAAGCGAAATATTCAAAATAGTTTTGTCATAATATAAAAGCGAATAATTTTTTGGGCATGCCGAATAGCTACGAAGCCACAGGCATCAGCCAGGAAGCGTTCACAGCTGGCCATAGACGTCCTCAACGGTATGGCTCATAGACCAGTCCCAAAACACTTGCATTTATTAGGTCGTCGGTACATATACTAGGACATAGACATATCATCAACAGCCTATATTATGCATAGAGAGTGCATGGGACATAGTACACCACGCGGGACCAGTGCGCATTGGTAGACTTTACACACACCTTTGAACTTCTTCTCAGGTTCACGATGTTTTCCTTCACCGAAAAGCCAATGGTAATGATGTTTATCATTCGTACATAAATAACAAATTGTAACTCATTGGTACGAGCCAGGATCGAACGCAGACCTCGATTGTTCAAGAACTGACGCTCAACACAACTACCACGGACATTTACGAGTACACTGTAATAAATCTTTAACACATCAGTTACCAGTTAATCCGACGAGTCAGTGAGCTGAAGTGGCAATGGGCAGGCCACATCGCTCGAAGAACCGATAACCGGTGGGGAGTAAAGGAGTGGCGACCACGTACCGGGAAACGTCTACCAGGCCGTCGCCCTACTAGATGGACCGACGACCTGGTTAGAGTCGCAGGGAGTCGCTGGATGCAGGTGGCTCGGGACCGGTCGATGTGGCGTACCATGAGGGAGGCCTATGTCCAGCAGTAGACGTTTCCCGGCTGATGATGATGATGATGACACCAGGTACCGTCGAAGTTTTAACACACACCATTCATTTTGAGTCAGTGGCAATTAACAACCTTTAGTTCTATACTCTAACTAAATCCAATTAGGGGATTGACTATGGAAATCAATTACCTAAATTAAATAATATTCTTGATAGCGTCATACATACGCAGTATTCGTGTCGTATTGAATTATTGAGAGCCACGGTAGCTCAGTTGTGTAGAGCGTCAGTCCTTGAACAATAGAGGTCTGGGTTCGATCCAATCAGTTCCAATTTGTTATGATACAAATCATTACCATTGGCTTTTCCGTGAAGGAAAACATTGTGAACAAACCTGCACACTCCTGAGAAGAAATTCAAAGGTGTGTGTGAAGTCTACCAATGCGCACTGGGCCCGCGTGGTGTACTATGTCCCATACACTCTCTGTAGGAGAGTAGGACTGAGCTACTGCAGTGGATATATAGGCTGTTGATGATATAATTCAGACAACTCCTTCTGTCTTTCTGTCTGAGGTTTCTAGCGCCTAAACATTAATAGATGAAATGTCCGAACTTTAGAAATGGTGTCATATTACGTTATATTTAGAGGGGGCGCCCACACATGGCAAGGCGGGGGTTTGTAAATGAATCATTAATTACCTTCGGCCTGTGGGGTGTAATTATGTCATTGAATCAAGTATTTTTGTCCTTCCTTTATGTCGTAACGAAGAGTGAGAGAGACAATTTTGAACCTTCATAAATCAAAAGGTCGAATAAATCCGCCGCGCCCTAATCGGTACACGCTTGCATTTGCAATCCTAAGGTCCCGGATTAGATTCCCAGTGCGGTATCGATACTAGGTTTGGTCGGTGGTAGCATGTTCTATGTCCGCCTGTCTAGCTTCCACCATGTTACCTAAGTCTGCCGCCAAACAGCAATTACAGTAGCATGAAAGGTAGCAGAGTTTCATACACTCGTAGCTGTATTTTAGACCATTTCCATACAAAATTCAAGTGAACCAAAACCTATAGGGTACTTCCCGTTGACAGAACCCTGAAATTTGGCAAGAAGAAAGGTTGTACAGCACAACCATAGGCATAAATCTAAAAGTCAGGATTTTGTAAATTAAAACACAGCAAAAATAGCTTTTTTATGTTTACAAACTTAACTTGTAGTTGAAGGCCATACGTACCCGATATTATGGTATATAATATGTACCTGAAACTGTAACGAAGTGGCACTAACTTGATGATATCTACCTAATTTTCATCTCTGAAATATTACAGTGTAACTGTAGCGATGGTAGTCCATAGCTGGGTACCCTGAGACCGCGTGGTCCGACTGCCTAGTCCGACCACGCGGAATTGAGATTCCGCGTGGTCGGACTATCGAGATACGAGAACTTTTTACTATAGGTTCGACTAAATAAATTTAACTGTGAGAAAGACAATACAAATTGGAGATTTATTTTGAATGTAGTATACTCGTATATTGGATAAGACGCGCAGTGGATAAGACGCGGACTCTCAATCCGAGGGTTCCGGGTTCGAATCCAGCCGTGTACCTGTGAGTTGTTTTTCAAATCAAGTACATTATCCGATTGCTTAACGGTGAAGGAAAACATAGTGAGGAAACCTGCATGTCTTGAACAGGCATGTGAAGTCTGCCAATGCGCACGGGTCCCGCGTCCCATACACTCTCTATAGGAGAGTAGGCCTGAGCCCTTGCAGTGGGGACGTATATAGGCTGTTGATGTAGTATATATCTATCTATCGAGGGTTATAGAAATGTGGCTATTATCGCGGGTTTCATTTTTTCGTAAATTCTAATTTTGCTAATACACTGTTTTTAAATATATATAGAAGATTCTTTATACGAGTATCATTCTAAAAATCTGTTTCAAGTTAATTGACCATATCTTGTAACATACTGATCGTTGGGTAGATAGAGTTGAGTGGAGTCAGGAGGAGACGGACGGTATCCAGATGGGGCGCGTCCGTATACATGCATTCCCACTCGGCTTGATACAGTTGGTGCAGAAGACAAAAAAATTCGAATGTTTTTTCCTACTTATTTACAGGATTCTTCTGCCCCAAGGTTGCCTGGAAGAGATCGCTCTTAGCGATAAGGCCGCCTGCATTGTACCTTTTATGTTCTTTTCTGTTTTGTGTGTGTATGTGTGTGCAATAAAGATTATTTGAATTGAATTAACCGTGGACGCTTGTAAGCAAACATTCGGACGTTCCTTTGACAACAAGATGTTCCCTTCACCTTGTCAGAGAGCTTGACTTTGTTCTGGCCATTGATTGTTTTTTTAGTAAGCTATAAAACTTGTGTAAACATGTCCGTGAGCAATGGTTTACGTTACGGCAGTTTGATTGTCCGTATCCAGAATTGTACTGGAATAGATTGACTACCAAAGGATGAGATAAAACCCCTACTGTCAATTGTTTCTGGAAAGATCTTAGGAGTTTAACATAGTGGCGCCTGCTACTTTGCGTCATCAGCCGGGAAACGTCCACTGGACTCCCTCATGGTACTCCACATCGAACGGTCCCGAGCCACCCGCATCCAGCCATCTAGTAGGGGGACGGCCTGGTAGACGTTTCCCGATACGTTTTATTAGCGACTTTGCGTGGACTTCATTAACGGCATAAAAAGCAGCCTTCAATTATACTTATAAACAAAAACGGTCAAGTGCGAGTGGTACTCGCGTACTTCCGTACAGAATATGAATTAATGACATACTGAAAATCATAAATAATAGGTACGGTAATATGCACCCAACAGTGCTCTACCGAAAATGTTCTTAATTCTGATTGAAAAACCAACTTAACTTTGCAGCTAAATAGTATTTGTTGTTGCGGCAACAGAAATATATCATCTGTGAACATGTCAACTGTCTAACTATCACGGTTCATGAGATACAGCCTGGTGACAGACGGACAGCGGAGTCTTAGTAATAGGGTCCCGTTGGTTACCCGTAAAAACCGCATCAAAATCGGTCCATCCGTTCGAGAGCTACGATGCCACAGAGCAGACATTGGCGTCAAACTTATAACACCCCTGTATTTGCGTCGGGGGTTAAAATAGAGTGGTGGATGACTGGCTATTGATTCGTTTGTAAATATTTACGTACCAAAGTGCACCTTGGAGTGATTTATTACGATTACATAGCAATCCTTCAACGCTCAATACTGATATAAAGATAGTTTTCAGGCCTTAAGTGCTTACCACAATGCCTCAAGACAAAAGTCTTCAACCAGTGCGTCCTACCCGTGATGACTTACGGAGCCGAAACGTGGACACTCACGGCACGACTGATACACAAATTTAAAGTCGCTC
This sequence comes from Carcina quercana, assembly GCA_910589575.2. Classification (NCBI taxonomy): domain Eukaryota; kingdom Metazoa; phylum Arthropoda; class Insecta; order Lepidoptera; family Depressariidae; genus Carcina; species Carcina quercana. The sequence goes on along the minus strand of OU342455.1, from coordinate 5,592,784 downwards.
AGCGGGCTATGGTGCGGGCTATGCTCGGAGTCTCTCTGATGGATCGCATTCGGAACGAAGTGATCCGTCAGAGAACCAAAGTGACCGACATAGCTCACCGTATTAGCAAGCTGAAGTGGCAGTGGGCCGGTCATATTTGCCGAAGGACAGACAGTCGATGGAGCAGACGAGTTCTCGAGTGGAGACCACGCCTAGGCAAACGTAGTGTAGGACGTCCCCCGGCGAGGTGGAAAGACGACTTACGTAGGGTAGCCGGACGTGAATGGATGCGGAGAGCAGAGGACCGAATCGAGTGGCGCACTCTGGGAGAGGCCTATGTCCAGCAGTGGACTGCCGCAGGCTGTACATGATGAAGTGCTTACGCGTATTGCACTAAAAACTTTCATAAATAAGATCATTGTTGCAGAGCGAATGATAGTTACGGCATGTTACGGATTACGGAAGAACGGGAGTACTTACGCTCAGAAAGCTTCCATTCATTTTGGCATAATCTTTTAAAATAGAACAGCTGGCTTTGATATGTAGGTTAGGGTAGGTAATGAGATGGGATTATATAGTCGCGTAATAATAATAATAAGTTTATTCGTTAATCATCTTATACATATTTCAACTTAGATCGAACAAAACTAATTTATACATCACTAAATATTCAACGACCTCTGTTGTAGGCACCGCCTGTGTCACAGAGGTCTACCTTCCTGTTGCACAAATAATTTTTATAAATGTTACTGCACACAAATCTAATATATATAAACAAAACAAAAAGATAATTATGATTGTGAGAGAAATGTTATTTAAATATTTCTAAGGCGGCACGAGAGCGTGTGTGTGAGTGTGAGTTGTGTGAGTGATTTACTATTATGAAATTTTATTTTAAATTAACTTCACAATGAATTTAAAACCTTATTAGGAACCAATAGTTTTAATGGATCAACATTTATTTTTATTTCATTATTTTCATTTGTTCTATTTAATAATTTTTTAGGATTATTCCCCTATATTTTTACAAGAACTAGTCATTTAACATTATCTTTATCTCTCCCTCTTTGATTAAGATTTATATCAAAGTTTCATACTAAGTTTCTGTTGCCATAATCTTTTAAAATAGAATAGCTGGCTTTGATAAGTAATAACCTAAAAATAGGACATGAAAGTGTAGGAGAAAATTCAATTTAATTTAACTAAACTTTATTGCACACACGCACACAAAACAAAACAGAGAAGAACATAAAAGGTACAATGAAGGCGGCCTTATCGCTAAGAGCGATCTCTTCCAGGCAACCTTGCGGCAGAAGAATCATTGTTTATACATATAATGGATAAACAATAGACGAAATGGAAGAAAAGGAAATCAGAGGAGATCAGGAAGAAAAGGCTGCTAAGGAATCTGTTCAAGGAAATACGTGTTTAGGCTAGTTTTAAAGGATTGTAAGGAAGGGGGGAAATCATTCAGATCTTTACTAGATACTGAGTTTATCTACAAATTAGTATAAAATGTAAACGTAAATCTCTCACTACGGTGATGTGACGAAAAAAGTGTTTTAGAATATGTGATTTGAAACATTACAGTTATCGAGAACATTTACACCAATCATGTTTTCATTCTACAGTTTACTCGATAAAACCCTCTAGTTTTCATTGACCAAATACCATACGTTTACTTCCATAACAGATGAGAAAACATAAACCAAAGTTACCCGTACCAGTCGTACCTCCTCTTAACTCTCATTGACAAGGTAATTAGGAATAATGAATAAAGTGATTGATATATATACACACACGAAACTGGCGCAGTGGATAAAGCGCGGACTCTCAATCTGAGGGTACCGGGTTCGAATACATCCGTGTACCTATGAGTTGTTTTTCAATTCAAGTACATTATACGATTGCTTAACGGTGAAGGAAAACATCGTGAGGAAACCTGCGTGTCTTGAACAGGCATGTGAAGTCTACCAATGCGCACTGGTCCCGCGTGGTGTACTATGTCCCATACACTCTCTGTAGGAGAGGCCTGAGCCTGCAGTGGGGACGTATATAGGCTGGTGATGACACGAAACGTGGTCCTTTACTGAGGGCCGAATAAAAAAGCTCAAAGTCACTCAGCGAGCTATGGAACGAGATATGGGAATTTCTCTACGTGATAAAATCCGGAATGAGGAAATCCGTAGACCGAAGGTCACCGACATAGCTCAAAGAGTCAGTGAGCTGAAGTGGCAATGGGCAGGCCACATCGCTCGAAGAACCGATAACCGGTGGGGAGTGAAGGTTCTCGCGTGGCGACCGCGTACCGGAAAACGTCTACCAGGCCGTCCCCCTACTAGATGGACCGACGACCTGGTTAGAGTCGCGGGGAGTCGCTGGATGCAGGTGGCGCGGGACCGGTCGATGTGGCGTGCCATGAATGAGGCCTATGTCCAGCAGTGGACGTTTCCCGACTGATGATGATGATGAGTAGTCAATAGCTAAGTGGAATAGGCAAAGGTTGATCACGCAATATGCGTCGTAGCCTCGTGGCTGCACGCTTGCACTAACAACCCGGGTCCCGGATTCCATTCCCAGTGGAGGTACCTATCAATACTCTGATTGGTGGTAGAGCATTTTATATGTCCGTCTGGCTAGCTACCTCCATCTCACATTCAATAAGCAGAGCCAGCCAGAGCCTCTCATTAGCTTAAGATTTTTGGGTGCGCACGCGCACCATTCAACGGCCTTATCGTCACTTGCCATCGTGAAATGAAGGACAAGTGCAAACCCATGGTGTCATTGAATATTTAAAAGGATTACTTTTCTAAGCAAATATAAAGTTTATTTTCAGTAAATCAAGTATACAAAAATTCTATAACGCTGTAAAAAACACTTAAAACGGAAAACACTAATGTAAATGGCAATGAAAAAGATTTTGTGTGAGAAAATCCGACAGTTTCATGCCCGCGTACGCAGCGTAAATAATTCATAAAATTATAATACGAACATTTACTTACCTACATGCAGAAAACAGTTCATTAAAATTCCATAACTTTTATCACTGGCGGTCACTGAACACCGAACTTTATTAAAATAAATCTCCTTTGACAAAACAAAAGTTATTTATAGTTAAAGCCAAATAAAAACTTTTTCACTCCATCTTTTTTTGTGTATTTCCCGCGCGACACGGCCGAGCGCGCGTTTCCGCCGGCGTTCGATTTTCAAATAAACTCCGATCCAAGATGGCCACCCGCTGAATGACACAGATAGTGCGGAAATAGTTTTCCCTGAAGAATATGTCGACATTGGCATTTATTCTTTCTCAATGAAGAATAAAACACGCCGAATGTGTTAGATCATGTTCGCCCTTGTAAACTTATATAAATACAATAATGCTATATAATTTTGTAAATTTCGTACTTTTAAACATCGTGTCAAAAAGTTTATTTTAGGGTTGCGTACCCAAAAAGGGTGTCAACGGGTTCCTAATTATAAGTCTCCGCTGTCTGTCAGTCCGTATGTCATAGAACTGTAATTCTTCGGTAGATAGAGACTTGTTTTCACAGAGTATTACTCTAATGGCCGCTTCGTCAGAAACTAATAAAAATAAAAAAAAGTTAAAAATTAAAGGAGGTTCCCATAAACAATAAACATGTTTTTCTCGTTTTTGTACGGTGCTACGGATCTCCTGATAAGGGAGCCTGACTCGCAGTTAGACGGTTTTATAACTATGACTAAAAAGCGGTTCATGGTATTTTTATTTGTCTACAAGAACTCATTGTTATTTCGGTATTCTATAGCATTGTTGTAGTTTTTTGCGACTTCCGAACATTTTTTGCGAATATGTCTTCTCATTAATTTAAAAGGTTTTACTTGAGATATTGCAGTACTTCTCGAGAGGCGATCACGTATCGAGAAGCATGTACAGGACCGTCCTCCTTCTAGATAGACCGACGGCCTGGTTAAGGTCGAGGGGAGTCACTGTATGCAAGTGGCTCGGACCGATCATTGTGTACCATGGAGGAGGACTATGTCCAGCAGTCGACGTTTCTCGGCTGATGATGATAATTGCCTTAGTTTACAACGATTTTAAAGTTAAACCACAGTTAGATGTATACTTAGCAAGTAGTAGTTCTTAGCAAGGAGGTTTGCGAGTTGCTTACGAGTCTCTGTGGTGGAGGCGCGCGGCCGACGTCGACACTCCCCGCGCTGCCCCCACACTTTCCCGCAGATTGCGTCATCCCTTCGTTCAAGGAGCGTGCGCTAGTGTTTTATGTCTGTTTAGGCTTTGATATAATTAATTTGTAACGAAATATAGTGGTATTTGTAGTACATAAAACAGCGCGTTACGTTTTGATGATCGATTTTCAATTAATTAAAATATTTGTCGTTGGGCGCGACCTTGTTTTACAGAATGCAATAAAACGGAAATGGAAGTCATATTTGTGTTTTATGTTTACTGCTTGGGTATATTAAAACGCTTTTCAAGGTTACACAGCCTTAAAGTCTAGTTTATAAATTTGTGATATAAAAAACGAGTTATAATATTAAGTGGGACACAGTACTTTTTTCTTTACATATAAAATAATATAAAACAAACGCTTAACGTTATCCCTCTCCTAATGCTGTACTAAATTTCTGTTGCCATAATCTTTTAAAATAGAATAGCTGGCTTTGTGCAATAATTATCTTAAAATAGTACATCAGATTGTGATGTCGCGAAATGAGTATCATTAACATACAACTTCACAGTGAATCACAATTTTGATTTTTACACACGTCTTATTATTCTTGTTCAAAGCGCCATCTATGAACAATTAGCTGCGTAACTGCTATTGTAGCTAACTATGAAGTAGTAAATTAATGATATTTATTTCGCTACACTATAATTTCATCTCCTATTTTTAGGTAATTACTTATCAAAGCTAGAAATTCAATTTTAAAAGAGTATGGCAACAGAAATTTAGTATGGAAGCATTAGGGGATAACGTTAGTTCAATTCAAAATCAACTTCAGCTTATTTTAACAAACCGGTAAGTTATTAGGACAAGGTACCTACTATAATAAAATAATGTAATATTAAACAGCAGCGTTGTCCTTTACACTCGTTTCATTTTCCTCCTAATTATTTAATCGTTGTAAAAAAATCCCTTTGTCTATCGATATGACCTACCTGTCACATCACTAATGACAGTAATTTGTCGACAGCCCGTAATTTCGTGTCACCGGAACGACACATGCACAACACTGGCAGTTCGATTATCGTTTAAAAAACACGACTGGCTGGAAAATTTAATGCAATTTTTATTCTGTAATCACTGGGCACTGCAAGGAGTTTTGTTTACGTTTCAACATACCTAAGCGCTTCATCTGACATGATGGTAGCAATAGAGCCGTTGTATTGTAAGAGGGAGCAAACAGAAGGCTCGAGCTAATTAGGCGCTGGGTCTTCTATCTTTCATACACAGCGCTATTTGGCGTCAGGTAGCCAGGCGGTCATACAAAATTCCCTGCCACATAAGACATATCAATCGTCTGCAAAATGATATCGTAATAAATGTATAATGAATAATTAATTAAATATTCCTTTATTATTGCCCGACTACATCATCAATCATCAACAGCCTATATATGTCCATGTTGTTGTTTTCCTTCACTGTTAAGCAATCGGATAATGTACTTGAATTGAAAAACAACTCATAGGTACACGTCTGGATTCGAACCCGGTACCCTCAGATTGAGAGTCCGCGCCTTATCCAATGCGCCACCGACGCTTGAAATATTATTCCACCTTATGTGTAACATTAAATTTTATCATCATCATCATCCGGGAAACGTCCACTGCTGGACATAGGCCTCCTTCATGGCACGCCACATCGACCTGTCCCGAGCCACCTGCACCCAGCGATTTGGCCTGGCCTCGGTTCTTCGAGCGATGTGGCCTGCCCATTGCAACTTCAGCTCACTGACTCATCGAGCTATGTCGGTGACCTTAGTTCATCTACGGATTTCCTCATTCCGGATTTTATCACGTAGAGAAATTTTGTAATTTGCTTTAAATAACAACGGATAATTTGACTTGGGAGTATAAAATTCCTCCGCATGTAACCTCCACTGATTATTCTGCTCCGTGGGCTGCAGTATGTGTCAGCTGAACGACCATATTCTCCTGGTGATTTTCTTTAAAATATCTTGATACGTAATTTTCTTATTGCTCGATTGCAACGATTTTTCTGTTAGTTATATTATAGAAACGCTCCTTTTTCTTCTGGTGGAATCAAGATTTATGAGATAACTTTTATTATACTCGTATAGGGATTTTACTTTATACGAGGATATACGTTGATGACAAAATTGCATACTGTTATGAATTGAATCATTATCACTGAATTATCATTATTTTGTATAATACGACAAAGGAGTTAATTGAAAATTACAATGTTTTCGATAAATTAACATTTATTTACACTCGTTAAGCCAAATATTTTTTTACTTAAATTATACAGATTTATTACAAGTAACAATGTGCTATTAACAATTTTATATCTGGGCGACCGAGCTTTGCTTGTAGTTCTTTAAAACAAACAAAAACTTAAACTGCCCCTGGTTAGCCATAAAGAGTGAAACAATTTGTCACTAAAAAAATAATTATTACAAACTTGAATAAATAAATAAAAACACACAAAAAATAAAAGCAATTTTCCAATCGGGATTTGAACGCGGATATCTCGGACGGAATGACACGTGTGTACCACTCGGCTAAAGTGATTATGTTTGACAGCGTGAAATTTCCCATCATATTTAGCGTCGAATAATTCGAAGAAAAAAGCGCATGTAAACTCGAAAACGCGCGTTTTCCCAGACATATTTTATATTGCTCGTTTAAAGGTACATATAAGAATTACAACTTATATACATGTGTTATATGAGATAATTGTGTCACAAGCGAACGCTTGAGCCTATCGTGCCTCTCTATCGCTTGTTCCGCAGTCTCTCTTGCACGCTTAGGGTCAGAGGGAACGTGACACTTTTTCGTGCGTGCAGCCGGTGTTCACCGATTTATAAGACTTTATCACGTCAAAAAGTAATATTTCCTGAGTAAAATATTAAGTCAAATCGAAGGTGAGTGATGCAGTCGCCGTTTATGTTGATGACCAGTCCTTTCCAGGTCAGAAGCTTGAAAACATCTTCCAGTGCAGATGAAGAGTTTCCCTGTCTTACAAATTCCTGCACTTGGATCGGCTTCGTGCATTCATCCTGTACTCGGACGGACATTGTGGCTTTATTGTATAAACATTTCAACACTTCGCTATAGCGATAGTCAATGTGGCACCTTTGGAGAGACTGAAGCACTGCCCAAGTCTCGATTGAATCAAAGGCTTTCTCGTAGTCCACAAACGCCAAGCATAATGGCCGATTATACTCCTTGGTCTTCTGTATAATCTGCGAAATCTGAGAACCGTTTCTCAGGTCAGAAACGGTTCTCTCGGTGTACTAGTAAATGTGTACTTAAATTACCCTTTTGAGTAAACTCCTTATGACAAATTTCACATGAGAACCGTTTTTAGTGTGCTACTTGAAAATGTTTACTTAAACTACTCTTCCAGGAAAATTTCCTATCACAAATTTTACATGAGAATCTTTTCTCTTCTGAGTGTACTAGTAAATGATTATTTAAATTACTCTTTTGAGAAAACTTCCAAGGACAAAATTTACATGAGAACTTTTTTTCAACTGAGTGTAATAGTAAATGTCTACTTAAATGAACCTTTTGATTGAACTTTTTATGACAAATTTCACATGAGAAGGGTTTGTTATCAGAGTGTACTAGGAAATGTCTTCTTAAATTACCCTTTTGAGTAAACTTCTTATGACAAATTTCACATGAGAATCTTTTCTCATCTGAGTGTACTAGCAAATGTGTACTTAAATGACTCTTACTGGCAAATTTCTTGTGACAAATTTCACATGAGAACTGTTTCTCGCCCGAGTGTCCCAGTAAATGAGTACGTAAACTTATCTTCCAGGCAAATTTCTTGTGACAAATATCACATGAGAATCTTTTCTCATCTGAGTGTACTTGTAAATGAGTTCGTAAATCATTCTTTCCACGAAATTTCTTTTGACAAATTTCACATGAGAATCTTTTCTCATCTGAGTGTCCTAGTAAATGAGTACGTAAACTCCTCTTATAGGCAAATTTCTTGTGACAAATTTCACATGAGAATCTCTTCTCATCTGAGTGTACTTGTAAATGAATTCGTAAAGTATTATTTCCACGAAATTTCTTTTGACAAATTTCACATGAGAATCTCTTCTCATCTGAGTGTACTTGTAAATGAATTCGTAAAGTATTCTTTCCACGAAATTTCTTTTGACAAATTTCACATGAGAATCTTTTCTCATCTGAGTGTACTAATAAGTGTGTCTTTAAATAACTCTTCCAGGCAAATTTCTTATGACAAACTAGCTTCTGCCCGCGGCTTTGCCCGCGTGGACTTTAGGATTTATCCCATTGGATAAATCAATTACATAACAAATATGAAACTGACGTGACGCTTTCCGGCAACGAATAATTATTTGGATATTATTCATACTACAATTTTAAAATCGACATAAAATATGGGTAAGAGGTGGGGGGTAAGAGGGTGCAAGATTCACATACAAAAATTGGTCAAGCCGTTTCGCAGAAGTGCGACCACAAAAACCCATACATTTTTATATTCACCCCCATTAAAAATATGCGGAAACACGTATTTATCTGTTTCCACTCTCTAACAAAACATCAGAGTTATCATACAAAATGAACTATTAACCAATGAATTAATAACCTGTGGAACACGTATTTCTTTGTTTCAAATGTAGCCACTTACTTAGTATCAATTTTCATGATATTGATGATATATTGACTTCAAAAACAACAGAGTTCCTATACAAACTTATCTTCAAAAATGACGGACTTTCGTACAAACTTACATCCCTTATTTTACCCTGTTAGGGGTGGAATTTCGAGAAATCCTTTTTTAGCGAATACTTTCACTTTACAAAGAACGCATACTCCAAATTTCATGGCCATAGGATTAAGCTGTCTGATAAGTTAGTTAGTCAGGACTTTGAATTTTATATAAGATTTAAATCAAAATGTGTACCTAATAATAATACCTTTTTTTAATAAAAATTATCTGCCTCCGTGTCTTAAAAATGGCAACATGTTTGTACTAACAACCTTGAGGTCCCATGTTTTAATTGATTTTTTGTTTTTGTACATACAGTTTTGACCATAAGTCCCAGTACCTATCGGTACTTGGTTTGGATGGCGGTAAGGCATTTTCTCGGGACCTGTCGGTGTGTCGTACCACTAAAGAGGCCTATGTCTAGCAGTGAACGTTTCCTGGCTAATGATGATGATGGTGAAGGCATTTTCTATGCCCATCTGGATTTTATTATAGTTAGTCTGTTATGTGAATATTGTACCGAGTAGATCAATCGTATCGAAAAATGAACCTCCAGGTCTTTTTGTGTATAAAATGTTTATATAATTTTTTGTAAACGACTGTTTGTGTTCTGAATAAATAATAAATAAAAATAAATAAATTGTTCAAAATGTATTGTTTTGTCTATAACAGTTTGTTTTGTATATTAAAATGTTCAGTTATTCGTTAAAATTAGAGTAGTGACCTAATTGCTAAATGTTCGATTCACAACCCGGAGGTCTAGGGTTCGATTCCCAGTATCTATCGGAACTCAGTTTGGTTGGTGGTAAGCCATTTTTTGTCTGCCTGGCTCGCTACTACCATGTTACCTAAGTCTGATAAGCATGATTTCTATCCAACGGCCTTATTGTCACGTACCACGTGCGTACAACTAAGCAGTGGAATTCCCTGCCGGCTGTGTTTCCCATGCGATACAACCTAGATAACTTTAAGTCCAGAGTGAATAGACTATTTCTATGCAACCGTGAACGATCCTAGACCCCATCGTCGCTTAACATCAGGTGAGATTGTAATAAAACGGAAGCCTATCGAATGTAAAAAAAACATGTTAGATGAAGGTCAAATACAAACCCATACAAAAACAACTATTTACGAACTTTTTATACAAACTTACATCGCTAATTTTACCTCACATTCCGTTAGGTCTTAGTTGTATAGGTGCTATGTAACTACAAAATCTTACTGCGATCACCAATCCGCCTACCAACAGTGGTGCTTGTTGCAAATCCAATCATAGTTTAATGTGTAGTTACACGGCAATCGCAAACTTTAACACAAACTTGCATCACATATTCTTTTTGCGGAACTATCATAAAAAGAAAATATTTGCAAAATCTCATTACAATACATGGTTTCGTCTGTCAGTCAGTCACTTCTAACGCTGAGGAAATGTTTCAAAAACACTTTAAAACATTAACCACTGAAGCACTTTCTTTTGTATTTGCTATTTGGAATTAGTCAGGCATTGTAGCCATTCTGTACAGAATCCACTAAACTGGTTTTTGTATTCTGTTATACTACCTATATCACCCTCAAACAATTTTTGGCAAACCTTCTCAATGTACAGATAGACACGTTGATTCTACAGGTGTGAGGTAGCAGAGCACCTGAGTACCTCTATTAGTTTGAGTCTCCTGGCTAAACATAATTTCTATCTTATTGTCACTTACCACGTGCTTACAGCTAAGCAGTGGAATTGCCTGCCGGCTTTTGTGTTTCCTAAGCGATACCATTAAGATAACTTCAAGGCCACAGTGAATAGACTATTTATAGGCAACCGTGAATTATCCTAGACATCATCGTCGCTTAACATCAGGTAAGATTATGGTAAAAAAAACACGTGTAAATCAATCAGTCACTTCAAACACTGAGGTAATGTTTTAAAATCACTTTTAAACATTAACCACTAAAGCACTTTCTTTTGTCTTTGCTATTTGAAATTAATCAGGCATTGTAGTTATTCTGTACAGAACCCACGGTGCTCGAGTCCGACTCGCACTTGGCTGTTTTTTTGTATTCTGTATACCCTTAAACCATTTTTGGCAAGTATTTTCAATGTACAGATAGATGCGTCGATTCTCCATATACAGGTAAGTCGATTCTACAGGTTTTTTGAAGATATCTTTTTATTGCGTGAACCGATTTTGATGAAATAAAGCTTAGATGTTGCCTTGACCTACTACTAATTTAATTGTGAAAACCGCATCAAATTTGGTTTTGTAATTTCGGAGATTAGCCGGTTCAGACAAACAGACAGACAGACAGACAAAATGTTTAAAAATTGTCTTATTGTGTTCTGTTACACTTCTTACATCACCCTCAATCAGTTTTAGGCAAAAAAAATCAATGTACAGACACATCGATTCTACAGATTTATTATAGTATAAATAAATAATAATATAATATGACAAATATCACATGAGAATTTTTTCTCATCTGAGTGTATTTGTAAATGAGTTCGTAAATTATTCTTTCCACGAAATTTCTTTTGACAAATTTCACATGAGAATCTTTTCTCATCCGAGTGTACTAGTAAATGTGTACTTAGATGTTCCTTACTGGCAAATTTCTTGTGACAAATTTCACATGAGAACTGTTTGTCACCTGATTTTACTAGTAAATGTCTACTTAAACTACTTTTTGAGGCAAATTTCTTATGACAAATATCACACGAGAACTTTTTTTCATTTGCGTGTACTAGTAAATGTCTACGTAAACTTCCCTTCCAGGCAAATTTCTTGCGACAAATCTTACACGATAATATTTTCTTACCAGTGTGTACTAGTAAATGTGTCTTTAAATAACTCTTCCAGGCAAATTTTTTATGACAAATTTCACATGAGTACTGCTTCTCATCTGAGTGTACTAGAAGTAAATGTGAACTGAAATTAACTTTTTGAGTAAACTCCTTATGACAAATTTTACACGAGAACCTTTTTCCATCTGAGTGTACTTGTAAACGAGAATGTACATTAATCTTATTTTTCACATCAAGATGTTTATTTCGATGATCGTTTTTAGGATTATTCTGTTCATGTTTCTGGCTGTGATCTTCTAAGCACCGCTTGGTAGTGAACACCTGGTTGCAATGATCACACACAAAGCTTTTAACTATTGTTGGTACTGATGTCCGTGCGTGGTCTCCATGTGCAGACTCCGTCACAACACCTGTGGATGGAATACATTACATTCAGTAATAAGATGAGCTCACACGTCCAATTCAAAGGCACTAATTTGAACTCTGACATACTTAAATGTTTCTATACTTGTCATCAGAAAAATCAAAACACCTTACAAGTTTATGTTTCGTTAGGATTATCAGAAAAATGTGTATATTTAGGAATATATGTCAAATCTCGTTTAATAGTGTAATAGTTAATGTTTTAAATTCAAATTAAATTTTCATAGGTTTTTCTGAAAATCCTTACAAAACATAAACTTGCAAGGTGTTTCGATTTTTCTGATGAGAAGTATATTTAATTAGCAGATTCAATATTTCTGGGGAAGTATAAGTCAAGCAAAAGAACAGAATACCAATACCAAGCTCAAGTCCGATCTTCACACTATAAATTATCTGCCTTGGACTCAAGAGAACGTTGCACTGTAAAACTGATGACAGCTCACTGATGAAGGGCAAGCTAAAAAGCCTGGAAAAATGGCGTAAAATAGCCAGCCTGTTGGTCTTCAACATAATTCATTTCAGAGAGTGAGCGAATAAATTACACCAGAAGAATGGCTGGGTTCCACCTCTACTTAAGTTGATATTCCACCATTTAGCTTGAAGCATGCTTCTTCACTGAGGACCATGAGGGAGGCCTATGTCCAGCAGTGGACGTTTCCCGGCTGATGATGATGCTTCTTCACTGATTAACGAACAGCTAAAGAGTGCATTTAATTGCCGGCTTCTGTGTTTGCCTAGATCTACAAACTGGATGTCTTCAAGGCCACAGTGAAGAAGATATTTCTAGGTAACCTTAAACCATCCTAGACCACATTGTCATTACACATCAGGTGAGATTGTGGTGAAACAGAATTCCATGTAAAATATATTCATATATGTATTAATTTTTACATTTATAACATTAGAATAGAGGAAGACTGGATGGATTATTTAATGAGACCAGACCAGGTTTGTATAATTATGTCATCATAGAGAGCACATACCGTCAGCATCATGTTCAGCCCTCGGGACAGCCTGCAACACCTCTGGTCCGATCACCAACTCCTCTTTAATCTCGTGATCAGGATACAGCTCTGAATAATATTCCATCAACTTCTCTTCACTACACCCAACAGTTTCCTCATCCGACTCTGTTTTTACATCACATGGTGTGTCTTCATTCAGAGTGTGTTGGCCTGTCATGGTTCTCTGTTGATAATATAGAAAGTTTACATTAGTAATTATTTGCTTTGTATTTTTAAGGATATCATGGCAAAAACTAAGACATGGGTTGTACAAGAGGTTAAGGTTCTATGGCAGTACTTCCTTCTGCAAACGTGGTTGAGGTGCACAAAAGAGTGCATAAAAAATTTAAAAAATGTTTTTAGAAATTAAATAAAAATTTGTCATTAAAGCACCCCCCTTTAATGGGAGCGACGTTTGTATGGGCCATTTTTCTCTGCACCCCCAATTGAGGCCCCTGGGGACCCCCAAAAAATGATTTGTAAGTAAGGCCCCAATCCAAAAATGGTCTTCACCAACGTTACTCCGCGTAAGAAACTCTATCCTAATCCGCCATAAAAAAGTGGGGGGATCCCGGGTGAAATAATAAATGTGAACCCCCTCGGGCGTCAAACGAGGCTGCAGAGAAAAATGTTCCATACAAACGTTACTCCTATCGATGAGTGCTACACGAACCTACGGTCAAAAGGTGTCGGGATAGGGTGTACAAAAGTGGCGCTGAGGAAAGTCCTGCCTTAGCACCCCCTTTTGTACACCCCATAGCGAAAAACTAATATACATCACCCCAACTAATATTTTTGCTTGACAACATGTAAAATGTAAATACGTATATTCATGTAAATATCACGCACATCAAACCTCATCACATCAACCAGCAGCACAGAACACTTGCGTAGCAACATTTTGATCGTTGAATTTGTTGGTTGGTTTTTAGTCAACAAGAAAACTTCGTGACAATGTCAGCCGACTCTTAAAACTTAATGATTACTTCAGCATCGAATCTAGGAGCATTTAATCACTACGTTGCTCAATGATAATGATTTGATCAATTTTGTCTAGGAGCATTTAATTTAATTTTGTTTTGATCACAACTCACATGAGGATATAAGATATAAACCACTGAGCAAGTATGATATAAACTAGATATAAATATCAATAAATATAACCTTTTGGGGGTAAGATTTTTTTACCCACCAGGAGAAGGCAAAAGTAAAACACCATACAGCCAGACAACATAAAGTGCGAGTACATACATACGTATTATCCTACTTAATATTATAAGTATGAAAGTTTGGATGTTTGTGACGCTTTCACGGAAAAACTACTGAATGGATTTGAATGAAACTTTACAATAATATAGCTTATACATCAGAATAACATATAGGCTATAATTTATAAAGACATTGTGTAAATTGTCCAAAATCACACTTATAATATTAGTGGGATTACATGGGCAATTTGGGCATAACAAAAACGCGTTGCCTAGCAACCGACCATAGAATATGTAATTCGTATATACAAACTTTCGCGTTTATATAATTAGTGTGAAGACTAGTGATTACTTGCTCAGTGGTGAAGACTATTTGAATGTACTACGTCAGATATTGAAATTTCTTTTGTTTCTTTAAACTATTAGCCTACGTAACAGAATAAACACTATTTTTTACCTTATGCCGTAGTGATTAAATGCTCCTAGCCTTATGCTGGAAATGGAGATAGATGACTTCTATGCCTATCGAACAAGTAGAATAAATCCTGAAGTACACGCGGACAGAGTCGCGGGCGGAAGCTAGTTTATAATAAAATTCTTTTAATATGCCGAAAACGAATGCAGAGTATTGTCGCGATTATCGAGAAAAAAGAAGGGAAAACAAGATTAAAAAGACAGCAAAAAGTTCAACGGAACGTGTTCGTGAATTTCGTGCACGCCGAAAACGAAATGCGTTGATTGCGTTGTTGAATCTGAAAAATGATAGTTCTATTACGCATAATGACGATTTTACTGTTCAAAGTAGTAAAGGAGTACAGTTGAAAAAAATTGCACGTAATTCAACTCAACGCAACCAAACCGACCAAACTAATGCTTTACCAAATGTGCCATTAACTGCTGCTCTGTCTACATCAACAGCGTCTAATACAGGCCCTGCAGAAATTCACCCGCGCCTAGCCGTTGCCGGACAAGAAAGAGTGGTTAGAGATGTTAAACGAGTGGAACATGTTGCAAATAACTCGATGGTTTGTCAGTATCATGATTATGAAAGATTCAGTACCATTCATGATGCGTTTAAAACTAAATTTGGTGCAGTTTGCAGCGTCTGTGATTGTCTGTGGCACGAAAATAATATGAAAAGCCTACCGCTTAGTGCAAAAGAACTTTTCTCAGCTAAATTTCCAGGTGTCAATTTTGAAACTGCATCCATCTGTGCAACATGTCATTTAGCAGTCATTAAAAATAAAATTCCGACATTATCAAAGCCAAATGGCGTTACATATCTATCCAAGCCACCTCCCTCGCCTGAACTTGTCTTGATTTCGGAGTGTCTCATCTTGCCACGGTTGCAACATGAAAATGGTTAGTATGGAATTTTGGAGCAGGTATCCAACGTACCAGTATCTGTAGATAATATGGTCAAAACTCTTCTGTATGCTCTTAATGATGACTATGCAATCAATGTTTATATTCAGCAAAAAAAATACACACATCTTGTTATCTAATGGGGTACCTAAGTGAAAAAGGTGTTGTTAATATTTTTTTTAAACAATTAAATTCCTTATTAGATATGTTCATAATATTTGCACACCTGTGGATAGGTTAAGTACATCGAACAAAATAAAAATTACTATCTAAACACCGTGTAAAAAACTATGTACTTGGCAAATAATTTTTTTCTTTCTTTCTACTCGAATAAAATTTTTATGATATTACAGTTGATCAGTCGATGTGTAATGCTGAAGCCTATAAACCAGATTGATCATATTGAGTTCTGTGAAGTATTTTTTTTTGTATACTCTTCACTTACAATAATAATTTCATGAAAAAGAAAACACATCACTACATAAATATTGGCAGACTTATCCAGACTTATCCCTCAATCAATTATTATCTCTTCCAGTCAACTAGTGTGAGGAGTGATATATTAATGGTGTGCAGATTCCGTTGGGATATTAATTCTGTGCTTTGGGTATGAAGCCGTAAAAATTTCACATTCACATATTACAGTCTTCTGTTAAACCACACTCAACACATTGTATTTCCTGGAAACAAAGAAACAACACTTCAAGCTTTTTTAAAAAAAATATCAACCCCTTTTTAGTCAGTTCAGTTCAGTCTTAATAAAAGTTAATACCATTGATTTCACTTGTTATGTGATGTGATTACACTTATGTTTTTTTAACTGACTCCAAAAAAGGAGGTTATAAATTCGACCTGTATGTATGTAATATTTACAGAACTGCCCAGTTTTCGTATATGTTAGTCTATATCAGCTTCTAAACAAATTTCATAAGTGAATGTATATTTGTCCTCTCATATCTCAGGTACTACAAGTTCGATTTAAATACTCCTTTTTTTGTTCATCTTAGGGAAGACTTCAAGTTTAATTAAAATCGGTTCAGTACTTTTTGAGATAGGCAATGTTAAGTCTGTATTAGTTAAATGTTCGTTACCTCAGAACTGTTGAATGGATGAACCGATTTGGATGATTCTTTTTTTATTTGAAAGCTGATGCTTCCCATTTGGTCCAGTTCTGAGAGTGGCATCCATGAGAAAACGATCTTTGCCTTAGTAAAAGTAGACTTTTAAGCCAGTTGAAGTCAGTTTCTAGTTCTTTTTGAACACGTTAACTTGTATTACTTCTTTTTCAGTAACTATACATCAACAGCCTATATACACGTCCCCACTGCAGGGGCTCAGGCCTACTCTCCTACAGAGAGTGTATGGGCCATAGTCCACCACGCGGGCCCAGTGCGGATTGGCGGACTTCACATGCCTGTTCAAGACATGCAGGTTTCCTCACGATGTTTTCCTTCACCGTTAAGCAATCGGATAATGTACTTAAATTGAAAAACAACTCATAGGTACACGGCTGGATTCGAACCCGGAACCCTCAGATTGAGAGTCCCGCGCCTTATCCATTGCGCCACCGACGCTACATACCTATATTTGCACTAAATACTTAAGCGTCGGTGGCGCAATGGATAAGGCGCGTATTTACAATCTGAGGGTTCTGGGTTTGAAAGCCAGCCATGTACCTATGAGTTGTTTTTCAGTTCCAGTACATTATCTGATTGCTTAATGGTGAAGGAAAACATCATGAGGAAACCTGCATGTCTTAAACAGGCATGTGAAGTCCGCCAATTCGCACTGGGCTAGCATGGTGGACTATATAGGCTTGTTGATTGATTGATGAGTTAGGCGTTTTTGCCTGCAATAAAAATTTATTATTATGTACTTGAAAATTGGATTGTTTCTGTTCTGTCAACAGAGTACTTGCAGAGAACTAAGCTGAAGAGTATACCCCAAGTCTCAACAAGTGATGTCAAAACAGAGCCAGACGAGACAACAGGTATAACTCATGTCAAAACAGAGTCACACGAGGAAACAGACGTAATTTATGTCAAAACAGAGCCAGACGAGGAAACAGTTGGAACTGGTGAAGAGAAGTTGTTGGAATATTATTCAGAGCTGTATCCTGATCATGAGATTAAAGAGGAGCTGGTGATCGGACCAGAGATACTGCAGGCTGTCCTGAGGACTGGACATGATGCTGATGTATGTATGTAAGGATTTGAGTATTCAATATTCATTTCAACTTTATACCTTCCTTCCTGAGAACAAGGTTCTTGACACACATACTGATGGACAACAAAGTGATCCTATACGAGCTTCTTTTTTACTTTTGAGACATGGAACCCTAAAAATGACAAAAATGGAAATAAATTGAAGAAAAAAAATTGAAAAAAAGTTATGGATAAAAATATAACATTTTATTAGAAAAACATGAATACTAATTTGAAAAAAAAAACAAAAAACTAGTGACGTCTCGCTTAGAGATACATTTTCTCTACGTTTATCCCAAAATGATTTAAAAAATAAATGTGCACACAAGCCAGGGCAGGCCGATAGAGTTTTATAAAAGAGTTCAAATTTGGCCTGCACTTGTACACTATTTAAAAAATCAAGTAACAATCTAAATATGTGGAGAACAATACTAGAATTACATTTTTGCATTTATTTTAATTATACAAAATCATTCTTTTTGTACTAAGTGACAGACAGCATCAAATATCATTTTATGAAAATATTTATGTCATAAACCGAAGTAACAAATTAGATTTAACCCTGGAATGTTCTGTTAGACATAGAAATAACTGGTAGGAAGCCCTGCTGCTCCTTTTTACACTGTGTTTTAAATGTATGAAAATATACATAATGATCACTTAAATAACCTATGTATATAGTAAAAATATACTATTTAAATCTAATTAATAAATAAATATTTCATGTGTGATATTGTGCATGTGTGTGTATGCGAGTAAAAGATAATATTTCTGTTTCTTTTCCTTAAATATGTATTCATTTGTTTTATTCTTACCGACAGTACGTCACTAATAGCATATAGCTGAGTTGTGGGGAACCGATATGGTTTAAACAACATAGTTTTAAGTAGCAGATGCTGTACTCTTTTCCCTATTATAATTTTGTTTTGTGTGCTCCTCCCCAGATTTTTATACAATAGATTAAGTGATTGATCAGCGACATACCGTAGAGTCCTGAATATCCAGATTAAGACTGATCTGAAGATTAGAACTGATCAAAGTCCTTTTGTGTTATACCTCCACCTCATCTTGTTACTGAGTGTAATGTTTTACATCCCCAGGTGTTGTGACAGAATCTGCACATGAAGAACACGCATCAGTACCAACAATAGTTAACAGCTTTGTGTGTAATCATTGTAACCAGGTGTTCACTACCAAGCGGTGCTTAGAAGATCACAGCCAGAAACATGAACAGAATAATTCGAAAAACTATAATATAGATAAATATGTATTAGAAGTATACTCAAACGGATAATTTAAATAGATATTTACTAGTACACTCAAATGAGAGAAGGTGCAATGCATCTACCATGAGTTTACGCAGGCGATAACGTGTGTATCGTTAACTATCGCTCTGTCCTTGTCACCCGCATCTCGACTGAGCAGCATTTCCGATAGTATTCGATATACGTTACCGCCTGCGTAAACTCATGGTAGACGCATTGATGTGAAATGGGTTCGAACCTTTTTGAGTGAAGCCTACTGCCACACCAAAACTTGTAAGTACATGGAAAGTCACTCTTTGGTGTACATCTATGAGACATATAATAAATAGACATGTTAAAAGCAGTAAAAGATATGTTTTATATATTAGTTTTTTTATACGTTATATACTATACATTATTTATACGTTATATACTTATTTGAGGCAGCGCGACTCGAGGGTCTCGAGGAGGGAGGCCCATACACTCTCTGTAGAAGAGTAGGCCTGAGCCCCTCCAGTGGGGACATATATAGGCTGTTGATGATGATGATGACTCGAGGGTCGTTCAAACACTTATAAAAATTCTTAAGGTTACATAAGTACAATTATTAATCTAAGTGAATATAAGTGCCAATATTTTCAAAGCCTATTTTCCGTATTTTAGACGTTCAATAAATCGTTCCTAAAATAAACGATGAAGTTTCTTTTCCTTTCACAAGAAATCCGAAACTAAAATTATACATTCTTTTGAGAGACTTTGTTTTAATAAAATTAAAAAGTGTTTTTAAAGGCTCAACAACTTGTGAGTATTATATTCTTTGCTCAACAACCATTGCCTGTATTATAAAGTATGGAATGGATGATTAAAATGTTTGGATTCTTGGCGCGAACTTGAATAATGGTGGTTGATTGCAATTTTTCGTAATTCGTTAATAATTATGGTGTTTTTTGTATTTTAATGATGTGATATAGTGCAAAAAGTGCATGGACGGTGTTATAGTATCAATTACGCAAAATTGCGAGGGTTTCGACGCGATCAAAGGGTTTACCATGTCGAGTACATTCGGCATATGGATTATTTCGAATTATGTTAAAACCAAATTTGAAATTCTCGTCAAGAATCGTCAAAACAAGCGATAAAATGTACACATTATACATTTTATTGAGGAAACTGAAGAAAAGATATGTTCAGAGTAGGCTTTGTTCCTTTGCCTTCCCATTCGGGAGAATTAAACTACTACTACTTAAAATGTTTGACAGTGACAGGTGACAGTTATGATGTATGTTTTGTAAGTTTGGGTGGTGTCGTCTAATGAAAACTTATTTTTGGGATTTTTGTAGAGGAAATTAAGTAAAGATGAATAAATTACCGCCAAAACAGAGAAAGCTGAAAGGCGCAAGTCGAGAAGAGCTTTTAAAATGTGATAAAAATGTATAAGACTAAGTTTAATATCTCATTTTTTAACATAACTAACCTCTTATACATATCGTATTATAAAGTTTTGTAATATAATTTTACAGGAATTAGTGGATAAAATACTTCAATTAGAAGCTCACAATTTACAGTTGAAGAATATAATTAGTAAAAATTTGTCTCAGGGCTCTGAGAGCAGTACAAAGAATAATGAAAGAGAAAGAGGCTTTGATTTCTCGAAGTAAGCTGCTTTTCTTAATGTTTTTCGTACTCCAATGACAAACTTTGGTTAGGATGTACAGAAGGAGGCGCTGAGGGAGACCTAAGCACCCCCTTTTGTGCACCACAATCGTAAACTTTGCTTAACCAGGCTCTTTAAGCCCCTTGAGGTTATTAAGGTGATTGTCAATGATTTGCTTATTCCTCGCTTGTGCTTGATATATGAATCAAACGCGTCATCTGTTATGGTTATTGAATAGTGTAAGATATTGGCTAAATAATGATTTTACGTTTGCCATAATATATTTTATAGTTTTTTAAAAATCAAATGCTAAACTTAACAAAATATTGTGCCTTTGGTACTGTTTTATGGAAACCCTGAATATTTTACTAATTTGTTCGTTTTATTTTATAACATTAGCAAGTAAGATAATATTATTGTACTCTCACATTATGTTTGCCCGTCTCTGAAGTTAGCTAGAAAATACAAGTTTTGACATGCAAAGTAGAAACTAAATGAACTAAATAAATATTTTAACAAAACTCATCTCCGCCCATAGGGATATATGTAAGGATGACACTGACCAACTTCTTCATTTTCACTGACTTTAAAAAAGGAGGAGGTTCTCGGTTTATCTATATGTTTATTTTGAAATAGAAATCGTTTATTGCAGTAAATGTGGTGGTTTGCATGCCGGCAAAGATGTTACTTCATTATAAAAGTACAGCACAATTAGCCATATTAATGGCATATAAAATATTTAAAATATCTGTTACTTTATACACAACCCTTTCTCTGAGCCACACAGTTAATTTTACATAAATAGTCGTTTTGGTAATTCGTTTATTTCACATATATATACACATTGCATAGCTATTTTTCAGATATAACTTTTAGGAGCTTTGTTATAGATTAACCTGTTCACTTTTTCTCTTCCTGTATGTATGTTACAAGATAACTCTCCAAATTACGAATGGATTTTGATGAATTTTGTTTGTTTGGTAGAGCATATTTCAGAGGTGATTATTACTTTTTGAAGAAATCCACAAGAACCAAATACGTATGTACCCAGATAGTGACCTCTAAGGGTGAACATTTTAGGGGATAAATGCTATAGACTTTTAGGGCAGTTGAAGTCGGTTTCTAGTTCGGTTTTGAACGCGTTAATTATATTTGTTAAATTTTGTTTTGTCAAACGTTTAATGTACATTCTGTGTTGCTCTCTGAAGATGCCATTTCCGTCGTGTTCTGCTACATATCCTGTACTTCGGCTGGGACTACCAAGGTCTCGCCGTACAAGAAGACACGAATCAGACAATTGAGCATCATCTCTTCAACGCTCTGATCAAATGCTGTCTCATACAAAGCAGGGAAACTTCACAGTATCATCGCTGTGGACGTACAGACAAAGGAGTCAGTGCTTTTGGTCAGGTAAGATTTATTTATACATATATACGAGTATACTGACTGAAAAGCCAATGGTAATTAATTTTATTATTCGTACATAAATTCCAAATAACTAATTGTAACTCATTGGTACGAGCCAGGATCGAACCCAGACCTCGATTGTACAAGGACTGACACTCTACACAACTGAGCTACCTTAGCTTCATTCCTATCATTTCCCAAATTACTATATAATTTAAAATTTTGCTAGTTAAGGTAAATTACATAATTCTTGCAGATTATAAAAACATTTTTAAGTCAACCATTTTTAAGTTGTGTTTCAAATTGATGTGTTGGTAGCTCTTGAAGTTACATTGTGTACCCTAGTAGACATGTAGAAACTATTTCGCCTCAGCAGAACAGTGTTACTCCATGGGGTAACCAAACAGGTTATGTCTCTATACCAAAGTCTAGGATTCTGTGTGTTTGCTAAAGAGCTATTTTTATATATAGTAATTTTTGACAAACATACAGACTTCCAGTATGTACATTCCGGTTAGAGATAGTACATTTATCTTTTTAAATAGAGGTAGACAAGTATCTTAAGGGTTTGGCTCCGCAAATTAGAGGTTATCTTCAAAAGGAACATTAGCCCTGCAATGGTACTTCACCTGATGGGGAGTAAAAATTCTTTAGTGGTATCCAAATTGTGAATCGAATCCGGGACCTGTGGATCGTTAATCTAACATTTAGTCACAGAGGCCATTAACAGGAGATATTAATAAATATTGTTGTCTCTTTTAATTACAGGTAATATCAATTACGGTTCGAAGCAAATATATTCCAGATATACAGAATACAGAGGATTCAGTGAAGTCAGAAATTCCATATTGCAAGATATTAAACAGGTTGTTACCGAAGGAGATAAAAGCTGTAGCTTGGATGTCCATACCTGAAGATAAGCCAGACTTTAGCGCTAGGTGAGTTAGAGGTGGATTTAGTGTCCAGTTCGGAGCTAGTGCCCAGGGCGGCAAATTTTATACGGAAACAAAATTTGGATTTGAGCTTGTTTATTCGTCCAAAAGTAAAGGACAATTTTCCATGATATTTATCGCAAATATAAGTTCCTTGCCCGAATACGACGGTGGCTAAAGGAGGGCTATGAGTTTATATGTATGTGCATCTGTTTGCTGAAATCTCCTAAAATACTCAGCGCATGTTGGCAAATGAGGTGTCACTGGAAACGCTTTATTTGTCCGCGGGTTATAGGCCACGTGGCGTCATTGGAATCTACGGCTTGAAGCGGAATTGAATGGCTACCAAAAAGTATTGAACAGCGATAAAAAAAGGCGTTTGGTATCCAATGAAAATATGACATCGTCTTTAGATTTAGTGTTTTAACTTTCTTCATGTTTCAGATTCGACTGTACCAGACGTAAATATAAATATTACTTCCCACGTTCATGCCTTGACGTTGCCGCCATGAAAGCAGCGTGCGTGCACCTGGTTGGTTCGCACGATTTCCGCCATCTTTGTAAAATGGACGTCGGAAATGGTGTCACTGAGTTTTGGAGGTTAATTTTAATGGCGGACGTAGTGGCAGTCGATGAGACTGATGTTGATAAACGTAAGTAGAATTATGTCTGTATGCACTGCAAATAATAATAAACCGGCCAAGTGCGAGTCGGACTCGCGCACCAAGGACTGTACTATTGTTAGATAGTTACTGCACAAATCCAGCTGTTATATTTTAAAAGATTGTGACAACAGAAATTTAGTATGAAACTTTGATGGAGGTGGATCGCCTTGATTAAATGTAGAACTGCGCTGTATAAAAGGTATTGTTATGTCATGTTAATAAGGGTTTACGATAAGATTCCCACGTAAAAGCATATAAGAGAACTGTCAAGAAGGGAACACGGATACCGCTTTCCATATTTTTGCTGTACGCACGATAAATGTGGAAGCGAAACGCTTGTTGCGAGCTGTAGGAGTGTCTACAGTGTACGGGTGAAGGTCTGCTGTTCTTCTGTTTGACCGGTACTTGAACGGCGAAGGTGGAATCAACAAAAATAGCTCCTAAACACACTCTCCAAAATTTATGATGTAAAATATCATCGCCTCGCCTTAATGTATGTCTTATTTAAAAATAAATGCTGTTATTAATGATTTTAGCCACATCCATGTACAATAAATACTAGTATTATTGTGAAAAAAGCGTTGGGCGCTCGATATACGAAAAATGTGGCACAAAGCGCCCACGCTTTTTTCACAATAATACTAGTATTTATTGTTCGTTCATTATTGTTTTAAAATTATTTTATTTGAAAAATTATTTTAAACTTTTTAGTTCGATATTCTTTAAAAGCGTGTTTTTTAGTTTTTTTAAACTATATTTATTTTTCACTTTTTAGTTTAATATGCTATCAAAGCGTGTTCTTTAGTTTTGTTTCCAATTTTTTATTTACTATGGATTATCAACTATTTGATGGTAGTTTCTTTACCGACCGGTTTAATTCCGGAAAGTGAGCCATAAAAAATCAGCTACTAGGGCCGAGAAGGCAGCAGGCGCGCGAAGGAGAATTACAAACTCACAAGCCCACAAACATACAGGTGAAGCTAATAAAAGCGCGTTAAAAAATGCTTTTATTAATGATTTTAGCCACATCCATGTACTACTTTACAATAGAAGGGAACGCGTTCCTCTGGCATCAGATACGGTGCGTCATGGGAGTTCTGTTGCTGATCGGCCAGCGGAAGGAAAACCCTGACATTGTCAAAGAATTGCTCGACGTCGACACAAATCCTAGGCATGTCATTATTATGTTATTTCTACTACTCAGCCAGTTGTAAACTGTATGGAAATTACTTCTATCAACAGCCCATATATGTCACTGCAGGAGCTCAGTCCTACTCTCCTACAGAGAGTGTATGGGACATAGTACACCACGCTGGACCAGTGCGCATTGGTAGACTTCACACACACCTTTGAATTTCTTCTCAGGAGTGTGCAGGTTTCCTCACGATGTTTTCCTTCACCGAAAAGCCAATGGTAATGATTTGTATCATTCGTACATAAATAACAAATTGTAACTCATTGGTACGAGCCAGGATCGAACCCAGACCTTGATTGTTCAAGCACTGACGCTCTACACAACTGAGCTACCATGGCTCTACATGGTTCACTTGGATATGTATAAACAAATCTAGCAAGACAATTTTAACCTGCTGATTGTCATATCGATTGTAAGTCGATTGAGAAAGAGCTACCAGTAAACCATTCGAGTAAGGGCTCATTTTGTTTGTTACCCGATTGCGCCAGAAGGAGGGTTATTGTTTTTCGAGAGAATGTATGTATAAATTGTTTAGGCCAAGGCCTGGTCTTGTACAGTTATAAATTTAAATGTACATTACCAAATAAAAGTCATTTAGTTAACATTTTTGTATGTTTTGGTTTAGTTTATTTGTACGAAAATATACAAACCCATGAAACAGGTAAGAGTTTACGTTGAAAACAAAGATGGCGTCAATAAAATGACATTTGACGCTGTCACTTAGTACAAGAACTATTTTGTACAATAATTAAAATGAATGCAAAAATGTAATTGTAGTATTTTCTATACATATTTAGATTATTACTAGATTTTTAAACAGTGTACAAGTGCAGGACGAATTTGAAACATCTTACACTTACTTTTTTTTACTGTAGGTGTTCAAATAATCATCAAATAACTAAATCTGTTAGCGCGAGTCTACCCAACACAAATATTACTATATTTAAAAGGTAGTCTGTACTACTGTTTACTGTAACATATATGAGATTATGTAATATTAAGATTTGATTTGATTTCCAGGAAACCTCAATACAATATGGCTTTGGACGTTCCGCTCAACCTCTTCCATTGCACCTACGATTTGAAGTCCAGTTGGGTTTATGACGTAGAAGAGTTGAAGGTTGTGATAGCACAGGTGCAAGGAGAATGGTCGTTGTATAGCATCAAGTAAGTACCTACAGTGAGAGAAGCACGACTAGAAACGCGGAGAAAGTTCTAGATGATAATGTAATATCGACAAAGCTCCCGCCTGATCAGTTTAAAAACCAAGTTGCTTACATGTCGCGATCTTAGCTAGACCCGCCTTTTCTTTTGTTCAATAAGGAGAGACGAAAACGCTTTTGTTTATGAGTTTTTATGACTTTTTAGCGTTCATTGTAGTAGTTAGTTATAGTTTAGGGTCATTTTATAATGCATCATTGTGGCGTCCAACTTGCGGGACTTTCACAAATACAACAATGCTTTCTTGTTCTTTATAGTTATGATCTATCACAAAAAACTAGCAAGGGGGAGCAGCCCGAGACACGACTGTATGCAAAACTGGCCCTAATGGTGGTCAGGCGGGACTTTGTCGATAGTACATCCGAATTTAGTAGTGGCTGGACACGGTGCATGCTCCAGGCTGTTCAGCTGTTCTATAAATTACCGGTTGATTTAACAAGTCATTTACTAGGCTGAAAAGAACTGGAAACCGACTTCAATTGCCCTAAAAGTCTATTTTTACTAAGGTAAATTTAAGATTTATATCGTTTTCTCATGGATGCCGTTGTCAGAACTGGACCAAAACGTTTCTTTAAGAGGAGGCGTCTTAGATTGGACTTAAATACACTGACTGTTCGTACTTTTTAACCGACTTCAAAGAAGGAGGAGGTTATCAATTCGACGGGTATGTTTTTTTAAAAATGTTTGTTATCTCAGAACTTTTGACTGGGTGAACCGATTTGGATGATTCTTTTTTTATTTGAAAGCTTGTGCTTCCCGTGTGGTCCCATTTCAATTTGGTCCAGTTCTGATATTGGCATCAATGTGAAAACGATATAAATCTTAAAGCCTTAGTAAAAGCAGACTTTTAGATCAATTGAAGTCGGTTTTCAGTTCTTTTTGAACGCATTTACTTGTTGGTGTGGTTTTTATCACATACCTGTTAAATTATAAATATAATTTGTTCGTTCCAGGGCTACAATGATGAACGATTGTCTTCAAGAACTAGAAAATGAATTAGAAAAATTGTGCCGAAAGAACGAAACGGCAGTTGCGGTTGACAGCGAGATAGAAAGAGACAAAATTATGGCACATGCTGATTGTCTCTTGCAGGGCGTGAAACCTAAAATATACACTCCGTTGTTGAAAAGGCAGACTTGTTGTAAGTTTTTTTAGGTTTTTAATCAACTCACACGCAAAAAACACGGTCCCCGGGTTTGGTTCCCGACGGGGACATTGTTAAAAATTACTTTGTGACACTTTTCCCAGTTTGTTTAGGACATTGCAGTCTGAAGTTCACAGCTCCTATGTACTAGTAGTATTGTATCCATAAAATAACGTGTATTTAATTTGTCTGTATTTAATATTATTATTATATATTATTTATATAAGTATACATATGTGTTTATTCAAGTATTTAATTATAATCTATCAATATCTGTCACACCTCCACACAAATATTGTTACTTATTTCCTCTACGCAAAGGTTGTCTGGTAGAGATCGCTGGCAGCGATAAGACCGCCTGTTGTACATTTTTATTTTATTTTTTTAACTTAAGCTTGTATTGGTGTACAATAAAGTAATATTGAATTGAATTGAACTTACACGTTTGTGGTGTGATTATTAATTTATAATAAAACATTTAATTCAGATAAAAACCACACATATTGTTACAACAAAATTGAGTGTCATGACGCCCCCATATGCGTTTGAACCCGCTTCCGCCCCCACGAAAAGTCCAGCACCCACTAGGGGGCGGTACCGCCCCCGTTGGGATTCTATGATATAGACTCTAGCAAGTTTTAAAACATATGATTTTTTCTGCATATTTTTGACTTATCATGAAAAATGTATGTAACAAGTGAATGAAAAGTAAATTTTAAAAAACCCGACTGCGTAATTTTTTTAACTTTTCATGATTTTGATATACCCAGTGTCACTCTCACGGTAAATACGAATCTAACGACACCTCTCAAGCTAAAATCCATCGAGCCGTTCAGGCCGCAGAGCGTGCCAAACAATTATACATACATACTCCTTCTGGAGCAGTCAAGTAAAAACAACCGCCCCGTCTATCTCCGAAGTTTTCAAAGTGAAACGGACCACATTATTGCTAAAACTGCTGTTTGGCGGCAGACTTAGGTAATCGAACGATCTATATCTGAGATTTTCTTTTTCAGCAAGCTTAGAAGAAAGAATTGAACACTACAAGAAGAAAAGAAAACTACCAGACACAAATGAAAAATCAGATTAATTTTAGGTCTCTGTAAAGAATAGATTTTTTTTACTGAAAATCAACGCTTGTCCACGATCTCACCTGGTGGTAAGCGACGATGTGGCCTACGATGTTGCGCGTTGGTCTAGAAGGTGCCTGTTCACCCTCGACTTGAAGACACCCAAGTTATAGTTTTCAGGGAATACAGACGCCGGCAGCGCGTTCCACTCCCTGGCTGTACGCATGATACAATGAGAAGCAAAACGAAGATGTCAACTATTTTAAAATAAAATTGCACTTGAATTTGCTTCAACCGTTTTCCGATGTATTGCGACAAAATTATTTTCAAATCAAATCTGTTTATTTGCAGTCATGTACATAGAGTCATTACAATATTATTCGGATCTATATACATGAACCCTGTCAGGGCATAGCAAAATAAATATGTCAAATTTTATACAATAATAGTAGATGTCAAATTTTATACAAAAATAATAATAAATGTCAAATTTTTTACAATAATAGTTCAATGTCAAGTTTTATACAATAATAATTCCATGTCAAGTTTTATACAATAATAATTCCATGTCAAATTTTATACTACAATCTAAAATAAGCATAGTCAAACTTTATACATTTTTATCGTCCATAAATTCCTTAATTGTATAATATGACTTTCTAATTAGGAGCGACCTTAATTTATTCTTAAATTGTTTATCTGTGTCTTGTTTCAAAATTTTTCAATTCAGTTGCTAAAAATTCAGATCCTATAATAATAATTATGATTCGAAAATTAAACCTTTCTCTTAGACAGTCCTGACTGATATATTTTAATTTATACGTCAGTTTAAAAAGTTTTGTCGCAACTGGTAGCAAGGAGTTTTCGTACATAGATGAAAATCGGATAGATTTTATACCGGAAAAAATAATAATGATTCCGTATGTGTTAGCATTGAATTCTCAATAAACATATTTCATTCTTTGATTTGTTTTTTTAAGTTACTATTTCCCACTGTATTGAAAAACTTCGTGTGATACACAGGTTTGTAGGTTATTGCAAACTCCTGACATTAAAATCCCTCGCCTGCAGCTCGGGCTTGTTAATGATTTTTTCACAGATCTGATTCACAGATGTTACTGAATGATATTCACTTAGTACGAAAAGCAACGATTTTTTTACTACCATACTACAAAACATGCAATTCTTGAATTCTCCTTGATATTTTTTATTTATATTTTAAATACCTATCAATTTCCTTAAAAACCTTCAATGATCCCTATACAAGAAATCAAGTCATTCTGACTCCGTCATGTCGTGAAGGAGGACAAACAAATTCACTTCCTCATTTAATATTGATTAGTATGGGCTGAAATTTTCCTATGAATATTTATAAGCCATACGTAAATAATTTAATTAAAAATTATGTCAGTGCTTGTGTTTGATCTATTTACTCAAATTTTTATTGGCTTTAGAATTTGACCACACATCAGTCGTTAAAGGCGATTAATGGAAAATTTACAGGAATTGTACAGTAGCATTTACCTATGTAACAACATCTTACTGCGATCAGAAATCCTCTCACTTAGGGCCCACTAAGGAGATTTTGGCGATTTTTTAATCCCTGTCCCTCCTTGGTGAGAATTGTTTCAACCCCCAATTCTCACGTGAGATTTTTCATAATTTTTTGGCGTTCGCACATTCGCGATAAAAATAATTATGTAGTACTAGCTTCCGCCCGCGACTTCAGTATGTATTCTACTTGTTCGATAGGCACAGGTGACGTATATGACAAATTATTATACAGCATAAGGTACAAAATAGTGTTTATTCTGTTACGTAGTCTAATAATTTAAAGAAACAAAATTAATTTCAATATCTGACGTAGTACATTCAAATAGTCTTCACACCAATATTATACGCGAAAGTTTGTATATACGAATTTACATATTCTATTGTCGGTTGCTAGGCAACGCGTTTTTGTTATGCCAAAATTGCCCGTGTAATCCCACTAACATTATAAGTGTGATTTTGGACAATTTACACAATATGTCTTTATAAATTATAGCCTATATGTTATTCTGATGTATAAGCCATGTTATTGTAAATTTTCATTCAAATCCAAGTAGTTTTTCCGTGAAAGCCTCACAAACATCCAAACATCCAAACTTTCACATTTATAATATGTAGGATTTAGATGTCTTTCAGGCCAGCTGTGACAGTGGAGTGATCTCGCATATCTAGGTAGATAAAAATCGTTTGTGACGCTATATTTTTGAGAAAAGAAAAAAAAAACATAGTTAAGCCAGCCAGAATTTCACTTTAGCTATGTTACTGGAGCAAATTGTTTGACTTAAATTGCAATTTGGTACTATTTCTTGCGGAAAAAAATTACGTGATACTTGACATTTGGTTCTACCCCATCCCTTTTTTATTTATTTTTAAAGCATTTATTTTTAAAAGTACATAATATGTACTTTTAACTTTACAATTCTTTGTCTCCCGCCAAACTGAAAAACAGTTTGTTGGCGAGTAACGCCCTCTTAAATGATTCACGTAACTAATGGACGGACCCCTTTATTCGCAGCAGAACTTGCTTTTTTTCAATTGACCTTCAATATCCTAAATCGTTTAAAATATGTAAAAAGTATGGTATACGTCCTCTAAACAACGAGTCTCAGATTTTGTATCCGTAATTGTCCCCGTAATTATTGTGGCATTGTGCACAATCCACGAATAAAGAGCACGTTACACAACCGATTAGTCGACAAAGGGATATTGACCGGCTGATGATGATTCTATCAGACTGCCTTCGAAATTATCAGTTTAAAAAGAAATTGAAGCATTAGTTTTTAATTAAAAAATATGATTTATTTTTAATACGTATATCAACGTGTACCGGGCCGTCCTCCGTCGACCGCCGATGTACGACCATAGTAAACATCGCGGACAGTCGCTGGACCGGTCATTGTGGCATACTGTGGGGGAGAACTCTGTCCAGCTGTGGACGTTTCCTGGATGATGATTATTATTTATTTAATTGTATATGAGTTTTTTCTTCTTCAAAGGAATGTGTTGAATTGCTCGAATTTAAATTTTTTAATACGAAGTTAGGATCAATCGAGCTTGTAATTATCGAGCAAAATATTTAAATACCGCGCTATGTTCCTATAGTGTTTCTATTTGTGCCGACTTCCTTGTTGTTAATCTGCCAAGCAATATCCTAAATGCTGGCCTCGCTCGTCTTTTGTCAAATTCATCAGTTACAGCATGTAGTTAAGCTAGTAGTACTGGGCCTACCGTCACAGAAAGAATTCCTTTCTGAGCCGAGTATCATTGGGGAAACTATATGCTTCTAGACTCCAAATAGGACGTTCAGTCGGGTAACACTGAAAAGACACCATCGCGCGAGACATAGGTCAACAAGTCGATGGAGCATTTATGCGGGTGCTAGATAGCTACCAGCAGGGGTAAATGGCGTGCTCTGTTCTGAGCTAGCGGAGTAAGTATTTTTTAAAACATTCCAGTTGCAGCTTTAAATCTTGAATTCTAATTTCAATTCAGATGAAAAAAGAATGGAAATTTAAATTTAAATTAGAAAAAGAGAGTGTTTGTTCATACATACTTATGGTTAAAATAAAATTGGACATTTAAAAAATATATGAAACTATACACAACTACTTTATTATGTGTACCATATTCGGATTATCATTATTTACCTAATTCAACCAACTCGAAACCTTTTTCAATCACTTTGACGCCAAGTCGCTATCTGACCGTCTCTATGTACCTTTATTGTGATAGTAAAACCGGCCGCGGTCGAGCGAACGGCAATTTTATACTATCCCGCCGTGTGTTACTTGAACAGTATTAGAAGGCCGCTACGCGCGAACAGGCGGTCTTCGCTAAAACCACGCGAAACTAACGACCCGAATCGTAATATTACAATAAAATCCTTATGTTCAACGTTCATATCCAATGACTTTTTGAATTCATAATTGAATATAAAACGAAACGCAGAAGTACAAACGAACTTTTTAAACTAAAACTTTTTTCGCGGTAACCTAAATTACTATGCGGCTAAATAAAAACGTCACAACGCTTTACGATATTATTACGGTATATGAGCACCATTAACATGACCGCGTTATATAAGTTTGACAGTTCGTTAAAAATATTTATTTTATTATGACGTGACGATTCGAATTTCGAACTTTTTTCTTTCATTTTCAAGAAACACAGTTTTCCGTGGAAAATATTTTGTTAAAAAATCTGGTTAGCGATAGCTATTGTTAAAGCTATGTGATATACGTGTTGTGGTTATCTAATAAGCGTGGTAAGGTGTTTTGGTCAAGATTATAGGTAAGATGTCAAAAGTTTCCTGTCTTAGTTTTTCTTTTTTCTATTTGTAAGTCAAGCTTTATAGAAAGAGTTTTGGAGGACTCAGTGACTTAACAACCAAGTTTAAACTTATAAAGGTTGTAAGTAGGAGATAATCTCTTAAACTACTCGTCCGATTTCAAAAACATTCAACATAGCCAATTTAGAATTGTACCTTCAGGTATCACATAGTTTATACGTGTATGAAAACGGCATTAGGTTGTAATGCTTAAAAAGTGACGGAATTTATATTACACAAGGAATTTTAATAACATAAGTTTTTATGTATATTTCAATAAAAGAGTAACCAGAGGTCCCAGATTTGATTTCCAGTAGGTATCTAATGGTACTCAGTGTGGTTGCTGGAGCGTAGGGCTATGTCCACTTGGCTTGCTACCACCATACTACTTGCACTTCAGTGTTTCGGTATCAAAAGTAGCAGAGCTAGCACCAAGGCTCTATCATCACCGTCTGGTGAGATGAAGGCTGTGCAAACCCATTATTCATAAAAGAAGGCTTGATATTCTACTATTTATAATTAATTGAACATGAAAGGTGCCGCCTGGCTGTCCCACTTTTTACTGCAATTTGTGCCAATCTATCGTGACAAAGTGAATGTTCGGTCCACATCGCTCGAAGAACTGATAACTGATGGGGAGTATGAGTTCTCAAGTGGTGATCATGTACCGGAAAGTGTGTAACGGGCCGTGCCCCTTCTAGATAGACTGATGATCTAGTTAATGTCACAGGGAATTGTTGGATGCATATGGCTCGGGACCATTCATTGTCGTGTACCACGGAAGAGGCCTATGTCCAGCAGTGGATGTTTCATGACTGACAGTGATGATGATAGCTTGCCAAGTCAGTGAGCTGAAGTGGCAATGGGCAGGACATCCGCTTAAAGAACCGATAACCGGTGGGGAGTAAACTTTTTAAGTGGCGACCCCGTACCGGGAAACGTCTACCAGGCCGTCCCCCTGCTAGATGGAGATGGTTAGAGTCACAGGAAGTCGATGGATGCAGGTGGCTCGGGACCGGTCGATGTGGCGTACCATGAGGGAGGCGTAAGTCCAGCAGTGGACGTTTCCCAGCTGATGATGATGATGATTGTGGCATACTCTAGTCATATCTATAGAGCTTGAATCTATTGTTGTATCTAGTTATACATTTTCATTAATATATATTTGGTTTGTTTCAGATTTAATTATGACAAAAGAAGAGTAAAAAAAAAGATTCTACATTTAAAAATGTGATAAAAATTTATATATCCGGCCAGTATTTTTTAATTCATTAAAGTAAATTAGTATTTAAAAATGTAACGTGCCAGTATGAAAAGTATTTTAAGGCCAGTATTAGATTTTATGTAATAGTTTGTATTTGGAGGATGGATTCTTCTTTTATTATTGGGTAAGTCCTTTTTTATTGCCATTTTTTATCAATATTTACGCAAAACAACTTCAGACAAAGAACCCAAGCAGTGACAATAAAATAACACAAAAATCAATAAAGGGAAATTTTATGGTACCAAACATCCGATTAAAAATTTTACTATTATAAAATATATTTTTAAAATAAATGTGTGATGGGTTCGCACAACAGTGCTACTAAAAATGCTGTTTGGCGTCAGACTTGGGTAACATGGTGGTAGCTAACCAGATGGACATAGAAAATGCCTTACTACCAACCAAACTGTGTACTGATAGGGAAGGGTGGTACCACTGGGAATCGAATCCGGGACCTCCGCAGTGAGTCCAACATTTAGCTGTAGGTCAGAAAGGCGGTTAAACCGGTGCCTTATTTTATGATGGAACCCTTTTTTCAAAAGAGACCCGTCTCCTTAGAGGAAAAGTTGGGTATGTAGAGATTTTCACTGACTGAACTCCGGTGGCCATCCGCTGCGCATATCAGGGAGCTCTGGGTCTTCCAGAGGAACGTCGCCAGTGCCCACGCGATGCACTTCGCTATTCCCGGGCTGTGTCAGCCCTTGCACTTATAGAGCGGACTCTGCAGTGGAAAAAGGGGCCACGCCCTTTCCACTGCCCTCTCAGGATCAAGAAGGCATTCTACAAAACTTATTGCTGTCAGATCGCATCAATCAGTATTTGAATAGATATTTAATAGAATCCCGACATCACACCCAATTAGCTGTGTATTTAACACCGACGCCATCTTAGACACGCAAGCTTCACGTTGTTCATGTAAAATATTAAATTATCACCATAAATTACAATTCTAAACTATTGTTCATTTAAATTGAATACTTAAAAAAACCGTTGAATGATTAAAGTGGATACTTCGAAAGAAATTGATAAAAAAAATTGAGTCGAGGACACCTAAGCTAAACGCCGCTACCTACAGAATATACCAGGCGCTTCGTGGAAAAGACGACGGGTTATGCTGGATTCTTACCAGCTAAAATCAATCCGGTAACCCTCTTTCGCCTTTGTTTGCTGAGTCATGGGAACTTACCACTCTTCCGCAACACGGCAGGCGGCAACATACCCCATTCATTCATGCATCAGTCACATCCAGCTGGCGATCATAAAGGGCATCAAAAATTCAAAATTCAAAAATCTGCAAAAATTCACAGTAGTAGCTTATATATTAAACTTTAAAGGAAAACTTTCACGACTAAGGTGGCTTTACAGGTGAACAAGTAATAGTCGACCCAATTATAAAATGTACTTGGAGTGGTCAAAAAGAAAATGTCGTACAAATTTCACTCTAAATTACTTTATATAAAACCAGTTCAAATACGTCAGCCTACACTGCGCATGTCCCGACACGTACTTAGCTGCTTTTTAGTCATGTACCCAATGTATTTTTTAATGTTCTCTTTTTTTAATTACAGATAATGAAAAGAAGAAGGCTGAAGAACAGCAGGGAACTTAATGGTTTTAATGGTAAGTGGATTTATGTACTTTTGAGTCTTACACAGTCAACAACAAATGCTTTTAGATATGCCATGTCTGTCCGTCCGTCTGTGTGTCCGCGGCTCATCGCAGAGATTCCTATGTATATATGTTTATTTCGTCGGATAACTACTACATTTCAAGTAGGTAGCTAAAACTACCAATGGAAGGCAGCGGTAGTACGGCGTGGTCCTGTCCCGGTGCACGGAGCTGCCGGGTTGTCGTGGCTGAAAAACCGAGGTTAGGAGCGAAGTGCGAGGAGCACTGGAGTGCTCGAGTTCCCAGGGCTCCTCGACTTGCGCAGACGATGACCACCGAGGGGGTTTTAGCGGATGGAAATTCCATATAACCCAACATCCGGATCTCTCTCTTCCTTTCTTCTGGAGTATGAATGTTTCTTGGGTCGTAGCGTAGGCTTCCTCGGTTTTGTAGCGCATCAACTATGTTTGCGGAGGCGCGAACAGATGGTTTTAGCGCTATCCTAAGAAAGACAGCAGCGTCGCTGCTACGTAGAGCTAGAGGCAGCACTAACAGCGTTCTGAGGGTGATTGCTGGTAAATTCGATTGCCCACTGATGTGGCATCTTATTACAATAACCAAATCTGTAGTAGAATATAAGTACTAACATAGATAATAGGATATTACTAACAAAAATGGACCATGGTTGTCTGAATATTTAATAAATAAATAAAATAAAAATAGGAGGTACCGGCGACTTCGACATACACATAGACATATATTTATTCGGCATTTTTACAACACGACACACAAAACAAACACACAGAAAAATATATACTATAAACATTGAAAAATAAACTAATTAAAACGATAATAATAGAACAAGTAATTTATATAAACAATTGTACACAAAAATTCAATAAATAAATAATAACAATGTGATGTCAGTTTGCTGCTGCCGGCGTCGCGCAGTGAGCGCCGACAAGGTCTTCACTCAGCATGAGCTGCACTTCCACCGGGAGTGGATGAAGCGCAGCACTGGTGTTCAGTGAAGCCTTCATTCCCGACGGACACTAATACGCATTACT
Organism: Carcina quercana; assembly: GCA_910589575.2. Taxonomy (NCBI): domain Eukaryota; kingdom Metazoa; phylum Arthropoda; class Insecta; order Lepidoptera; family Depressariidae; genus Carcina; species Carcina quercana. The sequence goes on along the minus strand of OU342455.1, from coordinate 5,556,016 downwards.
ATATACAATATCATATATCATGGGAACATATATACAAAAGAGTATGTATACATATATAGTAGTAGCTGTATTGAAGAGTAGAGAGAGAGATGACTTCATTTAAATGTTGTGATATCGATATTTATTACCATACATAGAACGTATGATGTATAAAAATGCAGGAGTATATTAGTAGCTATATTTTTGCTGCATTTATGCAACGTAAGGTGCCTCTGACCTTCGCAGTTATGAGTTTCCTCAACCACTAGGCCAAGGTGCCACGCCCTTTGTTGCTATTGCGATCTCATAATTACAGACGATTATAATGTTGCTGGCGCAGTGGGTAAGGCGCGGACTTTCAACCTGAGGGTTCCGGGTTTGAATCCAGCCGTGTTTCTATGCGTTGTTTTTCAATTCAAGTACATTATCCGATTGCTTAACGGTGAAGGAAAACATCGTGAGGAAACCTGCACACTCCTGAGAAGAAATTCAAAGGTGTGTGTGAAGTCTACCAATGCGCACTGGTCCCGCGTGGTGAACTATGGCCCATACACTCTCTGTAGGAGAGTAGGCCTGAGCCCCTGCAGTGGGGACATATATAGGCTGTTGCTGATTGTTTCTGTATGATCATAATCGGCTACCCACATCCACTGCTGGACATTTAACACTACTGCAGAGGGAGTTTCCATGAGGGGTTTCCGGGACAAACTACAGGTCTGTTCCTGCGGTACGCATAACTTCAGTCATTCGTCGTTTGAAGTTCCGTAAACACCCTCCCGTACCGCTGCCAAACCTTAAGAACAGACTCAGTTATACGTTACGTTAGACCTGTATCAAGTAGTCAGACGATCAAAGTACGTGAATTTCGTTCACTTAGCTGACGAGAGATGTAAACTACCGCCTTGAAACACGCCGCCTCGAGTCAATATTACTATATAACACTATTTCCCCATAACTCCGTAACGTAGCCAAGTATATGCTTAAGAGGATTGTCTGTTTAGATCACGTGGCCGCGTTCAAGGTTGCATTGTTTTGTAGCTGTCCCTATCAGAGCCCTATCCTACCCGAGCGCGTACGGTGAGACAGCATACACTACGCAAAGTTATCCACCCGTTATTTGGATGTTTCGTAGTCCAGTGATCATTTGAAGGATACAGTATATTATGTAGCCATTTTTTCAATACAGTATATTAATAATATTTCAGATGTCGGTGGTTTTTCCAAATTGTTCTAAATTGATTCATACTCTTGTAAAACAGGTTCAAAGTTGGGGCTTTTTATTACCGAAAAATACAATACTTTGACGCCCTGTAACTCTGGAAGTATATATTTCAACGAAAATCTGACTCACCACCGACACATATATTTGTTTCTAGATTGTGTCTTGAAAATTTCATAGATTTTCATAGCTTAATACTCAAAATATGACTGGACTACGTTTGTATGGGCGCTTTGACCCCAGCATACCCTCTTAAGCGTAGTAGGCAGAGAGGGCAGTTTCATAATCTGTGGTCCTTTTTATTTCTGACAAAGCGTCTTGATATCTTCTAAGCCGTCAAATAACCTTGATGCTTACGGAAATCGAAAAGATCGCTTTGTAAAGACTGTTCATAGGATGCGCGCACTACAAACGGATCCGAGCGGGCGTGTCGCAATTTGATTAATGGATGAACACGCCTCGACCTCTTTACTGACCTTACACTCACGCGCCGGACGAGGTCGGCCGACGGTTCGCTTCCCGATGAAACCTTTTACAAGATCTGCTCATATAGACCACTCCCTGACACTTGACAGAGTTGCTGAGCGACGAAAGCAAGTGCGGCAGATCCTATCCTACTTGCAAAGACATTTAATATTAATAGACCGGACAAAGCAAACAAACATTTTGATCCTAAACTTATTACCAATTGGTAATAAGTTACTCAATCTAGTGTCACTGTACGTCACGCGGCCGTACAAGACATTTGACATACCGTTGACTTTTGAGATCAAAATGTTTATATGAAACGTTTCCCAATGACCGCTCTATAACCTATTACTATATTTAAATCTCTCTGCCTGCTTGATATCGAGTCCACACAGAGAGGTACACCTGCCAGTGTTGCTGCCAGAGAAAATTGTGACCAACTGGTGTGGCAAATAAAATAATTAATCAAATTCTAGAAACATAGTGGAGACACTAGATCAAATGGAAAGGGCGTCATTTGCACACGCTAAATACCCAAAGGGTAACCAACGGGACCCTATTACTAAGACTCCGCTGTCCATCTGTCACCAGGCTGTATCTCATGAACCGTGATAGTTAGACAGTTGACATTTTCTCAGATGATGTATTTCTGTTGCCGCTACAACAAATACTAAAAACCAGAATAAAATAAATATTTAAGAGGGCTACCATACAACAAACGTGATATTTTTAGAGACGTGCGATGTAACATATTAGTGGCTGCTACTGCAAAACTAAATTGATAACGAGGCGCATTCGTTAGAGGATTGTTCGGTGCATATTATTCCGTACGGAACCCTTCGTGCGCGAGTCCGACTCGCACTAGGCCATTGTTTTTTACTGTGAGAATAAAATGTGTGAAAAACTACCATTTTACCAAAGAAAATGTAAGAGATGTCTCTATTTGGTGTTTAGTATAGTAACAAAGCTTTTAAGTTTATATTAATAAAATACTGAAACTTTGTTTTCTGATGAAATAAATAAATAATAGATGTGGTACAATCCCTGCTTTCGAATGGTTCAATATCTGTCCAGGTCGTAATTCTCTATCTAGCTCCGTATTATGAGAGCCGTGGTAGCATAGTTGAATAGAGCGTCAGCACTGAAAAATAAGGGTCTGATACAAATCATTACCATTGGGTTTTCGGTGAAGGAAAACATCGTGAACAAACCTGCACACTCCTGAGAAGAGATTCAAAGGTGTGTGTGAAGTCTACCAATGCGCACTGGGCCCGCGTGGTGTACTATGTCCCAAACACTCTCTGTAGGAGAGTAGGACTGAGCCCCAGCAGTGGGGATATTCTATGTAAGAGAGCATAGGTCTCAGGTATTTTCATAAAACACGGTATACATGTTGTAAAATATGTTGAGTGTCACAGCGCGCGTCACCAGGATATGCTATGAAAAAACTTAATATATGTAATATAATCAAGACATTGAATTAAAGTATGATACAATTACAATATAAATTATTATTACGTCAAAAGTAATACACTCAAAATGAATGTCAAATATAAGCTCCTTGGGCGTTCTAACGAAGCGTTGAATCGCTGTGGATGAGACGACTTACGTCTTGTTATTAAAACGAGTCAGTCTAGCTAACGAACCGCCGCCGCCATATTGCCCTTCACCTAGTAAACTCCGGCGCATCTTTACATGAGCGCTTGATAGCTTTGTAGGGCTGTCGACTTGAATAAGTACGTACAGAACTGACGTGAACCGCCTCCCACCGATCCGCGATACCTCCCTCCCCCCGCGAGAGACTGCCGCAGAAAAATACTAGCATGTATGATTGTATGCCTCTCTGAAGTTAGCTCTCCGCGGCGTCCAACCGCCACGGACGAAACCTCCGTGGTATGCAAACTCCGCGCCAACAAACTCATTATTTCAGAATGAAGTAAAGAAAAACATTGACTGACGTTTTCTGTGACTTAAAAATTAGACAAAATTACGACGCAAAAAGAAAAACTGCTTTACTGTCCAAAAGTGTTATAATTTCAAGCCAATACAAAGGGGTTTCGAGACAGACCGAACAGTGTGTATTATTTTCGATAGTAACTGTCCCTAGATGACATACAACACTAGGACATTTCTTACCACCCGCTAACTTGCCCTGCCTCACATTTATACGTTAACTAGCTTCTGCCCGTGGCTTCGCCCGCGTGGACTTTAGGTTTTATTATTGATTACGTCATAACAAATATCAATCTGACGCGACACGTCAATGACTTTACGTCAATGAATATAAATTATTCATAACATTATTCTAAAATCGCAATCTAAATATGGGGGAGGGTGTAAAATTATCTTACTTATCAAATATATTAAAAAACATAAAAATTGCTCAAGCCGTCTCGCAGGAGTGCGACCACAAACACCGTGACACGATAATCCTTATCTACACTAATATTATAAAGAGGAAAGATTTGTAACTATTTTTGTATGTTTGTATGTTTGTAATGAATAGGCTCAAAAAGTACTGGGCCGATTTAAAAAATTCTTTCACCAATAGAATGCTACATTCTTCCAATTTGACATAGGCTACATTTCATTTTGAAAAAAATTAGGGATCCTTGGTAAAATTTGAACAATGTAACCGAAGGTGTAGAAAAATGAGTCTTAAAATGTCTTTCGTCGAATGCGCTGCCGAAACTATAAGCGATAGAACAAAATAATGTACAACAATATTGAAGAACATCATAATGTCTACAAAAAACTCCGCGGTAGCATATGTCCAACTATTGTAGTTATGTCACTACAACAACTTTTTCATTTTAAACATTAATGAAAATGCTAAACAAATTCAAACCATGCTATTTATGTGTTTATATTAATCCTTATCCAAATAAATTATTTTATGGTCAAGACCATTTAACTACCTATAAAATAGTTTTTAAATTATTTAAATTGGACTTGCCAATCAAAAGATATTACGAATTAAAAAATTCAAACAGTAAACAAAACCGCCATAGCGCCGTGGCCGTTGTTTGCGATGCAGTCTGAAAAGCGCGCCGGGCATCGCGGCGGGCGGGGTGGAGGGGGCACTGAAATAATTTTTTTAAATATATAATTAATAAATAATAATTTTTTAATAAATAAAAATATTTGTGAAAAAAAGTGTTTTATATCCAAATTTCCAAAAATAAATAATTGTCTACCCCGTGCGAAGCCGGGACGGGCTGCTAGTAAATCATAAACTTGCAAGGTGTTTCGATTTTTCTGATGAGATGTATATTTCTTTATGTTTAGCTCTGCCTGCCTACCAACCCTAGCCTCTTAATCGCTTGTTCTATTATATTATTTAATAGAGAATTGCTTTATTAGTTCAAGTTTTTCATCCGTGATTTTAAAGAATGGGTGGCATTCCATTTTCCGATAAAGCCTACCTGTAATAATTATCTTCTCGAATCTGTCAGCAATCTGGTATTATTAACAATGGAAACAACATTAGTGGAATTCCTCTGTGTAGTCTATTGTCATAATTAGTCAATTGAATCGTTTTTTCGTTGCACTCAACTTTATTGACGATTATTGACGATAAATAATATGATTATCTAATGTAACGTGCTGTACAGTTATGGTAGCTCAGTTGTGTAGAGCGTCAGTCCTTGAACAATCGAGGTCTGGGTTCGATCCTGGCGCGTACCAATGAGTTACAATCTGTTAGTTACGTACGAATGATACAAATCATTACCATTGGCTTTTCGGTGAAGGAAAACATCGTGAGGAAACCTGCACACTCCTGAGAAGAAATTCAAAGGTGTGTGTGAAGTCTACCAATGCGCACTGGGCCCGCGTGGATTATGCCCCATACACTCTCTGTAGGAGAGTAGATCTGAGTCACTCGTTGTCACGAGCCGGGATCGAACGCAGACCTCGATTGTTCAAGGACTGATGCTCTACCCAACTGAGCTACCACGATTTCTCTTAGTTATACATGCTGTAGTATATAGCTCATACCATAGCAGGCCCAGTTTAGGGACCATACCGATACTACGTGACTCGGGTAGGTGGAAAGACGAGGAAAGCCGGACGTGAATGGATGCGGAGAGCAGAGGACAGAATCGAGTGGCGCACTCTGGGAGAGGACTATGTCCAGCAGTGGACTGTTGATGACGTGACCCATTTATAATGACTGTTTAACCCCCTCATACACCTCGGTGACCACCTGTAGTATTATGGCAGTTACAATATGAGTGTTTGCGCTATAAGAAAGCTTCGAAGGTGTAAGCAGACAAATTTAGCGGTGATTTCTCTACGTACAAGATATTGACTATACTCCAATAAAACGCGTTTGTATTTACTTTCTATATATTATTATTATTGTATATATATTGTTTATATGATTATGGGTATTAATATTTAAATAAGCGACACATCCGTTCGCTCCGTTTCCTCATCGCCATCCTAGGGTCCGACTCTTCACCATCGCTGCGGTCTGTGCTGCAGCACATGATGAGCTCGGCTCCCACTTGACAAGCCCAATACAACACGAGTTATTATTATTATTTTGTGTTCTCCATTCTTTTGTTAATGTTTTTTTTATTTTATTTATTTATTTGCAACAATGACAAATTAGTAACGCTTGTTAACACCTAAGTTTAAACGGACCAAAGACCAAAAACGTGTTTTTGTTATAGCAGCCCCCAGTTTTACTGTTGTATTATTTGTTGTGGCTTTTTTTTGTATTTATTTCTTCTGGAATCTTGTATATCTTTCTGTATCGTGTTTGTCAATAAAAATATGTCTATGTCTATGACTAAGTGACGAATAACTATGCCCCCACCCCCGCTCCTGTGACCAAGAGTGGTATTTTGAAGACCCCTCCCCCTCCTCTGAACGTGTCCCGTAGTATCGATAAGTCCCCTTACCATTGTGATTCCCACATTACAACCGAACCGCGAAGTCGTGTTGCTCCCAACAGCGAGCCCTCGACAAGATTAGATCCGCACAGATAAATTCAAGGAGACAGCTAGCGAAGCGAACGCAGCCTCCCGCGCCCCCCGCCTCCCAATATCGTCCGCTCGTCCACTCCGGCGCAGCTCTGCCCGCCAGTGAAAGCGCAAATGTTACGTTCCCACGATACAGTTCTGAACGGGCGTCCTTTCTGTAACGCACGAGGCGATTCCGTGTCCTCCACTGAATACACCTTCTAAATTTGAATTTCGAACCGGCCATGTGCGTGGCCGCATGTTTACAGATGGGTCCCGTACTTATGGCTGGTTTTTATATACAGTGTAAACTCTATATAACGACACTCGAGGGACTGTACATATTTTGACGTTACAGAGAAGAACCATCTGTATTTAATGTAGAAACCAACAAAAGAATGGATTGCTTAGAATGTTGGGTGTGTATGACGCCGACAGTCGAGTTTATTACGAACTAGGATAATACAGCGACAAAAGAACGCACACAGCGGCACAGTTTATACTAATTTAAGCAAATTAAAAAGTACTTTTTACTACATTGTATTTAATTGTTGTCGTTATTGAGAGTGGGTGTAATGCTATATAGAGTGTATCATTGTATGGACGACAAGCTGAACCAACCAAAGCCGAGTGATTTCAACGCTTTAGGGAGTTTGTCGTTAAATCGAGTGACGTTACATAGAGTTTACACTGTATTTACATGCGCAACTCCTAAACAAACTGTCAACAGCAAGTCAATGTGGTATACCATGGGAACATTTATTTATTTATCTAGAGACACCAACAAGTTACATTCCAAATACATACAAAATACAAACTTACATAACTAATTACAGAGGCTATGTTGGTTAGAGCACGTGGCCGCGTTCAAGTTTGAATTGTTTTGTAGCTGTCCCTATCCGAGCCCTATCCTACCCGAGCGCATACGGTGAGACAGCATACACTACGCGTAGTTATCCACCCGTTATTTGGATGTTTCGTAGTCCCGTGATCATTTGAAGGATACAGTATATTATGTGATCATTTTTTTAATACAGTATACTAATGTAATTTCAGATGTCGGTGGTTTTTCCAAATTGTTCTAAATTGATTCATACTCTTGTAAATCAGGTTCAAAGTTGGGGCTTTTTATTACCGTAAAATACAATACTTTGACGCCCTGTAACTCTGGAACTATATATTTAAACTAAAATCTGACTCACCACCGACACAGATATTTGTTTCTAGATTGTGTCTTGAAAATTTCATAGATTTTCATAGCTTAATACTCAAAATATGACTGGACTACGTTTGTATGGGCGCTTTGACACCAGCATACCCTCTTAACTTAATTATAGGTATCCATCCACAGCTTACACAAAAATTCACGTTAAAAAGAATGACAGTCAAAAATAGAAGTACAGAAATATAGAATTATAATGTTTTTACACTTGGGATTTGGGATTTAAAATAGAAATTTTGATTTTTTTTCTTAAAATCTAACAAACTATCATTATTAACATCTAAATCTAAAAATTTGAAAACAGCGTTGTACAGTCTAACTGATCTAGACAATGGAGAGTAGAAACCCAAATTTGCGTACGGAAAACATAATATACGTACGGAGCGAACGTTCGACGCTCCCTCACCTCTCCCCGCAAGAAAGTGACCCGTTCAGGAGCGGTAGTAGCGCGCGCGCGTACTTACACATACGCGAGTACAAATGTCATCCGTCCGATGTGTGCCGGGTATCACAACATTTGTTCCAAGTGCCGTGGGGGAGGACTGTGTCCAGCAGTGGACGTTTCCCAGCTGATGATGATTCACCCAGTATATCTTTGTTGCAGGATGAGTGTGGGGGCGCCGCGCGTTGCTCAGACGCCGTGCTGCCCAAAGCTATGGAGGTTAGTAAATTATATATCTTATTAGATTAGAGATAGGGAGTAAACGTTCTCGAGTGGCGACCAGGTCCGGACGTGGACAGTCGCGGGTAGTCGCTGAAAGGTAGTAGTGTCTCGGGACAGGTCACTGTGGCATACTACGGAGGAGGACTGTGTCCAGCTGTGGACGTTGCTCCACTGCTGCTGATATAGCAGCAAGGTGGAAAGCTAGTATATGTCCGTTGAATCCTACTAATATTATAAGTGTGAAAGTTTGGATGTTTGGATGTTTAGATGTTTGGATGTTTGTGACGCTTTCACGGAAAAACTACTGAATGGATTTGAATGAAACTTTATAATAACATAGCTTATACATCAGAATAACATATAGGCTATAATTTATAAAGACATATTGTGTAAATTGTACAAAATCACACTTATAATATTAGTGGGATTACATGGGCAATTTTGGCATAACAAAAACGCGTTGCCTAGCAACCGACCATAGAATATGTAATTCGTATATACAAACTTTCGAGTTTATAATATTAGTGTGAAGACTATTTGAATGTACTACGTCAGATATTGAAATTTCTTATGTTTCTTTAAACTATTAGCCTACGTAACAGAATAAACACTATTTTGTACCTTATGCTGGAAATGGAGATAGATGCCTTCTATGCCTATCCTGAAGTACACGCGGACAAAGTCGCGGGCGGAAGCTAGTAATATATATTTGTATAAAAGCTGTATAATTTCGTAACCTCGTTATACCATCAATTAGTCTCATGTACCCCCAGTGATTTAGCACCGTCGTCGTTGTACAAATTGCTGCGATGTCTCAGCCTGGTCTAGATTAAATACCGAATTAGGTAAACTGCGGATAAACTCTGAGTTCTGGATTAATTAATTACACTCTGATTAATTGTAACTGATTGCGGATATTAGCGGTCTATAAATATTGGCACAGGGACGTAGTTAGGTACTGGGGCCCTCAGCGTGAAGGCGATACAAGAAAGAAAAAAATTATTTGCCAAGTACATAGTTTTTTTGCACGCTGTTTAGATAGTAATTTGAATTAGTTCGATGTACTTAACCTGTCCACAGATGTGCAAATATTATAAACATATATAATAAGGAATTTAATTGTAAAAAAAAAATAGTTTACATCGCATGTCAATTCGTACAATGTTAATAATTTTGTCATTAAATAATTCACAAGTCATCTAATTAATTTACGAGTATGTCAAAATGTCAAACAAACAAGGGCAAGGCTTGTGTGAGAATCTGGAACTCTAATGTTAGAGTCGTAGGGTCGGGAATGTCGCTCCACGTGAACCCTGAGTTGATAAACACGAAAAAACACATTTAAAAAATATCCGTAAAGATCACAAACAATAATGCAAGTTTAGAACTTACAATATTGTTGTTATCTATTAATTTAATCAATTTTAGAGGAAATATGATTTTAAAGAATATAGAATATATTCGAAAATAAAATCTATCGAGGCAAAATCATGTGAGCCATAAAGAAATACATACTTTACTTACAAATCTTTCAGTGTAAATTACATTACACCAAAAAGTCAGTTTATTTCAGAAAATCGCCCTAACTCTTTGTGCGCACATTAGATTGTTTTTTTAGGGTCTCGAACATGAAAAAAAAGAAAAATTAATAATAATGAAAAAATGTTTATTGCATCATCTACTACATTTAATATACAGGTTTTGTGGTACTCCTTTTAAGCTAAAGATAGCTTGTATTAGGAGACCCCGCTACAACATCTGATGACAGACAGCGTCCCAAGCGAGCAAGAATCGATCTAGAACGTTCTAGGTAGATCAGAACAGATTCTGTAGGCCTGTGATGGGGCTAAGAGAGATGAAATTTCAAATTTGATAGGATTATTGCCGCAAATTTGGAATATCGTGGTTTATTTGCAATAGCCGTGGTATATGAGCATTGAGTACGTTTGTCGGGTCAATTAGGGCGGGGAGGTAAGAAGACACTCCTGTATAACAATGATTACCTTCTAATCCCAAACCAGCCGTGGTAGCTCAGTTGTGTAGAGCGTCAGTCCTTGAACAATCGAGGTCTGGGTTCGATACTGGCTCGTACCAATGAGTTACAATTTGTTATTTGGACTTTATGTACGAATGATAAAAATCATTACCATTGGCTTTTTGGTGAAGGATACATCGTGAGGAAACCTGCGCACTCCTGAGAAGAAAATCAACGGTGTGTGTGAAGTCTACCAATCCGCACTGGTCCCGCGTGGTGTACTATGTCCCATACACTGTAGGAGAGTAGATCTGAGCCCCAGCAGTGGCTGCAGTTTTTGTGTTATAATGGTGTGATATAGTGTAAAAAGTGTCACGGACGGTGCTATTATATCAATTACGCGGAATTGTGTGGGTTTCGTCGCGATTGAAAGGGATTTCTTCGAATTGTGTCTTGGAATTGAACATTATATATTTTATTGAGGAAACTGAAGAACAAAACAGTCCTGATACTTTCTTCACCGCAAAATTCATATATTTAAGACTTGGCTGTATGGTACATTTTGCCTTTGCCTTTTCCTAGTGGGAAGAAACTTGTCAATTTTTTTTATCGATACGCCATATTTGTTTACTGCAAAGAATATATGTACAAGTTTTAATGTATATTTCACTAAGTCCGTATCTGTAGATATTAAACTTCTCCCTTTACAAGGAAGATATTCAATTTGATCAGATGATCTGCATAATCTATATTTGCGCAATATTGGCACCTGCTTTGGTGGCTATCTAGTTTTATACAAGCCATGGCCGGTGTGGTCTCACCTTTGTGATAACATAGAATAAGGATATATATATATATATATATAAAAGTGTTAATACTCAGTTAATAGTTATTGAATGGTGTTTTTTTTTTTAACCGGATACAAATTTTAAAAATCTGCGTTCAATATTCATGCTTTGGCTGAATTTTTTTTAATGATATGGCTCTAGGTTACGCGGGTTTAATCATTTTTTTAGAGTTCCATACCCGAAGGATAAAAACGGGATCTTATTACTCTCCTCCGCTCCGCTGTCCGTCCGTCACCAGGCTGTATCTCATGAACCGTGATAGTTAGACAGTTGACATTTTCACAGATGATGTATTTCTGTTGCCGCTACAACAACAAATACTAAAAAACAGACTGAAGTAAATATTTAAGGGGTCTCCCATACAACAAACGTGATACTTTTTAGACGCGCGATGTAACATACATTTAGCGCCATCTAGTGTCGTACTTATCTACTACTGCAAATGCAAAACTAAATTGATAGCGAAATAAACTAACTAATTCATCTTGTATTGTTATTATTTTACTTGCCTTTATCGGCTTTTTGAAGGTTATTGTTATTTTATTATTCTTGCCCTATTATATATTTTAGTAATATAATTTTTTTATTTATTTATTATTTTATTAAATGTATATGTCTTAGTTTCTTATTACAATGTTTTCTTAAAGTTAATTTGTTGTTCCATGTCATGACATGGAAGATAACATTGTTGGTAGCATGGACGAGCATAGAATACCCAACCACTAACATGATGAGGCAAGGCGACGAATCCGGGAAGCAATTAGGCAGGTTTGAATTGCTGCCGGAAAAAAACTGGTCAAGCGCGAGTCGGACTCGCGAACCGAGGGTTCCGTACTTTGGCATGTTTAATTGCTCAGTTGTGTAGAGCGTCAGTCCTTGAACAACAAAGGTCTGGGTTCGATCCTGGCTCGTACCAATGAGTTGCAATTTGTTATTTATGTACGAATGATAAAAATAATTACCATTGGCTTTTCAGTGAAGGACAACATAGTGAGGAAACCTGTAAACTCCTGAGAAGAAATTCACAGGTGTGTGTGAAGTCTACCAATGCGCACTGGTCCCGCGTGGTGTACTATGTCCCATACACTCTCTGTAGGAGAGTAGATCTGAGCCCCTGCAGTTATAGTTATATACAGGCTGTTGATGTTGGTAGTCATTTTTAAAAGTACGACTGAGCAGTTGCGTCCAAATTGACTTGACAATGGATACACGGTTTATTAAACTGACATGGTATGACGTGTGAACAGAACCGTCAATCAGTCGATAACTTTACATGTAATTAATACATTGCGTGCTCAATTAGTTAGTATGGAAAAAATATACAATTAATAAACGAAATGTATGTAAATGTATTGTTTAGGACCAACACTAATTGCCATAAAAATATACGCCCGCATGAAATATACACAATATTAGGAGCTCTATTTTTGATTGGCTCTGCGCGCCGCGAGCGCTCGTTTTCTACTGATTTTCGTTCGACTTACGAAATTTGGTATTTTTGAATCGCTCTTCTGCAACGAGTGGTCGGGACCACTCTTTGCGGAGGCGAGCGATAGACTAAACGCCATCGTCGAACACTGACATTACCACTTATTGATATGAACTTCTATGTAAAGTACATTCCGTTTTCCTTGCATGAATTACCGGTTTTATTTTTCTGCGTAAAACGGATAAAATTAACAATTTTAAGTTATATCGGCAACACCTGAGGCGAATGATTCAAAAATACGGTCAAACCTGTTTTCATGCGACTTGTAGTCGATCGTGACTTAAGTCGTGTGCGACGAAGTTATGTCACACGAGCGAATCAAAAATAGAGTCCTAGGTCTTTCAAAGATAAATACAAAAATAACTTACTTCTGTATCAAAATTCTATACCACCAGGCAGGCGGGTTATTCCAGCATATCTCCAATAAAACGCGTTCAACTTTCTTTCTCTCTCTCTCGCTGCGGTCTGTGCTGCAGCACACGATGAGCTCGGTTCTCACTTGACAAGCCCAATACAACACGAGTTATTATTATTATTTTGTGTTCTCTTTTCCTCTGTTCATGTTTTACTGTTGTATTATTTGTTGTGGCTTTTTTTTTTGTATTTATGTCTTTCTGTATTGTTATTGTCAATAAAAATATGTCTTTGTCTACACGGTGTATATGATGCCTCTAATCTCCTAAATATATTTATTTTCCCATAGTCGCTTGTATCGTGTTGTAGTCACTTGTGTTTTGGAACCCTAATCCCACCGTTTTACACCTAAATGTAACGTAAGTAGTACAACTAGCAAGGGTTGGCACTATTAAATATTTTGATTTAAATCACGATTTACATCCGAGTGATTTTTTCAGTTATAAAAACCGGTTAGGTGCTAGTCGGACTCGCGCACCGCGGGTTCCGTACAGAATATGAAAAATTAATATACTGAAAATCATGCTCCACCGGAAATATAAGTCCGATTGAAGAACCAACTTTAGTTTGCAGTTACATTACATACCCGATGTATGGCTTTCAACTACAAAGCTAAGTTTGTAAACATGAAAAAGCTATTTTTACTGAGTTAGAATTAAAAATTATTTCAGAATGATTTTCAGATTTATTCCTATGGTTGTGCTTGCTTCTTGACATATTTTAAGATTCTAGGTCAACGGGAACTACTCGTACCTTGCATTTTGTATGGAAATGGTCTAAAATACAGCTATATCTTTTTATTGCGTTGATCTATAACTTTGATTTTTTCACTGATCCAAGGGACACCGAACTTATGTCATCATCACCAGCCTGCATCACCAGTCCCCACTGCAGGGGCTCAGGCCTACTCTCTTACAGAGAGTGTAACTTAACGTGTAACGTGTGAAACTTGTGTATTCGATATTAATTTCTACTAAAATGAAATTGCTGAAAACATCGACTTTGATAACTTAATAAAAGAGTTCGCCGATAGAAAGGCTAGAAAAGTAAAATTTTATTAGTTTTTTAAATAAATGTTTATTTCTTTTCATAAATGGTTATTTCATTATTATCCTTCGCCTTTTTTCGTATGGGTTTGAATAGGCTAGTTGACTAAATTTGAAAACTTGGCTAATTATATACTTTAATATCTATTTTATCCCAAAAAAACTATATTTTAAAGAAAAATCAATATTTACATTACGTATTTTGTATTTTAAAAAAGCCATTTAGATTTCCCTCGAAAACGCTGAATAGTGTCATGGCGTCTTGAATGACGTCACAGCTCGCGAAATAACCTGCTCTGTGATATGAAAACGTCAACAACAACAATGATGTTTTGCGAGGCGTGACGTCACACTTTCTTGCGCCGCGTTCTTCGTGTTCGTTGTCACGTGACCTAATGCCTATTTTTTTCGAATTCATTTTCTAAAAATATTAATAATCTTTAACTTTTTTGAGAAATATACTAGTTTTTTCTTATCTTCGTCTCCTCATTTATAATTAGAAACTATAAACCAAGCAATTTGTTATTAGTGGAAACAGGCCTATTGCAGTTAGGGGGCGCCGTAGAAATCTCGCCCAGGGCGCTGGTAGTACTAAAACCGGCACTGCCCCCACGCGTTGGAAAAAGAGAAAAAGGGTCTTGTCAGACAGACGGATGGACATCAAAGTGATACTGTAATGATGATAAGGGTTCCTTTTGAGGTACGGAACCCTAAAAAACATTTAAAAATGATATCTCAAAGAACATGGTCTTTTTAGTCTGAAAAATCGTTATCATTATTACTATAATACTTGAACAAAAAAGATACATCGTTCCAGCCTTTTCAATTGACAGTCGGTTTATTAAATTAATATGAACAATCCTCAAAAACTGAAAAATGCTCAGTCCACAGCAGCTAAAGAAACTATCGGCCCAAACAATGGGAAAATCTTTGCCGGTACCTCTTCACTAAATATATATTTTCTGTGACATCCACTACTCCAGTTATCTCACATTTTACTAGAACAAGTAAATGCGTTCAAAAAATAACTGGAAACCGACTTCAATTGTCCTAACACTATACTTATATTAAGGCTAATTTAAGATTTATATAGTTTTCTCATGGATGCCGTTGTCGGAACTGGACCAAATTGAAATGGGACCACACGGGAAGCACCACCTTTTACATAAAAAAAGAATCATCCAAATCGGTTCACCCAGTCAAAGTTCTAAGTTAACAAAAAAAACATACACGTCGAATTGAGAACCTCCTCCTTTTTTGAGGTCGGTTAAAAATAATAAAAAATCGTGCAACCCTGCAACTAGCTATGTAAATTATAATTACAAGCGATTAGGCGTGTAATGTACTCGGTCATAATTGTATGTTAATTACAGAATTACCAATTAAGCAACAATCCCGATTGGGGAGGATGAAACAGTAGATGTTAGTAATTAACAAGTGTATGTTTTTTATTTAAAAAGTCATAAAATTTATTCCCATATAATACAAAATTTCAATAGTACAAATTGAAAATTACTTATAAACTAGATTTGTTAGTAAACTTAGCCTAGATTAGTAATAAAATTAAACCCACAACATTAAGAAAAACGTAACCTACCCTAAGAACTCGCGTCGATCTGTGCATCTACCATGAGTTTACGCAGGCGATAACGTGTATCGTTAACTATCGCTCTGTCCTTGTCACCCGCATCTCGACTGAGCAGCATTTCCGATAGTATTCGATATACGTTACCGCCTGCGTAAACACATGGTAGACCCTGGTCCTGATCCAAAGGTCCCCATTTACACTTGCCACGTTGGATGGCAAAGGAGATCAAGTGTATCGTTTACACATAATTAATAACATAGGATTATTATACGCAGTCATTGGTTTATTATAAGCACTCGACTTCGCCTTGTGTCTATGAACACCTCTACTATAATATCCAGATTACCGTACTTACATCATAATGTACTATTATTTAGCTATAAAGTTTTTTTAAAAATGTATGAGCAGTTTGCACGTGGCCTTTATCTCACCTGATGGTAAGTGACGATAAGACAGTTGGATGGTAAGCGTGCGTACCCATGGGCTCTATTTTTGATTCGCTCGTGTGACATAGCTTCGTCGCACACGACTTAAGTAACGATCGACTACGAGTCGCATGAAAACAAGTTTAACTGTATTTTTGAATCATTCGCCTCAGGTGCTGCCAATATTACTTAAAAGGTTTAATTTTATCCGTTTTACGCAGAAAAATAAAACCGGTAATTCATGCAAGGAAAACGGAATGCAAAGTACATAGAAGTTCAATGTCAATAAGTGGTAATGTCAGTGTTTCACGATGGCGTTTAGTCTATCGCTCGCCTCCGCAAAGAGTGGTCCCGACCACTCGTTGCAGAAGAGCGATTCAAAAATACCAAATTTCATAAGTCGAACGAAAATCAGTAGAAATCGAGCGCTCGCGGCGCGTAGAGCGAATCAAAAATAGAGCCCCTGAAGCCTCAAGCTAATGAGGCTCTAGTTCTGCTACCTTTGGCGGCAGACTTAGGTAACAGTGTGATAGCTAGCCAGCCGGACATGAATACGGATGTGGTTTCAGGCCGAGGCTCCCATAAATTCGCGGGAAGTCTCTTTTCAGCACGGATATAGTTGAATTGAGGCCCAACGATCCAGTACGTGGATATAAGGAAACATTATTCATTCTCATAGCCGATCGTGCGTTTCTACATGGTAGGGTGACCATGAGTTTACTTCTTTTACGGATAAATAAATACAATATAATAATAATGTTTTTATTAGCAGGCATAAAAAACCCATAAAAATATAAAAAATACAATTAGACTAACTTACGAGTAAGTACAAGTATGTACATGGTCAAAACGAACTAAACTAATATAAAGCTTTATTTTCTGTTTGCATCTCTGTGGACGGAGAGCCAGTGTCTAAAATATCAAATATCAATATAATAATGCCAATTTAATTAGTAGTATCTTCTTATAATAATAAAATTGCAAAAAAAAAAAATTATATAAAAAAGTACTGCTACGTTGCTTCTTGATTCACAATTTTTTAACACTAGGTTGGGTAAAGGCCTCCAATGATGTCCACTTCTCTCTATCCTGTGCCATTTGCCACCACTTTGGACCAGCGGCTTTTTTAATTTCGTCCTCCCAGCGTGTAGAGAACCTTCCTCTCTTTCTTCATCATGATGATGATGATGATGACGGATAGCGTTCCGTATAGCTTTTTATACTGCATGAGGTTTTATCATGATAATTATTGTGAAACGTCCTCCGTGGCTCAGTTGTCTGACTAGACTTAGACGAGCAACACTAGCACTGGTCCCGACTTCGACTACCGGTAGGAACATTGTGAAACATCACTTAGTGAGACTTCCGCCAGTTTGGTTATTACATTGCAGGGTAAATCACCTGATTGTCTGAACAGTAATATGATTCCGTGCTTTGGAAGGCACGTTAATAACAACATTTTCTAAAAAGAAAACGCATACACACAAAACATTTTTTATACAAGCAGCAGTCACCACAAACTGACAAACACAACCTCACTGCGATGCCTCGATTTAAATTGCTAAAGTCACCAGCGTCTGTACGCCGGAGCCGGCTTTCTTTGGTTTGTTTTGAGTAGAGAGCGGCTTGTGACGGGCGGTATTTTACAAAGGTGACAGGATCCGAGCGAAAGACCGACTTCAAAAAGGAGGAGGTTCTCGATTCGACGCGTATGTTTTTTGGGTATGTGTGTTACGCGATAACTCAGCAAATAGTGAACCGATTTTGATTATTCTTTATTTGTTTGGTAGAGCATACTTCAGATGTGGATCCATGTAAATTTAATCGAAATAGAGTGATCACTCTTTGAGAAAAGCATAAAAAACAATTTTTTTAAGGCAATTGAAGACGATTGTTAGTTTTTTTTGAACGCGTTAATTATATTGCTTCATGTCGTGTATACAAAAGACCTTAAGACTAAACATACATCGGTGCAGAAATGAACCGTGGCAGGGCATTTCAGTATTATTATACAACTTACGTCATAATTATGTTAAACAATATATTATGTTGATATTGTCATGTCAAACTCAATAGCTAAATACAAAATAATAATGTCAATTAAATTAATAGTATCTTCTTATAGAAAGACGCGGTGCACTTCCAACACAAGTGTCGAAAGACTACTTTCCGGAAGGCCCCTGCAAAACTATGTAAAAGTTATTTAAGAAATAAACACTTTTTACTTTTACTTTACTATATATATATATATATATATCCATTATTTGATACTGCTACATTGCTTCTTGACTCACTATTTTTTTAACACTAGGTTGGGCAAAGGCCTCCTCCAATGATGTCCACTTCTCTCTATCTTGTGCAATGTGTCACCACTTTGGACCAGCGGCTTTTTAAATTTCGTCCTCCCAGCGTGTAGAGGGCCTTCCTCTCTTTCTTTTTCCTTGAGTTCCTTTTCATGGTGGTGCTGTAGGTCCATCTGTTGTCTCTAAGCCCCGCTATATGACTTATAATAACAAATACATATTAAATAACCGCAAAATCCCTTTACACACATCTCTTACCATCGACAGGTTACAGTTTCAAAAAGTGCGTTAAAAAACAATTGTTGTTTCGAACATTAATTTTTTTCACAGCTTACTAATTGTGTGACTTGCTGTGTAAGTAACAATTAATAACATTGTAATTGGAAGATGTCCTAGTGACTAGAACAGCATGGACACCTTAGTGTCCGATCGTACAATCTAGGCGTGGCCATCGCGCCCGCTTTCGTAATACGATGCTACTGGGCGAGTAATAGCGTAAGAGTATACCGGTGTGAACGGACGGGGAAAAACTGGACAAGTGCGAGTCGGACTCGCGCACCGAGGGTAGGAAAATAATGTGACCACGCCTTCATTAGATACCTTCAAAATACAGTGTAAACTCTATATAACGACACTCAAGGGACTGTGCATATTTTGACGTTACAGAGAGTTGTCGTTAAATGGAGAGAAGAACAATCTGTATGTAATGTAGAAACTAACAACAGTACACGCGTGCAAGCAATCCCAGTTTGTAAACAAAACAACGGATTTCATAGAATGTTGGGTGTGTATGACGCCGACAGTAGAGTTCATTACGGACTAGGATAATACAGCGACAAAAGAACGCACACAGCGGCACAGTTTCTACTGATTTTAGCAAATTAAAAAGTACTTTTTACTACATTGTATTTAATTGTTGTCGTTATTGAGAGTGGGTGTAATGCTATATAGAGTGTATCAATATAACAAAATAAATTGGCGTCACTTTCCCGCCAAACCGAGCAACGGTAGGCAACGGATTTCCCAAACAGCCACAATCTAAGTGACAAATCAATGGATCAATTAAACGAGCGCGCCTCACGCCGCGTTCGATATTCAAATTGCACGTCAAATCAGATCGTTATTTCTGAACGTAACATACACCACAATGGGTATTGGGGGTAGTTGCAACAGTTTCAGGTTTTGATCATGTGATGCGATATGGGAATTGGGATCGGTTGCGGAATGTAGGCACTTTCGCTTTTGGATGCCTACCACCAAGGATTGGTGGTAGTTTTTTTTTTTACAGAATATAGATCAACGCTTGTCCACGATCTCACCTGATGGTAAGCGATGATGTGGCCTACGATGGTGCGTGTTGGTCTAGAAGGTGCCTGTTCACCCTCGACTACCATACGGCCTCTACGGCCATAGCACCATTTCCATCCCAAGAGGTAAAATTGTGGGTGAAAAAGCGTCGGTGGCGCAATGGATAAGGCGTGGGCTCTCAACCTGAGGGTTCCGGGTTCGAATTCACCCTACCTACGAGTTATTTTTCAATCCGATTGCTTAGCGGTGAAGGAAAACATCGTGAGGAAACCTGCATGTCTTGAACAGGCATGTAAAGTCTACCAATGCGCACTGGGCCCGCGTGGTGGACTATGTCCCATACACTCTCTGTAGGAGAGTAGGTCTGAGACCTGTAGTGGTGACATATACAGGCTGACGATGATGATGTGATGTGAAATGCGACAAATGACACTAAAGCATTTAGAATTACGATTAGACGGATTTACGGATTAGAAGCTACTAAAGCCATCTACATTTGGGAAGAAGAAATACAGTGACAAACGTTAAAAATTACATTTGTAAACCATTTCTGTATTGTATTGTAGTCTCTCATCCTCAGTTGATCGCCTATCATCATCATTTAAACATTTCACAGCTATATTTAAATAGCTCGCCCTGCTACAGGCTTGACCTATTGGGGCTGCTATAACAAAAACACGTTTTTGGTCATCATTTTGGTCCGTTCAAACTTAGGTGTTAACAAGCGTTACTAAATTGTCATTGTTTCAAATAAATAAAATAAAATTGCAATGTATTATTAAAAAAAACACATTTGATAAATATCGTCGAACCCTGATACAGACAGACAATTAAGTTCATTTCGTCCTTTTGAGGTCAACCAATACGCAACCCTAAAAATACCAAAATAATACCAGACATTATTCTCAAGCTCTGAGAATAATGTTTGGCATCCCTCATTGTATAAGTAATAAATACATATACCTCGGCCTAAAAACAGTTCGGCAAGAAATAGCTCAAAACAGCCTGAAATACCAGGAGAAACTGACCATCCATGTAAACAAACTGGCACACGCTCTGAGTGGAGAAGGCGCTCTTCAGCATACCTAGCTAAAAAGAAGTGACATACCGACCCTACGTAAAAGATTTACCATTTGATATAAAGAGAGTCGTGTGAAAAGAACTTTCATACAAGTATGGCTCTTGAGGAAAACACATACTGAGGAATCAAACAAAGAAGTGGCTTATTGTTGTAAAATAGATTGCCATGAAGCAGAAACACACAAATAATAATAATAATAATACCACAAACCAAGTATATGCTTGAGTTATATATGAGAGCCCTCTAATGATCGTAGTGTCAGCCTCGCAAGACCCACATATAAAGTGAAAGGTGTCACGATCAAACGTTCTAGCATTAGTACTGAAGAAGACCGCCATCGCCACTCGGAGGGTACTCCGACGAAGATTGCACTAATGCGTCGGGCGTGGCCGGTGTCGCAACATGTCGCACGACTCGTCCGACGTGAGGTTGTGTCGTGGAAGGCAGCGGCGAGCGGAGCGTGCAGCGGTGACAACGCGAACAAGCTGTGCTTCTACGAGTACCATGAGTTTACGCAGGCGGTAACGTATATCGAATACTATCGGAAATACTCAGTCGAGATGCGGGTGACATGGACAGAGCCATAGTTAACGATACACGTTATCGCCTGCGTAAACTCATGGTAGATGCTCTGGAGCCATTGACATATATTTTCTGGAGCTCATTTCTTGATTCACTAAGTCGTGATAGATCAGTTAGGTAGAGCGTCAGTCCTTGAGCAATCGAGGTCTGGGTTCGGAATTTATGTATTTGTATGTATTTATGTACGAATGATAAAAATCATTACCATTGGCTTTTCGGTGAAGGAAAACATCGTGAGGAAACCTGCACACTCCTGAGAAGAAATTCAAAGGTGTGTGTGAAGTCTACCAATGCGCACTGGTCCCGCGTGGTGTACTATGTCCCATACACTCTCTGTAGGAAAGTAGGCCTGAGACCGACGTCAACTGACATTACATTGATTGACATTGACAGTTCCTACAGTTCTGATAACTTTGCGTTCCGTTTTCGCTGCGCTAATTACCAGTTCTATCAATTCAAGCGAACAGTTAAAATAGAGGTTTTCTAACAAAAGTCTCAAGTAGCCTCGTGTTAAGAATATAACTCGTGTTAAAGTTTGGGGTTACTTTTTGCGATAATTATCGGTTTTATTTTCCTGCGTGAAACTAAACATAAAAATTTGGATAAAATAAATCATTTCAAGTTATAATGGCAATGCCAGCGATAATTGATTCATAATTAGCGCGTTAAAAAAAACGCAACTAAAACCCGACTTCAATTGCCTTAAAAATTTGGTCTTTGTTGATTTCCTCAAAGAGCGATCAATCAATTTTGATAAAATGTACGTATACATACACAACAAAAAAAGAATTATCAAAATCGGTGGTTCACTATTGGCGGATTTATCGCGTCACACACACACAAAAAAACATACGCGTCGAATTGAGATTTTCCTCCTTTTTTGAAATCGGTTGAAAAATACCGTAAAACCTGATATCATGCGACTTGGTGTGCCGCCGAATTGTTAATAACACTGTTGTGGTATGAAAGGTAGCTGAGTCAGCGGCTCATTAGTTTGAGGCTTTTACTCACTTACCATTACCACTTACCATTTTTTGAGATGAAGGCAAAGTGCATTTAACATTTTTTTTACGGATCGCTGTATGTGGGACCGCAACTTTATGCACCTACTGCATCGCTCGCGTGATGGCTCCAACACAAATATCACGAGAACGTTACTTAGTTGCATTGCATGATTGTTTTAAAATATATGTGTTACGTAATTTTTCAACCGACTTCAAAAAAGGTGGAGGGTCTCAATGCGACGCGTATATTTTGTATGTATAAGTATGTTTGAAAACTGTGTTGTAGATCGTGTGCTCTCAGCTTTAGAATAGAAACACGTGGTATCCCGTGGGTATTTGCGTTCACTTTGATAGTGTTCAAAAAGAACTAAAAACAGACTTCAATTGCCTTAAAATAGGTTTTTGTTGATTTTCTCAAAGAGCGCTCATTCAATTTCGATAAAATTTATACGGGACCACCTCTGCAGTATGCTCTATCAAACAAAAAAAGAATTATCAAAATCGTTTCACTATTTGCGGAGTTATCGCGTAGCACAAATAAAAAAAACATACGCGTCGAATTCAGAATCTCCTCCTTTTTTGAAGTTGGTTGAAAAGCCTGTCTGTCCAAGAAGGGCTCCATGCCATTGTTTATAAAAACGGCAAAAACCATGTCTGTTGTATGGGAGCCCCCCTTAAATATTTGTTTTATTGTAATTTAATTATTTATTTTTAAAGTCAATATATAACTAAATATTCTGTGAATATTTCAAGCGTCTCTGTTACCGTAATCAATATCGAGCAAAAACGAGCAAAAATTTTGGAGCAGTTTTGGAGAAATAACAGAGAACAGAATATTTTAAACTTAAAAATAATAATTATACAATAATAAATCAATCTGCCGCCATAAACGTTCTCGCTAAGGTTTACATAAATTATAATTATGGAAGGACAAGAGAAAGGTTTTACGAAGTTTTTTTAAAGAAATATATTACAAAATTTAATTCACGTTTGTTGTATGGTAGCCTTGTTAAACATTTATTTTATTCTGTTTTTTATATTTGTTGTTATAGCGTCAACAGAAATACATCATCTGTGAAAATGTCAACTGTCTAACTGTCACGGTTCATGAGATACGAGGGGCATACCGAAATGATCGGGAATATAAAACAATACATACAGGAAATAACTAAATTTATTTTTATTGCTTTTCGAAGTATTCTCCGTTGCAGTTAATGCACTTTTGCATTCGTTCGAACCAATTATTATAGCAGCAATTCCAGTCCGAAGTTGACATGGTCAAAATCGTCGATTTGTATGCTTCCACTGCTTCTTCTGGACCTTGAAACCGCTGACCACGCAATAAATCTTTGATTCTAGGGAATGTAAAGTAATCATTGGGACTCAGATCAGGGCTGTATGGAGGATGATCCATTAATTCAACGTTTTCCTGCTTCAAAAACTCGCTTGTTTTCTGAGCGGTGTGAGAGCTCGCATTATCGTGATGGAGGATTATGCGTCGTTTCGGGTTACCTCTACGGAGTTCGGATATCATCTGTGGCAAACAAACCGTTGTATACCAATCAGCGGTAACCGTTCTCCGTTCCTCTAAGGGAACTGTGACTACATGTCCTGTTTTCGCGACAAACGAAGCGACCATTTTCTTCGATACGCTGCGAGAGCGGACAACTTTTGTTGGCTTGATCTCACCTGCGAAGACCCAGACAGCCGACTGATGCTTTCTTTCTGGCTCATATGAATAGATCCATGATTCATCACCAGAGACAATGTTATAAACTGCTTTTGACTTTCCTCCGTTGAAGCGTTGCAGAGTAGACCGGCACCAATTGACACGAGCCGCCTTTTGCTCTTCGGACAAATTATGGGGCACCCAGCGGGAAACTAGCTTTCTCACTCCCAGTTCACCATGTAAAACAGTTTGTATCGCAGTCATACCTATCCCTAAAGTAGCCCGAATCTGCTCATATGTAATATGTCGGTCATCCTGTATCATTCGGCGCACAACAGCGACATTTTCTGGTGTAACCGCTGTTTTTGGCCGGCCTGTGGAAGGTACGGTGCCAAGAGAAGCACGTCCACGCCGGAATTCAGAATACCAGCGATATATTGTCGTCTGGCTAGGCGCTTCACTCTTGAATATAGATATAAGCTCAGCGAGACATTGTCCCTGAGATAATCCTCGTCGAAAGTTGTAAAAAATTATGGCACGGAAACTTTCTCTTGTAAGCTCCATTTTTTTATCGACCTATCAATTTCAAACTGATATTGTTCTTTAAAAAAAATTTTTTTTTAATTCTGTCAATTGTATTCGATTTTCAACTAACCAGTGTTTATTCATCAAAAAGAGTTTTTAATCTAATTAAATCGAAAGTACTCGATTACCGATCTTTTCGGTATGCCCCTCGTACAGCCTGGTGACGGACGGACAGCGGAGTCTTAGTAATAGAGACCCGTTTTTACCCCTTGGGTATGGAACCCTAAAAATGACTTGCGACAGCGTTCTACTCGACTCTCTCTAGTGAAATGTGACACTAAAGTAAAGCTAAAGTCGAATGATTTGCAGGAAACCGCTGCCCGGTACATTACGGTGCTACGAGTGCTCTGCTAGATGTGTGTACATACAGATAGAAACGAGTCCGGGCGTGCCGGTAGAAGTCTATCGATCACCAATAGATATGACTAGGTCTGTATAATGAACACTTCATCATCATCATTAAGAAAAAAATTCAATAGGCTAGTTGACACCAAATCAGATTGGGTTTAAATAGTATTTTTAACCATAAAGGGCACTATAAAACTCCTATAAAATTTAAAATATCTAATATTTTTTATGAACTTTTACAGCTTATAAAGCCCGCAAAGTTATAAAAAAAAACCTGTTCGGATAAAAATTTTTATTTTACATTTTGCTTTGTAATTACATTGTGAAGATTTTTTTTGTAAAGGAGTGGTCAAATAAAAACGTTATTTCACGAGATAACTCAAGTGTTGTTAAAAGTTTCACAGTTTTCAAAAAGTTTTTGCACCGCGTGACTAGAATCACTTTCCGGCGGGTTATATTAGGAAAACTACTCACTAATATTATAAGTGTGAAAGTTTGGTTGTTTGGATGTTTAGATGTTTCGATATTTGGATGTTTGGACGTTTGGATGTTTGTGACGCTTTCACGGAAAAACTACTGAATGGATTTGAATGAAACTTTACAATAATATAGCTTATACATCATAAAGACATATTGTATAAATTGTACAAAATCACACTTATAATATTAGTGGGATTACATGGGCAATTTGGGCATAACAAAAACGCGTTGCGTAGCAACCGACCATAGAATATGTAATTCGTATATACAAACTTTTGCGTTTATAATATTAGTGTGAAGACTATTTGAATGTACTACGTCAGATATTGAAATTTCTTTTGTTTCTTTAAACTATTAGCCTACGTACCAGAATAAACACTATTTTGTACCTTATGCTGGAAATGGAGATAGATGCCATCTATGCCTATCGAACAAGTAGAATAAATCCTGAAGTACACGCGGACAGAGTCGCGGGCGGAAGCTAGTAAGCCATACATCTTTAACACTGCTGTAAGGGCTGATGAGTGCGTGCGTTTCCTTACATATTCTGGAGCGATGTCTGTGCGTGTTCATTAGTGGAATTCGGGAATGGAAAGACTCTAGTCTCGTACTGGTTTCTTCATTATTTTATTTATTTTTATTTTATTTTATTTTATTAGGGTGGCTTACAGCTATAAAATCGGAACATAGTGAAAAATTAATGTCGAACAGCCATTGACAAGCCTCCACATATGGCTTTTTTATCAGCTATAAGTTCACAATTATACATACTTACTAATAAGTAACATAAATTCCTAAATAATATTTAAACTAAAGTCAATATATATGTATATAAATAAATAATAGCATCCAAGAAAATTACAAATAATAATAACATAAACAGGACAACAAAGAGAATACTAATAGTCGAGCATACAAGACATACTCGTAGGTATCAGCTATACAACAGACAAGAAGTAGTTCCGGTAGTTCTTAGTCAGATTAATTTTCACCGTGCTTACATTACTACAGAAGAGGTCTAAATTTGAATCAATTTCAGATATTTCATTGAAAGAGTTACATGCTCGCCTTATGAAAATGTTTTTTTCATAATTTAACCGGCTGAGTGGTGTAGATAAAAGGTTCCTCCTTCTGGTAGGTCGAGAGGGTATATTCAAAGATATTTTTGCTAAAAGACCGGGGCAGTCTATTTTGAACTGAGCAATTTTGAGCAATAAACTGATGTCAGCAATTTTTCTACGTACGTGAAGCGGTAGCAGGTGAAACCGGATACATCTTTCAGTGTACTCAACTTTAGGTATTTTAAATTTGAAACCGATGTACCTTGTGAACTTTTTCTGAATTCTCTCGAGTCTATCAGAATGAGTTACATAGTATGGACTCCATACTTGGGAACAATATTCCAGGTGACTACGGACAAAGGCACAATATAATATTTTGATCGTTTTCATGCGTTTAAATGGTCTTGACGATCTAATAACAAAACCTAGGGATTTAGACGCCTTGCTTAGGATGCTGTCAAGGTGGGAGTTGAATGTTAGTTTGTTATCGAGAATCACACCTAGATCCCTGACCTCATCGGCAGAAGATAGGTGCTTGTTTTGAAGGGAGTAAGGAAATATGAAGGTAGATTTTTTTCTCGAAAAACGAACCGTCAAGCATTTCTTAACGTTTAAATCAAGTTTGTTATCGACACAGTAATCATTAAGTCTGTTAAGATCGTCTTGTAAAAGCAGAGCATCTTCAATTTTGTTTACAATTCGGTAAATTTTCATATCATCTGCAAAGAGGAGGTAATTTGAGTGGTGAAAGCATTTGCCGATGTCGTTAATAAATAAAATGAATAACAGAGGACCTAAAAGTGATCCTTGGGGGACACCGGAGGGGATGTTTACCCAATTTGAGGTGAAACCATTCACCACAACAGCTTGAGAACGATTTGAGACATAGGATGAGAACCATCTGAAGAGGTATCCATGGATACCCGATATCTGGAGTTTGTAGAGCAGGATGCTGTGGTCTATGCGGTCGAATGCCTTGCTGTAGTCTGTATAGATAGTATCAACTTGATTACCGTAGCCGAGGTTTTCGGCTACATTGTCCTTAAATAACAACAGATTTGAAGCGGTGGACCTGCCTTTCATAAATCCGTGTTGATTTTCATCGATAGTGTTCTTAAAAGTGTAATACAGTTGGTTATATACTATTCTTTCTAATATTTTTGCTAGCAGGCAAAGTTTTGATATAGGCCTATAGTTGTCAACTAAACTTTTGTTTCCTTTTTTGTGTATAGGTGTAATAAAAGCTGATTTCCAGATTGAGGGTACAACTCCTTCCTCTAAAGATCTTCTAAAGAGAATGGTGACAGGAATAACTAGATCAGTAGCACAGGATACGAGAAAAGTAGCCGGTAACGTGTCGGGTCCAGCTGACTTAGATAAGTTGAGGGATTTGAGTAGTTTGAGCACCGCATTTGGAGATACATTTATGTTAGCAATGTCTGTAGAACTTAAGGTAATATTCCGCATATCGGGATTCGAAATGGATGTATTCGTATTACTGGCTGGTTCAAGAAAGGTAGATATAAAATATTTAGAGAAGAGGTTGCAGATGCTGGAACCGTCAGTACCTGACTCGTGACCGTAGGACATAGTGGATGGAAGTGAACTTGCTTTATGCTTACTTTTCAAAAAGGACCAAAAAGCTTTGGGGTCTGATGTTATTGATTCTTCAATTTTAGATATGTATTTGTTGTAGCATTGCTGTTCAAATTCTTTAGCTCGATCGCGAAGTGCAGAGAAAGATAACTGGTCATGCTTGTTGCCGTATGTTTTGTATTTCTTAAAGAATTTAAATTTTTCCTTTATAATTTTAATTAGTGCTGAGTTGTACCACAACGGATATCTCCCTTCAACAATTAACCGACGAGGGATATATTTATCTCTAAGATCATAAAGGATGCGGTAAAACGAATTAGTAGCATCTTCAATAGTTCCAGTGCTAAGAAGTAGGGGCCAATCGAGATTGGATAGCTCCAATCGAATTTTGTCATAATCACCGCTTTTATACAGAAATACATCTCTTTTTGGACTTTTGATTGGGTTCAGTTCGGTAAATTCACATTTAATACATAATGCTTTGTGATGCGGATCTTCTGGTACCAACGGATCGGTGCAGGCAGTTATTGACAGGAAGTCGTTACAAAGCACTAGATCAAGTAAACGACCGAAGTTATTAGAGATACTGTTAAACTGCAGCAGGCCACATAGACTGAGGGAATCGACAAAGTCGGTCACATGATCACT
This sequence comes from Carcina quercana, assembly GCA_910589575.2. Taxonomy (NCBI): domain Eukaryota; kingdom Metazoa; phylum Arthropoda; class Insecta; order Lepidoptera; family Depressariidae; genus Carcina; species Carcina quercana. The sequence continues at coordinate 5,527,044 of OU342455.1, read as the reverse complement.
GGAGAGGTTCGAGGCTTGGAGACCCGTGTCCGCAGGAACCCATTGTATCGAGCTCATGTTGAAATCACCAGCTATGAGGAATTTATCTGAAGGATGGCTATTGACTATACTAGATGTCACCATTGAGATAAAATTATTCAGTTGAGTCGTAAAGTTATTCCCAAGGTTCTGGTCACACAGATAAATAGTACAAATGTGAAGATTGAAAGTTCTTTTCGACCTAGCGTTTCTCGTACTCAGTGTAACCCATATATCCTCAGCGCTACTTTGCCATTCCACATTGTATGTGACTGATATGTCTCGTCTAACGGCCAGTAGCACACCACCTCCGCGTGACTGAGACGTAGCAGCATAATTCCGATCACGGCGCCACACCAGATATCTATCATCGAATAGCTCACTATTGTCGAGGCCCTCTAGGAGCCAGGTCTCTGTTAGCGCAATAACATCGTAGTTGCAGAGAGTAAGGTTTCGTAAAAACAATTCAGTCTTTGTCCGCAGCCCCCGTACATTCTGGTAGTAAACCATTAGATTATCCACACTTGATTGAGTAACAAAAACAAAATATAATACGGTTTATAAACATACATGTAAACACAAGGTAAGCATGTGGTACTAATTACTTTTGATTTTGTATAGTAGTAGGTACTTCTGTAGCATATAATAAGCACGGTGAGACATCGAGAAACGAAGAACGATTTACGCATGCTAAAAACCAACAATAAATTGAGTGCACACCAAAGAGTGATTACGAACGGATAAAATAATTTATATGTAAAATACGTGTAGTTATTAATATTTGGTGGGTAGTCAGACCCCAGAAATTTCGGTAGCTTCGTGTAACAACGAAGACAATGAAATGTTAATGATTCACCGGCGGTTCTCAACCTACAACATGTTTTGCAATAAAGTAAACACATTGAATAAATAGTTGTTATGAACAATACGAAGTTGTAAAATACAGAGTTGACCTTAATTAGTGAATTTTGACGAGGTCCTTTTCGTTTCGGATGACAATTACTGGAGACGTAATGTCCTTTCTGGCGAAAATCTTCGTATGTTTCACCCAAACGAATTGAAAATGGTTTTCCTCAGCTAGTCCCTTGGCTTTATTCAAAAGGATCTTGTTGAGCGCCGTTAAATGGTCGTTAATATAGATTTTATTGGCACCTTCGAGGTCAATTTCCGGCGGAGAGAGGAATCTCTTCAATGATCTGGCGGCGGCAACAAAGTCTTCTTTCACATATCTATTTAAAAAAGATACAATAATTGGTTTATTGTGATCATTCGATCTTGATGGTACTCTGTGTACAAAATTGATCTGGGATTTTGTAATCGGATACGAAATTTTAGACCCAATCTTGATCACGACGTCCAGTAAATTTTCATGATTTTTAATAGGGACCCCTTTAATTTCCGCATTGTTTGCTCTGAGCCATTGGTCCTGCTGATTGTGATCGCTCTTCATAGCCTCAATGGTTTCCTTTAGGTACAAGATCTCCGACTTAGCTTTCTCAGCTTCTTGCAACCTCTTATCAATTGCATCCAGCTTATCAGAAAATAACGAAGTGGCAGAGTCAAGCTTAGATATATTGGATTTAACTTCTTGCAGTTCAGCTGCAATGCTGGCGAGAGGGGCAAGCTTGGCGTTGATGTTCGCAAGCTCCTGCATGATCATATCCAATGAGGGTGGACGAGGGGACCCCTTGCCCTGCGATTGGTGACCAGCGGCTTTGCAAGAAGAACACCTCCATGTCGCCTGCCTGTCACCTAGTTTACGATAGTTGGTTTCAGTGATCCCCGAACATTGAAAGTCGTAACAACTCTGGCATGCAGTGCATTGTATAAAGTCAGTGCAATCATCTTTGCATCTTGAACAGACTACCATATTGATAACAACACTAAACACTTTGAGTATCTCAGGTAATGCTTACGTGTAGCAGTTCGCCTCCGCGGCTTTGCAGCGACAGGCGGCGACAGGGAGCAAAAATAAGAGTCCTACTCTTTCTCGCGTAGAGGTGTGTGGCGCCGCCTGGTAACTTACTCGGCAACTCCGATCGTTGATCACGTCAGAACAACGTGTTAAGTTGTTGTGTATTGCTGCTCAAAACTGAGACTTATTACTGTATCATTAGTACTCTTTTATGGAAGAAATGAATAAAAGAATTAGTTTAATATAAACTGTGTCACGCGTCTAATTCGACAGGATGACCGATGATAACTGATTATATTCTTGAGTACAATTATTTACGCCTAATAACACCCGCGTGCTATACGTGTGAGAGGTGGGCGAGGGACTGCGCGACACGCGGTTGCTGTGCCCCGCTTTGTACCGAGCGGGCTGACACAGCAAAACGTGACCGCGCAGCCCCGCACACTGCTATTTATCTTTTCACACAATCTCTCGAATGAGGGAATATCTAATAAACTTTATATTTTTATTTTTGATTATCATTCTTTTTAATGTGAATTTTGTGTAAGCCGTGGATACTTATAATTAATAGTAATTAGTAATAAGTTATGTAAGATTGTATTTTGTATATGTATATACTTCTCATCAGAAAAATCGAAACACCTTGCAAGTTTATGTTTTGTAAGGATGAGGAGAGGTTCTTGATAGATAGACAAGTGATGACTGATTGTTTTTGTATGTGGATGGTACGAGTATTTTAGACTAGACGAGGAATCACTGCGACGACGTTGCGGCACTTTCATTTTCACTTTCGACTTCAGTGTTCGTGTCGTATGCAGCACTATACGTTAGTCTGTGTAAATAGGTTTTGCAGTTTGTCGTTTACTTGGACAGTCGTGAATAGCGTTCATCAAGAATTTCTTTAGCATTTAACGGCAGGTTAATAAAAAGTTCCTCCGCGTGGATTTATGAACTACTTGTTCGATTGGAATAAGATGTCGCTTATGTCCAAATGAAAACAAATCTATTTATGTATTTAATTCGTAAATCTTAGAGGTACAGTTGGAATTGATACATACACAGATCGGATTTAAGTTGAGGGTCAACAGGCACCATCTAGACCAACGCGCACCATCGTAGGCCACATCATCGCTTACCACCAGGCGAGATCGTGGCCAAGAGTTGATCTATATTCTGAAAAGAAAAAAAAACTTGACAAATTTCAGTATTCTAGGTCAACGGGAAGTACTCTATAGGCTTTGATTCTTTCTACGTCGAAAAGTGGGTCTTAAACAGCCGAATCTTTTTTAAGCGTTGACCTAGAAGATTGTTTTTTTTTATAGCTTTAAGTAATTTTTTAGCTCCATCACGCGTTCCAGAAAAAAAAATGGTCTTAACAGACAGACAGACCGACAGACGGACAACAAAGTAACCCTATAAGGGGTCCTTTTTTACTTTTTAGTTACGGAACCCTAAAAATCGTAAAAATACGTCCAAGTGCGTGTTGAAGTCGAGCGCGGTTAGCGGCCACTGATTTAAATGCATGTTTGTTTGTTGCAGGCTTCCGGACCACCAGTTCAGCTGGAGCCAGTAGACTTGAGTCTCAAGAGACGGTCTCCCACTCCTAGAAGAAGATATAAGACACTGGGTAAGTGATCACAGCTCATTTTCATTAGATTGGCTCAATAACATGATCATATTTTTACAACCTTCGAATGACATACTCGTACTCATAACGGCAGAAACCTTGGAGGATCTGGACGCAATGCTCAATGAACTCAACAGAGTTCCCCAACAGGTAGGTTTAAAAATGTACATGGACAAGACGAAAATCATGTCAAATGTCCATGTTGCACCTATAGTAGTGGTTGGGAACACTATAATCGAAGTTGTGGACGAATATGTATATGGATAGATCATTCAACTAGGTAGGTCCAACTTCGACAATGAGGTCAACCGAAGAATCCAACTCGGCTGGGCAGCGTTCGGGAAATTACAGCATATCTTCTCGTCCAAAATACCTCAGCGTCTAAAGACAAAAGTCTTAGTCTGAGATCCGAAGTAAGGTCGTCATGACACGGCAACCCCCTAAGAAATGGTAAAAGTAAATTTTTTTAAATAATTTCGCCGGCGTGCCTACCAAACAAAATAAATTCTAGCAACCTAATACCTGGCAGCCGCGTTTAAACAGGTAAGTTGATATTAAGTAATAGGGACCAGAAAAATGTAGTCAACTGCGGTGTTGCATGTTGTGTACATCATAAACTTGTCGCTAGAATTTCTTTTGTTTGGTAGGCACGCCGGCGAAATTATATTAAAAAAATTATAACCTTGACCATTTCTTAGGGGGTTGCCGTATAAAATTATGCTAAGACACTTATTTCTCTCTCTCTATCTCTCTCTCTATATATAAATTATTATTATTGTATGTATATTGTTTATATGATTATGGGTATTAATATTTAAATAAGCGACACATCCGTTCGCTCCGTTTCCTCATCGCCATCCCCGGGTCCGACTGTTCACCATCGCTGCGGTCTGTGCTGCAGCACACGATGAGTTCGGCTCCCACTTGACAAGCCCAATACAATACGAGTTATTATTATTATTTTGTGTTCTCTTTTCTTTTGTTCATGTTTTACTGTATTTGTATTATTTGTTGTGGCTTCTTTTTTGTATTTATTTCTTCTTGAATCTTGTTTGTCTTTCTGTATTGTGTTTGTCAATAAAAATATGTCTATGTCTATGTCTATTTAATTCGATATAATATCACTTTTATCTGGTTGACACATGAGTGAAGGACGACCTTACTTCGGATCTTAGACTATCTTTAATCAGTGCGTGTTGCCAGTGATGACATACGCAACCGAAACGTGGTCCTTTACTGTGATGACGATGAATCACATTTTTCATTTATCGTCAGCGCCTTCTTTAGGTCGAATGTAATCCACTTTTGTCACTAGACAATGGTATTCGTGACGAAGAAAAGGTTTTACGCCGACGAGTTTATTGTTATTCAATCGAAGGTCAATTGAATTATACTCGGCACCACCAGGATCGAGCACGCGCGGCTGTTTAGAGTAAAACCGGTCAAGCGTGTGTTGGGATGTATTTAGAGAGTTCAGTAGTAATTCTAATTTATTTATTTAAGTTTTCATTGTTCAAAAAAATCAAAATAATATCCAAAGTAACAGCTTATTTCTAAAAGAAATGACACGTTCCGCGAATGTATGGCGCCAAGGCCTGGTCTTATACACTTATAATTTTAAAAGGCCATTATCAAATAAAAGTGATTTAGTTACCATTTTTATATATTTTGGTTTAGTTTATTTGTACAAAAACATATAAAACGCACGAAACAAGTAGAGATGACGTTGAAAACAAAGATGGCGTCAATAAAATGACATTTGACGCTGTCACTTAGTACAAAAAGAATGATTTTGTACAATTTAAATAAATGCAAAGCTGTAATTCTAGTATTTTTATATCATTAATCATCAACAGCTTATATACGTCCCCACTGCAGGAGCTCAGTCCTACTCTTCTACAGAGAGTGTATGGGACATAGTACACCACGCGGGCCCAGTGCACATTGGTAGAATTCACACACACCTTTGAATTTCTTCTCAGGAGTGTGCAGGTTTCCTCACGATGTTTTCCTTCGCCGTTAAGCAATCGGATAATGTACACGGCTGGATTCGAACACGGAACCCTCAGATTGAAAGACCGCGCCTTATCCACTGCGCCACCGACGCTTATTTTGCTATACATATTTAATTATTACTTGATTTTATTATTTTGAAATCTGAAAGGCAATTGAAGTCGGTTTCCACTGCTTTTTGAACGCATTTACTTGATCAACAAAAATAACTACAAATAAAGCAACTAAAATGTTTTAGAATATAAAAACAAAACCCTTTATTATTATACTCCACTTTGAAATTTCTAAAAAAAAATAATTGCTGGAAAAATTATACCTTCCCCGACCACGGTACCCTAAGAGCAATGTCAATAGCCTGAATGCTTACTGGGAACCTCGTCTTGCCCTATAAATAACCCCATCGATAAATTGTTTACCATTCCGTAGCAATTTTGTTTTAATTGCATTTAATAACTGTTTTAATGACAATGATTACAGTGCAACAAAGAGGTTTTATAATATTAACAGCACCTGTTGATCTCATTACATAAGATTTGAATTTAGAATAGATTTCTTTATTTGAAATATTATAATTTCTCGTGTTGTTTCGACTACCATCAGCAGCAGCAGGAAAACGTGCACTGCTGGATAATCTGGATATAGTCCTCCTCCATAGCATGACACAATGACCGGTCCAGATCCACTTGTACCCAGCGACTCCCCGCGACCTTAACCAGGTCGTCGGTCCATCTAGTAGGGGGCCGTCCCGGTACACGTTTCCCGTTACGTGGTCGTCAATCGAGAACTTTTACTCCCTATCGGTTATTTATCTGCTCTTCGAACGATGTGGCCTGCACATTGCCACGAACCCTAATAGCTGAGTTAGTCAGACAAGCTCTTACCAGTGCAGCCATCCAAGCGTGTAACTTATTCTTCATTAAAATATTGTAAAACACAATAACCGACGTAATTATGTACATCACAGCTGTTTGCGACAGTCGCACAGTGTCCTAGGACATGTAAAAAAACTTAGCGATGGGTTTTAATGCAAATCAATAGTGCAACAAGTGATCAAAGTTGTTTTTTGGTGCGAGTGCCTACATTAAATCTCGAGCTAGCGTAGTAGTCTAAAATTGAAACACGAGCGTAGCGAGTGAGTCTACTATAGACTACTGAGCGAAGCGAGTGATTGAAAGACACGAGACCTTAAAATTTGATGTTGAAGATGTTGGTATGGTAGCTAGCCAGGCGGACATAGAAAATCCAACACAATCTTGCAAATTTTCATTTAATTTAAGATTGCATGATCTGATGATCAGATCCAGCGGGTAAACGAAATCGGGCTGAGCTGGTGCCGTTTTCCAAGCTAACTTAATTTTGCTGTAATTATTTGTTTTTATTTTGTGTATATGTCATGTGTGTGTGGTTTTTTTTTCTCATTAAGTGTTGTATTTATTTTTAGCTTGGAATAAATTATTTTCTTTCTTTCTAAATGAGACCTATGTGTCACAGGACACGCTGATCACATAGATTTAATTTCTGTTTTTAATAGAATTAGACAGTACCTGTGTTTAGCTATCCAGCAGTAAAGGCTTAATCTTCAATATATTAATACGTGAACCAAAAACTTTATATCCCTTTTTAGGAAAATTTTGCGGACGGAGAAGTATGAAAAAAAAATCGCACACTTATAGCTTATATAGAGAAGAAGTGCAGAATGATAATTGTTTTTAAATTTTAAAATTAATTATGGTTGAATTTCGAACACTGGGCGACCACTAGTAACAATAATAAAGAGAAATGGATGTGACGTCACAGTGAACGTGTAAACTTGTAATTAGGACGCTCTGGCTGTACAATAGCTAATTAACAAGCATCGACCATTAATTAGTGCCGGCATCGACTATCGATACACTAATCAGGCGCAGGCGCACCTCTAGCTTAGGATGGGTCGTTACGCGAATGTATGGCGCCAAGGACTGGTCTTGTACACTTCGAATTTTAAAAGGCCATTATCAAATAAAAGTGACTTAGTTACCATTTTTGTATATTTTGGTTTAGTTTATTTGTACGAAAACATATAAAACGCGCGAAACAGGTAGGACTTTATGTTAAAAACAAAGATGGCGTCAATAACATGTCATTTGACGCTGTCACTTAGTACAAAAAGAATGATTTTTTACAATTTAAATAAAGGCAAATTAAGCTGTAATTCTAGTATTTTTATATCATTAATCATCAACAGCTTATATACGTCCCCACTGCAGGTCTCAGTCCTACTCTCCTACAGAGAGTGTATGGGACATAGTACACCACGCGGGACCAGTGCGCATTGGTAGACTTCACACACACATTTGAATTTCTTCTCAGGAGTGTGCAGGTTTCCTCACGATGTTTTCCTTCACGGAAAAGCCAATGGTAATGATTTGTATCATTCGTACATAAATAACAAATTGTAACTCATTGGTACGAGCCAGGATCGAACGCAGACCTCGATTGTTCAAGCACTGACGCTCTACACAACTGAGCTACCATGGCTTAATAACTAAGATTTAATCAATTACAACTGCAGTTACAGTTACAGATACCCGGCAGTTACTTATCATAATAACAGTTACAAAGCGAACTGTCACTTGAGAACGCTAATTATTATAAGTTAGCTTTAATTTAAGCGCGGGCTTGAAACGCAAGCTGTGACTTAAGCGTATGCGCAATGTAGATCAACGGATGTTGGTGATAAGCGGCGCGGGTAGCGGGCACAATTCCACTGCTGGACAAGAAACCAACATTTTAAAGACGTGTGTGAAATCTACAGCATTGTGCTGTCATTATTAGCCAGGAAACGTCCACTGCTGGACACAGTCCTCATCCATGATATGCCACATCGACAGGTCCCGAGACACCTGCATCCAGTGATTGATTGATTTTTAAAAGTCTTTATTGATTATAAAATATACATAATCACTGAGCACCCGACACAGTCAGGCACCAGGTAACAATATAAAATACAATATTTCGTCGACGCTAGAGTCTTTTAGAAACTTATTACATATTAGATTACATATAAAACCTATAACATAATCAGAACAGTGGTTGTTGAGTACACAACTTTTGTAAAGGTCGTGTTTATGACTTTTTGAGGGTACATTTACAATAAGCGTACGCAACAAATAGGTGGTTATCGTTGGATGCGCGTGCGCCGGTCCGGTAGCTAGTTAACTACACGTCATCTACGACGTCATAGCGATCGAGCAGGTAGTGATGGGGGAGTCGATACTTTTTGTAAGTATCGATATACGGTACATTTTTTGATCGTGATTTGCCAATGTTAGTTACGAGGTTGTTGAAATGAAAGGGGTTACTGTATATATAGAACCATCCAGTGACTACCCACGACCTTAACCAGATCGCAGGTACAGTTAGTAGGGGGAAGTTCCGGTATACGTTGGCAGAAACACGGCAATAAGGCACTGCTTACATTCATACCGATTCATTTCATGGCGGCAGACTTAGATAACAATGTGGTAGCAAGGCAGGCGGACATAGAAAATGCTCTACCACCGATAGGCATCCCACTGGAGTCCCGGTCGACGAAGTGCGGGCAGATCTCTCTATGGCAACCGTCGTAGCATGATGCTGGAGTGGAAATCTACTTGGAGAGCAGTGCTCTCTTTCTGTGGTATACACAAAGCGGTGGCGGAAACGCTCGCCCTGTAGCGCCACCGTCATAGTTCCAGGAGCAAAGGGCAAGGGACCGGAGACAGTCCGAGTAGGGGCTCCTGCCTGCCTGAAAATAATAATAATAATCATATATTGCAAAGGCATAAAAAAAAATTTAACAATAATAATAAATACAATTAAAGTAAATAAAACTAAACTTAACTAAATACTAGGAATACCTATGCTATTTTTGGCTTGCATCCCGATGCACGGAGAGCCAGTGGCCAAAAATAGGACAGGGCACCCCCTCCACCACAGCCTTAAGGATGGCATTATCTTAAAAGACGTGGCCTCTTTTCCACTGTGGAGTAACCGTCTTCAGAGTGGAAAGGCAGGCACATGAGCTCGGGGAGTGCGACAGGAATTCCGAGAGGAGAGCAATTTAGACGCTCTCTGATATGCGCTGCGGATAGCCACCGGAGGGGTTTATTGGGCAAGAATCCCGACTTCTCCTAAGGAGTCTCTTGCATCTTGTGAAAATTCCCTTTCGTTGAAAAAGAAAAGGCATTCAGATGGAAATCGAACTCGGCCCTTCGGCCCTTCAGATTGTTAGTGTGTTTAGCCAGTAGGACACGGAGGCGGTTTAAAAAACTTGTCAACGAAATGCACTATGCCTCAGCCCTTACGTTTATACTATAGATTAAGTCATAAATAAGTAACTAGCTAGCAAGGTCGTTACATGAACTAGTTGAGATAGTAACTCGTGATTATTGCCCAAGGATTGCTTATAAGGGAAACAATGGCTTACGTTTGTAAGGGTCGCAGATGTAGGTATATGCAGAAGAATACTTACTAATGGTGGTAGATAATAAACGTCTGTGTGGACTGGGCTTTAGAATAGCATCCCCTCCACCCTAAAACCAGGTTTGAATTTGGACGGAAATACCAGGACGCTATTCGATTTAACTAGAGGTATCTTCAAAGTTCCAGTGGTAGCTCAGTGAATAAGCCATGGTAGCTCAGTTGTGTAGAGCGTCAGTCCTTGAACCAATCGAGGTCTGGATTTGATCCTGGCTCGTACCAATGAGTTACAATTTGTTATTTACAATCTAAATACGAATGATAAAAAATCATTACTATTGGCTTTCCGTTGAAGGAAAACATCGTGAGGAAATGTGCATCCTGAGAAGAAATTCAATGGTGTGTGTGAAGTCTACCAATGCGCACTGGTCCCGCGTGGTGTACTATGTCCCATACACTCTCTGTAGGAGAGTAGGACTGAGCCTCGCAGTGGAGACGTATATAAGCTGTTGATGATGATTAAGATCGACTATTATTGACTTGAAAGATTTTTTTATTACTATTGAAACCTATTCAATAATTAGAGCTATAATTAACGCATTCAAAAAGAACTAGAAACCGACTTCAACTGCCCGAAAAGTCTACCTCTTAGAGGTAAAATTATCTGGGTATATATTTGTGTTGATTTTCTCAAAAACCGCTGAATGAAATTGTGATAAATTTATATGGGATCACCTCTGAAGTATAATGTATTAAAAAAAAAAAAATTATCAGTCTGTTCACTTAGTCGAAAGTTCTAAGGTAACAAACATTTAAAAAAACAGTCAATTTGAGAACCTCCTCCTTTTTGAAGTCGGTTGAAAGTAAAACATAACAAACCAACCTAAATCTATTAGGCTCTAGACTAGAAAGTCAATCTGTTAACTAATAGATGAAGCGCGATAGCTAAGCTGTTAACGATAATATATACCCAAGCTACTCGTATATCCCCGATATACATCTGAAGTATGAGTATTGAGTACAGCCATGATATGTTGGCAAATGTATCTTGAACTATTTATGGACGCTAAGGGATTTCATAGGCAGTCTGGGTTTGATCTAGATAAGTTGTGATTGGGCGAGTGGTATCACATTTAGGTCCGTATTAATAAACGCTACTTAAGCTAGAACTTAAGACAGTCTAGCTAGATATATGCTTAGCGTTGAGCAAATTCAAATTCAAATCATTTTATTGTGACACACAGGTTATAAATAAATGATGTTAAAATTTAAAAAATAGTACTACGTGGTCTACCAGTCAATAATATAATATATAATAATGTCTCTTTCATTTATAGTCATTCATAGGTACAGTCATTAAAAAATTCTTTAAGGTCATAGTACGAGTATGCTTTTTCGATTAAATATTCGTAAAGTTTTGTTTTAAAAATAATGCAATCTTTACGTTCCCTAATATTTGTGGGGAGTTTATTGTAGATATATCAGCTGCTTAAGATCTAGGTTTATTAATAAACGCTACTCATCGTTACTAATTTGAGATCATTTCTATCACAGAGCATATAATTTTTTTTGTTAAGATTTTTTTCTACCAGGAAAAGGCAAAGGCAAAACACCATACATCCGTGACTTTGATAATGATATTCTCTCTTAGAATTTTAAGGTTATAAACAACGCCGAAGACATTTCTACAGTTTTCTCATTAAAATGTATAATGTGTACATTTTATCGCTGGTTTTGACGATTCTTGACGAGAATTTAAAGGTAGGTCTCTTTTGTCTGTGAAAATCTCATGAAAACGTCATGAAAATCTCCGCCGTGCGCAACTGTTTGCTAGGCTGTGGTTTGACAAGTCTCAAATGAGACCGAGGTTGAGATTCATGTAGTAGTGTTTATTTATTAGTGAGCTATCTCTACGAGCTGCTAAAGCAGCTGCTCACCTCTACCTTGAGCAGCGTTTATTAATACGAGCCTTAGTATTTGATAAATGATCACTGATATCCATTTAGGTGCCTATTGTTTTCATTTGTCCTATCCCCCTGGCAATGGGCAGGCCACATCGCTCGAAGAACCGATAATCGGTGGGGAGTAAAGTTTCTCGAGCGGCGTCCCCCTACTCGTACTAGATGGACCGACGACCTGGTCAGAGTCGCAGAGAGTCGCTGGATGCTGGTGGCTCGGGACCGGTCGATGTGGCGTACCATGAGGGAGGCCTATGTCCAGCAGTGGACGTTTCCCGGCTGCTGCTGCTGATCCCCCTGGACTTATCGCGTTTCTCAATTGTGGTCGCATACCTAAATACAAGGTATTGGCGTAGGTACAACTTCTACTTTACATTATCAGTCATCAACAGCCTATATACGTCCCCACTGCAGGGTCTCAGTCCTACTCTCCTACAGAGAGTGTATGGGACATAGTGCACCACGCGGGCCCAGTGCGCATTGGTAGACTTCACACACACCTTTGAATTTCTTCTCAGGAGTGCAGGTTTCCTCACGATGTTTTCCTTCACCGAAAAGCCAATGGTAATTATTTGTATCATTCGTACATAAATTCCAAATAACAAATTGTAACTCATTGGTACGAGCCAGGATCGAACCCAGACCTCGATTGTTCAAGGACTGACGCTCTACCCAACTGAGCTATCAATTGCTAATTTCTCATTTTCTTCAGTTACCAATAAACAAAGCTACGGTAGTCATAATCCGGTTTCTCTTAAAATTCATTTTTGCTTAGGTGCGTTTATTAAGACCTTATATATGGATGGATCTTTTCTCTCAAATAAGGACTTTCTGTATGTCTACCGCGTTTCTCCATGCTGTTACCGCATAGCTTATAGTCGACCCTATTCTACGTTAGATCCTCAATCAGCTCGAAGAATCGTCGTGTAGCTTGTAGTAAGAACAGAGAACTACTGGGTGTATAAATTTAGTCCAATACCAAACGGTAGTGTAAGAATCAATTTAGAATTGGTTCGTGGTGTTTGGTTTAAATAATAAGCTTTCGCGAGTTAAAAATCATGATCAGTTTGAACTTGGAGCTTTATTTTTGATTCGCTCGTGTGACATAGCTTCGTCGCACACGACTTACGTCACGATCGACTACAAGTCGCATGGAAACAGGTTTGACCGTATTTTTGAATCAGGTGTTGCTAATATAACTTAAAATGTTTAATTTTATCCGTTTTACGCAGAAAAATAAAACCGGTAATTCATGCAAAGTTCATAGAACAGTTTCTACTGTTAATGTCAATAAAAAATAAATGGTAATGTCAGTGTTCCACGATGACGTTTAGTCTATCGCTCGGCTCCGCACTCGTTGCAGAAGAGCGATTCAAAAATACCACATTTCATAAGTAGAACGAAAATCAGTAGAAATCGAGCGCTCGCGGCGCGTAGAGCGAATCAAAAATAGAGCCCTTGATCTTTATTTCACCTGATGGTAAGTGACGATAAGCCCGTTGGAAGAAAAGCTCTCACCCAGAAGTTTATGAAGAAGCTAATGAGGCGTGGTCTTTAAAAAGAACAAGTAAATGCGAACAAGTAAAGGAACAAGAAATTTATCTAACTGCATCTCATTCATCATCACTCATGCATCAACTAAAAATTAGTTTTTTTTATATTTAATTAGTATAACAGTGTTACTGAATATTTCTGGGCCTGTCTGAAAATCAGCGCTGCAGCTATTGCTGCCGCATATGCTGAGACAGGTCCATTTCGGCGTTGCAGTGCAGCAGAGCAAATCTACACTAATATTTTTTTTTTTTTTTCGAATGGACTTGATGCTGTTGGTCCTGCGACCTCTACAGCTTCACCCGAACAATGGCGAGCGCGGAAGGCGCTCAACCGGTATTATTATTAATAGCAACAGGCCTAAGGGCGCCCGCTCGGGCTCGTCCTCGGCTTAGGGCGTTGCTTTGTGGTCAAGAGATCGGTGAAAATCGGCCCGGAATGTGCCGATATCTGCGGTAAGCGCCAGGATTATTGCTCGTCGTGGGGAAGGTGTGTCTTTGCCGTCTCCGCCGGCGGAGACGGTGTATTTGCAAAGTGTCGGTTTGAGGACGGATCGATAGTGCTTGAAGAGCCAAGGTGATCGGATCATCGGGGTCGTTGAGGACGTCCCGGGGGCGCCTCTTACGGCCGGGAATCGGCACGTAAGACGACGCTTTACGTGCAAACGGATTGGGATGGTTCGGAGCGGACGCGAAGAACCGTACAGAGACGTCCTTCATGTAATGAGCTAAGGTCGGCAGCTCTAGATCCTTGTGGAGATCAAGGTTCCGCACAAACCACGGGGCGCCCGTGGCTTTGCGCATGAAGCGGTTCTGTACGGTCTGAAGTCGGTGAATATGAGAAGGAGCTGCATGGGCGAAAACCACGCTAGCGTACGTCATGATGGGACGGATGCACGTCTTATAGAGTGTCACCTTGTTACGAAGGGACATCTTGCTGCGAGCATTGAGAAGCGAGTGGAGGCGACCCAGTACGAAAGACGCGTGCCGTCGCACGGCTTTGACGTGGTGGCGGAAAGTGAGTCCCTTATCCAGCGTACACTAATATTATAAAGAGGAAAGATTTGTACCTATTTTTGTATGTTTGTATGTTTGTAATGAATAGGCTCAAAAAGTACTGGGCCGATTTAAAAAATTCTTTCACCAATAGAATGCTACATTCTTCCAATTTGACATAGGCTACATTTCATTTTGAAAAAAATTAGGGATCCTTGGTAAAATTTGAACAATGTAACCGAAGGTGTAGAAAAATGAGTCTTAAAATGTCTTTCGTCGAATGCGCTGCCGAAACTATTAGCGATAGAACAAAATAATGTACAACAATATTGAAGAACATCATAATGTCTACAAAAAACTCCGCGGTAGCATATGTCCAACTATTGTAGTTATGTCACTACAACAACTTTTTTCATTTTAAACATTAATGAAAATGCTAACCAAATTCAAACCATGCTATTTATGTGTTTATATTAATCCTTATCCAAATAAATTGGTTTATGGTCAAAACCATTTAACTACCTATAAAATAGTTTTTAAATTATTTAAATTGGACTTTCCATTCAAAAGATATTACGAATTAAAAAAATTCAAACAGTAAACAAAACCGCCATAGCGCCGTGGCCGTTGTTTGCGATGCAGTCTGAAAAGCGCGCCGGGCATCGCGGCGGGCGGGGTGGAGGGGTCACTGAAATAAATTTTTTTAAATATATAATTAATAAATAATAATTTTTTAATAAATAAAAATATTTGTTAAAAAAGTGTTTTATAAATATCCAAATTTCCAAAAATAAATAATTATCTACCCCGTGCGAAGCCGGGACGGGCTGCTAGTTTAAAATAAATGTATGAACTGTACTGTAATCTGTATGTACGCCGAATAAACTATTTCTATTCTATTCTATTCTAAAGCGAAAGTGAGTTTCTTTGACGTTCCGTTACGCCGTAATGGAGATTCTGACTTGATTTTTTTGTAGGTAGCCTTTAACTTGCAAATAATCAACGCGGGGTAATTTCTGCAAGCTAGTATGTAATTGGGTACTTGACACCTAATTAGTTTGGGGTTGAATTATGTAACGTAAAGGACATTAAAATAAAGCCCCCTAAAATGAAAATACTTAATAATTATCATTTTTTATTTGGATTTGTTAAGAATTTAAAGTCTCAAAAATTTCGAAAAAGTTCTTGGAACAGTAAAATGCTTATTACATTTAGTTTTCCCATTGCAATTGGAACATTTTATTATAGCGGTATATAACACATAAAAACATTATTTTACGAGATAACTCAAAATATCGAACAAGCTTCATACATTTAACGCTCCAACACTGTCATGTGACGTCACAAAACTCACCCGATTTATATGGAGCGTTTTAGCACCGCATGACCACAATCACTTTTCGGCGGGTTGTGATCAAAAACGATTAGTCGTATCGAAAACAAATTGATAGAGCTATTTATCTTTTTATTTACTATCGAATGAGACAAAAATATTGTTTAGTCAAATACCTAATTGTTCTCAAAAATAAGTGTAAACCAATTTTACATTTTAAAACAGCAACAAATATTTCCCGCTCTTGTCTTTCGTTTGTACCACAGGCGAGTCCCAATCCGCGATACCAATCACTTTTGAACTACCATTGAAGATACAAGCCTCGGATCTGTGGCCACGAAATATCCGTTTTATGGCGAGTAATATATTTTTAATACGTTTATTTCATTATAAAAGAACACATATTTTTATTTTATATAATAATCGCCAAACTGTGGAACAGTTTGTTGGCGATAGGCGCTCTATATATTACTTATATGTACATATATTCTTATGCTAACTAAATCTTTTATTTTTTACACTATCACTTTACATATATATTACATAGTGTTTCACTTCAATTCAATATTTCTTATGCACTGGCATAGATCTTCTCCTTATTAGTTTTTTTAATTGTTGTGGTTATAAATAATTTTTGTTTCGACTTTCTTTCTCTTATGCTTTCATTCCTCACGTTTCTTATTTGCACAGATTACTAATTGAGTCCATACAAATATTATCAATGCCAAAGTCAGTTTTTTAGCCTTTACGTCGTCGTAACGGAGAGTTCGAATGACTGGATGTTTTGTATAGGGGTAGTTGTGCGTTCCGGTAATATTAAAAAAAAAGGGTTTACACTTGGCCTTAATATCACCTACCAATCTAACCATAGATGTTAAATTTTTGTGGAAACAAAAGCATTTAAATTTAAAGGGTCAAGGTATCTCTGATTAAAAATTAAAAAATTCCATCGGTCGAGTCTCAAAAATTATCACTTTAAAGCTTAATATTTCGCAAACGGATACCTGAATCGACAAGTGGCGTTCGTAGACCCTTAATTTTTTTGAAATACCTATTCAACGATACCCCACACAATGGGGTAGACGCGAAAAAAATATTTCATCCCCAAGCTACGAGTATGAGAGCCACCCTTTAAAAATATTTTTCAAGATTTTATACTACCACTTTGTCGGCATTATTAATTTGTATACCCGTACCAAATTACAGCTCTGTAGTAGTAAGGGTCTCTGAGCTAAGTCGCGGACGGACAGACGGACAGCGAAATTATAAGGCTTGTTTGACTACGGAACCCTAAAAATTCTACCGGACGAGTCTCAAAAATTTCTAATAAAAAAAATCATTTTGATCTTTAAAAAAAATGTGAGCCGTCACGGGACGCCTGGCAGTTGTGAAACATCGACATTATTTTGTAAAAGTAATATGATTGAAAAGAACAGATTGCGATATAAACTAAATATGGCATAATGATAAAATAAAATATTACGATTTTTTCCAGAAAATGATGACTGTTTATTTAATAAACATTTATTTTCATTAAATATAAAAACAATTTATACAACTTCATTCGTTCTGTATTATATACACCATCATATAGCGTGGCGACGCGTCGCCACGGCATGCGTCGCCACGCCAGAAATTTGTTTTACGTGCGGCTATAGATGTTTCACATCAAAAGGTGGAATGTTTAGTTTTTAAGCCATATTTATTTACTCAAATTTTTCCTATGGACTCATTGTCAGAGCAAAATCGCTGACTCTCTAGCCGGACTAACGTCGACATTATCTATAAATTTGACTACACAGCACAATTAAGATCTAGATCTATTGTTATAATAGATTTCGGTCTAGATTTTAGCCTGGGGGGAAAGTTTAAACGGACAGTAGCGGGTTTACGGCTGTTGTGGTCTGGGAGGCGTGTTGTGGGCGGATAGGTTTAAATTTAGGACCACAATAGGCTTGTGTCCACTAATAACAAATGGCTTGGTTTATAGTTGCTAATTATAAATGAAGACACGAAGGTGAGAAAAAACCAGTCTATTTCTCAAAATAGTAAAAGATTATTAATATTTTTAGAAAATGAATTCGAAAAAAATAGGCATTAGGTCACGTGACAACGAACACGAAGAACGCGGCGCAAGAAAGTGTGACGTCACGCCTCGCAAAACATCATTGTTGTTGTTGACGTTTTCATATCACAGAGCAGGTTATTTCGCGAGCTGTGACGTCATTCAAGACGCCATGACACTATTCAGCGTTTTCGAGGGAAATCTAAATGGCTTTTTTAAAATACAAAATACGTAATGTAAATATTGATTTTTCTTTAAAATATAGTTTTTTTGGGATAAAATAGTTATTAAAGTATATAATTAGCCAAGTTTTCAAATTTAGTCTACTAGCCTATTGTGGTATATTTATAAGGCTTGTATTAGCACCTTGTCTCTGCAAAATTTCAATTTCAATTTGGCGACAGACTTTGGTAGAAATTTAGTTCTAAGTCATTCGCATTCGTGTCGTTCTGGGTGTCAAAAATGGCGTCTAAGCAGTAGTACAAATTAACGAATAAACCTGTTTATAAACCAAAATTAAAAAAAAAAGTGATCAATCGTTCCAGTTCATTTACTAGCACTTGAATAATTTCAAAAAACTGAATTGAAAGTCATCGAACATTGTGGTGACCTCAGGAAAAATGTTAGATCGCAATATATTGAGCCCTTGGTCGTTACGCCACGCATTTACAATGTTTTTCTATACGAAGCTGACTGCAAAAATAAAAATCAATTTAATAAAAAAATGTTGTTTAGTAATACATTTAGAGGTTATGTAAAACAGCTCATTAAAGAATTCAACTTCTACATAGATATGATCACTGCACAAAAGATCTGTTTGAGTTCGCTTGCTTAGGTTCCGGCACGCATGCGCGAGCCAATGTTGCAGAAGTCTCTGGGTCATTAGAAAGGACTAGTGTTCAGCATGATGCGTGTGCGCAGCGCCTCTCGCTGCCCTTCGGACACTGCGCAGATGTTGTCGCTGGCATGTCATCATACCGCTTGTAAGAGGGTATGCTGGTGTCAAAGCGCCCATACAAACGTAGTCCAGTCATATTTTGAGTATTAAGCTATGAAAATCTATGAAATTTTCAAGACACAATCTAGAAACAAATATCTGTGTCGGTGGTGAGTCAGATTTTCGTTTAAATATATACTTCCAGAGTTACAGGGCGTCAAAGTTTTGTATTTTTCGGTAATAAAAAGCCCCAACTTTGAAACTGTTTTACAAGAGTATGAATCAATTTAGAACAATTTGGAAAAACCACCGACATCTGAAATTTCATTAGTATACTGTATTGAAAAAATGGCTACATAATATACTGTATCCTTCAAATGATCCCTGGACTACGAAACATCCAAATAACGGGTGGATAACTTTGCGTAATGTATGCTGTCTCACCGTACGCGCTCGGGTAGGATAGGGCTCGGATAGGGACAGCTACAAAACAATGCAACCTTGAACGCGACCACGTGCTCTAACCAACATAGCCTCTTAAGTCTGTCGCCAAACTGTATTCCGGTATGAAAGGTAGCAGGGCCAGCGCTTCATTATCTTGAGGCGTCTGGGTGCGCACGCTGAGAAATAATAAAAAATTATGAAATAGCTCCAAGTTGAAATTACACAAAGAAATGCGTTCAAAAAGAACTGGAAACCGACTTCAATTGCCCTAAAAGTCTACTTTTACTATGGCAAATTTAAGATTTATATTGTTTTCTCATTGATGACATCGTCAGAACTGGACCAAATTGAAATGTATAGCTAGATATATAGATTATCATTTTATTTGCCAGCATAATACAAATAAAAAAACAAAATGCACACACACAAGAAGAACACACAATATAAGTCAGATATAAATAACAGCATCGTTTATAGCAATGTATCATGCCAGCAAAAAGGCCCGAACTCAGCATAATGTTGTGGACTACGAGCCCACACCGCTGGTAATGCTGGTATAAAGCTGATGGGGTATTGAAGTTAATATATAATACAAAATAATTCATCCTGTCAATACAGTTAAATAGTTTGACTAGACACGCCCTTGATCTGATTTCTTCGCATTTTATCCAGCGTTCGCACTAGACACAGAAATCTTGACTTTTCTGCTTCAAACTGGACCTCTGACAAACTTGGCTGGGAGGGATTTAGGGAAACTTGATGGGGGGGGTCACTCTTTGCTTCCATATTGAAATGCACATATGTAGAAAGCCACTTTTGAACCATGTCAAATTCACCTTTAATTGAGATTTCCTTCAACACACTGCATAGGAACAAGCGACAGTGAATGAGACAAGGTACATTTAAGCGGATAAATATTTTTGTAATCGAGTGTACATATGATGACAGTTTCTGACATCCCACCTTCAGAGGTATGCAAATATATTAAATTGTTAAACATTTTAACTACATTCTTTGAATTTATATTTTATTTTAACACTACCACTGCTTTGATTTGAATACTCTTTATTCATCTTAACTTAAATAATTAACATTTTAAAACAATAATAAAACTAGAATTGGCGGATTTATCCCTATGTAGGGATCTCTTCCAGTCAACCAGGGCGAGGAGAAAGATAAAGAGAGGGGTGGTGTGCGGAGACATATACAATATCATAATAATAAAAGATATACAAACAAAGAGATTTGAGAACGAAATAATTAAAAACAACATATACTTATATAAATATAATACATACATGAAATATATATACATATACATTTTTAAATGCTATAAATATTATTTCACTGTCATCTCAACTGCTATCCAGGAATTCTTTAATTGAATATAAACTCACACGCAATCAATCAATCAAACGTCGTGATATCACTCGCATGAGTACTGCCGACCCCTATCGGGTCACTATCTTGCGGGGGAGTGAAGTAACGCGAATCGTGGTGGCGGTTCTCTCTTCTGCCGTGACCCCCCCAAGTATACCTAGGTCCGTCTGAGACGCGCACTAATTCGTCGCGCTCGGTCACGACGTTCGGCGCGTATGTAAATCCGGTAAGTGGCACGATTCGAGTACCTCTCGTTAGCGAGTGCGTGGGAAATAGATCGATCTGATAGTGGCGCGCGCTCGACGAAATCCTGCGCTTGCGAACGCGGGGTAGATAGATAACAGATAACAGTTTCCTTTATTAAACACTATCATTTTAATTACATCAGGAGTAACAGTAACATGAGCACATCATGCATTAATAGAAAATAATTATTCACAAATAACACAAGGTCTTTTTTTGACCATTATTTTAGGTATTTATTTTACCATTCTTCAAGCTTATGAATATTATGAAGCCCCATTTACAATTGCAGATAGAATTTATGGCTTTCACGGGTTACATGTTATTATCGGAACATTATTTCTATTAATTTGTTTAATTCGACACTTAAATAATCATTTTTCTAAAAATCATCTTTTTTTTATTCGGTGACCCAAATTATTTACAAAAAGAAAACTTAAACTTAATACTTATGTAAAATAACTAAAATAAAGTTAAACATTTAAAAAAACAACTAAAATTAGGTCCGTATATATAAATAAGTCGACCGAAAAGGCGCTGACTCAGCATGTGCTGCAGGAGTCCTGCAGCGCTGATATTCTGTCAGAACCCTTCATCCAACCATCACCCGGTGACAGTAAATTATGTGTAAAAAGAGTGTGACCAGTGTGTCTGTACATTGAATATATTTACCTATAACTAATTGAGGGCGATCTAAAAATAGTAACAGAATCTACGATATAAAAAAATTTTTTTTTGTCTCTGTCTGTTTGTTACCAATGGCATGGGAAGATTTAGCCATCAGGTCTCATTTTTCTGGGCATCAAGTAAATACTGCCTGTAGGGTAGATAACAGAGGTTGGATATCAAATTGTGCTTGATTTGAGGATCTAAAAAAAAGTAAAAATACGTTCATTTACATCAAAGACATTTAATATTAATAGACCGGACAAAGCAAACAAACATTTTGATCCTAAACTTATTACCAATTGGTAAACTTATTACCGATTGGTAATAAGTTACTCAATCTAGTGTCACTGTACGTCACGCGGCCGTACAAGGCATTTGACATACCATTGACTTTTAAGATCAAAATTACTATATTTAAATCTCTCTGATTTACATACAGATGATGACGATCAGAAAGTTTTAGATGCATGCAAATATTTTAAAATGACAAGCGTTTTCTCGACATGGTTTGAATTAATGATTATTGACAGAACTATGTGTATCAATTGAACAGGGATGGGGTTGGCGGATAAACACTTGTTGCTATTTAAACATCTTTATTTTCATCATTTTTATTTTATTTTACACGTTTCTCTCGTATGTTTTCACGAGTCTTTCTTTCGTCGTCAGTCGTCCCTTGTTTTCTTTGACATTCGTCGTCTCTTTCACTCTTATCAGTTCAATCACATCATGTTCTCTTTCCATCACTTCTAAAATCTGACATCTTTAATACACATATCCATCCCACACACAGACATTTAAATTATTCAAATCTCTTTGATCCCTCATCATCATCAGCCGGGAAACGTCAACAGCTGGACATAGGCCTCCCTCATGGTACGTCACATCGATCGGTCCCGAGCCACCTGCATCCAGCGACTCCCCGCGACTCTAACCAGGTCGTCGGTCCATGTAGTAGGGGGATGGCCTGGTAGACGTTTCCCGGTACGTGGTCGCCACTCGAGAACCTTTACTCCCCACCGGTTATCGGTTCTTCAAGCTATGTGTCGACGAGTCAGTGAGCTGAAGTGGCAATGGGCAGGCCACATCGCTCTATAATCCCACATATTTTTTTATTATTGCGTAGGGTTTTTTAAATTAAATGTATTGTGTTTCGCTCTTGATTAATATAATTTACTGTATTTGTATGTACTTTACTGTGATAGATTGTTATATAGGTGTTCCTTATACCAACACAGCTTTCTCGCCGTCGCCGATAAAAACAAAATCGCTCGAATTCAACCATACATGGAATGAACCATCAATTTATATCCAATTTACGAAGAAGCTACGTTCCTGAGTGCATGAGAACAATTTGCGGAGTCCTTAGCCGCATTGGAGGGTACTTTAAAGGCTTTGGATTGATAAAAAGTTTTCCCTTTTCCGTACAGCACAATGTCTTATAATTTAGTTTAAAAAAGCAGCAAATAAAAGCAGCAAGTAAATAAATTTTCAATCGACTTCAAAAAAAGAGCAGGTTCGCAATTGGATTGCATGTTGTTTTTGTATGTATATGTAATAACTCCGCCAAATCGACCAGACGAGCGAACCACATGTGTTTGCGCCTCGAACAAACTACAGAAAGAGAAACATACTTTTTGAAGGAGCACAGCTATACAACAAATTACGAAACGATATAAAGGATATCAAATCTTTTCTTCTATACAAACATTTCTAAAGATTTTTCTGACTTGTGAACCCACACCTAATTTCCTAAATAACTAGCGGAAGAGCGGGGCCTCCTAATACAAGTTTTTTTTTTAATTTAATAGGAGTGTCCCAAACACTGTAATGTAATGTTAATGTGAAAGGAAATAAATATTTTTTCATTTTCATTGACCTAATGTCTTTGAAATCTCTATGGCTGCCGACTATTGTTTTGACATGTAATAGTGTAGCATTTTTCATGTGATTTGTTTTTATATATAAGATAGGTGGATTTTAATATCCAACCTACCCACTAGTAAATAATAATTGCTATAATACCCACTGTATCTCGTATTTCACAATACAAGTGAATTGTATTCTTTTTTGTGAAATAAATGTCTTAAACCGTAAACCGTAATGATGAATCGATTTTGATGATTCTTTGTTTGTTCGGTAGAGCATACTTCAGAGGTGGTCCCGTGTAAATTTTATCGAAATTGATTCAGCGCTTTTTGAGAAAATCAACGAAAACCAAATATAATAATTCAACCTCTAAGGGTAAATATTTTAACGCATGAATGTTGTAGACTTTTAAGGCATCTCAAGTCGGGTTATAGTTCTTTTTGAACGCGTTGATTATTACCTGTGAATTCGTCCGCGTGGACTTCATGAATCAACCCACGGGAACTAGTTGTTCGATCGAAAAGTAGCCTGTCATCCGGTCCTTCAAATATCGACGAGAAGGAACATCAGTATGAACGGCACAGATTGATACTAATATCTGCATTACGCAGGATTATGCTGTACACACACGCCATGGTAGCTCAGCTGTGTAGAGCGTCAGTCCTTGAACAATCGAGGTCTGGGTTCGATCCTAGCTCGTACCAATGAGTTACAATTTGTTATTTATGTACGAATGATACAAATCATTACCATTGGCTTTTCGGTGAAGGAAAACATCGTGAGGAAACCTGCACACTCCTGAGAAGAAATTCAAAGGTGTGTGTGAAGTCTACCAATGCGCACTGGTCCCGCGTGGTGTACTAAGGCTCATACACTCTCTGTAGGAGAGTAGGACTGAGGACCTGCAGTGGGGACGTATATAGGCTACACACAAGGCACGGTCGGCAAGTGTCACACCGCTCGATGTGGAGTAAAAGTTCTCGAGTGGCAATCATGTACAGGGAAACGTGTACCAAGCCGTACTACTTGATGTGTGGGTCGCTGGATGCAAGTGTCTCGGGACCGGTCAATGCAGGAGGACTATGTCCAGCAGTGAACGTTTCTCGGCTGATGATGATGTATTCAAATATTGCTTTGTATAATTGCAGGTGGGGTGTCTCCAACGAAGACCCTCAAAGAAGATGTCGCTTCTTCATCATATTTACCGTTCGAGTAAGTACAGACAGTCCATTATACACATTACCCGCCCCTGCCTCGTACGGGTGCAATGCACTAATGTATATAACAAGGTTTTATATCTTGATGAAACATTCACAAGATTGTATTTAAAAAAAACTTGTTACTCGTACATAACCAAGTTACATTACCAGCAATTTACAGGGAAAAAATATTCTTCGCACAAAACCGGGTAATGTATTAAGAAATATTTTTTCTTTACACATTACCGATAACATTTCCAGTTTTGTACCAGGATGTAAATATTCTTCCTACATTACTTGGTTTTGCTCAAAGAAATCTTTATTCAGTGTAGAAAACCAAGGAGGTTCTCCGAGTAGTGTAAATACACCTTCCTAATGTTGGTTATCTTAGCTTGTTTCATTAGACAGAAATACAAAGGACAGGGGAAATACAATAGCTATCGTAATTTATCGCATTTATTGTACTTAATTCAAGGGCCCTTCAGCTATCACAATTTAAACTTATGAGGACATATGCTTTTCGTAACAAATAGTTCATAATGTCTACAGAATCGCCGATTTATATTTCAGGCCGAGTCCGCAGGTTGCAAAAATCAAAGTAGGACCCGATCTCCGGAGTGCGAGGAAACCCAAACCTCATTGTCACAAGTAAGTCATCATCAACAGCCTATATATGTCCCCACTGGAGGGGCTCAGGCCTACTCTCCTACAGAGAGTGTATGGGACATAGTCCACCACGCGGGACCAGTGCGGATCGGCGGACTTCACATGCCTGTTCAAGACATGCAGGTTTCCTCACGATGTTTTCCTTCACCGTTAAGCAATCGGATAATGTACTTGAATTGAAAAACAACTCACAAACACAAGTAAGTACTTAGGGTTATAACAATTTATTCAATGTCAAGATATTTACATGTCAAAGATACATATTTTCAGAGAGATTTAAATATAGTAATAGGTTATAGAGCGGTCATTGGGAAACGTTTCATATAAACATTTTGATCTCAAAAGTCAATGGTATGTCAAATGTCTTGTACGGCCGCGTGACGTGACGTGACACTAGATTGAGTAACTTATTACCAATTGGTAATAATTTTAGGATCAAAATGTTTGTTTGCTTTGTCCGGTCTATTAATATTAAATGTCTTTGATTTGTTAGTACTTAGGGTGACCAATGACATTGTGATAATAATTCGATGCGTTCAAAAGTAACTTAAAACCGAGGAATTCGAAGGGCTTGATGAAGTCCTAACTGCCTAATCTTACAAAATAATATACAGTTCTCCCTCTGTGTTGTATGTTCAGATGTCAGTCGCTTCAGTATAAACTAGTATCCACGACAATAGCTTGTGTTAACATAGACGAACACGATTCAGAAGTGGGATAAGGATAGGAGAATGATGAATGATGAAATATTTAGAAACCGAGTTAAATTCCCCTCGAAGTCTTCTTAAATAAGCTATTTAGTTTTAAGAAGCACTGGTAGCTCAATTGGGCAGAGCTTCAGTCCTTGAACAATTGAGGTCTGGGATCGATGCGGACGACCTGAGTCCCAATTTGTTATTTATGTACGAATGTTAAAAATCATTACCATTGGCTTTTCGGTGAAGGAAAACATCGTGAGGAAACCTGCACACTCCTGAGAAGAAATTCAAAGGTGTGTGTGAAGTCTACCAATGCGCACTGGTCCCGCGTGGTGCACTATGTCCCATACACTCTCTGTAGGAGAGTAGGACTGAGACCTGCAGTGGGGGCTGTTTTTAAACTTCATCTATAATTTTTCTCCGGTTTTGTTCTATTAAATATTGAAATATTAATAATCAAAATCGGTTTATAGTTAGCGAAGATATGAGGCAATACTCATTGAAATATAAAATTAATTTTTTATTTGTTTTGTAAATTAGTGATATTATAGTTATTGGTATAATATTTAATGTCTTTGTATTAGGTGTAATGTACCTATAATATAAAAAAATTTAATTTTTTTATATTCCTCTATATTTATTTTCTAGGAAGACATACAGTATAAATAAAAAGAAATAGATATGCAAAATAAATATAACACATATACCAATCAAGTCTCCACAGATATACACTCACTCACTCACTAAAATTTAAACTAATCTACGTAAAATAAATTTGAACAATACGTACAATCAGTTTACCAAACAGTAGATTTTTTTATATTATACTGTAATGTGGTGGTGGTTGTAGGAGAGACAAATGAAACGTCGTTGCTCCTGGTCCGATATAAACTCGTTTATTCTCTGGATTGCTTTTTCTTAAATACTAATGATTAATCTAGATTACATCGTATTAGGCTAATTGTAACTAGACGGTGACATGGTTCGCTGAACCTTGTTAGAATGGAAATGTAGTGCAGTGACACTATGCAACCTTAAAGTAAGTCAGTTATTGACTCACTACAATACATCTTCATCAGCCGGGAAAGCCACTGCTGGACATAGGCCTCCCTCATAGTACGCCACATCGACCGGTCCCGAGCCACCTGCATCCAGCGACTCTAACCAGGTCGTCGGTCCATCTAGTAGGGGGACGGCCTGGTAGACGTTTCCCGGTACGTGGTCGCCACTCGAGAATCTTTACTCCCCACCGGTTATCGGTTCTTCGAGCGATGTGGCCTGCCCATTGCCACATCAGCTCACTAATAATACACACACCTAATAATTTATACATAAATATTTAAATGTATAAATACCGTATAATGTAAAAATTAATAAGTAGGATTTATGTACCAGTATGAAATAGATTTGCACTTGGCCTTCATCTCACCTGATCATAAGTGATGATAAGGCCATTAGATGGCAAGCGTACCCACAACCCGCAAGTTCATGAAGCCTTATTTATATACCCAATGTAATCTTTTCGATATTTGTTTTATATATTTCTTAAAATTTCTTGCCAGACCAAAATCATCACAGATTCAGATATCACAGCTGTCTCCGCAAACGCCGATGCTTACGTCAACCCACAACAAAACATTTCCACCGCCAATGTTACCTTTCACGATCCCATCGGCGAAAACACCATCGAACGTAGAAATCAAGAACTTTCTACTAAGCACTGCCTTACAAAACGCCCTAACAGGATCTTTGAACCAACTGACGCAAAGGCGAACGTTTACGAAGCTTGGCAAAGACGAATCGTTGACAAAGTCAGCCGACGGTCTGACAGTTGGCAAGACGTTCGTGAAGACAGCTGAAGTGACAGATGGTAAGGAGTTTACGAAGACAGGTGAAGCTGTTAATAATAACAATGAAGAAAGGAGGCGTTTACATAAATGTGATGTCGCTGGCTGTCACAAAGTTTATACGAAGAGTTCACATTTAAAAGCACATAAGAGGACGCATACCGGTGAGTATTATTTGGACATGCTTCTACTTTGACAGATATGAATGGTTTTCACTTGGCCTTCATCTAACTTGCTTCTATGTGACGATAAGCGTGCGCACACGAAAACTTCAAGCTAATGAGGCGCTGGCTCTGCTACCTTTCATGCCGGAACAGAACAGTGCTATTTAAACTGCTGTTTGGCGGCAGTGTGAGAGCTAGCCAGAAAGACCTAAAACCAAACCGAGTACCGATAGGTATGTACCGCCATTGTGAATCGAACCCGGGACCTTTGGATTGTAAGTCTAAGCGTGTAGCCATTAAGGCACGGAGGCGGTTACATGCTTTCTTCTTATCTTTCTGTGACGGTGTTTTAAATCTTTTTGTATTTACTTATAGGAGAAAAACCTTACTCGTGCGGTTGGACCGGCTGTACGTGGCGATTTGCTCGTTCCGATGAACTAACAAGACATACAAGGAAGCACACCGGGCACCGACCGTTCGCCTGCCCCCTCTGTCGACGCTCCTTCGCCAGGTCCGACCACCTGGGGTTGCATATGCGACGTCACTAGCGATCATGCAAGTCTCTGTCTACGCCACCAACGACCATGCAAGTCTCTGTCTACGCCACTAACGACCACGCAAGTTTCTGTCTACGCCACCAACGACCATACAAGTATATCTACGCCACTAACGACCATGCAAGTCTCTTGTCTACGCCACTAACCACCACGCAAGTCTCTGTCTACGCCACTAACGACCACGCAAGTCTCTGTCTACGCCACCAACGACCACGCAAGTCTCTGTTTACGCCACTAACGACCACGCAAGTCTCTGTTTACGCCACTAACGACCACGCAAGTCTCTGTCTACGCCACTAACGACCACGCAAGTCTCAGCCTACGCCACTAACGACCATGCAAGTCTCTGTCTACGCAACTAACGACCATGCAAGTCTCTGCTTACGCCACTAACGACCATGCAAGTCTCTGTCTATGCCACTAACGACCATGCAAGTTTCTATCTACGTCACTAACGACTATGCAGGTCTCCACCTACGTGACAAGCGACATTGCTGGTCGTTATATGTCCCGGACTATGATGATACATAAAAACTTGTCCTAATTGAGCTTTGTTTGATAGTTTAAAGTCAAAGAATAACTAAAGGTGACTTGGCGTCTCCTTAGAGACCATACATTTTATTATTTGAGGGTTCGAGGCGTCTGAAATTCCTAATTTTCATTACGGTTTATGAAATGTCGCTAGTATTGATTTAATAATAATAATAAAAGAGGTTTATTCATCACAATTTCTTAAAATTAACACTTGAACATCGGATATAATTATATATATGTGATGAATGGATAATGAATGTTATCGCGTAACACACATAAAAAAACATACGCGTCGAATTGAGAACCTCCGCCTTTTTTAAGTCGGTTGAAAAGCCATGACCTAATTTCAATGGGATAGTATGCTTATAATACCATTTGAATATGCTCAATTTTAAAGATATATTTTAATTTAGATTAAACGATTTCGTGGCATTATTCCACTACACTTAAGGCCAGTAAAAGTATACATTTATTAATGCTAAAAAAATATTTTTAATTTTTTTAGATTAACTTTTACTTTAGTGTGATATTTTTTATGAAAACATCGTCAATCTATATTGATTGTATTTGCAAACTTATGCTTAAGGGAAATAAATAGTTTTAAATGTAGTAGAGTTTAAATAAATTGAAAGTTCCATACGAAAAAAAATTAATAATGTACAGGGCAAATGTGGCAATATTAGGGTTACAAAAAAGAATCCTATGTTATATATTTTTTAATTTGAAAATTTCTATATGTATAGTTAGAATAGAACTTAGAATTTGTTTAATATTTAATGTTTTGTTTCAAATGTTTATTATAATAATAATAAAGTTACAGTTTTAAGTTACGGTTCAACTTGAGTGCTGTTGGAGTAAGTTTAAGCACGAAATAAACCAATTTCAATATTCAGTTCAACCGCTTCCTTGTGGCATAATGGCTACACGCTTAGAATAACAATAGGCTAGTTGACTAAATTTGAAAACTTGGCTAATTATATACTTTAATATCTATTTTATCCCCAAAAAACTATATTTTAAAGAAAAATCAATATTTACATTACGTATTTTGTATTTTAAAAAAGCCATTTAGATTTCCCTCGAAAACGCTGAATAGTGTCATGGCGTCTTGAATGACGTCACAGCTCGCGAAATAACCTGCTCTGTGATATGAAAACGTCAACAACAACAATGATGTTTTGCGAGGCGTGACGTCACACTTTCTTGCGCCGCGTTCTTCGTGTTCGTTGTCACGTGACCTAATGCCTATTTTTTTCGAATTCATTTTCTAAAAATATTAATAATCTTTAACTTTTTTGAGAAATATACTAGTTTTTTCTTATCTTTGTCTCCTCATTTATAATTAGAAACTATAAACCAAGCAATTTGTTATTAGTGGAAACAGGCCTATTCTTAGGTCCCGGGTTCGATTCCCAGTGATGCACCTGTCGGTATTGGGTGTGGTGGGTGGTAGGGCAATTTCTATGCCCTGGCTAACTACCATGTTACCTAAGTCTGCCGCCAAACAGCATTAGGTTGAGGCTTCGGGCTGCGCACGCCTACCATCCAACGGCCTTATCGTCACTTACCATCAGGTGAGATGAAGGCCAAGTGGAAAACCTTGGCTTGGTACGCATGTTTATACGTCCACACCAAATAGAGGCACTAGTCAGCATTCGTTTATTTTCAAAAAACAGTATAACTGTGTGCGAAAAAAACTAAAATATTACAACTAATGAAATACCTTAAAATACAATAATTTAGCCAATAATATTAAAAATTTAACATTACTAAAAATATATAACAAAGTCATTTCATAATATCTAGTGCCTCATGTCAGGTTATTACATGTCAGAAATCCTTAATGGTGGACAATTTTTTTCTTCTAATAGTAAGAGTCTCAGTTTATTTTTAAATACATTTACACTTTTTATATTTTTTTAAACAACTGGCAGTCTGTTGAAAAGTAAAACAGCTTGATGCCTCGGACAATGCCTAGCAATGTTCAGACACGGTTTGGACACGGGTGCATAGATAATATAGACAGTGCCTCATTGAATTGAGGCATCTGAAAATGATTCTATTCAAATGATAATACCATTTGTCATCAGAATAAAATATGGGCGAGTGAGCATTGCTCGGAGTTTTAAAAAAACTGTATTTCTGCCCCGGCTTAGAACCCAGAACTCAAGCCATAAAAAGTGGAACAATTAGTCACTTCACCACAGCGCTTATGCTCTAGTGTACGAAATTAGTGACCATATTTTGCGTGAAATTATGCGAAAGAAAACTGAGTACTGAAATGAAAACTCGAAAACACGCGGTTTCCCAGACATAAGTCTAAATAAAATATGAAGGGCAAGATAATATAAGATAAACCTTTATTTGCAATAAATGTGGTACATTTCAGATGTTCAAGTAAATTATTCTAGATCACACATTTAGTCAATGTTCTGACATGCAAACAGTAATTAACAGTAATAATATCGAGCATTTAAATTATACAATTATATGATGTCAAGTGCTAGCTTTAGTCTAATTCGATTGTTAAAACTTATTCCCACTGCACTCATAATATCAGATATTAATTATATTAATAATTATAAGGGGCCAGTATTTTGACATTATTTAAAAAAAAGATTATCTATAAGATAGTTCGTACACGATATATATTTAAAAAAGGAACCTAAAATAAAAAGGAGTTACTTAAAAAAAGAAATCGATTGATCTCAAATTGGATATTCCTTCTCTCTATTTTCTTGATCTCAATTTCAAGGACAGAATGCTTTGAGTATTTTACTATGAAATATATATATTTTTAAATTATGTTAAAAAAAGTGGTGCTAAAAATAGTAAAATTGATTTTATTTTTGTATTTTTGTACAATGTTTTTTTTTTACTTTAACTGATAAGTTTTTGAAAAGCGGCCATTAATTTGTAATAAAATAAATTCTTTTGAAACACTGTAAAGAGAATTTTTAAAATTGAATTGTAAAATAAGATATTAATGTTGTTTCCATTTAAAAAAAAATTATGAACGAAAAAAAAAGCTACGTTTTTCTCGTATGAGCAACAGTTTATTGGTTTTCTATTGTCGTTTGTTATTTTACAAATCTTTATATTACTGTATATTATATTTTTATATTATTTTTAAATCGAATAAATAGTATAAGATATTGTGTTCCCAGCATTTTGCCGGCCAGTGTACCTTTACAGATTATAATTTTTAAGTTATTTACAGTTAGTCTTTTTATAATGTTAATTCAGTTAGATCTTGTAGAAACGCAAGGATTTTATAACAAACAAGTTAATGCGTTCAAAAAGAACTGTAAACCGACTTCAATTGCCCTAAAAGTCTACTTTTACTAAGGCAGTCAGTCGGTGTCAGAATTGGACCAAATTTGAAATGGGACAGACCAGCACCACCTTTCAAATAAAAAGAATCATACAAATCGGTTCACCCAGTCAAAAGTTCTGAGGTAACGAACATAAAAAAACATACCTCCTCCTTTTTTGAAGTCGGTTAAAAATGTCGCAAAGTTCGCAGTATGTATTTTTTAAGACCATAAAAATGAAGAAGTGCTGCGAATTGTGAGAGCAGATTTAAAAAAAATTGTGTTTTGTAAAATTAGATTATCCTTATCACCTTTGTACCTATTTTTATTTTATGGAAACTTAATTAAATAAAACTTTTTTTCTTTGCATTTCATTGGTTTATTATTGTTATTAAAAGGAATTAGGAAGGCGTCAAGTTTCAATAGCAACATTAAAATTTTTATAAATATATTAAATCTCCTCTTTATCAGATTACTACCTACACAACGGATGTCCACCTCTAAACCCCTCCCCCCCAACCGATCCTCGTTACCTCACCTCCTCCCGCAAGATAGTGACCCGATCAGAAGTCGGTAGTATAGCGCGCGCGTACTCACACATGCGCGTGTATAAAAATAACATCCGTTCGATGTATGGGAATAGGAACCGATATCACGGCATTTGTTTGAAGTGTCCGGAGTGTGACGAAACGTAATCTTTCTTTTCTCAAAGTTCTCTGTGGCATCGTAGCTCTCGAACGGATGGACCAATTTTGATATGGTTTTTTAAATATGAAAGCTAGTTTCCTTGTGGTGGTTCTTAGCTATATTTGATAAAAATTGATCCAGCAGGTTGAAGAGTATCAACTGATGTTAGCCATTTTCGACATAAAATGAAATTTAAAAATTTTTGCTTAGCTTTTTTATTACTTTGTCTTTACGATAAGGAACAGTTGACTAGTATAGTGTCCCTAGCCTCAGTAATGGTGTCCAGCAGCTGTCTTGTCCACTTGTGGGCGTTTCTATCGAGCACCGAACGCGTCCGCCAGCACTCGCGCAGTGGGGTTTTGTAAATGCAGCTATCCTGAAACGAGAAGGCAAATATCTCTCTTATCATCATCAACAAGCTTATATACGTCCCCACTGCATGGTCTCAGTCCTACTCTCCTACAGAGAGTGTATGGGACATAGTACACCACGCGGGACCAGTGCGCATTGGTAGACTTCACACACACCTTTGAATTTCTTCTCAGGAGTGCGCAGGTTTCCTCACGATGTTTCCCTTCCTCGAAAAGCCAATGGTAATGATTTTCATCATTCGTACATAAATAACAAATTGTAACTCATTGGTACGAGCCAGGATTGAACCCAGACCTCGATTGTTCAAGGACTGACGCTCTACACAACTGAGCGACCATGGCTACATATATTCATCCTTATCTCTCTTTGTTAAAAAAAGTGAGTTGGACTCGCGCCCCAAGCGTTTCGAATCATAAAAATGAACAACTCACATAAACTTTGAAAATGAGAAAAGGCCTATGAGTATTACAGATTTTTCACTTTGGATACTTGGCAGATAGATTCAATTCAATTCAATATAGCTTTATTGTACACCAATACAAGCTTAGTTAAAAAAATAAAATAAAAAAAATAAAAAATGTACAACAGGCGGTGTTATCGCTGACAGCGATCTCTACCAGACAACCTTTGGGTACAGGAAATAAGTAACAATATTTGGGTGGAGGTGTGACAGATATTGATAGATTATAATTAAATACTTGAATAAACACATATGTATAGTTATATAAATAATATATAATATTAAATAATAATAATAGATACAGACAAATTAAATATACGTTATTTTATGGATACAATACATACTAGTACATAGGATTAATTATTGAGAAAATGCGACTTAAGTTGGAATTTGAATGTGGCCATAGATGTTATTTTTCACTCATTTTCACACACAAATCATGCAGCAAAGGAAAATCCGAAAATATAATTCTAATAAACCAAAATCTGTTTCAGGATGTACAAATGCCTTTTCATATTATACCCGATTTGACCATGTGACATGTGACATTCAAATTTCGAATATATTTTCTCGATATTTTAACATTTTTAGCCCCTTTTATAAAATTGTAAATATGTTATCAATTATTTCAGTTGCGGCACCTGTAATTATGTTAATTATTATCAACCATTTCCCATAACTATTACAAATTTCAAGTAGATAGCAATAGTAGTTGCTGAGATCATCTGTTATGACAGACACGAGATGGGATGTTCGGAACGAAAGCTTACAAAATACAGACACAAAACAAGTAAATTGAATTAAAACATTTTAAAAAACCTACGCAATAATCATACGAAAATAGAAAAATATTACAATTTAAGCCGAAAATGCCTAACATCAGTTGATACTCTTCAAACTGATAAATCGATTTTTACCAAATGTAGCTAAGAGTCACCACAAGGAAACTTGCTTTCACGTTAAAACCCCTTGCATATATTTTTTTTATTAAAATTTTATTAATGTAATTAGACTTCTTTTGTATGTATGTATCGCACATCTCACTTAAAGGAATGTAAACAGATTGTTTTTTGTTTTGTTTCTTGTGTTGTTTTTTTGTGTTGTTTTATGTATGTGTCAATGAGTAGGAACCAGGTCCAGCTGAAAACCATCGCTGCGGCTCTAGCTGCACACATGCTGAGCTGGTCACCTGTTCTGCAACAAATTTTGTATTTCTTTTTTTCTATTTTATGTGTGCTTTGTTTGTGTTGTTGTGTTTATTTATATTTATATTTTGTGCCGAATAAAGTCTTTTGAATTTGAATTTTAAAAAAAACTGCACTACAATCGGGCCATCCGACATCCAGACTGACATTGGCGTCAAAGTTTAACACCCTTCTTTTTACATACACACACTCCAACTTTTTTGAAGTCGAAAACTTACTTTATATTTCGCTAGCAGCGCTTTCTCCGGTGGAACTTCATATACATAGAATCCTTCTCCAGCGAACCTGGTGACGTAATGGAATCCCAGCTCTACGGCGTGGTAGGGACGGACTATATACTTGGACCTGTCCTTGTATGGCAGCGGCTCTTCCGTTCGGAGGGTCTTTCGTGACGTCATCAGCTGCGCCGGTGCGTAGGCGTCGTCCTAAAACCGTTATATAATCACGTTTTTTTCCATATAAAGAATATGTTATTTTTCTTAAAGTTTTGAAGGGGCCATAGAATATACAGCGACAGGGGCCTCATTCTCGGCAATCAAACAAAAATTCCCAAAACCAAGTCTGACTTTTTCGTTAGTTCGGTTTATCGATACATTATGGATTCATGTTCACATTCTGTGTAGATACTATAAATTGAACCGTCTAAAGTGGTCACTTTTAACTGTTTTATTGATAGTAACTGAACACAATCGATATATCAATTCAAGGCGCTTGGCCTTCATCTCATTTGAACGTAAGTGACGTAAAGGGACATGAAAAGCGTGCCCTGGCTCTGCTACATTTCATATACCGTTACAGCTTGGCGGTAGACTTGGGTAACGAAAGCTAGACAGGAAGAAATAGAAAGTTTACCATCAAATAAACCCTATACCAATAGGTGCTCTCGCTGGCTATCGAACCTGGCACCTTCGGGTTGTTACTCGTAGTCTAACTGTGAAGGTTCTAGACCATGGGCATAGTAATATGGCGCGCGTGTACTCACACATGCGCGAGTACAAAAACGTAATCCGTTCGATGTGTGCCGATATCACGACATTTGTTCGCAGAGTCCGGCCTGAGCAATAAAGGCTAATGTATAAAACCGCTGTAATTAACAATCTTCATCATCATCCGGGAAACGTCCACTGCTGGACACAGGCTTCCCTCATGGTACGCCACATCGACCGGTCCCGAGCCACCTGCATCCAGCGACTCCCTGCGACTCTATCCAGAGCGACTGCACAGAGAGCCAGTAGCTAAAAATAGGACTGAACTCCCCCTCCACTACAGCATTAAGGATGTCATTATCTGAGGATCATAGCCTCTCCCAGAAAGACGACACAATTACTTACGGGCCAAAAAGTATAGAAGAAAACTGTTCTGAATAGGTAAGCCGAAGGTTTGGGTTGAACCCGGTCTGTAGCGCGAACCCTCCTGATGAACCCTTGAAGAGTGTGATGCATCCTCGGCATGAGGAACTCATCCAGGTCCGACACCACCACATGCTCCGCTGACGACATGGATCTGTACAGGCAGTCTTGGAGGGCGGCTTGATGAAGAACTGGGCTGTAGAAGGCAATCAGATAAGTAATCAGGTAAGTACGCAAATCAAAATACACTTTAACCGCCTCCGTGGCCTAATGGCTACATTGGTCTAACAATCCAAGATAGACCAACGCTGGACCTCAATCTCACTTGATGGTAAGTGAGCATGAGGTCGACCATGTTACGTGTTGGTCTAGAAGGTGACTATTTACTCTTCTTTTGAAGATTCCCAAGTTGTAATTTTCGGGGAACACGGAAACCGGTAGTGCATTACATATTTTTGCTGTACGCACGATAAATGTGGAAGCGAAACGCTTGGTGCGAGCTGTAGGAGTGTCTACAGTGTACGGGTGAAGGTCTGCCGTTCTTCTGTTTGACCAGTACTTGAATGGAGAAGGCGGAATAAACAAAAATAGCTCCTGCGCACACTCTCCAAAATGTATCCTATGAAATACCGACAGCCAGGCAGAAACCCTAAAAAAGCTTAACTTACATGGTCATATCGGAGTCCAGTAAATCCCAATGCCAGTCCCGTATCTCAACAACACCGATCTGGCTGTACGCTTCCAGTATACAGGACAGCTTTCGCGGTATATGGTTGTTGTATACCAAGATGCGGGATATACCGAGGAGGCGCGACATTTCGATCCACTCCAGAAGACGATTGACGGTATAGTTGAATTCCGAATACAGTGGCGGTACGCACATGTTGAATGAATTCTGTTGAGAAGAAGACTGTTTAACATATTTTACCCATTAAAATATTTATTACAACGCCGTGGTATCAAGGTCTGTATTCGATGTCTCGTACCATTGACCATTTTGGAATTTATGTACGAATGATAAAAATCATTACCATTGGCTTTTCAGTGAAGGAAAACATCGTGAGGAAACCTGCACACTCCTGAGAAGAAATTCAAAGGTGTATGTGAAGTCTACCAATGCGCACTGGTCCCGCGTGGTGTACTATGTCCCATACACTCTCTGTAGGAGAGTATGCCTGAGCCCCCGCAGTGGGGACATATATAGGCTGTTGGTATTAAATATTTATAGCACACTCTATGTTTCACATTCCACCGCTAGACGGCGCTTCTTGCGACCAGTATTTGACGTATATCGTTCGGCCTCAGACACGCCATCGCAAAACGCCTCGGTGGCGGGCGGCGGTTATATTATAAAATGTGTAAATTTAAATTGCGGACTTTCTCTGTGCTAACCCACCCAGTTGGAGTGACCTATTTGTAAGCTAGGAATTACATGAATCTCAAAGCACATCATCATCGAGCCGGCGCTGCAGAACATCGGTCAAGGTAGGTGTCGTTTGGTGAGTGTGTGTGTATCAGCTGCAAACCCTAGATCAGCTTCTAAACCACTGACTATCGAAGAAAACGCTACTTGATTAAAAATGGCCCCGTTGAAGGTTTCATATTTGACATATAATTTTCCGACTGTCAGAGCGTTAACTTGGCTTTGTTCTAAAAAACAAAACGGACCGGTTTTCAGTGAGAGGCGAGGTAAGCTGA
Source organism: Carcina quercana (assembly GCA_910589575.2). Classification (NCBI taxonomy): domain Eukaryota; kingdom Metazoa; phylum Arthropoda; class Insecta; order Lepidoptera; family Depressariidae; genus Carcina; species Carcina quercana. The sequence goes on along the minus strand of OU342455.1, from coordinate 5,488,837 downwards.
GACAACGATGCACTTAACAGTGTATCAGAAAGGGACAACATGAAAGACATAAACGCGCGTGTTTTAGAAATTAAAATTATAACATTTTGTTTTATTACATCGTATACTATCTTTGGTATATCAAAGAGGTCAACCGAAGAATCCAACTCGGCTGGGCAGCGATCGGGAAATTACGCCATATCTTCTCGTCCAAAATACCTCAGCGTCTAAAGACAAAAGTCTTTGATCAGTGCGTGTTGCCAGTGATGACATACGGAACCGAAACGTGGTCTTTTACTGTGGGCCGAATAAACAAGCTCAAAGTCACTCAGCGAGCAATGGAACGAGCTATGCTCGGAATTTCTCTACGTGATAAGGTCCGGAATGAGGAAATCCGTAGACGAACGAAGGTCACCGACATAGCTCGACGAGTCAGTGAGCTGAAGTGGCAATGGGCAGGCCACATCGCTCGAAGAACCGATAACCGGTGGGGAGTAAAGGTTCTTGAGTGGCGACCACGTACCGGGAAACGTCTACCAGGCCGTCCCCTTACTAGATGGACCGACGACCTGGTTAGAGTCGCGGGGAGTCGCTGGATGCAGGTGGCTCGGGACCGGTCGATGTGGCGTACCATGAGGGAGGCCTATGTCCAGCAGTGGACGTTTCCCGGCTGATGATGATGATGATGATACTATCTTTTGTGTAAATAAGTTGTAGTACACATTCCACGACATTTATGATATTTATTTTAGCTTTTACGCATAATTTGATTTTGAGTTAGCGACGCGCCTTCCATTGGTTATTGTGATCGGTCTGTAATTTTAATGGCGTCCTAAAAACTCTTCATAATCCGGGCTTGGTCCGTGACGTCATTCCCCGCTATTGTGACGTTAAAAATCTAGGAAGCTTTTAATCGATATTTGAGTTGCCTATTGTTTTATGAAGACATATGTTTTATTTTTTATCGTAGTAAAACTGATTCCATGCGTAGCTGCGGAACAAAGCTCGTGTACACATTGCAGTACCTTCTCTCTCTCCTTGGGTTCTATATCGAGAACTGGGAGCTTGTTCCCCGCCGGCATTCCCAACAAATTCTCCGGTGTAATGGACACAGTTCCACCGACGGCGTAGTACGGATACGTGCTGTATAATGGACACAGGACAAACGCTGCACTGAACAGTGACTTGTTCTGGTCTTTAATGATCTGAAATGAATAAAAATTTCAGTTTCCAGCTCGTGGTTCTTACCAACCAACCAACCTGTATCTCAGCGAGCACAGTGACAGTGCTCTTGTGTCTCAGCACTATGTTGCAGTTGAGAGTCCCCAGCTCGTGGTTCTTACCAACCAACCAACCAACCTGTATCTCAGCGAGCACAGTGACAGTGCTCTTGTGTCTCAGCACTATGTTGCAGTTGAGAGTCCTCAGCTCGTGGTTCTTACCAACCAACCAACCAACCAACCTGTATCTCAGCGAGCACAGTGACAGTGCTCTTGTGTCTCAGCACTATGTTGCAGTTGAGAGTCCTCAGCTCGTGGTTCTTACCAACCAACCAACCAACCAACCTGTATCTCAGCGAGCACAGTGACAGTGCTCTTGTGTCTCAGCACTATGTTGCAGTTGAGAGTCCCCAGCTCGTGGTTCTTACCAACCAACCAACCAACCAACCAACCAACCTGTATCTCAGCGAGCACAGTGACAGTGCTCTTGTGTCTCAGCACTATGTTGCAGTTGAGAGTCCTCAGCTCGTGGTTCTTACCAACCAACCAACCTGTATCTCAGCGAGCACAGTGACAGTGCTCTTGTGTCTCAGCACTATGTTGCAGTTGAGAGTCCTCAGCTCGTGGTTCTTACCAACCAACCAACCAACCAACATGTATCTCAGCGAGCACAGTGACAGTGCTCTTGTGTCTCAGCACTATGTTGCAGTTGAGAGTCCTCAGCTCGTGGTTCTTACCAACCAACCAACCAACCAACCTGTATCTCAGCGAGCACAGTGACAGTGCTCTTGTGTCTCAGCACTATGTTGCAGTTGAGAGTCCTCAGCTCGTGGTTCTTACCAACCAACCAACCAACCAACCTGTATCTCAGCGAGCACAGTGACAGTGCTCTTGTGTCTCAGCACTATGTTGCAGTTGAGAGTCCTCAGCTCGTGGTTCTTACCAACCAACCAACCAACCAACCTGTATCTCAGCGAGCACAGTGACAGTGCTCTTGTGTCTCAGCACTATGTTGCAGTTGAGAGTCCCCAGCTCGTGGTTCTTACCAACCAACCAACCAACCAACCTGTATCTCAGCGAGCACAGTGACAGTGCTCTTGTGTCTCAGCACTATGTTGCAGTTGAGAGTCCTCAGCTCGTGGTTCTTACCAACCAACCAACCTGTATCTCAGCGAGCACAGTGACAGTGCTCTTGTGTCTCAGCACTATGTTGCAGTTGAGAGTCCTCAGCTCGTGGTTCTTACCAACCAACCAACCTGTATCTCAGCGAGCACAGTGACAGTGCTCTTGTGTCTCAGCACTATGTTGCAGTTGAGAGTCCTCAGCTCGTGGTTCTTACCAACCAACCAACCTGTATCTCAGCGAGCACAGTGACAGTGCTCTTGTGTCTCAGCACTATGTTGCAGTTGAGAGTCCTCAGCTCGTGGTTCTTACCAACCAACCAACCAACCAACCTGTATCTCAGCGAGCACAGTGACAGTGCTCTTGTGTCTCAGCACTATGTTGCAGTTGAGAGTCCTCAGCTCGTGGTTCTTACCAACCAACCAACCTGTATCTCAGCGAGCACAGTGACAGTGCTCTTGTGTCTCAGCACTATGTTGCAGTTGAGAGTCCCCAGCTCGTGGTTCTTACCAACCAACCAACCAACCTGTATCTCAGCGAGCACAGTGACAGTGCTCTTGTGTCTCAGCACTATGTTGCAGTTGAGAGTCCCCAGCTCGTGGTTCTTCCATATGACCGCCACCACTCGTACCACCGGGTGGTCTCGACTACGGTTGTCCAGAAACGCCGAGTACACGAACATTTTGTATCTAAAATACGATATTTGCATAGATTAATCTACCTTATACATGAGGTCCTATTAAATTAACCGCGTTCTGTTCTGAGAGTCGGCGAAGTCGGGCTGCGTCGTCGACCGATTGTCGTCCGTCTGTAAACGCCCTAAGATGATTCCGTGCTTCGTTAGTCACGTTAATCCGTTGTCACCGGTTACTATCTACGACAGGTAGTAGCTACATGAGACATGTCAGAGGACTGTGGCGGATCAACAACTCTTGACACTAGGGTGGTCATAGACCTTAAAACTTCCACGATAAGAAAAGAATCTGTGTGTCTAATTGTCTATGCAAATAAATGATTTCTTTCTATCTTTCTTTAATGACAAATACTTACTTAACACCTTTAACTGGCTGCCATGTGGCGTCGTGAGGTCCGCTGAGGAAGTTCACATCAAATGCTGAGGTCTGGAAAATTGTGAGAGGCAAACTTCAATTACGGAACTTCGAGTAAGGGTTGTCAAATAAGGCAGGTGTCTGCAACAGTATTTTGTCGCTTCAGGATCCCGGAGAGGCCATAATGTGGTTGCGGATGGTACTTCCAGTTTAAAGAGAAGAAACTGATGAATAAAGAAAATATATATCGGGTATATTTTTTTCTTATGAATCTGCACTCGGTTGACCGTCATCTCATCTGATAGTAAGGGGCGATCCAGCTGTTGGATGGAAAGCGAGCTCACACAGAAAAACCTTCATTGCCGGGGTACAACAGTGCTAGAAGCAGCCTTAGAATACTTGTTGGTTACAGCAGACTTGGAAATCGATCCCGTGAACTAAAATATTAAACTTTCTGTCTCATTTCCCCCTAATTATAACATGTAAGAGTGAAAGGGTAAGAAACAGCGCCCTATATCGACTCTCGTCTCGACTTCAATAGCTTTAGGTCTCAATTAATTTGTTAAAAATTATTAGCATAATAGTACGAGAGCCCACGACCAAAACCATGTATCATAGCAATACGGTCGAAACTGTATAAAATCGTCAAATTATATGATTCTGAACCCGACTAGGTGGATAATAACATCAAGAAGTGTAGCAACTGCGTGGGAGGCCATTTCTGCTGTGTCAAAAAAAAAGGTGGTCGGTACCACAGCAATATGTCTGATATCGAAAATGATAATAGATTTTGTTGTTTTATGACGATCAAGTTTGTTTTCAGAAATTTTGCGCGTAGCATATAGCCTGAGCGCATTTTTAAAAATGTTGAAAAATTTAGCCGACCTGTATCATAGCAACCCGGATATATTTTTATTCCAACTTTTCGTATGGCTGCTAGGATTATAAAAAAACAGTTTTCAGAAATTTTCGATGTCGCATATACTCCCAAAAATGAAAAGAGCGTTCCCGGGTCGCCTAGCAATCGCCTCAGCGCTTGTTATTTTTTCGCTTGTTAACAACGCTTACAAAGATTGTCATGCGGTGTGCGATTCGGAAATCAAAAATGCCTGACCTGAGTTGTGTGTTTTGCACAGAAAAAATAATTGAGAAAGTGAAAAAATTTACGATTTTTTAATGATTTCTAAAAGTTTTCTGATAACGAAGGTGCTACACTAAATTTTTCTGATATAAATGTTTTTTACATCCAGACAAGTTATTTTATCGCGTCCAACAATTTTCAGACAGATTGCTATGTTACCGATCGGCAAAAATTTTTAACATTGGCAAAACAGTCTATAAATTTAATGGGTTCGATTTTTCATCTGAAAAATATTTTTTTCGCATCAACTAGTCCAAATCGACTCGTAAAAAAGATTTTCAGACGGATTGCTATGATGTTTTTTTTTATACCATTTCTAATTTTTTAAAGTAATCGTCCGGATTTGTGCTACACTACTGACTTCTGAAAAACCTGTTTTCGGTATCGTACAGCTATCATCCAACTACAGTCCAAAAATCAGACAGATTGCTATGATACGGGCCGGTAAATTTTTTTAACATTTTTGAAAATTTGGCCGGGTCAAACGCTACGCGAAAAATTTCTGATACTGGTATTTTCGAGTTCACGATAATCGAATCGATCAACTTGATGCGGTTGAGGCCATATTGCTATGGGACAAAAATTTTGGTCGTGGGCTCTCTTACTATAAGAAATAGAAATTGTAAAGCTGTCAAATTAATATTAAACTTATGATTGATGTTTCAACTTAGTTTCATAAAGTTTCATTAAGTGTAAACAAAGTACAGTTTGTTTAAACCCGACACATTACTGTTTGAGGACTCGTGTTTGTACGTCTGTCTTATCACAGAGAATATCCGCAACATTCATATATATTTGTCCCACGTCTACAAATGTATAGAGTTTATCTTTATATATTATATGTATAAACATATAATTATTTTATAAATACTTACATGGTACACAGATAATAAAAAAATCATAAATTCAATTTTGGTGGCGGCCATACTGCCGAAAATTAAAACGCAAGTAGACTTCTTTAAACGTATTAGCAAATATACGAACTGTTTTATTTAACTCTCATAAAGTAAAATCACTCACAATCAGCCATTCATTTGGGATTGTTTATAAAACAGTTTATAAAACAACATGTTTCCTGTATGTATGACCGATGAGAGTGTCTGGAAAAACATTTGGTTCCGTATCGTAATTTTATATATTTTTTATTTTTTAAAAAACAGTTTATTGTTCTGTAACACAGGGTCACACCTATCTCAGGCACCAGTCTCTCACAGATACACCTACCTTGTAGGACTTATGTTGTCAATTATTTATTTTATATATAAGGTGTCACTGTGAGATAAAATAAATAAACATTTTATTGTTATTATTATTATTGTACACGGAAAATATTTACATAACACAAAAACAGAAAAATATACACAAAAGAAACAGCTTATTTCTAAAAGAAATTTCTTCCAGCAGTCCTGGGTCAAGGAGAAATAGTGAAGAGAGGAGGGCAGTTAGGCGTGCTAATAAATTTATATAATATTTTTATATTTGTATATAAATAAATTTGCTAATAAACAGCATTTACATGCAAAAAAGTTCGTAAATGGTAAGTCCGCCATTATTGGCTCCCTTAATTAAAAAAAGCGGAACCCTATTTTAATGGAATCGATCCAATGTCCGGGAACAAAAAACACATTGACTTACAAAGGAAAGTATAGGGCACAGTCTGTAGATGGATTTTATCAAACGCCTTCAATAAGTCATTTAAAATTAACGAAAGGATTCAAATTAAAATAAACTTTATTGCACACACATACACACACACACACACACAAAACAGAACATAAAAGGCACAATGAAGGCGGCCTTATCGCTAAGAGCGATCTCTTCTAGTCAACCTTGGGGCAGAAGAATCATATAATTAACAAGGGGTAAGTGGTGCTACATAAATAAGGAAAACATTAATTTGCAAATTTTTTTTATTTAAAAATTATTACACATTTTATTGTGTATATATCCTATAGCTAATAACAATTGTATCTAAATCTACAACAAAGAATTAGTCTAAGATTCGTTTCATTTCTAATAATAATTTATAGGTGTGTAGTTTATACGTTTATATACAATTTTTTGTCAATAATTCCACCCGCAGTGGAATAAGGCTCAAACACACATTTTGCAAAGAAGTCTCCTAGATTTAAAAACAAAAACCCGTTTTTAAATTTAACTACATAACAATATTAAAGTTAGTTTATCACAATACAAAGGTTATTTATAGCTGATATATTTTCAATCGACTTGAAAAGCATGAGGTTCTCAATTCAACTGTATTTGTTTATATGTATGTTACGCGATAAATCCGCCAATAGTGAACTGATTTTGATAATTCTTTTTTTGATTGGTAGAACATACTTCAGAGGTGGTCCCATATAAATTTTATCGAAATCGATTGAAGGCTTTTTGAGAAAATCAACAAATACCAAATACCCAGATAATTCTACCTCTAAGTGAGAAATTTTTTAAGGCAGTTGAAGTCGGGTTGATCGCGTTAATTATTTGTGATACATAAGATATTAGAGCGCAGCACCTTCTCTACTTGCTACATAATTATTGTAAACGATAGCATATCTAGAGTTTTCGTAAGCCATTGTATAAATGTTGTATTTGATATGATAACATAACACGATTAATTAAATTGGAAGATCATAACAATATCGTGGGAACATAAATTTTCTTACACCATTTTACTCATCATTCGATGGTAGATTGGACTCGGGTGTGACATACCAACATTTATAAAAAAAACGGTCAAGTGTGAGTTGGACTTATTATATTATTAACATACTTAAAATAATAAATAATAAAAACGCATTAAAATCGGTGCATCCGTTCGACAGACAGACACTTATTGGCGTCAAACTTATAGCACCCCTCTTTTTGCGTCGGGGGTTAAAAAAAGACATACGTATGGCTGACCTCTTGGCAACTCGTAGCGAATTTTTCGGGTGTGAAATCCTTATGTGTATTGAAATTTTACGTGTAATTTATTGCTGAATGGTGTTGTTACTGATTCTGATATACCCTTGAATTCAATCAGTAAAGAGTACAGTTTCGTTGAACATCACATATCCTGTATAGGCACATTGTGGCTTTGTCCAGGACTTAAGAGGCTATGTTGGTAAGACCACGTGGTCGGTTTCAAGGTTAAATTGTTTTGTAGCTGTCCCTCTCCGAGCCCTATCCTACCCGAGCGCGTACGGTGAGACAGCATACATTATGCGATGTTATCCACCCGTTATTTGGATGTTTCGTAGTCCAGGGATCATTTGAAGGATACAGTATATTATGTTACCATTTTTTTAATACAGTATACTAATGAAATTTCAGATGTCGGTGGTTTTTCCAAATTGTTCTAAATTGATTGATACTCTTGTAAATCAGGTTCAAAGTTGGGGCTTTTTATTACCGTAAAGTACAATACTTTGACGCCCTGTAACTCTGGAAGTATATATTTAAACGAAAATCTGTTTCACCACCGACACAGATATTTGTTTCTAGATTGTGTCTTGAAAATTTCATAGATATTCATAGCTTAATACTCAAAATATGACTGGACTACGTTTGTATGGGCGCTTTGACAACAGCATAGCCTCTTAAGCTATTCTTCTGACGATGCCCTGGGTCCATCTGAAGGCTGTTATATCACGAACCAACCTCGTCCTCCAGCATTCGGTTTGCAGCTATCCTGAAATTCAATATTAAATGGAAACATGTTTATTTGAAAGGTATTTGGCGGAAAGACGACTTACATAGGGTAGCCGGGCGTGAATGGATGCGGAGAGCAGAGGACCGAATTGAGTGTTGCACTCTGGGAGAGGCCTATGTCCAGCAGTGGACTGCAACAGGCATGTTTCCTATTTAGTCTTTCCTAATAGCCTTCCTGTCCCCAAAATGTCCATGTTCATGTTTATATTCTACCTTTACTTGTTTTAATCTTTTGCTTCCATCCCTATAGGCTCTAGCAGAATTACAAGCGTGGTGTGCCCTCGGAGTCCTCAATATTATGCTGAGTTAGGACTTTATGCTGGCATGATACATCGCAGAACGATGTCATTATTGTGATTTCTGTGTCTGTACTTGTAGTGTGTACTTTTCTTTTTTTATTGATTATCTTTCTACATGATGATGAAGACACACCACTGTTCCGACATACTACTCAGCTACATCACATCACCAGCCTATATACGTCTCCACTGCAGGTCTCAGTCCTACTCTCCTACAGAGAGTGTATGGGACATAGTACACCACGCGCCAGTGCCGATTGGTAGATTTTTGACCTTTGAATTTCTTCTCAGGAGCGTGCAGGTTTCCTCACGATGTTTTCCTTCACCGAAAAGCCAATGGTAATGATTGGGGGCAAATTGGAGCCAGGATCGAACCGAGTCCTTGATTGTTCAAGGACTGACGCTCTAACCAACTGAGCTACCATGGCTTACTACAGAGTATATGAAAATAAGTACCTAATTGTAAGTGCAGTTCCGCGAGATCAGCTCCATTTGCTCGATGATATGTTTCATAAGTACATTTGCCCATCTGTGCGCGTTGCGATCGAGCTGCGTACGCGCACGGCTGCACTCATACATTGGATTTTGTAGCGCGCAGCTGTCCTAAAAAATAATGTTCTCCTTTTATTTTACGTTACAATAAAATGCATAAGTCCATTGTACTTCTCATTGACCTAGAATCCTGAAACTTGACAAGATGCAAGTTCTTACAGCACAACCATAGGAATAAATCAGAAAACCAGGATTTTGTTTACAAACTTAACTTTGCAGTTGCAAGCCAATGTAATGTAATTTAGCTGCAAAGTAAAGTTGGTTTTTTAATCGGACTTATATTTTCGGTAGAGCATTGTTGGGTGCATATTACTGTACCTATTTGTTACTTGACTGGTTTTTATTGTTGGTATTTATGTTAGGACAAAGATAATAAATAAATAAATAAAATAAGTTTTTATTTCCTCTCTCCACAACGTCATATATCTAGTTACATTTTTTTATATTTTATACAAGTAATATAGTAGTTGTGGGAGAGCTGGTTCCCAAACTAAGCTCTAGGCCTCTAGGTGTTATGGGTAAGATAGTGTAATAGTAAGAGAGATAGAAGTAAGATATCCGTCTCACTCACTCTGTAATGATGTAGTAGTGCGTCTTGCGTGGACACATGATACGTCGACATGGAGCCGTCAACGTACTGCCAGACCTGGTTGACCCCGAGTTCCACCGCGCGGAACGGACGAACTATGTATTTTGACATGTCGGTGTAGTACAGTGGAAGGTCATTTCTTAATGTCTTCTTTGATGTTAAGATAGGTGCCACTGCGTGCGGGTCATCCTGAAAGAATTAGCCCTTAGAATGCTTCTATACAAAATTTCTATTTCACAGCTGATTTGGTAAGTAAATACCTAATTATGAACGCGTTCACAAAGAACTAGAAACCGACTTCAACTGCCCTAAAAGTCTAAAACATTTATACCCTTAGAGAAGAGTTTTCTCAAAAAGCGCTAAATCGATTTCTCGTTCTCGAAGTATGCACTACCAAACAAAAAAAGAATCATCAAAATCGATTTATAATTGGCGGAGTTATCGCGTAAAATATGTGCATACGAAAAAATCATGCATTCGAATTAAGAATCTCCTCCTTTTTTTGGAGTCGGTTGAAAATAGAACACGGGGCTGTAATGGCGGAAAATTCATGCGGCCAGGTTCAATTCCCAGTCATGCACCTATCGGTACTTGGATTGGTTAGATTTTCTATGTCAGCCTGTCTCGCTGTTATATTATCTAAGTCTGCCGCTTAACAGCAATGTTAATAGAACGTTATGTTACGGGATGAAAGGTAGCAAAATCAGCGGCTCAATAGATTGAAGCTTCTGGGTGAGCATGTTTACTATTATCGTTACCATCAGGTGCAATGAAGGCCAAGTGTAAACCCATCATACTTAAAAACAACGGGGTTGCATGTTTTGTCAAACTTACCGGCCAAAAAGTGTAAAAGAACACGTTTCTGAAGGAATAAGACGCGGCATTGTAAGAAGATTTGTGGGCTGATTGTAGGCCCCTGAGGAACCCCTTGAGAGTATAGTGGTGCCGTGGTAATATGAACTCATCAGTGTCTATGACCACCAGATATTCAGCTGATGCCATGGACCTGTAGAGGCAGTCTTGAAGAGCTGCTAGTTGAAGAGTTGGTCTGTTGGAGAAACATGACATAAGTTAAATGACGCCTTGCCACAAGTACCTTGTCCTCTAGTCTAAGGGTGAAGCCGCGAAATCAAAGCAGGCTGGTGAAGTTGTCACTTTATATCGAGGCATTAAAGTGAGGTGCAGGACACTTCGAGTGAATGATGAGGAACTGCTTTGATTTCACGTTTGATCACACATTTTAACACAAAGGCGTCGTGTTCCGTGGCACCATTTAACATAAAGGTCAACGAAAGCTCAGTGGAACGATTCGTGGTACAAGGAAGAGTAGAAGGTCTACGTTCTCGCGGCCGAGAGATGGAGATATCTCACAAAAAACCGCAATAAACATAGCAAACTATCCATAACCACGACCACTCCGTCAGGATTGTACCACTAAGAAGATGTAGAAATCTTACCGAATGGACTTTACCTGGTTGTAAGTTTAGCTAAAATCGAACACTTTAGGTCATACTTACCATGTTCCTCTCCTTCGGTTCGAACTAGACCATCTTGATGTATACTTGTAGTAATCAGCTATATTACACTACGTTTTACCGATACAACCCAAGTTAACATTCACCTTACCATTTCGCTCTCACTGATTTACATGTTCCACTCCTTCAGTTCCACCAAGCCCATATTGACGTACTCTTGCAATAAGCACCTAACTTACTCCTCGCTATTAGCGTCACCTGAATAATTATGTAGCTCCGATGTTAAGAATCAATACTCACCTTCCCATTTCGCTCTCACTGATTTCCAGGTTCCACTCCTTCAGTTCCACCAAGCCCATATTGACGTACTCTTGCAGTAAGCACCTAACTTACTCCTCGCTATTAGCGTCACCTGAATAATTATGTAGCTCCGATGTTAAGAATCAATACTCACCTTCCCATTTCGCTCTCACTGATTTCCAGGTTCCACTCCTTCAGTTCCACCAAGCCCATATTGACGTACTCTTGCAGTAAGCACCTAACTTACTCCTCGCTATTAGCGTCACCTGAATAATTATGTAGCTCCGATGGCCAGAATAAATACTCACCTTCCCATTTCGCTCTCACTGATTTCCAGGTTCCACTCCTTCAGTTCCACCAAGCCCATATTGACGTACTCTTGCAGTAAGCACCTGACTTCATCCGTGATGTTAGCATTGTACATGTAGAAGTATGTAACACCGATCAACCGGTTCAATTCGAGCCACTCGAGAAGCCGGTCAGCGTTGTAGTTATATCCGGAATGCATGGGCTGAACGCAGACATGGTAGATGTTCTGTAATCACAGTAATAATAATCATCATCAGCATGGAAACTCCTCCTGGAGTCCTCTTCCATGGCAGGCCACATTGACAGGTCCGGGGACACTTGCATCCAGCCACTACCTGCGACCTTTACCAGGTCTTCGATGCATCTAGTGGGGGACGGACTCGAAACTAGTTACTGCCCATCGGTTATCTGTTCTTAAAGCGATGTGGCCTAAAGAGTATAATACGTAATATGAGACGGGACTCCATACAGCGAAAATAAACCTACCAAATGCGCCAGTGGCCCCAACAATAGCGCCTTTGATGTTTTGCCATGTTTCATACAATTTGTCGTGATCTAATTCGGAACTATTGGCAGTGGAAGCTAGCTGGGCCCATTACCTATTGATTAGAGGGTTTAAAAGATATGGATTCTTCAGTTGTACAGAGATTTTATTTTGTTAAATGCGCACATGACTTATCTTCACAATGGCTGTTAGGCAAGAGAGAGACAGTACACAGAGAGCGAGACAATACGTATTGACATTATAATGACATTAGGTTTTTTGTTTACAAACACATTTCAACGGGAACTAACTTGCGTAAAACTGATGTGGCCTGCCCATTGCCTCTTTAGCTCGTTGAGCTATAAGTTCGTCTACGGAGGTCCTCATTCCAGCTTTTACACAAATATCAATCGATAAATCCAAAATATTTTAGGGATCGAACTTTAAAAGGAAAAACCGTCCTCCGATGCGCAGTTGTTTGGGTATTAGATATGGACGCGCAACACTTTCATTTGGTAGGGCCATTGCAGGCGCCGCTGCAGCCCGGAGCTGCCGATTTGTCGTGGCTGAAACGCCAAGAGGAGGAGCGAAGCGCGACTTGCGCAGACGATAACCATCGATAGGGGTTTTAGTGGATGGAAATTCCACATAATCCGACTTTTCTCCTAAGAAATCGGGTATCTTTGAAAGATTTCCCCCTCGACCAAAAAAGGCCATTGCAGGCTGAATCACCTGATTGTCTGAACAGTAAGATGATTCCGTGCTTCGGAAGGCACCTAAAGCTGTGGATGCAGGTTGTTGTCTTTGACAGCAGTCATTTACAAGTTAATCGTTCAGCTTGATGTACTTTTAACAGCCAAATCCCAAAAAAAATATGATCTAGTTTCTCCTCTACGTTGGAAGTCCGATGTGCTTACGTAAAAACTTGGTAAATTCTGTTTCGTAACAACCAACCTTATGTCGTCTATTCGGTTCTATGTCAAGAACATTTAGTTGGTTCCCGGGAACGGAAGCCGGCGAGATTTCGGGTGTAATGGACACGGTTCCCCCCACCGCGTAGTAGGGGTTCAGGACGCGCAATGGACACAGGACAAACGCCGCGCTGTACGAAAACTGGTTATGTTCTCGAACTACCTGAAGTGAAAAGAAAAGAAGAAGAAAGTTAAAAAATGAATGTATTGAAAATCATTAATGCAACGAAAAATGCTCGCACGTATGCGCCGAACTACCATTATCGCTTTAGTTATGCTTCGCGTCAATAGATGGCGCCACGAGTAATATAAAACACACATCTTCCAAGCAAAGCAAACTTTTCAGTTAAATTCCATACCTAATGTATAGCTTTCAACTGCAAAGTTCCGTTTGTAGTCATAAAATCGCTATTCTAGTTTAGCGATTAGTTTTAATTTATTTATATTTGTGTTGGTATAGCAGCAATAGAAAGTCACTCCTGAACAGTCCCTTCCTTAGGAGTTAAAGTAGATGCAAATCCAGGACGTCTTAATCAAACAAGATTTTTTATAAATCGTCCTGGAATTTTTTACGGACAATGCTCAGAAATTTGTGGAGCAAATCATAGATTTATACCTATTATAATCGAAAGAATTTCAATTAAAATTTTTATTAATTGAATTAATAACTATTCATCATTAGATGTCTGCAAGCAAGTATTGGCCTCTTAAGCCACTTTATAGTAAATTAGCATCTACTCGTACTTGTAATGAAACTAAAGAATTAGTTAATAAAATAACATAAATATGTCAAATTTAAATTATTACAATAAGTAATATTCTTTTATCCCACAAATTATACCTATTAATTGAATTCTTTCATATTCCTTTTATTTTTATTTTTAATGTTATAAATAATTATATTTTTAACTATATACATAACATTTTGTGGAAATTTTAACGGTCTACCTAGCACGGATCGTGAGATACAGCCCGCTGACAAACAGACGGACGGATAACGGAGGCTTACTAACAGGGTTCCGTGGAAAAAAATGTATCAAGTTTCTTTCTCTATGTGTAATACAATCTTCTTCTTCTTCTATCTTCTTCTTCTATCTTCTTCTTCTTCTTCTATCTATCTATCTTCTTCTAGTATAGATAAATCTGTAGAATCGACGTGTCTGTACATTGAAATTTTTTGACAAAAACTGATTGAGGGTGATGTAAGAAGTGTAACAGAACACAATAAGACCATTTTTAAACATTTTGTCTGTCTGTCTGTCTGTCTGTCTGTCTGTTTGTCTGTACCGGCTAATCTCCGAAATTACAAAACCAAATTTGATGCGGTTTTCACAATTAAATTAAGTGTAGGTCAAGGCAACATCTAAGCTTTATTTCATCAAAATCGGTTCACGCAATAAAAAGATATCTTCAAAAACCCTTAATCAACTTACCTGTATATGGAGAATTGACGCGTCAGTCTGTACATTGAAAATACTTGCCAAAAATGGTTTGAGGGTATACAAAATACAAAAAAAAAACAGCTAAGTGAGAGTCAGACTCGCGCACCTTGGGTTCTGTACAGAATAACTACAATGCCTGATTAATTTTAAATAGCAAATACAAAAAGAAGGTACTTTAGTGGTTAATGTTTAAAAGTGTTTTTGAAACATTACCTCAGCGTTAGAAGTGACTGAGAGACGAAACCATGTAGGGTTATGAGATTTTGACAATATGTTCCTTTTATGATAGTTACACAAAAAGAATATGTGATTCAAGTTTGTGTTAAAGTTTGCAATTGCCGTGTAACGTGTATCGGGCCATCCCTCCACAACCTGGTTGGCTGCATGAGTCCACTGTTGGACAAGTGCCCCTCTCCCCATATAACGACACATTAAACTTTATATGATTGGATTTGCAACAAGCACCACTGTTGGTAGGTGGATTGGTGATCGCAGTAAGATGTTGTAGTTACATAGCTAGATTCTGCTACCCATCTTCTAAAAAGGCTTATACAACTAAGACCTAACGGAATGTGAGGTAAAATTAGCGATGTAAGTTTGTATAAAAAGTTCGCAAATAGTTGTTTTTTGTATGGGTTTGTATTTGACCTTCATCTAACATGTTTTTTTTTACATTCGATAGGCTTCCGTTTTATTACAATCTCACCTGATGTTAAGCGACGATGTGGTCTAGGATCGTTCACGGTTACATAGAAATAGTCTATTCACTCTGGCCTTAAAGTTATCTAGGTTGTATCGCTTGGGAAACACAGCCGGCAGGGAATTCCACTGCTTAGCTGTACGCACGCACGCAAGGCCGTTGGATAGAAATCTTGCTCACCCAGGAGCCTCAAACTAATATATAGGCACTGGTTCCGCTACCTTTCATACCGTAACACAACAGTGCTATTAACAATTCTGGTTGATGGAAGACTTAGGTAACATGGTGGTAGCGAGGCAGGCAGACAAAAAATGGCTTACCACCAACCAAACCGAGTACCGATAGATCGGATTGTGAATCGAACATTTAGCAATTAGGTCACGGAGGCGGTAACTATTCTAATTTTAACGAAAAACTAAACATTTTAATAGACAAAACAAACTGTTATAGACAAAACAATACATTTTAAACAATATTCACATAACAGACTAAATATAATAAAAGTCAGGTGGGCATAGAAAATGCCTTCATCATCATCATCATTAGACAGGAAACGTCCACTGCTGGACATAGTCCTCTTTCGTGGTACGCTACATCGACAGGTCTCGAGAAAATGCCTTACCGCCATCCAAATCAAGTTCCGACAGGTATTGGGACTTATGGTCAAAACTGTATGTACAAAAACAAAAAATCAATCAAAATATGGAACCTCAGGGTTGTTAGTACAAACGTGTTGCCATTTTTAAGACACGGAGGCAGATAATTTTTTAAAACAATAGGTATTCAAGTACATTATCCGATTGCTTAACGGTGAAGGAAAACATCGTGAGGAAACCTGCATGTCTTGAACAGGCATGTCAAGTCCGCCGATCCCCACTGGTCCCGCGTGGTGGACTATGTCCCATACACTCTGTGTAGGAGAGTAGGCCTGAGCCCCAGCAGTGGGGACGTATATAGGCTGTTGATGATGATGATGAGGTATTATATGGTGTACATGAGATGTAATTATTATTTGTTAGGTACACATTGGATTTCAATCTATAAATTATCTATAAACTGACTTATATATCGACGCACAGCCTAAACCACTGGTCCTATAGACATGAAATTTGGAGGCTGTGGAAGTATCCGCTAAGAAAGTATTTCTCGAAATGCCACCCCTAACAGTGTAAAATAAGGGATGTAAGTTTGTACGAAAGTCCGTCATTTTTGAAGATAAATCCATGAAAATTTGTACGTAGTTTTTCGGTGTAGTGTTTCACAGTTTTTGGATATTTATCCTCAAAAGGGGTGAAAAGGGGGATGAAAGTTTGTATGTGCACTCTGTTGTTTTTGTACCCCATAACATAAAAAGTGATACTCAGTCTTATGAATTAAAAGTAAGGATAACGTGTTTTAAATTAAACATGGCAAAATTAGGAATGCAAAATAAAATTTAAGTTCGTCATTTTTGATTTTGAAAATTGATAAGTGTTGAGATTAGAAACAAAGAAGTACAAGTGTCACGGATTTCTAATAGGGTGAAAAGGTGGATGAAAGTTAGTATGGGAACTCTGTTGTTTTTGAAGTCAATATCATGAAAATTGATAATCAGCATTATAAAATAAAATTAATAGTGATTTACAGAGGGTGAAATCATGGATGCAAGTTTCAATTTAATTTCTTCATTTTTGAAGATAATGCAATGAAATTTGGTAAGTGGTTAGATTAGAAACAAAGGAATACGTGTTTCACGAATTTTTAATGGGGATGAAAGGGGGATGAAAGTTTGTATGGGAACTCTTTTATATTTGAAGTCAATATCATGAAAATTGATACTTAGTAAGTGGCTAGATTTGAAACAAAGAAATACGTGTTCCACCGTGTGAATGATAACCCTGATGTGTTTGTAGTCATCAGCATGAAAACTCATACTCAGTCTTATGAACTACAGTCAAGGGTGACGTTTTTAGTGTTTTAGAAAAATCAACCTCTAAAGGGTGAAATCAGGGATGCAAATTAAAATTTCAGTTCCGCATTTTTGAAGATAATAACAAGAAAATTGTTAAGTGGTTAGAAAGTGGAAACAGATAAATACGTGTTTCCGCATATTTTTAATAGGGGTTGAAAGTTTGTATGGGAACTCTGTGTTTTCCGAAGTTAGCAGCTTGAAAATGGGTAGTTACCCTTACTGATAAAAATTCAGAGTGACGTAGTTTCACACATAAGGAAACAATCTAATATATAAAAATGTCACGGTTGTTGTGGTCGCACTTCTGGGAAACGGCTAGACCAAATTTTGTGTGTGAATCTTGCACCTTCTTACCCCCACCTCTTACCCATATTTTACTATCGATTTTATAATTGTAGTATGAATAACCTCCAAATAATTATTCGTTGCCGGAAAGCGTCACGTCAGTTTCATAGTTGTTATGTAGTTGATTTATCCAATGAGATAAATCCTAAAGTCCACGCGGGCGAAGCCGCGGGCAGAAGCTAGTTCTCTCAATAAATGTTAAGTAGTACACTCGAGCACAAAAGTGTGTATCCACTTTTGAACCATGTCACACTCACCTTTAATTGACATTTCCCTCCACACACTACATAGGAACTAGCCAGAGTGAATGTGACATGGTACAAAAGTGGACACATACTTTTGTGCTCGAGTGTACCTCTATCTTCGCTGCGATGTCGTAAGTGACATTGTCCCTCATGGTGACGTGGCAGACGACGGCGTCCAGGTCGTTCCTGTACACCGCAGCCACGACCCTCACCACCGGCCGCGTCGGCACCCGGTTGTCCAGGAATGCTGAGTATACGTAGAATTTGTATCTGGAATAAATTACGAAAACCGGTCAAGTGCGTGTCGGACTCGCGCACCGAGGGGTCCGTACAGAATATGAATAATTAACATACTGAAAATCATGCTGTACCGAAAATATAAGTCCAATTAAAGAATCAACTTTACTTTGCGGTTTTGCGTATTTCTAGATAATTACTGCACAAAGCCAGCTATCCTATTTTAAAAGATTATGGCAACAGAAATTTAGTATTTAAGCATTCTGAACGGAAACTGTATTCAGGAGATGGTCAGAATCTATCTATGTAACAGCATCTTACTATAATAACGCATAACAAGCGTGGTAAGTAAAAGTAAAGTAAAAAGTGTTTATTTCTTAAATAACTTTTACAGAGTTTTGCAGGGGCCTTCCAGAAAGTAGTATTTCGACACTTGTGTTGGAAGTGCACCGCGTCTTCCAGACGGATTTACACAGTATTATTTGAGGAAAAGACTTAGGTGACAGGTTTAAGTGGTGATTATGACAAATCCCTATAAGAAGTCCAACGTGTCTATGAGAGAGTCTCATATCCAAGAGTGGACTTGTGGCTGTTGATGATTTAAACAAAACTTGGACAGGTTCTCACCTGGCTCCGATAACCGGCATCCAAACGCCATCTAGCGGTAAGTTTTTCTTTTTCATTGTCACTATGGAACTCTGTAAATTAAAAAAAAACATTACAATTAATTCTTTAAATGAATATTTTAACTATTGATCATGTAACGCATATGTTTTTAGAATTATATTAATTAATTATATTTATGTTTTGTATGTAGTTAATAAATTTTAGAATAGATCTATATTATAATAAATCTGTATAATAAATAAGAATAGAGAAAAATATTGTGTGCCGAGCCGGTAACTAAACTATAGTGATACTTCTAAATATCATAAGACCTACTCGTATAGTTTACACTAAAATTTCATTTCATTAATTCGTTCACAGTAAAAAAAACATACACTTTCCGCCCGCATATTTACATGACAGTAATTATGTATTTTGTGCCTCGTTTTCAAATAAGTAGGTAGGTAGGTAAGGTCTTTTACTGTGGGCCGAATAAACGAGCTCAAAGTCACTCAGCGAGCAATGGAACGAGCTATGCTCGGAATTTCTCTACGTGATAAGGTCCGGAATGAGGAAATCCGTAGACGAACGAAGGTCACCGACATAGCTCGGCGATTCAGTGAGCTGAAGTGGCAATGGGCAGGCCACATCGCTCGAAGAACCGATAACCGGTGGGGAGTAAAGGTTCTCGAGTGGCGATCACGTACCGGGAAACGTCTACCAGGCCGTCCCCCTACTAGATGGACCGACGACCTGGTTAGAGTCGCGGGGAGTCGCTGGATGCAGGTGGCTCGGGACCGGTCGATGTGGCGTACCATGAGGGAGGCCTATGTCCAGCAGTGGACGTTTCCCGGCTGATGATGATGATGAGGTAAGGTCTTACTTACATGAAATAGAATCAGCCACAAGCTAACAATCGCAGTTCTGATTTGAATCATGTTTTAATTGGTTTATCTTGTTATCTTCAAAGAATGACTGCAGCATCACACCGTGAACCTTTTATTAAATACGAAACAGTGCCAGGACGTCACAATGTCTATTCTTTAAAATTTGATTGTTTTACTAATCTTTTTTTTCCATTATATTAATTTCTAAGAGCGAATTGTTTGATTTTGCCCTGGGTTCTGTATGTGTTATGGTACACATTGATTTGCTATTAGGTTTACTGCACCAGTACCTTGAGTGAGTAGCAAATGAATGATATTATATCTATTTATATATTGATTGATACACAACTAACCTAATTTATTTTAAAAATGTATAATTAATTACTTTATAAATTATACTAAGAATTTTTTTACTGCACTACTGTATTAATCCCATTTAAAATGTAAGTAGCACCTATGTGTTTGTTAAATAATTCCTAAATAACTAGCGGAAGAGCGGGGCCTCCTAATACAAGTTTTTTTTAACTTAAAAGGAGTGTCCCAAAAACTTTAATTTAATGTCAATGTGAAAGGAATTTTTGTTCTTCATTTTCATTGATTTAACACGTGTACACATTAACTTAGACATTTTCAACTGCAGCTGTACATCTTTTCGCAAGTCTGTGTGTAATAACAAATGTTTAAATCCAATTTACTAACATATCAGAAAGAACTTCCTGTAGGTGGCCGTGTTGTTCCAACCTACCTCAAGTAGACTCACTCATAATACCTTATTATTATTATTAAATATATTTATTATATACTTCTTTCTTAAATAGCAATGTTCTATTTATTTATACACTTATTATTTATTTATTGATATTAAAATAGACATCACATCATTGAGCAAGCAATCATTAAACATATCTATAATTTTCTTACACAGCTAATTCAACGCACCTATCTAGTGCTCTATCTAAAAACTATTTTCCTCACTAACGGTAGCAGATAGAGACTTGATATTACCTCATTGATATCTCGAGGACATCTGCAAGGAATAGCACAACCAGAAACACGATCTGTGACAATTGTCTCGATAAATTTATTTTTCAAAGTCTGCTCTTCTAAAGCACTCAAATTGTTTGTTTTAGGAATCTACTTCAGATTATCAGCTTATTTTATACAATCATGAAGGAAATTATGATTCCTAAGTTACGCACAAATTATTTTTTAATTGTATGTACTTCTAGTTTTCAAGCAATGAATGATTTGTCGCTTACGTTGATTTTCTTGAGACAATGTGATGCTATGCATATCTCTTTCTGCCGCCAAGGAAGTAATCGCTGTTGCTCTCTCGCGAGCCAACGAGAATATAATCAGTGAGTCGTCTAGCAAAAAGCAGCGCTCATCTCTTATCTCTATTGAAACGAGTTAGCCTTTTTTGAACAATCATATATTATGTCTCACGAAAGTTTCAATCAGTTAACAATAGGCTATTTGACTGGTTTTTTGGATCAATCTCATATTATTCAGTAGAGTTTAAGGAACCCAGAAAAAGTTGTATTTTTCAATTCTGGTACATATTTACTGAAAAATGTTGAATTAAAAATTCAATATTTAATGAGCGCGCCAAAACGCTAATTTGACAATATGGGTCTGCGATGGCTTCGGTGACGTCACTTGCCTGTACTATAATCGGTGGTACATGTCACCCACATACATTTGTGCAAATTTTCGAAAGCTATCATTACAAGCACGTGAACAAGTTTACTGGCCAGTGACGTATTCATTAGACAGACCAATCAGGACCGTTTTGTGTCACGTGACAAACATCAGAAAATATGCATTTTTATTTACGGATTTTTGAATGAATAAATTATTATTTTTAATTTCCGATAGTAAATTACCATTCTTAAACTTATAATACATACTGATTACATTAATTAAAATTTTATTTTTAACATGGTCAAATAGCCTATTTAAAGTGCGGACCTCTAATTGTTTACAATTAATTGTAATTAGGCAGTAGTATTGTAAATTTTGAAACAAAACGTATGACATAATTCTATGAGACAACACAAGGCACCGTGTGAGATCAATTCGACTCGAGGACTCTTTTGAATAAATGATTATCAATCCATTTAATAAGATTCTTAAATTTGCGAATTCCATCCAACTTGCCTTACCTTCATTTTTCCTTCCTTCAAGTTTATTTGCATCGGTCACGATATATAAGATACTAGCTTCCGCCCGCGACTTTGTCCGCGTGTACTTCAGGATTTATTCTACTTGTTCGATAGGCATAGATGGCATCTATCTCCATTTCCAGCATAGGCACAAAATAGTGTTTATTCTGGTACGTAGTCTAATAGTTTAAAGAAACAAAAGAAATTTCAATATCTGACGTAGTACATTCAAATAGTCTTCACACTAATATTATAAACGCGAAAGTTTGTATATACGAATTACATATTCTATGGTCGGTCGCTAGGCAACGCGTTTTTGTTATGCCAAAATTGCCCGTGTAATCCCACTAATATTATAAGTGTGATTTTGGACAATTTACACAATATGTCTTTATAAATTATAGCATATATGTTATTCTGATGTATAAGCTATATTATTGTAAAGTTTCATTCAAATCCATTCAGTAGTTTTTCCGTGAAAGCGTCACAAACATCCAAACTTTCACACTTATAATATTAGTAGGATTTTAAATTCTTAAACATTTTAACAACATAGTTTAATTAATGTGACTATTTACAGAACTATACATATAATTTTAACACGACTACTATACACTTAACGTTATCCCTCTCCTAATGCTTCCATACTACATTTCTGTTGCCATAATCTTTTAAAATAGAATATCTGGCTTTGATAAGTAATTACCTAAAAAATAGGAGATGAAGTATAGTGTCGCGAAATAAATATCATTAATTTACAACTTTATAGTTAGCTACAATAGCAGTTACGCAGCTAATGGTTCATAGATGGCGCTTTGAACAATAATCGAAAAAAGTGTTTAAAATGACAATTGTGATTCACTGTGAAGTTGTATGTTAATGATACTCATTTTGCGACATCACAATGTGATGTACTATTTTTAGATAGTTACTACACAAATCTGGCTGGCTGGGCAGCGTTCGGGAAGTTACGGCATATCTTCTCGTCCAAAATACCTCAGCGTCTAAAGACAAAAGTCTTTGATCAGTGCGTGTTGCCAGTGATGACATACGGAACCGAAACGTGGTCTTTTACTGTGGGACGAATAAACAAGCTCAAAGTCACTCAGCGAGCAATGGAACGAGCTATGCTCGGAATTTCTCTACGTGATAAGGTCCGGAATGAGAAAATCCGTAGACGAACGAAGGTCACCGACATAGCTCGGCGAGTCAGTGGGCTGAAGTGGCAATGGGCAGGCCACATCGCTCGAAGAACCGATAACCAGTGGGGAGTAAAAGTTCTCGAGTGGCGACCACGTACCGGGAAACGTCTACCAGGCCGTCCCCCTACTAGATGGACCGACGACCTGGTTAGAGTCGCAGGGAGTCACTGTATGCAGGTGGCTCGGGACCGGTCGATGTGGCGTACCATGAGGGAGGCCTATGTCCAGCAGTGGACGTTTCCCGGCTGATGATGACTACACAAATCCAGCTATTATATTTTAAAAGGTTAAGGCAACATAAGTTTAGTATGAAACTTTGATTCAGGAAAGCCACGGAGCCCTTGGCGTGCGAGTTCGACTCGCACTTCGAGGGTTTTTGTTTAAACTGGTATCTTTGCCTCCGATAGAGGAGGTAGAAGGGTGCACTAGGCTTCGGCTCATATTTTACATGTATTGGAAATAATCTGCTTTTGTTCCTTGTACAGATACGCCAGTGCTTTTGCCCACCGGTGGGCACTACGATCCACCATCGTGTAGTTCAACTGACAACTGTGCTGTGGATCCGTTGAGTTCTCAACAGCACACTCGTTCTGAAAGAAAAGCTGATTTATTCACTCTCCGGTAGATTACCCATGGTAACGAATGTTACCAAATAGGCGCTAATTAGTTTGGGGTTGAATTGTATTTTATAGGATTTGGCAAAAGTTTAAAATCACAAAAGTTTTACCAAATTACAGCTTTCTAGAAGTAAGAGTCTTTGAGCTAAGCCGCGGACAGACAGACGGACAGAGCGAAACTATAAGGGTTCCTTGTTTGACTGCGGAACCCCCAAAATGAACTTACTCTGTAATGGTGTAAGAGTGCCACATGTGACGGCACTTCTACCATCCAGTTGGATTCGTCTGCGAACATCCACACGATATGCACGCCCAGCTGGAGAGCGTCTTGTGTGCGCACCAGATATTTAGATCTCTTCTCGTCAGGTATTATAGATCTGCGTGTTTTAAGCGCTGTGAAAAGCTTTTCAGGCGCTTCAGGATCATCCTGAAAGTTGAGAAAGATTAAACTATATAATTCGTTTAATCTTTGGCTCAATTTACACCGCCTCGAAATTGAAGTCGCATCCAGACTTTTTGCAACGAAATTGTACATACTCGTATAATATTCAAACTAAATACGATTCAAAAAGAAGTCGTGCGTCTTCTGTGGACTCATGGCACATCCTCGAGTTCCCCTGGCTACTCTCGGTGCCGCATGTGGATTCTGCGGGAAGTGTCGCGAACATCACATAGTGAGACTGTCCCCAGTTTGGTTAGGACAGGGTGAATCTATTGAGGTGTAATAGTTCAATGGCTGAATCACCTGATTGTCTGAACAGTAAGATGATTCCGTGCTTCGTTAGTCACGTTAATCCGTTGTCACCGGTTACTATCTACGACAGGTAGTAGCTACATGAGCCATGTCAGAGGACTATGGCGGATCAACTCTGACACTAGGGTTTGCGAGGTCGGGCGTCGACGGAGTTACACGATAAGAGAAGAGATTTCAATGTCTTTGAGTGTCACTTAAAGAAGCCTAGGTAGCTCAGCTTGGTAGAGCGTCAGTCCTTGAACAATTGAGGTCTGGGTTCGATCCTGGCTCGTACCAATGAGTTACAATCTGTTATTTGGAATTTATGTACGAATGATAAAAATCATTACCATTCGCTTGTCGGTGAAGGAAAACATCGTGAGGAAACCTGCACACTTCTGAGAAGAAATTCAAAGTTGTGTGTGAAGTCTGCCAATGCGCACTGGTCCCGCGTGGTGTACTATGTCCCATACACTCTCTGTAGGAGAGTAGGACTGAGACCCTGCTGTGTAAGCTAACTAATATAGAGGCTGTTGATATGGTGTGATGTACCAACAACATCTTAATTACGCGAAGGCGGTATCAATAACTTAATGGGCTAACCACACTTCGCAAATATCGGCACATTCCGGGCCGATTTTCTGTGATCCTTTCATCACAAAGCGACAGCCCTAAGCCGAGCTCGAGCCCGAACGGGCGCCCTAAGGCTAGTCACTCGTAAAATCTTTATCGTCTCCAATTCAATCCGCACTGGTCCGGTGGTGTACTATGTCACATACACTCTCTGTAGGAGAGTAGACCTGAGACCCTGCAGTGGGGACATGTATAGACTGTTGATGTGAGTGTCACTTACTTCGAAATACTTATAAAAGAAACAATTCGAGAAAGCGAATCCTGATGCACCATGTGCGAAGGATGCCGGGTCCATGGACAAGTTGGCGAGCTCCAGGAAACTGTTGTGTTCATTGAGGATGATCAGCTCGTCCAAGTCCAGTGAAACCAGCCATTCTGACACAGACATCGATCTGTATAAACAGTCCTGCAGTGACGCCATTTGGAAACTTCCTCTGCCAAAAAATGTGTTCAAAAGTTTGATATCTAACCAAAGACCAGGGTTTTTGGCTCCGCTGTCTCTCCATGTGGGAAGTGAGAACGTCTTTACCACTCCACCCTATTTCTTTATTCTAAACAAGATGGCTCTAGAGTCCGTAGGAAATTCATCCACCTTCAGTGGACGCGTTTCAAGTGTACCGCTCTAGATCCTGGCTAAAATAAAAAACAGGAATAACAGTGGGAGCGGAGAGGAGGTGGGAATGTCTCTCCGCCCATACACCTGTCACAGGGCTATTTTTAAGCAACAGATAGAAGCTTGAAATACTAGACTAGAGAAATGTATTAGGAAGAGCTTTGAAAGACTGTCTTGAGAAAGTTTCATAGAGAGTGTCGATTGATATTGGATGTCCACTCCACACATACAATAAACGTTGTTTTTTTCGCGTTTATAGCTAGTTATATGTGAAGATAAGTCGCACATAATACGCACATAAATATTTCCTCAAACGTGAATTTCTTCTCGAAGTATCTGATCTCAACCAGGCCTGTCTTGCTGTACTCTTCCAACACGCACTGTATATCTCCGTACATGTGCGTGTAGTATATATAGAAGCGAGTCACCCCCAGTAGACGGTTCATCGATATCCACTCCAGCAAGTGCTCCGACAGCATCAGGTCGGTAACGATGAGGGGCTGCACGCAGACACTTATTGCACCCTATCAACAATTGTTTTTCATCTCCCCTGTTCTGAGGACGGGGTACGACTCAGAAATTTCTAACCGTAAGCTTTATGTATTCTGTGCTGCACATATCCAATGCAGTGATAGCCATTCATCCGTTCTCAATGCGGAAGTAGGAAAGGTGTATGCAATGCTGCCCGGAGTAAAATAACGTAAGCAACAAAACAAAAAATAGAGAATTTATTTAAAAAATGGTTTCATGTAGGAAGAAATTATTGAGATAGTTACTAGATACTGAGTTTACCTACAAATTAGTATAAAATGTAAACGTAAAAAAGTGATTTAGAAGATGTGATTTGAAACATTAAAGTTATCGAGAAAATTTACACCAATCATGTTTTCATTCTACAGTTTACTCGATAAAACCCTCTAGTTTTCATTGCCCAAATTTCATACGTGTAGCTTCCATAATAGATGAGAAAACAAACAAACAAACAAAGAACAAAGTTATATTTCTGAGTCGTACCTGTCGTACGATTCCCATGTGTGCGAGTCCGACTCGTAAGGAATTCTGAAGGAATCTTACCTGTCTTTTTGTTTTTGGCTCCGTGTTCTGCACTATGAGTGAGTTGCTAGGGTCTGCTGTGGAATCAGCGCACGCTGTTACAGATAATGTGGCACCCACGGCTTCCCGTGGATCGAAGTCTTCACTTTCCAGAAAACAGAGCACCATCGCCGCGCTATAATTACCGGAATGGTGCTCCTGTAAAGTCTGTGACAAAGTATCTTGCTCGTCATATATTTCAGGACCGTCCTATGTCATCCTATGCCATCCCAAGTAAATAAATTCAGAACATTCGCAGAACATATGTATCAACTGTGAAGCCGTGGTAGCTCAGTTGGGTAGGCGTCAGTCCTTGAACATCGTGGTCTGGGTTCGATCCTGGCTCGTACTAATGAGTTACAATTTGTTATTTGGAATTTATGTACGAATGATTTCGGAATTCGCACACTACTGAGAAGAAATTCAAAGGTGTGTGTGAAGTCTACCAATCCGCACTGGTCCCGCGTGGTGTACTATGTCCCATACACTCTCTGTAGGAGAGTAGTCCAAGCCCCTGCAGTGTAAGCTAGCTAATATATAGGCTGTTGATGTGATGTACCAACAACATCTTAATTACGCGAAAGCGGTATCAATAACTTAATGGGCAATTATCAGCACATTCCAGGCCGATTTTCTGCGATCCCTTCATCACAAAGCGACAGCCCTAAGCCGAGGTCGAGCCCGAACGGGCGCCCTAAGGCTAGTCACTCGTAAAATCTTAATCGTCGGTGCGCCTTCCACTGACACTTCGTACATTCGAGAAAAATTGTACCACAACATCAGCTTCCAATAAATAGGTCCCTTTGTCTTTGATCCATAGAGTACAGGAGACGTTTCCAGCGAAGTTTATCAACGTCACAGCGACCACCGTGATGTAAGGAACAGATCTGACGTCCAGAAATGCTGAGTACACGTAGAACTTGCACCTGGAATTACAATTGATTTTCTTTTGATGTCCAATCTGATATCTTTCCAAGCTTTGCCACTGACCAATTAGTAGAAGGTCTTTAATCGTGGTCCTTTACTGTGGGACGAATAATCAAGCTCAAAGTCACTCAGCGAGCTATGAAACTGCTGCTCGAAATTTCTGTACGAAACTAACTAAGGTCGTCGACGTAGTTCGACGAGTCAGTGAGCTGAAGTGTCGATGGGCGACACGGATCGGGAAACGTGTACCGGTCCGTCCCTCTGTTACGTGGACCGAGTCGTGGAGAGTCGCGTATGCAAATGGCTCAGGATTGCGACATATCCACCTCCATATATATATATATATCCATCTCCACCCATGGGTGGAGGACTGGGGGTCGATGTGGCATACCATGAAGGAGGCCTATGTCCAGCAGTGGTCGTTTCCTTGCTGATGATGATGGTGATTTATTTGCTACTCATATTACAGCATTTCACAGTTATTGGTCAAAAAGTATTGAACTGTGCTTAGAGAACGTCAAACTACGCAGTTATGCATTTATGCGTAGTTTGACGTTCCGCAAACACATCCTCCCGTACCGCTGCCATACCTCAGGAATAGATTCAGTTATGCGTTAGACCTGTAGGGAGTGCTAGTGAGTCATAAAGAGAATTATTATCATTTGCTATCTTATTGATATCATGTGGCAGTAATTCACAATAAGGGCGATGATGGAAGAATGCTCACCCAAAAGCCTCAGTTTAAGGGCTCTGGTTAATCATAACAAACCATAGAAATGTTTTAGCATGAAGAACCTGGGAACCGTCAATATCCACGTTGTAAAGTTGTGGCCACTTAGGCACACAGGTTACCGTGCACCAAGAACAGGCTGCCATACTGCGTCGCGTGGCTTCAGTCGTGTGACGAGAGGTTCGTGGGACCAGGGCGGGAGTGGAGGCGCTGGCAGCATGGCGTACTGAAGAGACGGAAGGACTATCAGCAGGTGGTACATGTGTAAAGATAGACATACGAGTAAGCCTGCGATGGAGTCAGAAGTATTCCTCTCCGAATGCTTCCATACTAAAAATCTGTTGCCATAATCTTTTAAAATAGAATATCTGGCTTTGATAAGTAATTATCTAAAAATAGGAGATGAAATGTTAGTGTCGCGAAATAAATATCACTAATTTACAACTTTATAGTTAACTATAATATCAGTTACGCAGCTAATGGTTCATAGATGGCCCAATTTTTATTCACAGTGAAGTTAGATATGAATGGTATACTCATTTCGCGACATCATTAACTGATGTCCTATTTTAGATAGTTACTGCACAAATCCAGCTTTTATATTTTAAAAGAAGGCAACATAAATTTATTGTATTTTTTATTTGAGTTGATTGAATAAAAGGTAAATTGCGATTTACGATTTATGACGTATTAAAAAAAACTGCTGACTAGATCTCGCTGAAACGAATTTTCGGTGAAAGTTTGCATGTTAATGTAAATCATATATTTTAGTTTTATCATTCTCTTAATTCAGAAGTTACAGGGGGGAGGGGGGAAACACATTTTACCACTTTGGAAGTGTCTCTCGCGCAAACTAATCAGTTTAGTAAAAAATAATATTAGAAACCTCAAAATCATTTTTAAAGACCATGTTAAAAAATACATCGATACCCAACACGTATGGGTGTGATGAAAAAATATATTTGAGTTTCAGTTCTAGGTATGAGGAACCCCCAAAATTTATTGCTTTTTTTCTTCTATATTTGTGAGAAAATCTTAATGCGGTTTCCAGAATACATCGACTTACCAAGTTTCAACAGTATGCTTCTTATAGTTTCGGAAAAAAGTGGCTGTGACATACGGGCGGACAGACAGACAAACATAACGAATCCATAAGGGTTCAGTTTTTTGCCATTCGGCTATGGAACCCTAAAATGATTATAATTACGGATTACACTCACCAAAATTAAATAAAACAATAAGAAATATAGTAATAATGCCGTAAACAATTTACATCTTAATGTGGACATTAAAACAGGTTATACTCGTATATTTCCTTCAAGAGGAAAATATCCCATCACTGCTTAAGACTCCATAGAGCGCCAGCGCCTTCAATTGATTTTAGGGTTCCGTGCCGGAAAAATGCAACTCTTATAGGATCGCTTTGTTATCAGGCTGTCTGTCACTGCCATTTTTCACAGCGCGTGAAGGTATCACTGATTTTGAGGGGTCGTGAAAATCTATTTTTCCCACTAACGGTAGCAGATATACTTGATATTACATCAATGATATCTCGAGGACACCTGCAAGGAATAGCACAACCAGAAACACGACACGCAATGGACGTTTCCCGGCTGATGATGATGAATGAGAAATAATTGATCTGTCTTTAGTCATATATTTCCACTGTTTTTGATTCTGTATATTTTAGTAGATGGCCAATGTTTGAACTATACGGAACCTTGCATGATAAACTTATTACTGTTTAATGCAAGTTTCAATCAAGTGATTGAAAAATTAATTATAAGGAAAAGCTATTAGAAGCGATAAAATGAGAAAGATGAATTTTTCACGGTTAGTAAAATTGGTCAAGAATGAATATGCACATAAAATCTCGATTCACAATGCATCCTAAATTATATACCTACAAAGAAACAGAAAGTAGGTAACTATAAGATTACAAGTAAAAATGACAAAATAACTGGTGTGTAACTGTGTAATTGAATGACAAACATATTTCCAAACTCACGGCTCACCGACATCTTTGCGGACGATATCTCTAGTCTCTAACAAGAATAATTATCGAATGACGTTTTTTTTAAAAATTTTTAAATTTTATAAATAATAAAGACATTTAATCTAATAAAATAGATATTACTACCACAGAAGAATTTAAAGAAATAATTTACCACTCCAAAAATAAAACAATATTATTCATAATAAAATAAACTATAATTTTTTTTTATTATTTAAAAAAAAACAACTATTAAAACAAATAGAGAACCCTAGAAAAATAATTTAAAATGAGTTATTCATATTTTTGACTCCACAAATCAATATTTTTATTAAATTATTTAAATACAATAAAATTATTCTGTAATCAATTTTTATAACTAATAAATTTCGAAGCGAAACTTTAGCCAGGATGTTTTCCCTTAGTGAATTGCACCTCAGCCTTCAATTACTCGTACCAACGAAATCAGCAGCATTCATTTCATAATTTTACCCGCTATTGTTCTAGTGACGATAGAAAACGCCTCTCACTGTGACTTCTTTAAGCACGCTTTCCAATGGCCTTCCACCCACGGCCTAATTTCTTCTTATCGTATAAGTTTTAAGGTCTATGATTGACCTCACACACCCTAGTGTCGCAGTTGTTGATCCGCCATAGTCCTCTGACATGTCTCATGTAGCTACTACCTGTCGTAGATAGTAACCGGTAACAACGGATTAACGTGACTAACGATGCACGGAATCATCTTACTGTTCAATCAGGTGATGCAGACTGTAGTGCCATAACAAAACTGGGGAAAGTCTCACAAAGAGATTTTTTGATAATGTCTCTACCGTGGATCTAGCCCGGGACTTGTTGCGCGTCTAACGGAATCCGCGGACTTATATATTCTGTAGTGTATGGATATATTTATTAGCTACACCAGTATAAAATTCATGTACAATTAATTTGCATGACGAACCATACAATATAATATAGTATACACATCTGTCATCCATCGTTTTAATCAAGTTTACCTTACATTGCACACAACTGGAGCTAAGGACAGAGGTCAGTCGTACGCTGGCGGCCGTGGGGTAAAGACGTGGTGCCTGCACTGGCGAACCGGTTTTATTTTGTATATCATGTCTTTATTACAACATCGTCCCTTACCATCAGATGAGTTAGGCCAAGCTATTGTACATAAATTATAAGCGTTGTTTTATCTTGTTTCAATGTAACTGGAATTGTGTATCTTCTATCCATATAATCGTCGATAGATGAGAAATTTATTCACTTCATTTTTTGTTACAATACTTACGAGAAGACATGTCTGCATTGCAAGTCAAATTGTTTATAACATTTATGTTATTTTTCTTGTTGTTATATTTGGTACTTGTAAGTTGTGGTTTAATGATTTTTTTATTCATTATTGTCATTAATTAATTTCTTGATTAGTTTGATGACTTTCGATGCACATGACCAAAAACGCTGTACGCTGGTCCCGCGTGGTGTACCCATACACTCTCTGTAGTACAGTAGGCCTGAGTCCCTGCAGTGGGGACAGAAAGTGTGATCCCATCCCCCCCACACCTCATCATCATCATCAGCCGGGAAACGTCCACTGCCGGACATAGGCCTACCTCATGGTACGCCACATCGACCGGTCCCGAGCCACTCGCATCCAGCGACTCCCTGTGACTCTAACCAGGTCGTCGGTCTATCTAGTGGGGGGACGGCCTGGTAGACGTTTCCCGGTACGTGATCGCCACTCGAGAAACTTTACTCCCCACCGGTTATCGGTTCTTCGAACGATGTGGCCTGCCCATTGCCACTTCAGCTCACTGACTCGTCTAGCTATATACGCACACCTCATACTTTGACATACTTAGTTGTGTTAGACATAATGAACATTAAAATATTTGAGGGTTCTTTATCTGTTGTCAGTTGTGGACATCAGAAAGTTTTTCTTCTAGGTCAAAATGACTCCTGACCCAAGGGTGCCACCATGGTATAGCAGAAACTTTACTCCGCCACTGAAGCCCCAGGATGCAGTGTGGCAACCAGTCCGTGGGGCCAGGTGAACTATTATCTTGGTAATTTTGTTGGTAAAGTATACTTTAATTCTAGCTCTAGGAATGAGCTTGTACAGACATCAATCTGAACACAACAGTGCAGTAACAAGCATTCGGTGGCAGACTTGGATAGCACAGTGGCAGCTGGCCAGACGGAACATGAACGTTAACTACCTACCTACCATTAACTAAACCAATAATAATTACTAGTCAGGTTTTGTGATGGGAATGGACTGCGCTGTGAAGTCGATATTTTGCGCTATAGTCATAACCCAGTCGTCGTATCGTATGACAAGTTTATTTGTGATACAAAGTTGCAAGATACAACATTTAAAGGATATTGCTCGCTTAGCGCCACACATGGGGCACGTACTGGGTACTACCATCAACTCCTGCGCACATAAGCAGCACCACCCCTGTAGATTAGTCTGCAACTCAGCAGGTTTCCACAAGAGGTTTCCTTCACTGAAATTTCGAGAGTGAATACAATATTCAGCAGTGTGACCTGGATGAGGTTTGGTTCTCATGCATTATGAGACAGGGTACTTTCATTACTGCAATGACTTATTCTGTACCTCAGGCATAGGCTGTACGTGTATTCAGCATTTCTGGACGTCAGGACAGTGCCTCAGGTGGCGGTGGTGGCTGCGACGTGGACCAGGTTTAACGAGAGGCTCACTTGCATCCTGAGACTAAAAGACAAGGGGACCTTCATGCTGGAAGCTCAAACTGTGGTGAGATAACTCATCATCCGCAGTTCCAGATGCTTTTTGAACTGACGCACACTTTCGTTCATAAATAGTTCGCAGACAAAAGTTTCATATTAAATTTCGATTTATGTTTCCGACACACAGCTTGAACAATAATGGGCATAGTGGGATTGAGTTCGCGCATCCCGGGTGAGAGAGGGGCACAAGGGGGGACTGTTCAGCCAATCACGCGCCTCAACGCTGTCGTAATAACATTCCCCGCCCGCTCCCCGCCAAAGAGACACGAAAATCGTCTCCTGCGCAGTCAAGGTCATTTTTCAAGTTGTTTGCCGGTTACTGTACCACAATACTTTATAATAGAATAGTTGGCTTTTTGAAGTAATTATCTAAAAAGACTACAGCGAATTGTAATGTTACGTAATGAGTTAACATACTTCACAGTTATTCACAATTTTCATTACATTGCACACTATTTTTCATTATATTCCACACACATATTCCACTAGGGACCATTAGCGGCGTAACGGGTATTGTAACTAACAATAAAAGTTTCGCGACAATATAATCCGATGCCCTATCTTTAGGTAATTAATAATCAAACCTATTCTAATATGTGCTATGTACCTTACAAAAAACATTATTTTACGAGATAACTAAAAATATCGAACAAGCTTCATACATTTAACGCTCCAATATAGTAACGTGACGTCACAAAACACGCCCGATTTATATGGAGCGTTTTAGCACCGCGTGACTAGACTTATTCATCTTTTTACATGGACTATCGAATGAGACAAAAATATTTTTTAGTCAAATACCCAATTCCGGCCATAGCTTGTTCCATTGGTCGCTGAGTGACTTTGAGCTTGTTTATGAAAATTTAAAATAAAATTACATAATATGTAAAATTGTCCAGGTATTGCCGGAGCATCATTTCTGGTTTAATAGCGCGGCCCTAGTGATGTGCTTGTTGGATAACGAAGAATTCCAGCCACGGGAAGCCGTGGGTGGCAGTATATCTGTCACAGCATGGCCAGAGTCCACAGAGCATCCCAGCAACTCGCTCATTGTGGTTGATTCGAAGCCTACAGAAAATACAGAAGTAAAAACTTTATGCATCTTATCGTACTCTTTATGTAGAGTTCTTTATATGTAAGATTCTTTTATAAATCGTTCTTTTTATGTGCATTTCTTTCTTTATTTTTTGTTATTTGCAACGTTGTGAAAGGAAAAGAAACTTCATCTAGTGTTTTAGGCATGATTTATTGCAAGTCTAAAATACAGAAAATACATTTTGAAACACTTGTTGAAACACACATTCACTTAGATTGATAAATGTACGTATTACCTTGAGAATTTTAGCAGCGTGACAGACTGAAGTGTTTGAACGACTTATCCTCACGGCTCGCTTGAGCAGAACGGCCTTTCCTCGAGCCGCACGCCACGAGCTCGTATCTTGTCTCGTATCTTTACGTGCCTGTTTCTGATTGGGTGTTTGGAATAATGCGTCTTGGCTTCTGATTGGTCGTTCAATTAGGAGACAAGTCACGCCAACCGGATAGTGTTGCCACCTCTTAATTTAATTCTGCCGATAAAATGTAAAGAACGCTAACAGTTGCATCATAAACTTTATTTTCAAACGAAGAGTAACTAGGGTGAGATTGAGAAGATTTTATATCGCCTCCGTGGCCTAAAGGCCTACACACTTATACTTATGCGGATGTTTCGGGTTTGATTCCTATTGCAGGTATCGACAGATGATTGGTGTTAGGAAATTTTCTATGCCCTTATGCTTATTCATTTGAGGCTTCTGGATGCAGACACTTACTATCAGACGTGATGAAGACCCAATACAAAACGATCAAGCACAAACAAGGCGTTGATGTATGTTTTATTATAAAAATACACATGTATCATAATGTACTATTATCTACAGGGCCTAATCCACCTGTGCCTACAACCGATGTTCCTGACAGACAGTATCGTAACGGACCATCTAATAGAATGGCTGGAGATGAACCGTCTGCTGGGAGTGTCGCGGTTCTACGTCTACAATATAAACATGACGGAGAGAGTTCGGTGTATAATGGAGGAATACAGCAAGGTGGGGTTGGTACAAATCAGAAGCTACGACATGGTGTTCACCTTCGATGAAATATGGAGGTACGAAAAAAAAATGATTTCCTCTTTTATATTGTTGTGCCTCACGAACGGAGGCTTCACAAACATGTAAATGTCGAGAATATCCAACTCCACGATGATACGTACATAGTGAGGAGGCTTAAAGGACAAAACCTTTTGAGCTGGTGTAATTAGCGAACTAAAAACAGAGTTATAGTGAATAGTGCTTTAGTGTAGATCACAAGAACAAAGTGTCTTCGCCTTAATTAAAAACTAAGAATCGTCAATAGACTGATGGTTTAGAATAAGCATCTATAGAAGTTTAAGTTAAATTTAATTACTTATTAGCTTATGAAGGCTAGATTGTAATAACTAAATTGATTTAGAAGAAGAAGAAAAAACCTATGGAGTTTTTGTTACAGGGGAAGTTTCCAGATGGCCGCAATCCACGACTGTCTGTACAGATCAATGGCAGATGCTGAGTGGATGCTGAACCTGGACGTAGATGAGATGATCATACCGACCGAGCACGACACTCTGAAGGACCTGGTCAGATCATCTCTGGCCCCATCAGGTTTTGCATTCAAGAACACTTTCTTTTATACGTTCTTTGATGTGAGTATTGATTTTTTTCCGAATGGCCTTGATACTGTTGATCCTGCGACATCTACAGCTTCACCTGGACAATGTGAGCGCGGAAGGCGCTCAACCGGTATTATTATTACTAGCAACAGGCCTAAGGGCGCCCGCTCGGGCTCGTCCTCGGCTTAGGGCGTTTCTTTGTGATGAAGAGATCGGAGAAAATCGGCCCGGAATATGCTGATAATTGCGGTAAGCGCTAGGATTATTGCCGTCGTAGCCGGCGGAGAAGGTGTATTTGCACAGTGTCGGTTTGGGAATGTGAGTATTGAGTAAACGATTTCTGCTTTCTTCATCATCACATAGTCTTCCACCACGTATGTCACAGGCCAAGCACTTCAAGCAAATGTCATGCTATCGGTTCTTATTGCTTTACATCGTTCGAATGACGTCAGTAAACACGCGCGTGTGTGAAAGAGTACGCGCACGTGATACTCCCATCTTTGAGCGGGTCAGTTATATGCGGGGAGAGAAGTGCCCATGGTACAACACCATGACCGGTCACAAGACGATTGAATCCAGCGATTACCCGCGAACTTAAGAATTTCTTTGTTAGAATTTCCTTTAAATAAACAGCTCCCTTGTAAAAAATATACGTGTACGTGGTCTTCCTCTCACCTACAGTTAAGCAAAGGGCTCAGAAGCTAATGAGTTGCTGGTTATGAATTCCGATGCTTATCATCAGTGGTTTTAGTGTCATATACGAGTATAAGCAACATGTTGCTAGATAGCTGGTCGACATAGAAAATGCCACTCAATGCCGAGTACCAACCAGTTGAATACCGTAGCAACGACTTTCTTTAATGAAATCGGTGGAAAAGCATCTACATTTCACCGGTAATTCGTTTTCAAGGTGACATGCTGTTAGTGCTTATAGCATAGGTGGGCAAGGACACAGCTTCTGCAGAATTTACCATTGATTTCCGATCTAGTTATACTTTGTGTATATTCCGGTGTAGCACCTCAAATCCTGTAAATTGTTTGTACTACAGGATGACCCTCTAGCGCCAGCGAATCTGTTATCAGCTCTGAAGACTCGCAGATCCAAACTGATCTACCGTATCGGAAGAACTAAGTACATTGTTCGCAGTAAAGACGCTCAGCAAATAGGAGTCCACTTCGTTTGGTATTTTGTGAATGAATCATACTGGATGGCTGAAGTACCGCCCCACATGGGGCTATCACATCATTATAGGGTGCGTTTCTATGTCGTATTATTTTGTTTACGAAGAGTTTTGAAGTCCCTTCACGTCTTTGGAATGTTGTGGATGCGGACGCAGATTTTCCAAAGCCTTCAAAGTGGAAGTCAAGTTGGTTGTAGAAATTTTATGGGATAAATTAGAGAGAGTTCCGCTTTCTCTGTTCAAAGAGAAGAACGTTAGGCCTCCATTCTAACACAGTGGATATACCTTCAGCTTGCACCAAGTGTTTCGCTTTAACATTTATCAATCCTGAAAAATGTGGACAACTGGTTCATTTCCTTTCCCAAAGAAATTTCTGCCAGCAGACCTGGGTTCAACGGGAAGTTGCAAAGACAGGCGAAACAAGTCATGGAAACTACAGCTAGACCTGTGTAGAGCATGTTTGGAGGCCGAGGAGACAGCTACCCAGGTTCTGCTGGAGTGCGGAGGAGTAGCAACACTACGGGCAAAATACTTTTGGCAATGAACCCTGGGGCCTTCAACAACACAAACTGTTTGAGGGTTTTTCTGGTACAGGGGTAGCAAATGAATAGCCACACCATCCTATCACCCAAAATAACACTTCATGAAGTCGTGTATGTATTTTCGGTTGCAGAAAAAATGTATATCGGCCAATTCTTCAGAGCCCCGGGACGGTTGTCTTCTACACCACACCGTGGTCGACCGCAGCGCCCACCGGTGGTCTCGAATATTAGCCAAGAAGGTCAAAGAACAAAAAGAACATTTATCCAGAAATTGTCTCATATAATAGGGATGATGACCAAAAAAAATATATTCCCTCATTCGAGAGACCATGTGAAGAGATAAATGTCAAAGATTTTTCGATACGACTGATAGTTTTACTAATATAACCCGTCGAAAAGTGATTTTAGTCACGTGGTGCAAAAACGCTCCATACAAATCGGTACCTAGGCGTGACGTCACGGTTAAGTATATGAAGTATAGATAATGTATGAAACTTTTAACAATATTTGAGTTATCTCGTAAAATAATGTTTTATGTGACCATTCCCTTACTAAAAAATATTCACAATGTAATTACAAAACAAAACGTAAAATAAAAATTTTTATACGAGCAAGTTGGTTTTTTGGAATTTTTGCGGGCTTTATAAGTGTAAAAGTCCAGAAAAAATTAAATAATATTAGATATTTTAAATTTTATAGGAGCTTTATAATGACCTTTATGGCTTAAAATACAATTTAGCCCCAATCTGATTTGGTGTCATCTAGGTGTCATCATACATATGTATGTACATACATACATATGTATGTATGTATTATTCTTATACTTTTCAATTCTACACTTTACAATTTAAATGAATTTTTAGTAGTTATCGTATAAAAAATGTACGTGCGAGCAAATAACATAAAACGGTTGGTATCAACGCCACTCGAAGACGGGAGCTTACCTGTCTAGCGTTATGATTATGACAAGTCATGGAAAACCACTGTCGCAATGATAAGTAATATTTTTAGATTTTTTCGAATTATGTATTTGGCCAAAATAAACGGTGATGCATTTAGCAGGTGTGATAAACCATTGGTACAGAATACAGATGCTAAGGATATTGTCTGGGTGATTTGTGCACATTGTCATTGCGTGGGTGGAAGTGGAACTAGCTGATTGTTCCACCAGTCGATCTCCTTCCGAATCGTGTAAAGTACTTAGTTTCAAAAGGTGTTTGTGCTTCTTATACCAATTTTTGCGTATTTCCGAGCTAATTAAATTATGAAGTATTTTACAGCAACAATTTTAATGTGTTCATTATTTATTTTAAGAAAACTAAATTAAATTAATTAATTAATAAACTAAACTAAAATATAAAATAAAATAAATATATAAAAAAGACTACTCGCACTAACTTAACTAGCCTAACTTAACCTAACTTCATCATCAATCATCAACAGCCTATATATGTCCCCACTGGAGGGGCTCAGGCCTACTCTCCTACAGAGAGTGTATGGGCCATAGTCCACCACGCGGGCCCAGTGCGGATCGGCGGACTTCACATGCCTGTTCAAGACATGCAGGTTTCCTCACGATGTTTTCCTTCACCGTTAAGCAATCGGATAATGTACTTGAATTGAAAAACAACTCATAGGTACACGGCTGGATTCGAACCCGGTACCCTCAGATTGAGAGTCCGCGCCTTATCCACTGCGCCACCGACGCTTACCTAACTTAATGAGAGTCAATTTAAAAATAAATTACATTTTCATTTTGTCCATCTTTATTTGTTTACTTGGACTGTTCGTTCCTACAGTTGAACATTTTGGTATGCGTACTGCGATGCACCGAATATGTGGGATAAATGGACACGCAAAGAAGTCGCGGGCAGATGTGCTATTTATTTATTTATTTTTAAAAGCTTTTATTTAACTTGCAATGTATGTATGTATGTATGTTCGGGTCAAATCTTACAAGCTGAATAAGAAGCACTTCCTCTTATTCTTCAGTTCCGATGACA
This sequence comes from Carcina quercana, assembly GCA_910589575.2. Lineage (NCBI taxonomy): Eukaryota > Metazoa > Arthropoda > Insecta > Lepidoptera > Depressariidae > Carcina > Carcina quercana. The sequence continues at coordinate 5,449,340 of OU342455.1, read as the reverse complement.
ATGCGTTTTGTTTTAAAATTGGTACGCTGATACTAAATGTTCGCGACCCCTGCATCAATCCTATTGTCCATGATATATGGCATTGCTCACCGCTACCTGCACTAAACGACTAGATTTGTTTTTATAAAGCTTCAATTCAGTGTTTGTTTACAGCAGTTTAGGGTTCCGTGGTAATGTGCGAAGATCAAAATGAAGTACCTTTTTAACCGACTTCAGAAAAGTTGTAGGTTATCCATGCGATTGAACCTTTTTTGTGTAGTTGTGTAGTATGAAGAGTAGAAGCTATTTTCTACCGACTTCAATAATATTCAAGACTTGGCTGGACAATGTATACTTGATACTTAAGGCGATCCACCTGCAATAAAGTTTCATACTAAATTTATGTTGCCTTAATCTTTTAAAAACAATAGCTGGATTTGTGTAGTAACTATCTAAAAATAGTACATCAGATTGTAATGTCGTGAAATGAGTATCATTAACATACAACTTCACAGTGAATCACAATCGTCATTTTAAACACTTTTTTCGATTATTGTTCAAAGCGCCATCTATGTACCATTAGCTGCGTAACTGCTATTGTAACTAACTATAAAGTTGTAAATTAATGATATTTATTTCGCGACACTGTAATTTCATCTCCTATTGTTATGTAATTACTTATCAAAGCCAGCTGTTCTATTTTAAAAGATTATGGCAACATAAATTTAGTATGGAAGCATTAGGAGAGGGATAACGTTGATGTTAATGACATCTACAAAATTTTGTTAGTTATTTAGAGGTAGATGCCGTAAACGTTATGTATTGTTTATTAATTATTTATGTATTTGTATAAAATTTCAACAAGCGTGTGTCCTTGCATCAGGTTAATCTAAATAAGTTAATTTCAATGTATTTATCTAATTCAGTTAACCTAAAAAAAACTATAAAATGACAAGTATATATATATATGTTTAAAGTTTTTCATTTCAATGTTTCGATGTATATAACTAATTCAGTGCATAGTAAGTTACAAAATTTCGTATAGTAACTTCTTTACTTTTAAAAAATTGGTCAGGCTTATTGCATGAACGTTTCATAAGCTTTGGGCGTGACGGGCCAGCTAGTTAAATGTAAAGAGAGCACAATATATCATATAAATCTACAACCTACATTTAAAATAGGTTAATTTTTACTAACATAATAATAAGTATTTTCCTTAAATAATACTCTGTAAATCCGTCTGGAAGACGCGGTGCACTTCCAACACAAGTGTCGAAAGACTACTTTCTGGAAGGCCCCTGCAAAACTATGTAAAAGTTATTTAAGAAATAAACACTTTTTACTTTACTTACAAAGCCCAATCTACTGTCAATTTCTTTGTAAGCTTTTAAAGCTGCCTTGGTTAAATATATTGTGTGTCAGTCCTCTGCCATTGCCTCCACTTAGTTGTAGCAGTCACTTGTTTTAGCTATATTTTCTATTATATTATTATTTTTCAATTATTGTTTGCACCGCATGGTTTCCTGTCATTGAAGGAGCAATTATTGTTATTTTAAGTTTTTGTTATTGTGTTTCTTTGTTGGAAAACCAAATAAATAAAGATAAAAAAGAACCCTAGTTGAAGAGTCTACTCACACTTGACGGCTTGAAGGTTGTTTATTGATGCATCTGTTTTCAATACTTTATTATGTAAGCAAGTACACACAAAAGTGTATTGTGCAGGCGGCGGCCGATGCGGCAAGATTTGTGTGGTGACACAAGGAAATGCATTTTCTGTAGCATCAGACGCACTGCACTTGTTTCCAGTGAGCATGGTTGGAAGCAAAATCGGGTTCCTGGTTTTGTGGTTTGCATCTTGTGTGAGTATTTATTTTGTTTATGATATTTTTAACCGAATTTAAAAAGGAGTAGGCTATCAATTCGACGGGTATGTTTTTATTTATTTATTATTATGTTATATTTTATGTTTGTTAGCTCAGAACTTTTGACTGGATGAACCGATTTGGATGTTTTTTTTTATTTGTAAGGTGGTGCTTTCCATGTGGTCCCATTTCAATTTAGTCCAGTTCTGACAACGGTATCAATGAGAAAACGATATAAGATCTTAAATTTGCCGTAGTAAAAATAGACTTTTAGGGCAACTAAAGTCGGTTTACAGTTCTTTTTGCAGCTTTAACTTGTATATTTTTAAATTCCAGTGGAATACCTCATATACGTTATCATCCCTCTACAAACAAGATGAAGATTCATTCACCGATGCTATCTGGGTGCCAGTTATAGGAGCAAGGTATATACACTTCATCATCATCATCATCTGGGAAACGTCATCTCCTGAATCCCTCATCCCCCATGGTCCGACTCGATGACCAGTCCCAAACCACTTAAATCAAACACTTTATCAGATCCATATTCCTCACTAGATACGCGTAAAACAGTGCATCGTAAAGTAATGTAATATGTCATTACGGTTCGTATCACGTAACATTACATTACACCATCACGCATCACTCTATAACCACCTGAGATACACGCCATGCGGAAGCTCTGCTATCGGGTTAATACAATTATATTTAGACTAGACTCAAGAGATGAGCATTTCTTAAAATATGTTTTTGGTCATTTAGTTTCTTTGATAAAAAAAATATTTCAGAGTGTATGTTTTGCTTAGTATTTTCCATATTAGTACACAGGTACTGTACTCATATGTTTGTTCAATGTTCATCAGGCCGGTGTCATCATATAGTTGTTTTGTAGGAGTCAGATAGTGATAATGGAACAATATTTTGATTATTTTGTTTTGTCCTATTTGTAAAATGTGGACATTGCTTTTGTCTGCAGACCCCCACACTTCTATTAAATAGTCTAGGTGGGGTTTCACAAGTGAGTTGCATATGATCTTGTGAAATTTGAGCGGCATACACCGTACAACACCTCTTAGTGCTCCCACTGTCTGTCCTTGTCATTCTGAATTTATATGGTTTACTGACCGTCTGCGACCCAGTATGCGTGATGTCATGTGTAATGCGTGGTGATACGTGATGTTTGAATTGCTAGAGTAATGTGTGATGCGACAGTGCGCGGTTGACGAATATCATGCGTGTGTAATTCACCAATAGCATTACTTACACATACACATGTTTATTCTTTACTCAAGAACTCCCCGTCGGTTATTCGTTCATCTAGAGATGTTGAATGTACTATTATATATAGAATTGCGTATGTATAAAGCGTTATTGCTTCAGAATGAAGTTCTACGTGTATTCGGCGTTTCTCGACGACCGGGTCCGTGATCACCCGGTGGTACGAGTCATTGCTGCGGTGCTAAGGAGCGAGCAGGAGGAAGTCATATGCCGTCTCACTTTAAGAGATAGCTGTACCATCAGCGTGATTGGTCAGATACAAGTGCGTAACCATTATATCACTAAAGTAACTTTTTTACGTCTTTCAGCAAAAATAATAGCTGTACACATTATAGAGGTATAGTAAAGCACATCAAAAAATATGGGTTGGGCAATAGATGACTCTGGGGCAAACACCAAACAATTCCTTAATAGGTATCGGATAATTCTGGGGCAAACACCAAACAATTCCTTAATAGGCATCGGATTATTCTGGGACGAACACCAAACAATTTCGGTGTAGGTTTTCTGGAACAATTCTGGAATTGACCTCAGATATTTCTGGGAGAGGCACCAGGCGGTTCTGGGGTGAGCACAATTTTTTTTTGGGACGGGCACTGGATAATTTTGGGATTGTATATGTCTCCTTCGTCACCGAAGCGTCGGTGGCGCAGTGGATAAGGCACGGACTCTCAATCTGAGGGTACCGGGTTCAAATCCAGCCGTGTACCTATGAGTTGTTTTTCAATTCAAGTACATTATCCGATTGCTTAACGGTGAAGGAAAACATCGTGAGGAAACCTGCATGTCTTGAACAGGCATGTGAAGTCCGCCGATCCGCACTGGTCCCGCGTGGTGTACTACGGCCCATACACTCTCTGTTGGTTGGCCTGAGCCCCTCCAGTGGGGACATATATAGGCTGTTGATGATGTCTCCTTCGATATTATCCGATTCATAGATTAAATTGTTTCACTTTCAGCTGATCCACGACAACTTGGAATCTTTGTACAGCGCAGCATTCGTCCTGTGCCCACTGCTGGATGTGGACCCGTACTACGCCACAAGTGGAACTGTGTCCATTACCACAAGGAACCATGCTCCCGGCAACAAGCTCACCGTGTTAGCGATAGAGAGGAATAAAAGAGAAAAGGTATGTTTTCTAAATGAAGAGAAAAGAAGGAACGTCTTCTACATGTCAGGTCGTAGAATATCTGGTTACATTAATTTCGCAAAAGATCTCTGAATGTGTTTTTTTAGAAGATCAACGCTTGACCTCAATCTCACCTGATGGTAAGTGACGATGAGGTCGACGATGTTACGCGTTGATCTAGAAGGTGCCTATTTACTCTTCGTTGGAAGATTCACAAGTTGTAGTTTTCGGGGAACACGGAAACCGGTAGTGCATTACATATGTTATCTGTACGCATGATGAATGTGGAAGCGAAACGCTTGGTGCGAGCTGCAGGGATATCTACAGTGTACGGGTGAAGGTCTGCCGTTGTTCTGTTTGACCGGTACTTGAACGGCGAAGGTGGAATCAACAAAAATAGCTCCTGCGCACACTCTCCAAAATGTATCCTATAAAATACCGAATGGCAGGCAACCTGACGCCTATGTTCGAAGCTTTGGAACTTCGCCTTAAAAGGGTGGTCGGTCTGCAAGGAAACTCAGAAATGGATATTTCATATTTAACAACTGCAACTCAGACCGATTATACCTACAAAAACCTTGACTATATCGACGTTTAGTATTCCGTTATTTTCTCCTCCAAACCTTTGCCGATTTAATTATTAATGGTATCAAAATTTAGAGAACGAGTAGATCTATGCTTTTTGAAAGGTCATAATTTTTTTAAATTAGTTTTTGGAAAAAAGTAAATAATAGGCATGCCTACAGTAGACATTGATTTTTAAAAACCCGATTGCTCTAGAGGCATTATCCTGGATGAAAATAGGGGAATACGTTTGTATGGAGAAAATGCAGCTAAGTAGCTTAATATTTACATACATATAGGTTACATTTTGGAGAGTGCGCGCAAGAGCTGTTCATGTTGATTCCGCCATCGCCATTTAAGTATCGATCCAACAGACGAACAGCAGGGCTCCACCAGTACGTCGTTGACATTCCTATGGCTCGCACTAAGCGCTTTGCTTCTAATTTTATCATGCGTACAGCCAGGGAGTGGAACGCGCTGCCGGCGTCTGTATTCCCAGAAAACTATAACTTGGGTGTCTTCAAGTCTAGGGTGAACAGGCACCTTCTAGACCAACGCGCACCATCGTAGGCCACATCGTCGCTTACCTTCAGGTGAGATCGTGGACAAGCGGTGATCTATACTCTGTAAAAAATTTTTTTTGGCGAATTTACAGCAAAGAAAATGCTGATTTTTTTAGATTGATTGATTTAATATTTGATTGATTGTTGTTTGTATTTTATTGCATTACGGATTTTAATATTGTTTTCTGCTGAATATAAATAATGACGTCGACAGGATGTTATTCACCTCTGCGTACAGCCCCTCCACTCCGGCTTCAACTACAGCACAGAGCGCCTGCTAGAATGGCTAGAGTTCAACCGTCTACTCGGTGTGTCTCGCTTCTACATATACAATATGAACGTGTCAGACAGAGTATACAATATACTCGAACAGTACTACGTCAAACGCGTTCTTCATTTGAATGACTGGAATCTGGATATGAGCGAAGCTGAGATGGGGAGGTAAGGAAATTTTTTGTTACACTAAGACACGCACTTCCTACAAATGTCGTGATATTTGATTGTATTCACATACAGTTTGTAATGTGTGAGTTTTTTAACTTGGCCTTCATCTCGCCTGATGGTAAGTGATGATAAGGCCGATGGATGCGCGTGCGCACCGTGAAGCCTCCAGCTAATGAGGTGCTGACTCTGCTACCTTTGATACCGAAACACAGCAGTGCTGTTTGGAGGCAGACTTAGATAACATGGTGGTAGCTAGCTAAGCGTACATAGAAAATGACCTACCACCAAGCAAACCGAGTACCCATAGGTATCACTGGGAATCGAACCCGGGACCTCAGGATTGTGAATCCAAGGCTAAAGGCAAGGTTATCTAAGTCTGACTCCAAACAGTAATGCCATTAGATTGAGGCTGCTGTGTGCGCACGCTTATCATTAATTTATATATAGTATTTTATAAATTAAATATTTTTTTTCTTTCTTTCTTTCTTTCTTTCATACAACGGCCTTATCGTCACTTACCATCAGGTGAGATGAAGGCCAAGTGTAAACCCGTCATACTTACAACAAACTCTAAAAAGATGCGATTAGAAACACTTTGTTCATTAAAAGATTGATGATTTTACATAGTGCAATGCAGGGACTTGCCGGAAATATATATATTTTCTAACTCATTACCCAATTTTTAGCGGACTTTAAACACTCATCTTGCGTTACAGTAACAATCTGTGAATTTTATATTTAATTCTATTTAATCTAATATCTATATTATCTTGTTTTAATATATAACATACTACATTAAGAGGCTATGTTGGTTAGACCACGTGGCCGCGTTCAAGTTTGCATTGTTTTGTAGCTGTCCCTATCCGAGCCCTATCCTACCCGAGCGCGTACGGTGAGACATCATACACTACGCGAAGTTATCCACCCGTTATTTGGATGTTTCGTAGTCCAGGGATCATTTGAAGGATACAGTATATTATGTAACCATTTTTTTAATACAGTATACTAATGAAATTTCAGATGTCGGTGGTTTTTCCAAATTGTTCTAAATTGATTCATACTCTTGTAAATCAGGTTCAAAGTTGTGGCTTTTTACTACCGTAAAATACAATTCTTTGACGCCCTGTAACTCTGGAAGTGTATATTTACACGAAAATCTGACTCACCACCGACACAGATATTTGTTTTTAGATTGTGTCTTGAAAATTTCATAGATTTTCATAGCTTAATACTCAAAATATGACTGTACTACGTTTGTATGGGCGCTTTGACACCAGCATACCCTCTTAATGTCGTGTGCATCTGTAATTGGCTCTCGTGTCAGATTAAGAAGTTTTAAAGAGATTCAATACGAGAGACTGTTGATGCTCCTTATTTAATAAAATAAACATAAATTGTTCTTCCTCAGACCAACTCTTCAGCTAGCAGCTCTTCAGGACTGCCTCTACAGGTCCATGTCTGCAGCACAATACCTGGTGGTGGTAGACATGGATGAGATCATAATACCCCGCACCCAGTTTACATACCACGAGTTCTTCAGGGAGCTCAGACTTAAGGATCCGAAGAGCGTAAAGTCTTCTGTGTATTTGTTCAGTAATGTCTACTTCTACACGTTTTGGCCGGTGAGGAATATTTGTAATAAGTATTTGTATCTCTGCAACAGATGGTTTAGCACGATCTCTTGCATTAAAATGGAAGTGGGTAGGACACAGCACGCCTGCAAGATCAAAGGTGGACAGAAAGAGTGACAGAATGGAGGGGACCAGTAGGGAAAAGAAGGGGATACCTTGCAACAGATGGGAGGATGAAGTGAAACACACAGCGGGTCCAAACTGGATACAAATAGCGCAATCCAGAGAAAACTGGCTCAATTTGTAGGAGGCCTTTACCTGCAGAGGGGTTCTTGCAGAATAATTTCAATATAAAATTATCAACGTAACATAAATTAATTCTTTTCTATAAAACTATTATAACAATTACATTAACTAATTACTCAATCTTTTTTATTGATACTAGCAAAACTAATTCAACTTTGTAAATAGCATTTTTGTAAGAAATAAAAGGCTTGTTTATTTATTTACTATTTGTATCTCTTAGCACTTGCATTTCGTAGCACCGGGTATTGAAGTAAATTATGCAACTTTACATCTGCGTTGAGTCAACACGGTTTTCCATGCATTTTGTAGAGACTCAGGGACTATATTTTTGATTCGCTCTACGCGCCGCGAGCGCTCGATTTCTACTGATTTTCGTTCGACTTATGAAATTTGGTATTTTTGAATCGCTCTTCTGCAACGAGTGTTCGGGACCACTCTTTGCGGAGGCGAGCGATAGACCAAACGTCATCGTCGAACACTGACATTACCACTTATTGACATTGACAGTAGAAACTGTTCTATGAACTTTGCGTTCCGTTTTCCTTGCATGAATTACCGGTTTTATATTTCTGCGTAAAACGGATAAAATTAAACGTTTCAAGTTATATCGGCAGCACCTGAGGCGAATGATTCAAAAATGCGGTCGAACCTGTTTTCATGCGACTTGTAGTCGATCGTGATTTAAGTCGTGTGCGACGAAGCTATGTCACACGAGCGAATCAAAAATAGAGCCCTAGGCCAGTGGCGGCCACTCACTGCAGCAGTGTCTGCGAATCGCCTCTTGTGGCCACCGCGGGCCACAAGAGTCCTCAATTGTGGCGGCCACACAGGTGGCCGAAGACACGTCAGAATACTGGTCAATTGCAGAACGATCCGTACGCCCCAGCGCCTCTGATGACGGCCAGGAAGACCTTGAGGACAGACCAGGCCCTGCATAACCTGACCAAGTACATCGTGCGACCCTTCGAAGCCAAGCAGCTGGGCGTTCACGATGTCTCCGAGTTCGTCCGGGGTGCCTACTCTGTGTACCATGTCCCAGAATACCTCGCTCTGCTACATCATTACAGAGTAAGCAAAGTTGCTTTCCGCCTCCATTTTCTAATGACTGCACACTTGTACCAACAATCCTAGGGTCCCAGGTTCAATTCCCAGTGGAACCTATCGGTACTCGGTTTGGTTGGTGGTGGATTTTCTATGACCGCCTGGCTACCACTAAGTTAGCTAAGTCTACCGCCAAACAGCAGTGTTAAGAGCACTGTTGTGTTCAGGTATGAAAAGCTTCTTACCATCAGGTGAATGAAGGCCAAGGCCCATCATACATAAAAAATACTTGTAAGACTTGTCCATGAAATAAACGAGAAATTTGTACACATTTTTTGTTCGATTAAAATATATTTGCTTCCAAAATTCATATAATATTCAAACTATACTCTATAAATAGTTAAATATTTTCAACCTACTTCATAAAGAAAGAAAAAAAAACCGTCGAATTAACCTCCTCCTTTTTTGAAGTCGGCTAAAAATTAGGTTTCTTTTTTGTTATGTTTGTTACTTCAGAATTTTTGGCTGGGTGAACCGATATGGATGAGTCTTTTTTATTTGGAAGGTGGTGCTTCCCGTGTGATCCCATTTCAATTTGGTCCAGTTCTGACAACGGCATCCATGAGAAAACGATATACATCTCAAATTTGCTTCAAAAAAGTAGACTTTTAGGGCAGTAAAGTTGAAGTCGGTTTCCAGTTCGTTTTGAACGCATTCTCTTGTTAATTACAATAATCTCATATATACAGTTCGGACACTGTGTTAGTAACACGTTTATTGTATATTTCAGGACACTTGCGCGTCTGCGATGTATCCCAGCCTGGTCGGAGCCTGCAACAAGATGCCCTACGTCATCGACCGGGAGGCGCAGAGGTGGTCCAAGGTGCTACAAAGTAGGGTAGAAACTAAGAAACAGTGGTTCTCAAATAAGATTTTAAAATTACTAAACTAGTTTGTAGTTTTTAAGGCGATACCTCGGAATGAAACAATTAAAGTATGTTCGCTTAGTGTCGCCTGTATCAAAGGATGCCGGTGCGTACTCAAAGCAGGCCGGCTGTGGCGTACAGCCGGTGAATTTGTCATTTTGGATCGAGGTGAGGTGCAGGACCCTTCGAGTGATGTAGTGTTTTGTATTTTGTCGAATAAATTATGTTTTGATTACATTAATACTAGTTTTTTTTTACAATAATTACATATTCCGTCCCGGTTTGTGTATCCTCGGATAGATTGCTAGCATCACTTGCGTGTCATCTGAGAGTTTTTATAATGTAACGGTTTTATACGAAAAAAAATTATCGTGCATCTTACACTAAAATATTTTTTTTAAATTGAATTTATAATTCTTCATAGGATCTTATTTTATATTTTTTATATAAACTCAAATAAAATATTTTTTTTATTTTTTTTATTTTTTAGAACTTTAATTTCTATTTCCTCCAATAGGTTTGGATGTTGAATTGGGTTAGAAATTAATATATTAAGGTTGATTCCCCTAATCTCTAATACAAATAATATTTTAAGAAGAAAAACTTTCTGGCTCCTCAGAGCTAAATATTGAAAAGGTTTTCGAATTTAGAATTTTGCAATTTTTATATTGTTAGCAAGGCGTTGTGGTCTTAAAACTTTTTGCTAAGACGTTTAATACGAAGAAAATACTTTTTTGAATAATAATAAACGTTAAATAAGTTTATTTATTATGCTTTCATCTGTTTTGTACATATTGTATAATTTTATAAATACCCTACAAAGTCAAAATAAATACAAGACTACTTGATACTTGAGACTTGATTAATTTCCCCAACTACCTCTGTTTAGAAATTTACTTTTATTTTATTAATTGCCGGGCCATCCTCCGATTAAGACCTAGTGGGAGTTTCTTATTTTTTTAAATTATTTTTACTCTAAAGTATTATTATAGATGGCTACACTCCACATTCGCGACTAAACTCTTTAGAGGGTATGTCAAAGACAATCTCTAAAGCGGACCTTCTTTGTGTACTCTACGGAAAAGTTCTTTGGGAAATGACATTTGGCACATTTTTCGTCGGCTGGACATTACAGAGAAATATTTATATCCTCTTGGAGAATTAAAAAAGGAAACTCCTGACGTTTCTGTGAAATCGGTAATAGTTTGCGGATATTATTTGATAATTATGCCTAGTCAATGCATTGTGTATAGCTGTAAACATATCGGGGTACATCGTTTTCCAAAGGCGGAAGCAGTAAAACTTCAGTAGATAAAAGCTGCAAGACTAGATACTTGAAAAATGTCCGCCGTTTGTGTGAGCGCACAACGATATGTTCGGCTCGTTTCACAAAATATGACTTTGTAAACGCTGCTCACATGTAGGTAAGTAAAAGTTTTTCAACATTAGACTTGGCAGAACAAATGAAGTACTTTGCCTCAATTCATTTGACAGTTAGTCGTCTATCAACTATCAACGCCGTCTTTAAATCCAAGTTTGGGTTCGCGGGCCACGTCAGAGCGCACCACAACCTGGACTTGGATACTTGAGGGAGTCGCCGTCGCCGGACACGGCGAGGAGGACTATATATATATATATCAACGCCGTCTAGGTCCTTGATTGGTAGCTCTCGGAAACAAGTGGCTCGGGACCGGTCAGTGTGGTATACCATGGCGTTTCTCAGATGATGATGATGATGACATAGCATTGATGGATTATCAGAAGCAGTTCCCTCCCGGTCGCCGTGTTGTTCCAGCACACCTGCAAGGTCTCTAGCTGCCGCCACGTCACCTACTGCACACTTGCTCAATACTTTCACTGTACATACAAACACACGTATCTGTATGTTAACACTTACACATACACTTCTTTTACACATATATTTAATGCTTTACATATTAGAGAGCTTATCTGAAAACCAGCGCTATGGCTACTGCCATAGCAGATGCTGAGATCAGTCCTGTTTGACGACACATTACAACACAATGCCTATGTACATCAATAATGTATTATTTGTAATTGTACGCAATTTATGTGTCAATTGTATTTTTGTATTGTGTTGTGTGTGTCTCAGTCAAATAAATATTTTTCTGTTTCTGATATAATTCATCACTACTCTCCTTTGATACGAAAGGTGACTGCTAAATCGATCAGAACCTTTTGTCGTAATTGGCCAAGCGTGAAAATTACTTGAATTCTTAGATTATATATATAATTATGATATTTTTATGAACATCTGGTTGGCACTTGGCCTGCATCTCATCTGATGGCCAATGACGATAATTCCTTATTGTAAATATACGTATATGTCGCAGTTTCATTGCTTAATAAGCGATTTCTCATAATAGCTGAACTTTAAGAGGGTATGCTGGTGTCAAAGCGCCCATACGCATTTACTTGTTGTAAGTTGAATGTTCTATTTCATTTTGTATTTGTTGGACGATAAATAATTTTATGAAATACCTAATTTCAGGATGACTCGCTGGCACCAACACCATTGCTGTGGTCAAAGAAAACACTACGAACAGGAGAGGCTTTCCTCAACCAGGCCAAGTATATAGCTAGGAGCTACGAGGCGGTGGAACTGGGGACAAGTTTCGTGTGGCAGTACACCTCGGAGTCCCGTGGGGCTAAAATAGTAGCTATTGACACGGGAATAGTGCAACATTATACGGTGAGTTAGCATTCTTTGTTATGTATGACGGGTTTACACTTGGCCTTCATCTCACCTGATGGTAAGTGATGATAAGGCCGGTGGATGGTGAGCGACAAGTTACATCGGTGATAGCTACCCAGATGGACATAGAAAATCAGCCAAGTGCGAGTTGGCGAGACAAAGCACCGAGAATTCCGACAGAATGTGGTTATTTAAAATTCGAAAAACCATAAATAATATTCACCGAACAATCCTCTAACGAATGCGACTCGATTTTCATTCTCGATTTAGTTTTGCTACTCATCACGAGATGGCGTTACTAATACGTTAAAATACACGTCTAAAAATCTCATTTGTTGTATGGTAGTATTTGTGAAAATGTCAACTGTCTAACTATCACGGTTCATGAGATACAGCCTGGTGACAGACGGACAGCGGAGTCTTAGTAATAGGGTCCCGTTGGTTACCCTTTGGGTACGGCACCATACAAATGCACCACCAGAGAATACCAACGTTGTTCGTTGGCGTCAAAAGGCGTTGTTCAGGAGACTCAAAATACAAAAGGAATTTCTAGCAATGACAACCAAATGCAATTTAACAATGTAGGTCATCATTTACCAACAAGCAAACTGAATAAGTTTTGTAAAAAAAAACGTCATCAAATAAATCTGTTTTAACCGGTTTTGTTTTTGTTTCTCTAATTTAAGTGTGTACCCAGGATTTTTGTGACATTTTTGTGCCTTTTGAGCCACTGTGTCCTTGATCTATTGCAGGGTTATGCAGTTCTGTCTGCTTGCTTCTACAAGTGAATCGTGGTATTCGCGTATGAACTATGCCAATGGATGAATCTGTTAAAAAACAAAGCTAAAAAGCTTTTTAGGCTTTAGCTGCATGTGTGATGCCTGAACATTCAGCTTGAAATATCGTGTTGTAGATTCCAAGAGGCATCATAGTACACACCGCCTCTCGACAATGGATTTGGAATTCGACTCCAGAGAATGCGATAAGGTGTAATTGGAAATTTATATCGAGGTATCCTCGATAGGAGTCCTCGAGTGGAAACCACGTCTAGGCAAACGTAGTGTAGGACGCCCTCCGGCGAGGTGGAAAGACGACTTACGTAGGGTAGCCAGACGTGAATGGATGCGGAGAGCAGAGGACTGAATTGAGTGTTGCATTCTGGGAGAAGACATGCAGCAGTGAACTGCCGCAGTCTGTTCATGACCGAGGCAACGCAGTGAGATTGTGTTTGTGACTTTGTGGAGACTGCTGCTTGTATAGAAAATATTTTGTTTAATTTTTTGCTCCGTCGTGTGTACCCATTTTGGTTTTTTTTTTGCTAAAATTGGCATATGCTACTCTCCATGCCAGAGGATATTCATGAAAAAAACCTGCATTGCCTTCTGGCTGTGTCGCAGGATGATAGGAAAGACGGGGCATATCACCCAAATGCGTCCTGTGGCTGTACAGAACGGTAGGCTATGAGGCCCTAGTCTGGTGGCCTCGTACCAATATTAGACATGTGTAAGTGATGCAAATGTTGCAGCACACATCACTCTACCATTTCAAATTGATTTCAAACATCACAACCTCCGCATTACTCATAGTTCAGGTAGGTATATGTTCTGCACCGCTCACTCGCACCTAACGCGGTGCGAGCGAAAGGGCGCGCTGTATAGGCTTGGATCCTCTGACGAAACCATAAAGACGGATAGAACGCGCATATGTTACTGAAATGCAACCGTATTACAAGGACGATAAGGCTTACATTCTACATATTTTAATTCAAATATTACAATAGTAAAAAGAGCGGTCACATGGCAGCGCACGGCATCTATTTCAGGTTATGTTTCGAGTAATGAGTAATGGTACGATGTAATATTACCCGGTACAAAATGTAATGCCATCACATTCACTATCACTGTTTTGCATGTCTCAATCAGATCACAGCCGCAGACAGACTACAGCGCTTTCAAAGGGTGGCATGTATCGCGGCTACGGGCTGAATACGCACTGCACCAACTGGGGTCCTGGAAGTGATGCTGGGTCTGATAAAGCGCTTTCTCTCTGGAACGACGCCAGCACTCCACATACTAACATACTGAAGAAGATCATGGAGGAACAACCTCTATTTATCGATGTCTAAATTTGTAGAGCGTCAGTCCTTGAACAATCGAGGTCTGGGTTCGATCCTGGCTCGTACCAATGAGTTCCAATTTGTTATTTGGAATTTATGTACGAATGATAAAAGTCTTTACCATTGGCTTTTCGATGAAGGAAAACATCGTGAGGAAACGTGCACACTCCTGAGAAGAAATTCAAAGGTGTGTGTGAAGTCTACCAATCCAAACAACAATAGTATTATCTTGAACTGTTAGCGAAAGGTTATTTATAAGACTCGGATGTTTTGTGAAATAAGAACAAAGGGCAAAGAATGCGTTATTCTTCTATTTTTCTAATTCTAAAGGTTTATATAAAAGGGTTTTAGTAAATATTAATTGTTTTATATCTGCTAGAGACTCGACATGACATGTGCGATTATGTCTGTTATTGGAACACGTTTAGAATTCGTTTTGATCAGCTTTCTTTTTTATGTAAGTAATTTGGGACACTTTTCATCGACTTCTAAAAAAGAGGGTTTAATTTTTCGTGTTTTTCTTTCAGTGTTCAGCATCTATCACTAATGAACAATTCCTCGATGGCATGTGGCAACCTTTCACCGGAGGACGGTAAGGTTCATCATCATCTTCTGCCTATTATATGTCTCCACTGCAGGGTCTCAGTCCTACTCTCCTACAGAGAGTGCATGGGACATAGTACACCACGCGGGACCAGGGCCGATTGTTAGACTTCACACACACCTTTGAATTTCTTCTCAGGAGTGTGCAGGTTTCCTCACGATGTTTTCCTTCACCGAAAAGCCAATGGTAATGATTTTTATCATTCGTACATAAATCCAAATAACAAATTGTTACGAGCCAGGATTGAACGCAGACCTCGATTGTTTAAGGACTGACGCTCTACACAACTAAACTACCACTGCTTTTTTTTCTTCAGTGAACATCTAAACCTTTAATAACTTGTTACAGTCAGAAGTTCTACGTGTACTCGGCATACCTTGACTACCGGAACCGTGACCAGCCTATCATCAGGGTGATAGCCCTCATCACCGGGAAGGACCCGGAGACGGTCTTCTGCCATCTCACCCTGAGAGACAGCTGTACAGTCACCATGAAGGCTCTGCTCCAGGTAATTTTTTCATTCAGTCAATTATTAATAAAAGCGGCAAAAAAATCATGCCTTTTGTTTGTCAAAATATTTGCTTCATTTTAATGTAATTATTTATTTTAATAGTCAATATATACATAAATATTCTGTAAATATATCAACCTACCTTTTGCCGTTATCAATATCCAGCAAAAACATCAAGTTGGGAGCCCCCTTAGATATTTATTTTATTCTGCTTTTTAGTGTTTGTTGTTACAGCGGCAACAGAAATACATAATCTGTGACAATTGCAACTGTCTATCACGGTTCATGAGATACAGCCTGGTGCTTGGTAAGGGTCGCGCGCGCACATTCTCTGTTCACGTTCTGTCGCGCACGGACGCGCGCGGTTGGTTGGCGACATCGACGGGCGTTATAGTTACCAATTCTTACAATGTTCGTTTCAGGTGATAAAAGAGAAGAAGTCCTACGTATACAGTGCCGCATTTATACTCTGTCCATTGCACATCATGAACCCGTACGACGCTGTCGGTGGTACCCTCTCGATCATACCTGACTTGTATTACGAGAATAAAACCACGAATCCAAACAACAAGCTGCCGGTGCTGGATATAGAGCCACAAGGAAACTACAAGGTTAGCTATTACCGTATGATGAAGGTTGCATGAACAGGGTGACGTCTCATCATGTTGACTGACGGACCGGGTTGACGGATTTTGATAATTTTCATTAGTCCTTCAGCCTGCTATCATTTTAGACTGATGGAAGACTGACCGGGTAACCCCCGATTGATATATAGTCTTGGTTTTTAAAAGAACTGCACCATTGGCCTTAAGAAGGTACTGCCCGAATTTTAGTCTTTTAGTCAGAATTAAAGTAGCTACTACTATACGCTCAATTAGTTAAATACATTGAAAGGACTTATTTATGTTAGCTTGACCCTTGAACAAGGACGCGCTCTTGTTGAAATTTGATACAATTACATAAATAATTAATAAACAATGTATGCCGTTAATGAGATCTAGAAAAATTTGATATTTTGTATTTATTGCCATTTCATAAACGTTATGTATATATTTCAGTTTACAACAATTCGTGCAGTACCTTCTTAACCTCGCCTGATGCATAGCATATCCCGGATCATAATCATCAACATCAAACATCATAATGTTCTTACGATTTTGGTAAGTTATTTATATTGTTACCATAAACGACATGGTGAAAACCGTAAGCTTATTAAGAATTAATAAAAGAAATGAAACCAATCCATGAATCAACAACAACTTACTGGGATCATGAATCCTCATGTTCAAAAATTCGTCCAAGTCCGTTATCCGCGCATCTTTCCAAAGACAAATGATCTATCTCCAGGGCAAGTTCCACGTCTGCGTACCTCCTCTTCCCCCTGGCTACAAGACCAGCACGGACCGCCTGCTGGAGTGGATCGAGCTGAACCGTCTCCTGGGAGTGTCCAAGTTCTATATCTACCACATGAGCGCCGATAACAACGTCAACTGTGTCCTGGAGCAGTACAGCAGCAAGGGGGTTGTGGAGATAAGAGACTGGTATCTGGATATGAACGCTAAGTAGGTTTTAATTTTGGGCAATCTGAAGCCGAAGTTTATATATTATAATAAAAATAATAAATTTATTTATTTCTCTACACAAAAGTTCCTAAAATAATATACATTATTCACTTTTTCGGTGCTAATACTGTCTGTGAGAGACTGGTGCCTGAAGTAGATGTGACCCTGTGTTACAGGTCGCCAGGCTCTCACCCACGGCGAGTTGCATGTAACTAATTCAAATTCAAAAGCTGTCTGTGGAACATGGACAAAAAGAAAAAAAAGAGAAATACAAAACAAAAATACTTGTAAACTTATTTTAACTACCATCTAATTAACACTAGTACGTACCAAAATACATGTATATTTCTTACTGTGTTTTTGTATGTGTATTGTGTTGTGTACTCGTATTAGTAGAAGATATAAGAATCCCTATATCCTCACGGCTTGAGGATGTCTTTACTGACGTAATTTTCTATTTATCTAGTGACTCGAGACATCGTCAGCCAAGGTTCAGTTTGTAGGAAGTTTGTTGTTATTGAATAGCACTCCTGCTATTATATCTTCACCAGGATTCGATCCTGAAGAGATCTAGTGATAGCCATGACAAGTCAGAATATTGGAGATCCAGAGTGACCAACAAATATGTCTGATCGCACGCTGTTTACTGCACAGACTGCACAGCATCCAGAATTATTAGAAATATTTGTCTTTGCTGGCAACACTGGACCTTCGTACTCAGCCTGTAACACTGTTTCTCCTTTGCAGAACAATCCTCCAAACAGCCACTCTCCAAGATTGCTTGTACAGATCTATGTCTTCGGCGGAATTCCTCCTTGTCATTAATGTGGATGAGTACATACTGCCTCAGTTCCACAACTTGAAGGAATTCATGAGGGCTCTCAGGGCCAATGATCAGACGGCCATGAAGTCCTCGGCTTTCGTGTTTAAGAAGGTCATATTTTATACGTTCTGGCCGGTAAGTTCCGCCTTTGTTGACAACATCAATAAGGCGTTTTATGAACATACCTTTTTATCATAGACTAGATTCTGCCCGCGGCTTCGCCCGCGTGGACTTTATTTTTCGCATTAAAAAGTAGTCTATGTCCTTTCTCAGGGTCTAAAGATTGTCTGTGCCAAATTTCATCAAAATCGGTTGAGAGGTTTAAGCGGGAAAGCGTAACAGACAGACAGAGTTACTTTCACATTTATAATATTAGTAGAGAGTAGAGATGACAAAAGAAACATCATTCTGTCTTTGGGAGTTTAGGTTTTAGACTCGTTGTTGTTGAAGGTTTGCCAAAGCTTCTTTACTAAATTTTAGGACGATCGGGATCCCCCGGTCCCTCTCTTGACGTCAAAGAAGACCCTCAGGACAGAGGTTCCGATGCAGAAGCTTTCCAGGTACATAGTGCGTCCTTATGAGGCTGAGGAGTTGGGGTTACACTCAGTGGAGACCTTCCTCCACTACTGGAGGTACAGCTACGAGATACCCATCGAGATCGGACTACTACATATTTATACTGTGAGTTGGCATCTTTATACAATGGATTGACATATTTGTCCTGTGAATTGACATCTTTGTACTATAAGTTGACATCTTTACACTACGAGTTGTCATTTCTTTACTGTAAGTTGGCATCAGCGTACTCACTTTTGAGTTGTAATATAATTTATAAATAAATACAAAAATATTTTGAATGACCGAAAACATTTAAATATCGGTAAAAAGTTACTTCAATATTCAACCGACTCAGGAGAATCTATAGCAAACACGTTTTCCGCCCGGCACTCAAGCTATCTATCTATGATTTTGTAATTATTTTTTAAACACATACCCCAAAGACACACACACACCACTGGACAAGCAAACAAACTTTCGATCTGAAACTTGTTACAATTGTTAATAAATCAGTCAATCTAGTGTCACATCACGTCATGCGCCCGTACAAGATATTTGACTCACAATTGACTTTCGAGATCAAAGTTTTCCCATGAAAAGCTACATCTAAATCTATCTGACATACTGGAACTGGGAAATTCTGGTTAAAGCATATTTATCTGTTTCCAGGATGCGTGTGAAGACAATTCTCCAATGCACGAGAACTCCTGCAACTCCCTATCGTACGTGACAGACAAAACAGCCCACCAGTGGGGAAGGGTGCTGTTCAAGAGAGTGAACAAAATGAAGAAACGATGGCAGAGTAAGAACAGTAAATGCACTGAGTACTTGTTGACCACAGCGCCCACCGACGGTGAAAAGGATTAAAAAACAAATGAAAATACAAAACCAATATCGAATCAAATATTTATTTCTATTTTTTTTTAAATAATGGCTTAAACCAGTGGTTATCTAGCCAATGACGAGTAAAATTAGGTGAACAAATTTTGAGGTTATAAACTATGCCGAAGCCATTTCTTCAGCTTTCTCAATAAAATGTATAATGTGTACATTTTATCGCTTGTTTTGGTTTCTTGACGAGAATTTCAAAGGTCGGCCTTGGTTTCAACATTATTGGAAAGAATCCATATGCCGATTGTATTCGACATGGTAAACCCTTCCGATCGCGTCGAAACCTTCACAATTTTACGTAATCAATACTATAACACCGTCTGTGTCATTTTTTGCACTATATCACACCATTATAACACAAAAAACACACATAACAGTATTATTAACCAATTAACAAAATTGCAGTGAACCACCATTTTTCAAGTTCGCGCCAAGAATCCTATTTCTATTTTGGACACCATGAAGCGTTCTCAGATACATCTGTCAGTTGAGATCACAAAGGTGTCAATAGATTGCGCGGAAGAGATAGAAATCAATCTGTCAAAAAACATCATGGCAGTACACACATACCAAAAAGTCTTGATAACAATTTTGACAGATTTATTTACACAGCATCCTGTATCCTCTTTGGTAGGTTGCAGCAAGGAATTCAGCATAAAACTCCTTGCTTTGAATTCATATGAAAACATATACATTCAACAGTTAAATTTTGCTCCGAACGTTGCCATCGATCCATGAATGAAGAACTGTTCTGTTTTTGTTTTTATAAGCATGTCATAGCTATCAACTGTTTTTGACAACTTGATTCAGAGAATCAGCAGCAATACTGCTTATGTGAAAGCAACATTGCAAGTATGTTAACCTGACCAGAAAGGTTACCATGTCAAATCCTCTCACAGAAAGTCATTTTGGCAATATGAGAGAGGCTTATGAATACGATATACTTAATGAAATTAAATTAAAATCATTTAATCCAGACCTTCAGTCCATATCATCATCCATCGTCACATCATACCAATCGAAGTACATAATAGTAAACAATTAAAAAATGTTATGAAGCGATTCCTCTGCCAGAGGACACTTGCTCCAGGTAGCTGTGGAATTGTGCAGCTCTACAGGCGCACATAATTTTCTAAAAGAGATTTTGCGCACTGGAAAATGTAACAGTAGTATTAGTTTTTTTATCTGAATTAAACAGTTTAAATTATATATTTTTTATATTTAAAAAAAATTACAATTATGAATGATGTCAAATTTGTAACTTAAAATTGTATGTCAAATTTAAAATTTAAGATAGTATGTCAAATTTAAAATTTAAGATAGTATGTCAAATTAAATTAGTATGTCAAATATTAAAATAATCGAATAATTAATTAATGCCCACCATGCTCGCGCCGCTTGCTAGAGTTCGTTTATAAACTCGTTAATAAACTGAAGTACTTGATGAAGGTTTATTTGTGGCATTTATTTCTACCAAATGCAATGTCCTTCATTTTTTTGACTCTCTTCATTACTCCGTCCGACCATTTCGTCGCAGAACGATCCACTTTGTTCTTTATTGATTTGCAGACCTCCAACGCTGTGCCATATTCACACTTATCCTGAAACAGTACAGCAAAAAGCATGTGAGCTATAGATTCATATCAGATGAACTGATAGGTATATGAACTGAACTGAACTGGAAAGGACTGGGCATCAACATCAACGGCGACTACATCACTCACCTTCGATTTGCCGATGACATAGTCATAACGGCAGAATCCTTGGAGGATCTGAACGTAATGCTCAATGACCTCAACAGAGTTTCCCAACAGGTAGGTTTAAAAATGAACATGGACAAGACGAAAATCATGTCAAATGTCCATGTTGCACCTATAGTAGTAGTGGTTGGGAACACTACAATCGAAGTTGTAGACGAGTATGTATACCTGGGACAGATCGTTCAACTAGGTAGGTCCAACTTCGACAAAGAGGTCAACCGAAGAATCCAACTCGGCTGGGCAGCGTTCGGGAAATTACGGCATATCTTCTCGTCCAAAATACCTCAGCGTCTAAAGACAAAAGTCTTTGATCAGTGCGTGTTGCCAGTGATGACATACGGAACCGAAACGTGGTCTTTTACTGTGGGCCGAATAAACAAGCTCAAAGTCACTCAGCGAGCAATGGAACGAGCTATGCTCGGAATTTCTCTACGTGATAAGGTCCGGAATGAGGAAATCCGTAGACGAACGAAGGTCACCGACATAGCTCGATGAGTCAGTGAGCTGAAGTGGCAATGGGCAGACCACATCGCTCGAAGAACCGATAACCGGTGGGGAGTAAAGGTTCTCGAGCGGCGACCACGTACCGGGAAACGTCTACCAGGCCGTCCCCTTACTAGATGGACCGACGACCTGGTTAGAGTCGCGGGGAGTCGCTGGATGCAGGTGGCTCGGGACCGGTCGATGTGGCGTACCATGAGGGAGGCCTATGTCCAGCAGTGGACGTTTCCCGGCTGATGATGATGATGATGATAGGTATATCAATAGAATAAAATTGATCCCAGATTTCTAAGCAACTGGCAGTGCAAACCTCGTCTCGAGATACTAGTTCCCAGCGACTTGCGTCCTTATCGAGCGTAGCGACTATTAGCGGAATACAACAGTGCAATAAACCCTTTATGGTAACTAGATAGGCATATACATAGTTCGGTACCAGCAACCAAACCAGAGCGTTCACTAATGTTGACCTCGATAAGAATCAAATCTGCATCCTCCAGGTTGTAAGTAATGTCATTGTAATGTGTTTAGTGTAAAATATATATATATTAAATCCTTGCCCTGAAGACATTTCAACGTCTGTTCGGTTGATGCACTTCGCTGGTCGCTACAACGGCACGTTCGTTCCACTCGCTCGGCTATTTCATGAGAAACATTTGAGTGATATCAAACCTAATTGCTTTGGCTACACAACTCACATTGTATTGGTGCATCAACCCAACATCGGTGGGCACCTCGAACACAAAGTCCCAGTATCTTAGGAACTGCTTCACGCAATTCGAGTCGAGTTCGGTGACCTTGTAAGGGCGAACTATACATTTGGACTGGTTTGCATTGGACATAGGCGGGTCTGTTCTTAGAGTCTTATTTGACGTCATCAAATTAAATTGCGATCCTTTATCGTCCTGGAAATAGTGAAAACTAATTTTAGTTTCAATAATGAATGTAACTAAGGAACAATCGGCGTTCGTGGAGCAGTTGTATGAGCGGAAGGTCCCGGGTTCTATTCCCGGTGGGAACATTGTCAAAAGTCACTGTGTGAGACTTTCCTTAGTTTGTTTAGGACATTGCAGTCTGCATCACCTGATTGTCTGAACAGTGATATTAATCCGTCACGTTAATCCGTTGTTACCGGTTACTATCTACGACAGGTAGTAGCTACATGAGACATGTCAGAGGACTATGGCGGCTCAACAACTCTTGACTAGGTGTGTAAGGCCGGATAGAACTGACAACCTACGCGATATGAAATATTTAATTTACTTTTTAGATATTGACTTGTACCATCAGTACCAATAAATGATTATTATTATAAAAATATTTAAAAGTTCTCGAGTGGCGACCACGTACCGGGAAACGTTTACCGAGCCGTCCTCCTACGAGGTGGACCGACGACCTGGTTGAGGTCGCGGGGAGTCGCTGGATGCAACGAAGGAGGCCTATGTCGTGTTTCCAGGCTAATTCATCATCATCAACAGCCTATATACGTCCCCACTTGCAGGGGCTCAGGCCTACCCTCCTACAGAGAGTTTATGGGCCATAGTCCACCACGCGGGCCCAGTGCGGATCGGCGGACTTCACATGTCTTGTTCGAGACATGCAGGTTTCCTCACGATGTTTTCCTTCACCGTTAAGCAATCGGATAATGTACTTGAATTGAAAAACAACTCATAGGTACACGGCTGGATTCGAAACCCGGTACCCTCAGATTGATAGTCCGCGCCTTATCCACTGCGCCACCGATGCTTCAATATTGTTGACCAGGCTAATTATTGTTATTATTATTTATGTAAATCAGACATACATTCATAGTGTTAGTAAACTTAGTGCTATGTTAGTAATTAAATATATCGTGAGACATGCTACTGGGACACTGGTGCATGTGATGACAGCCAGTGTCGCAGCATCGGTGCGTCGGTGCGTGCGACGACAGCGAGCAGACTGCTGCGGCCCCGCGCCCCGCACCCTGCGCGCGCTGGAGGACGCACTCCTGCGCAGCGTGCTGTATCCCCGAAGCGCTGCTGCTGCTGCTGGCACTCAGAGCTATACTCACAGGAAATACTCACCGGCCAAAAAGTATAAAAGAAAACTTTCCTGAACATAAAACCCGAAGCCCTAATTGCACCGCCGTTGTTCAGTCTGAGAGCTGCGAAGAGTTGTTTTAGGGTGTGATGGTACTGCGGGACCACGAAGTCAGAGCCAAGAGTCAAGGTGACCAAGTACTCTCCTGAAGACATGGATCTGTAGAGACAGTCTTGAAGAAGAGCTCCATGAAGAACTGACCTGGAAAGAGATGCGACAAAAGGGCAAGTTTTAGCTCCATTGCCGATCTGGTCAAGGTCAAGGGACCGGTCATTGTGGCTTCGCCGCCCCCCACCGATCTGCGATACCTCACCTCTACACGTAAGAAAGTGACCCGATCAAGGGTCGGTAATATGGCGCGTGCGTGTATACAAACGTATTCCATTCGTAGTGTGCCGATATCACATTTGTTTGAAGTGTCGTATGGTGACTATGTTCAGCAGTGGACGTTACCCGGATGATGGTGATGAAAATAATTACATACACTCAAAACACATACATACACTCTAAAACCATGATCCTATTTTGGACACGGGTAAAAATAAATTAAAGTTCGTAAAGAACTATAAACTGACTTCAACTGCCCTACAAGTTTAAGACATATAATAATATAGTTTCCTCATGGATGCCGTTGTCAGAACTGCACCAAATTGAAATGGGACCACACGTGAAGCATCAGCTTTCAAATAAAAAAAGAATCATCCAAATCGGTTCACCCAGTCGTCAGTTCTGCAGTAACAAACATTTAAAAAAAACCATACTCGTTGAAATGAGAACCTCCTCCACTTTTTTTGAAGTTGGTTTTAAATGAATTTATTTTTCTCCAAGTTTTTGCAATATTGATAGACATTTAATGTTACTGATGTATCTTATCTTATAATTAGGTACCCAAGCCCTACCAATATCGTTTAGAATCAAAGAAAATATAATGTGCCCTAGATTAAGTGTTAAAACGTATTTAGAAAAAACAGAAGAAAATTGAAGTTAAATAAATGGATGCATGAGAATGAAACGAAGACCTTACCGTTCCAGATTAGTTTTGTTCGCGTTGGGGTACCACCCCATCAGCTCAACTTTCCCGGTACTGAGGTACTCCTTCAGTAAGCACTTGACACTGGTGGGAACAGTTTCCAAGGAGTACCAGTAGAATTTAGTGACACCTATACGACTGTTCATCTCCAACCATTCCAGGAGACGATCCGAGGAGATCCTGGATGAAGCAGGTGCTACGCAGACTTGGATGATATTCTGTTGAGATTTGGTGACGATATATTTATATACAGCGTGTATATTTCATACCAAAGACATTTAACATAAATAGTAATAGACTGGACAAAGCAAACAAACATTTTGATCCTAAACTTATTACCAATTGGTAATAGCGATATATTCTTAATGATTTATTGATAACAATTTCTCGTTGATTTCGTCCGGCCTATTATTTATGACTTTCAGTATGTTATATGAATATGAATATATTCTTTACGGAGCCCTCGGCGCTTCTCTATCTACCTTATGTCTTCTGTTTGGTTCTATCCCCATGATACGGAGCTGGTTCCTGGAATACTTCTTCATCCTGGACAACTTGTTCCTTGGCATGATCGTGACAGTTCCATTGACAGCATCGTAAGGGTTCATGATGTGCAATGGACACAGAATGAATGCAGGAGAATATTTAAACTTGCTGTTTGCTTGGAGTTTCTGAAATGGCGGAAAAAATGAAATTGTTTTGATCGGAGATATTTAAAGGTCCCTGCACAAAATATATGGGAAAATATGTTCTGTCGAACTGGCTGAAATTTTGGGAATATATAGTCTGTAATACCGAAACGAGTACCGATACCACACTGGGAAGCGAATCTGGGTCCTCTGGATAGTGAGGCCAAGAATGCAACCCCTGGGCTACGGATCCGACAAACTAGGTCACGGATATGCGATTGAAAGTGATAAAGTTTTTTTTTCTGCATCATTGATAACGTAGTTTTTTCAACATTAAAATAACGATATTTCCAAAACTGGTCGTTATTTAATGTTGCAACTTTACACAGTCTGTAACTGTATTACATATTATATTTTCCCAAAATTTCAGCCAGTTCGACCCACAGACTAATATATGGTTCGACCTAACGGCTTTTCACATTTTGTGCGGGGTCCTTTAGAATAGGTCCGGACATCACTTTGCCGGTCGGCTCGAGTACTGCTTGCGCTAATGCCAACGTATCAAAACATACCCTTTTTAATACAAAAACCCCTTTTTACGTCCACACACATAACAGTGTTTAATTAACTTTATGACCCAAACAGGCATTGGGAAACTTATCATGGAAAAACTTTGACCTCGAATGGCATTGGTACGTCAAGATGAGATGGCCAAGTCTCAATATATTTATATAAAACATTAAAGAATTTTAATATTGATATGCGTCACTATAAGATGCTGTTAATTATTACGTAACAACTTAATGCTTCGAGTACGGAGATTCCAGACACAATTGATTTTCAATTGTTATAGACCACGATCGTGGTCTTAGAGACTGGACGTATTAAGACAGAAAGTCGCTTAAGTAGAGACTGAATAAATTATAACCGACTTGGTATTACATGGATCTCACAACTTTTTACCGCAGAACAACTGAGTTGCGAGACTTGGTTTTTTTGACAAGTATTGTTTTTGATGGGATGTCTTTTACAGACGCGTGACGTGATACTACTGAGTGACTTTGATAAAAGTTTGCTTTGTTCATCATCATCAACAACCGGGAAGCATCCACTGCTGGACATGGTGCTCCTTGACACTGGCCGGTCCCGACACACCTGCATTCAGCGACTATCCCCTAGGTCATCGGTCCACGGTACCAAACAAAAAAGAATCATCAAAATCGATTTATGGTCAGAGTTATCGCGTAAAATACATAAAATCACTCGAATTGAGACATCCCCCTTTTTTGGAAGTCGGTTGAAAAATAGGTGGAGTAAAAAATCTTCACTGTTAGCACTGTTCGCTCGTCGCAACCCAGATTTATTTGAAACCATAGAGAGAGCATGTATCACTCACTTATTACAGACTCTATCATGTAATACTCGTACAGCGCTATTTCAAAAAAGTATGTTTCAAATGGCACCGAAAGTATATAACAAGCTCCCTTTTGATATACAAGCATGTGATACTATTATTAATTTTAAACGTAAGCTATTTGACTTTTTGGTGTGTTGGACATTATATTCTTTAAATGAATATTTTAACCATTGACGCATATGTTTTTAGAATTATACAGTCTTACCACAAATAATATTTTAACTCATCAGTTAAATACCAGTTTAGTTAGACAGTATTAAAAAGATAATCACTGCAAAGTCACACATACACTTCTTTTACACATATATTTAATGCCTTACATACTATATAGGGCTTTTCTGAAAACCAGCGCTATGGCTACTGCCATAGCAGATGCTGAGATTAGTTTCTGTTTCTGTTTTCTGTTTCATAGACAATTGTTTAATTTTGTTTACCACAAAACCATATCCAACGTTTGTTTACTTGGGCACGATTTATCTTGACGTATCTTTATTTTATGTTGACACCTCTAGAAAACGTTTCATTGAAAGCATTTTTTTAAATTTAACATAATTTTTATTTATGAAATTGATTTGATTCAGTAATTTCTACATTATAAAAATATACGAAATATATACTTTATGTAATATATAAACGCACGCTTGCTTTTGTAGCCGTACATTTGGTGGATTGACAATGCTAAACTTTTTTAAATAAACAATTTTATACATCCAATGGAACGTGATTTTCACTGACATGAGGTCAGTGTCAGGTGTCAGGTTAATTTTATTCTCTCAATCGAATCTGTGAATCGAATATTAAAATTGAGCTATAGTTTATGCTATCGTGAGGAATATCGTCCTTAATTATATCAACGATTATTCGTCTCGAGTCATGCGTGGTTTCGTGTGGACGTGACTACGTTTATTTTATTATAAATTGCGAAGCGTGGCGCTAGCCGCTGCGACGTCAGCGTCATGGGCGAGGAAAAACTCGTGGCGAACTCCTCGTGTTCCTGCAACAGAAGCTGGATGTGATGGACGAAGTCAGAGCGTTGCAGATATGTAAGTCAAGCTTCAGCGAGGCTGACATAGCTGCGGCGAGGAAGCTGCAGTACGCGGCTCTCAATAAGAGCGACCAGATGATGTCACACAGACGTGAATGGACACCGAAGAGCCTGCAGGATATCATCACTGTGCTTAAAGAGACCGATCCTGACGACGTGCCTACGTTTGTAGCGAAGGAGTTGCACAAGCTGCCTCCCGTCACCGTGACCATGTCGACGTCACCAGCCTCCTCAGCCTCCAGTGAAACAGCTTGCTGCTGGACACAAAGAAGCTGAATCACCGCGACGTGATTTTGCTTCAGTGGTTTTCGTCGCTAACAAACGAACTGTTCAAGCCCAGCAGCCTGTGTTACCGAAGGCGCAGACGACCACGAGCCAGCAGCGGACGCGCGTCCGATTTGATGACACGGACGAGGATGTATTTCAGAAAGTCAAGACGGAAAAGGCGTACCGTAAACGAGTGACTCGGAACCGCTGCGGAACCGCACCCACAGGGCCCAACTACCTGCTGCGCGCTGAAGTTCCAACCACGGCCACGTATCTGTCACGCCTACATTTCATCACCACCATGCAGGACGTCACAGAATATATATAGCAGAGGTCCAACTAGACCGTGAAGATGGCGCAGCTGGAGTCACGCCACGGTACATCATTCAAGTCGTTCGTGGTTCGAGTCCCGACCTGCAAGCTGACCCGTCGCTTCAGAGGAAAGATAGCGACCAACACCACCAGAGCGGCACTAACGTGCCATAGTAAATAAGTGTGCAGAATATTTTTGTAGTGTGTAGTAGTTTAACTTAATGTATTTTATTGTATTGTATATATCCTTATGGGTCATTGTTACCTGAAATAAATGAATAATAATAATAATTTCCCCGAAAGTTTTACTAAATCTGTAGCGTTTTCGAAAGTTGCGCTCGTTGTAATGTTCAAATGTATTTATTCGCACTGTTAAAACGGTCACGATAGTTGTCCATTAATTCCACGTCTTCAAAATCATTAAAATCAACAAAGTTACGAAATCTATTGCGAATTCCGGCAGAGAATGTTATGACAGGCTACAATTCAAATTAAAGTTTTATGTTAGAGGCTATCTTGGTAAGACCACGTGGCCGCGTTCAAGGTTGCATTGTTTTGTAGCTGTCCCTCTCCGAGCCCTATCCTACCCGAGCTCGTACGGTGAGACAGCATACACTACGCGAAGTTATCAACCCGTTATTTGGATGTTTCGTAGTCCAGTGATCATTTGAAGGATACAGTATATTATGTAGCCATTTTTTCAATACAGTATATTAATAAAATTTCAGATGTCGGTGTTTTTCCAAATTGTTCTA
Organism: Carcina quercana; assembly: GCA_910589575.2. Classification (NCBI taxonomy): domain Eukaryota; kingdom Metazoa; phylum Arthropoda; class Insecta; order Lepidoptera; family Depressariidae; genus Carcina; species Carcina quercana. The sequence goes on along the minus strand of OU342455.1, from coordinate 5,420,100 downwards.
AATTAATTCATACTCTTGTAAAACAGGTTCAAAGTTGGGGCTTTTTATTACCGAAAAATACAATACTTTGACGCCCTGTAACTCTGGAAGTATATATTTAAACGAAAATCTGACTCACCACCGACACAGATATTTGTTTCTAGATTGTGCCTTGAAAATTTCATAGATTTTCATAGCTTAATACTCAAAATATGACTGGACTACGTTTGTATGGGCGCTTTGACAACAGCATACCCTCTTTTAAGCAGTGTCTAAGCTGACATCGGCTAAACATGCATTTGTGGTAACATTTTTTCAAAACGTGTGTCTAAAGCTTGTTTATCTTTTTTGTGGTAAGACTGATAATGTCTTGTATGTAGTTTATAAATTTTTAGAATAGTTGATAAAATATTGTGTGCCGTGCCGGCAAACTATAGCGATACTTCTAAATATCATAAGACCTATGTTACCTATAGTTTACAATAAAATATTTCATTTCACTCACCTGAACACGGGCTCTGAGTGTGACATAGCATCCGTCAACCAGCGTCACTCTACATAGCACGTTGAGCGCACTCCTCGCTACCACCGCAACCACCCTGATCACCGGTTGCTCAGGAAACCGGTTGTCCATGAACGCCGAGTACACGAGAAAATCGCTCCTGTAATAACTCCTCGAAGCTAAAGAGTCCTGAGTATTTAGTTTATGCTGTTAGATGGCGCTGTCGCCTTTTTACATGCCGCCGCTTCATCAAGCAATGCCTACAGGAGCTCAAAGCGAGCCGTAAAAGGTACAGACACTGGTAAATTTAAATGCCCCTCTCGGCAAGCGATAGATTACGACTGAGCGCAAAACAAGAAAGCCTTTCAAGCGGTGTGGCGCGTCATTATACTTAAGAGCGCCCATACAAACGTAGTCCAGTCATATTTTGAGTATTAAGCTATGAAAATCTATGAAATTTTCAAGACACAATCTAGAAACAAATATCTGTGTCGGTGGTGAGTCTGATTTTCGTTTAAATATATACTTCCAGAGTTACAGGGCGTCAAAGAATTGTATTTTACGGTAATAAAAAGCCCTAACTTTGAACCTGATTTACAAGAGTATGAATCAATTTAGAACAATTTGGAAAAACCACCGACATCTGAAATTTCATTGGTATACTGTATTAAAAAATGGTTACATAATATACTGTATCCTTCAAATGATCCCTGGACTACGAAACATCCAAATAACGGGTGGATAACTTCGCGTAGTGTATGCTGTCTCACCGTACGCGCTCGGGTAGGATAGAGCTCGGATAGAGACAGCTACAAAACAATCCAAATTTGAACGCGGCCACGTGGTCTAACCAACAAAGTCTCTTAAAGCAGCACAGTATCGGTAGATGTGACGGGGCCCTTAATATCTCTGTACAATATATGACGAATGTTGAGTTATGACGTAGTTATCACATAGAACAATATAAGTGACTGCTTCTTAATGCCAAGTGACGCTACATGTTCTATTAAGAACCAGCAATGGACATCGTATAAAATCTCATTCGCAATCAACCCGAATTGTTCATATGATATTGGAATATAGTCTTAATTTCTCTATAAGTGAAAAGTTAATAAAATTTCTTTTGAGAAATAAATTATTCTTTTAACCGATATTGTCGAAAGGATTTCTTTTCTAAAGTGTGTGTAATTAATTACTTATTGCCAACAACAGGTTGCCAGGAACCGTCCGATCGTCCTCCATTTTGAAATTTGCCAGATGCCAATGTGCACTGAAAACAGAGAGATTTAAATATAGTAATAGGTTATAGAGCGGTCATTGGGAAACGTTTCATATAAACATTTTGATCTCAAAAGTCAACGGTATGTCAAATGTCTTGTACGGCCGCGTGACGTGATGTGACAATAGATTGAGTAACTTATTACCAATTGGTAATAAGCTTAGGATCAAAATGTTTGTTTGCTTTGTCCGGTCTATTAATATTAAATGTCTTTGACTGAAAATAAAGGTTTGAAATTACTATGCCGGATTAGATGTAAGTTGTTAATTCAGGCTCTGCATACAATCACACACGGCGCGGCGTTGTTTTTCACCCCCGATGCAAAAAGAGGGATGTTGTAAATTTGACGCCAATGTCTGTATATGACATCGTAGCTCTCGAACGGATGGACCGATTTTGATGCGGTTTTTTTACGTGAAAGCAAGTTTCGTTGCGTTGGTTCTTAGCTATATATAGAGTATCAGCTGATGTTAGGCATTTTCGGCATAAAATGGACTATTTTTATTATTTTCGCATGATTCACATGCCTGTTCAAGACATGCAGGTTTCCTCACGATGTTTTCCTTCACCATTAAGCTATCGGCTAATGTACTTGAATTGAAAAACAACTCATAGGTACACGGCTGGATTCCAACCCGGAACCCTCAGATTGAGAGTACGCGCCTGCGCCAATCCAATCCAATGCGCCACCCACGCTTTTAGATTTAAAATAGAATAGAAAAAAGGTTTATTTAAAAATTAAAATTTTATTTAAATAGTAGCAATATAATAATAACAATATAGTAACAATAGTAACAAACAAACAATAGTAAAATTTTTATTTAAATATTAGTTTTTTCGTATAAACAAAATGTCAAAACGAAACTATGTAAAGTAAACTATCATCTAAATCAGGTAGCTTTATAAAATGATCAGTAACGCGTTGCTTTTGCAAATCTCAAACACGTTTATTTTACGTTTAAAGTATTCAAATAACGATACAATTGTTAATACTCACATGAATAACTAAAAATAAATATACACAGAGTATTCTTTTCACACACATTTCGGTCAACTGCTACCGACCCTCTGAAAACCACTGACCAAAATATCGAACAAGTTTCATAATCAAAGTACGGTATAATACAAAACATTTTCAATACTTACAAAGGCATGAATGGTTGTTTTTAATACATACTGTATTTAAAGTTAAAAGATAGTTCATAATAATAAAACATGCTTCTCGTATTAGGTCTTGAAAATTAGACATTCATAAACCACGGGACGGCGATTAATCATCCTAATAAAATAAATGATAGATACGTTTTTAGATGTATTTTTTGATGAATATGAATAATTGAATGAATGAATAACTGAATGAATGAATAATTGAATGAATGAATAATTGAATAAAATAATAATTGAATGAATGAATAATTGAATGAAATAATAATTGAATGAATGAATAATTGAATGAAATAATAATTGAATGAATGAATAATTGAATGAAATAATAATTGAATGAATGAATAATTGAATGAAATAATAATTGAATGAATGAATAATTTGTTTGCACTTGGCTTTCATATCACCTGATGGCAAGTGACAATAAGGCCGTTGGGTGGTAAATGTGCGCACCAGAAGCCTCAACCTAACGAGGCGTTGGCGTTGGCTCTGCTACCTTTCATACCGTTCAGCAGTGCTGTTAACACTGTTGTTTGGCGGCAGACTTAGGTAAAGTGAAGCTAGAAATATTTCGAGAACAATTTTAATGGCTTTATAGTATCAATACTATAACACCGTCCGTGACACTTTTTGCATTATATCACACCATTATAACACAAAAATCACACATAACAGTATTAGTAATGAATTACTAAAATTGCAATGAACCACCATTTTTCAAGTTCGCGCCAAGAATCGTTTGTATACTGAACCTACCAAAGAGAATATAACAAATGTGTAAATAAATTCTGTCAAAGTTGCTAACAATACTTTTTGGAGGGTGTATGGACCGCCATGATGATTTATGACAGATTAATTTCGAGCTCTTCCGCGCCATCTATCAAGTGCTTGCTTTAAGTACTCAACTGACAGACGTCACTGAATGTCCCTCATTTAACCTGCTTGTTCTAAAGGCTGTGGGAAGGTCGTTGTTGGTTTGGCATAATATTGACATCTGTTGTTTTTATTGAACAGTCTCTTCTTAACTCTGTCTACCCTCTTGAAGGTCTTCTTGGACCATTTGTGCGCCGAGCGATCTGTTATATACGGCATTGTGTTACACACACCTTCAGGCGATGTCTGTGAATATTCGTATTCGCAGAAAGGCTGAAACATAGAAATTATAAAGATTTCATTTAAAAAAACGGTCAAGTGTGAGTCGGACTCACGCACTGAGGGTTCAGTACAGAATATGAGTAAGTAACATACTGGGGTTAATAAATAATAGGTACGGTAATATGCACCCAACGATACTCTACCGAAAATGTAATACGGATTGGAAAACCAACTTTACTTTGCAGCTAAATTACATACCCTATGTATGGCTTTCAACTGCAAAGCTCAGTTTGTAAATATAAAAAGCTATTTTATCAGGGTTTTCAGATTTATTTATATGGTTGTGCTGTAAGACATCTTCTTGAAAAATTGGCGTCGGTGGCGCAGTGGATAAGGCGCGGACTCTCAATCTGAGGGTTCCGCGTTCGAATTCAGTCATGTACCTATGAGTTGTTTTTCAATTCAAGTACATTATCCGATTGCTTAACGGTGAAGGAAAACATCGTGAGGAAACCTGCATGTCTTGAACAGGCATGTGAAGTCCGCCGATCCGCACTGGGCCCGCGTGGTGTACTATGTCCCATACACTCTCTGTAGGAGAGTAGGCCTGAGCCCCTGCAGTGGGGACGTATATAGGCTGTTGATGAAGGGACTTACACTGTAATGATGCAGTAATCCCAGCTCAATGGGCACTTCGAAAATCGAATATGCGTAGTGTACGAACTGCCACACGAAGTTAAGACCCAGCTCCGTGACGCGGTATGGACGTACTATGTATTTGGTTCGGTTCTGGTACGGAAGCGGCTCCTCGATCCTCAGGGTCTTTCTGGCTGTCAGCAATGGTGCTGGGGCGTAAGGATCGTCCTGGAAAATAAACGCGTACACGTTGGGACATAGTAAACCACGCGGGACCAGTGCGCATTGGTAGACTTCACACACACCTTTGAATTACTTCTCAGGAGTGTGCAGGTTTCCTCACGATGTTTTCCTTCACCGAAAAGCCAATTGTAATGATTTATATCATTCATACATAAAAAACAAATTGTAACTAATTGGTACGAGCCTCGATTGTTCAAGAACTGACGCTCTACCCAACTGAGCTTCCAAAAACAAATTGACTTTGTTTAACTCACCGGCCAGAACGTGTAAAACAAAGCTTCTTTGAACATGTACGCTGAAGAATTCTGAGACATTCTATCATCAGATCTGATCTTCTTGAAGAGTGTCTTGAAGTTGAGGTGATACTGTGGCAGCATCCACTCCTCCGTGTCTATTATGATCAGATATTGTGCTCTTGACATGGATCGGTACAGACAGTCTTGCAGGACCGCTAGCTGGAGAGGTAATCTGGGAAAGAAGAACAAAAAATCATCACCATTGCAAACAATTTGGCAAAACTTTGGATAAACTGGGAAAATATCGACTCGAATTTTTTTCTGACAGATCTACGCTTGACCACGATCTAGTCTGATGGCAAGTGAAGTTATGGGCTATGATGGTACGCGTTGATCTAAAAGGTTCAAGACACAAATTGTAGCTTTTTAGGAATATGGATCCCGGAAGTACTTTCTACTTCCTGGCTGTACGCAAATGCGCAATAGCTAGAAGCAAAATGCTTAGTGCGAGCCGTAGGGATGTCTTCTTTATATACGGAGCCCTGATGATCGTCTGTTAGATCGGTACTTGAATGGCAATGGTGGAATCAACAGGAATAGCTCTTGCACGCACTCTCCAAAATATAAGGCATTGTAGAGGCAAGGTTTCGCTTGTGGTCAGAGCTTTGGAGGTTTTTCCGCCTACAGCGAATCTTTACCAATGAGCATTTTTGCGCATAGTCTCATCGAGTTCAAGACAAGTAACTGGAATTTAGCAGAGCCGTCTCAAAGGCGATATTTCAACTGTATGAAATTCGAAGCATGATGACTTGATTTTGCAAGCTTTACTTGTGATGCGATTCAATAAGGACAAACATACAACACCTGGGCATTTCATGGGCAAAAATGATTAATATCGAATGACGTCAGCAAAGATATATGTGAGCCATGAGATTGAGCGCCTCGTTAACTTGAGCCCACCCTGACCGGATCACGTTTCGTCGCTTGCCATAAGTTGAAATAAGGCCAAGTATAAATATATTATACAAAAAAGATGTATGTTCAGTTGTGGCCGTTCTCAAGCTGTTGATAAATAAAGGATTTGGCTGGTTTTTTGATCTGGCAACCGTAACAAAGGAAGAAAAGTCTCGCACCTTCCCATTTCCATCTCTATCTTGTCTGGATTATACTCCCTCAGCTCCAGCACTCCCCTGCTGTTGTACTCCTCGAGCGCACAGCTGACGCTCCGGGACACGCTCCTGTGGTACATGTAGAACTTGGATACGCCGATCTCCCGGTGCATCTCGAACCACTCCAGGATGTGGTCCATGCTGTAGTTCATCGGAGAGTTGCCGGCGGGTACGCAGATGTGGAACTTGTTCTGTTGGAAGGAGGACAGTCTTTTCAACCTACTTCAATGAGGTTCTCAATTCGACATTTTTATATATTGAAGATAGACCAACACTTGACTTCAATCTTACCTGATGGTAAGTGACGATGAGGTCGACGATGTTACGTGTTGGTCTAGAGGGTGCCTATTTACTCTTCTTTTGAAGATTCACAAGTTGTAGTTTTCGGGGAACACGGACACCGGTAGTGTATTCCATATTTTTGCTGTACGCATGATGAATGTGGAAGCGAAACGCTTGTTGCGAGCTGCAGGAGTGTCTACAGTGTACGGGTGGAGGTCTGCCGTTCTTCTGTTTGACCGGTACTTGAACGGCGAAGGTGGAATCAACAAAAATAGCTCCTGCGCACACTCTCCAAAATGTATCCTATAAAATTACGCGAGTAAGTTACGCGATAACTCCACCAATTGTGAACGGAGTTTAATGATTCTTTTTTGGCTTGATAGAGAATACTTTAGAGGTGGTCCCATATAAATTTTATCGAAATGTGTTGAGTTCTTTTTGAGAAAATCAACAACAAAAATATATACACCCAGATCATTCTTTCGTTAGTTCTTTTTAAACGCTTTAATTATCGCTTAGCAGTTCCATCAATATATTTAGAAAGACCAATAGATAATGTTCCAGTTATCCAGGTTTAGCTGTATTTTCTTACATTTAGGTATCCTAGGAATTAACACTCACTTTGAAATGTTTCCTGGGCTCTATACTCAGCACGGGGAGCTTGTTGGCCGGCTTGTGGAATATCTGGTGCTGAGTGACAATGGACACGGTGCCACCCAGCACGTCATTAGGGTTCATGATGTGTAGTGGACACAGGATGTAGGCTGCACTGTACGAGAGAGACTTGGTCTCACGGATTTTCTGTAATTGACATAAATACTTATTTAACGGCTCAGAATGCTTCGATACAAAATTTCTGTTGCCATCATCAACAGCCTATATACGTCCCCACTGCAGGGGCTCAGGCCTACTCTCCTACAGAGAGTGTATGGGACATAGTACACCACGCGGGCCCAGTGCGGATTGGTAGACTTCACATGCCTGTTCAAGACATGCAGGTTTCCTCACGATGTTTTCCTTCACCGTTAAGCAATCGGATAATGTTCTTGAATTAAAAACAACTCATAGGTACACGGCTGGATTCGAACCCGGAACCCTCAGATTGAGAGTCCGAGCCTTATCTACTGCGCCACCGACGCTTTATATTATATAATATGCTGTATATACGCTTATTATTATAATAAGAAACTTTATTATTTAATAATGTCATAATTTTATTAAATTAATAGTACTACAACATATTATGTTTTTAATTTCATTATTTGTATATATTCTACAATTAATTCCATGTAATAGTCTTATGACTACGTAACTATCATGCAAAAATGTCAGTTCTTGCAAATATATGTCTAAAATTGCTATACAAAATGAGATACCGTGACTTTTTTGCGCCACCGACACTTTTTTTTATACATCTTTACATTATCACTTACAGGACGAATTTGAAACATCTATGTTCTTTTGATATGACATAATCTTTAAATATAGACTAGTTGGCTTCGATAAGTAATTACACTGGTCATCCTCGCCACATACAGGTCTAAAATATATACAAACCTGTATCTGTGCATGTACAGTCACTGTGCAGCTGTCTTTCAGCTTGAGGCGACAAAGCAGCCTGTCGGAGTCCGTCCTCCAGACTACCCCGACCACCCTTACCACGGGCAGGTCTTGATTACGTTTGTCCAGAAAAGCGGAATACACGAAACATTGGTGTCTGAAAATGATGTGTCAAAAAATCAAACCACCGCTCGAGTTGTATAGCATCCGGTTACTCAGGGTCGATTACCATGAACGACCACTTCCAATTATAACAAATGGTAACAAAATATATCGAGGGTAGTAGAATTATCGCGGGCGGCTAGTAGTTCTTATCTACAGACACAGATGGCGTTACTTGTGATTACTTCGTGCATGTTCGACGTATGTGCGATGAGACTTCGAGTCACATGTGTTGGATGACGCGCGGGTGACGTCACACTCCCCGCGCTGCCCCCGCACTGCCCCGCAGATTGCACGATGACTTCGTTCAAAGAACGCGCGCTATTGTTTTATTTCTATCTAGGCTTTTATACATATTGTCACGGAGCGTCTTGAATAGTCTAGAGAGGCGGATCCTCTTCGTGTCGGATAGCAAACAAAAGATAGCGTGGAAAGCTCTCGAATAAATTACATAAGGATTGTCGAGTGCAAAAGGGAGACCGATCTATCTGCTTCGTATCTAATAGCAAACAAAAGAAAGCGTGGAAGACTCTCGAATGTTCCTGAAGATTCCGAAAATTGAAGATCACTGCGAAGGATCTAGAAACAACACCGGGTATATATAGGCGCGAGACGAGCTTCAACGACAATTAAGTTGAGAAGTAAACAGCGATTTAAAGTGAAGAAACGGAAACCGGAAGAAATTGTAGAGCGAAAGTACAGTCGAGGTGGAAAAGTGTTACTGTACTAGAGTGTCACGTGGTGTCAGCATCAACAGATCGGCGTCAGTAGTGCCAAAGAACTCTGTACTTAGAATCCAGGGACGGACTCAGTGCAGAAGACCTGTCCTAGTGAGATGGGGACGCAATCTGTTTGGAGGGACCCGTAATTTTGAAGATTGGTTTGTGGACCTGTGCTATCAATAAACTCCGGAACTTTGGACTCGTGTTTCTCTTCAATCCATCGAACCTGGAAGCTCGTAACAATATAATACAACAACTGTACCACAATGGCAATAGGCAAGCAGCTGCAGTGGCAATAGGCAGGCAGCTGCAGTGGCAATAGGCAGGCAGCTGCAGTGGCAATAGGCAGGCAGCTGCAGTAGCAATAGGCAGGCAGCTGAAGTGGCAATAGGCAGGCCACATCACTCGAAGCTTGGATGGGGAGTAAATGTTGTCAAAAGATACCGGGAAACGTGTACCGGATCGTCGTTCTACTAGATAAACCGACGACCCAGTAAAATGCGCTGGTAGTCACTTGATGCCAGTGTCTCGGGATCATTCAACCATGGTGGAGGATTACGTCCAGCAGTAGACGTTTTCCTGCTCATGATGATGAGTTTTACTAGAATACTTTACTTGGTGCCTGTCACTGGTTGCCAAATGCCATCCATCAGGTCGGGTTGTTCAACATGTGATATTCCATGGGACCACTGAAAACAAATGGTGATTGGTTATTTCAGAACAGGGGTTAAAGCCAGTGCAGCACGCATCGAAACGCTTTTAGGACTCCGCATATGTTGCTGTATTTAATTTTACTTTTGTTCTGAGAAATATTAAACTATATCGATCGACTACAAAAAGGAAGAAGGTCTCAAATCGACTGTATTTTTTAAATGTTTGTTACCTAAACTTTCGCAGGGCGAAACGATTTTGATGATTATTTCTTTTAAGCTGGTGCTTTTTGTGTGGTCCCATATAAATTTTATCGAAATTTATTGAGCGGCTTTTGAGAAAATCAACAAAAAGCAAAATATATGCCCAGATAATTCTACCTCTACCATACCACGACATATCTTAAGAAGCGCTTAAAAGGTGTAAAATATCCTTAACAAAACTTCAAAACAACGTATGTTTGTCAAATATTACAAAAACTTGATATACGGTCAATTCACCATAATCCAAAGACCGCCTTGTGAATCTAGGAATAAACCATTTTGTATTTTTGTCCATGACGTTAACTCACTGGGTTTAAAATGTCAGGACTGCAACTCACTTAAGACAAAAATCTTCAACCTAAACCTGGACAGAATAAGAGATCTAACTTTCTAGGCAACATGTATTAATATCGAATATCGTAACATACACATCCTTGAGGTTGGTAGTTTGTTCTTACCGAATGCACGCTCTGCATCCCGCCCGAAAACTTTACCTATTTTTCAACCGCCTTCAAAAAAAAAGAAGGTTTTCAATTCGACTGTATTTTTTTAAATATTTGTTGCCTAAACTTTCGACTGGGTGAACCGATTTTGATGATTCTTTCTATATTTGAAAGCTGCTTCCCGTGTGGTCTCATTTCAATGTGGTCCAGTTCTGACAATGGCATCCTTTTAAGCAAAGACATTTAATAGTAATAGACCGGACAAAGCAAACAAACATTTTGATCCTAAACTTATTACCAATTGGTAATAAGTTACTCAATCTAGTGTCACATCACTTCACGCGGCCGTACAAGACATTTGACATACCATTGACTTTTGAGATCAAAAGGTTTCTATGAAACGTTTCCCAATGACCGCTCCATAACCTATTACTATATTTAAATCTCTCTGCTTTTAAGGCAGTTGAAGTCCTTTCCAGTTCTTTTTGAACGCATTAATTATTACATTGTTTTTGAAGTAATTAAGTAGATACTTACATGTAAAATGAGACACACAGACAGATAATAAAACGGGACGCACATTTTCTAGTCTCTTCCGAACACTGTCACAAGTACGACAAAGCTGTGAAAATGAGAACGTGCTTATAAAAACTTTGCTGAACAATAGATTTACATGATCCATTCTCTTCACTATGATTAAATGAATTTCGCCGAATAAAGAAACAATGATGTAACTACTATTTACGCTTATTGAGATTCTATTGTGGCCTTCGTCATTCCATGCAACACATTATCTGTGTTGGATATCATTATCTCGCACTTGGCCGTTTATTTAAAAGTTACTGTAAATAGGCGAATTTCAGAGTTAAGAGGCTATGTAGGTAAGACCACGTGGCCGTGTTCAAATTTGGATTGTTTTGTAGCTGTCCCTATCTGAGCCCTATCTTACCCGAGCACGTACGGTGAGACAGCATACACTACGCGAAGTTATCCACCCGTTATTTGGATGTTTCGTAGTCCAGGGATCATTTGAAGGATACAGTATATTATGTAACCATTTTTTTAATACAGTATACTAATGAAATTTCAGGTGTCGGTGGTTTTTCCAAATTGTTCTAAATTGATTCATACTCTTGTAAATCAGGTTCAAAGTTGGGGCTTTTTATTACCGTAAAATACAATTCTTTGACGCCCTGTAACTCTGTAAACGCCGAGCAATGGAACGAGATATGCTCGGAATTTCACTATACATGATAAAATCTAGAATGAAGTATATATTTAAACGAAAATCTGACTCACCACCGACACAGATATTTGTTTCTAGATTGTGTCTTGAAAATTTCATAGATTTTTATAGCTTAATACTCAAAATATGACTGGACTACGTTTGTATGGGCGCTTTGACACCAGCATACCCTCTTAAGTTTTTCTTTCGCATAATTTCAGGCAAAAAGAGTAGACCTGAGCCCCTGCAGTGGGGACATATATAGGCTTTGATGGTCACTAATTTCGCACTCTAGAGCATAAGCGATGTGGTGAAGTGGCTAACTCTTTATGGCCTGTGTTCTGGGAAATAAAGATTTTTAAAGAACTCCGACCAAAGCTCGGTCGCCCAGATATTTCTACATTACAGCACAAGTTTTATTTTTCCAGTAGTATTTCTTTTCAAGTATGATGGCATTTGGCCTTTATCTCATCTGATCTCATGAGTCCGTGGGATGGAAGTATCCTCAGCCGATATCATTGAAACGACGCATGTTTGTTGAAATTCATGTGATGTTTGATTTACGAGCTCTAATTTCGGTTCGCTAAGTGCGTGCGTTTTGATACCGACAGGGGTTCCTTATCAATAACATTTTAACATCATTGTTATCAACTATTTCAATCAATCAATCAATCAATTTATTCATAAACAATTTATATATATTACATATTAAGATTTATTACAATTAATATATTAATATTACATATTAAGAATTAAAAATTACTTAATTTTTAATTCTGAAATTTTAACTGAAATTGAATTGAATTCTGAAATTTAAACTAAAAAATTTAACTAAAACTTAATTTACACTTAAAATTTTTGTTGTTGTAAAATATGTTGAGTGTCACAGCGCGCGTCACCAGGATATGCTATGCAAAAACTTAATATACGTAATATAATCAAGACATTGAATTAAAGAATGATCCAATTACAATATAAAGAGGAAACACTGATTTTGAGGGGTCGTCAAAATCTATTTTTCTCACTAACGGTAGCAGATAGAGACTTGATATTACATCAATGATATCTCGAGGACATCTGCAAGGAATAGCACAACCAGAAACACGATCTGTGAAAATTTTCTCGATAGATTTATTTTTCAAAGTCTGCTCTTCTAAAGCACTCAAATTGTTTGTTTTAGGAATCTACTTAAGATTATCAGCTTATTTTTATACAATTATGAAGGAAATTATAGTTCCTAAGTTTAGAACAAATTATTCTTTAATTGATCTTCTAGTTTTCAAGCAATGAATGATTTGTCGCTTACGTTGATTTTCTTGAGACAATGTGATGCTATGCATATCTCTTTCTGCCGCCAAGGAAGTAAGTATCGCTATTGCTCTCTCACGATACAAAATAGAATCAAGCGTCAACCTTATTTAATAATTACATAATTACAATTTTAAGAATGTCAGCAACTATAAATATGTAAGATTACATCTACATCACATTATTAAATAATTCTGGTAAATTATAAATACATTTGTCAATTAGCCACTTTTGTAATTCAACTTTAAAATTATTCTGTTATGAACAAATCGATAAAATTTAATCAGCTCCCTCACCAACCAAACCGACTACCGACTGGATTGTTTTTCCAACATTTGGCCATCTATATGGTCTATAGCTTTACACAAAGCGGGACCCTAAGCCATGAGTATTTAATAAAGACAAGTGCCTGTTTATGAAACATTACCATGCGAACACCGGTTGTTCTGCTTCACGTGTTGGTTGTTGTTGAGGTGCGCACGCGCATGCCAGGGTTGCCCGGCCTCAAGCCACGGGACGCCGTGTGGCAGCCCGTCGGAGATACCAGGTGACACAACAAATAATAAATGACACGTTCCGCGAATGTATGGCGCCAAGGCCTGGTCTTGTACATTTATAATTTTAAAAGGCCATTATCAAACAAAAGTGATTTAGTTAACATTTTTGTATATTTTGGCTTAGTTTATTTGTACAAAACTATATAAAACCCCCGAAAAAGCTAAGACTTGATGTTGAAAACAAAGATGGCGTCAATAAAATGACATTTGACGCTGTCACTTAGTACAAAAAGAGTGATTTTGTACAATTAAAATAAATGCACAAATGTAGTTCTAATATTTTTCTACACATATTTCTATTATTACTTGATTTTGTAAATAGTGTACAAGTGCAGGCCGAATTTGAAACAACCTTTTAATTTTTAAAAATATCGACAGCTTTTAAATGTGGCCTTTGGGCTTTGAGAACTCACAGTTTTTTGTTTCCGAATTCTTTGGCATTGTCTTCTGTTCTAGCAAGAAGTTCTTTGTATATTCATCGTTCCTGGACCTCCGAGACGTACTCTGGATAATAGTGGTTGGCATCACAGCCTCCCGGGGCCCCGATCCTGTCCTCTGCTACTTCTGGCTCAAGGACAGAAGATCATTCCTTCTGGAAGCCAAGATACAAGTATAATCTACAGCTAATATTTCTAACGACCAAATAGGCAATTTATTAAACTATAAACTTTAATCGAAATCTCACAAACAGCGACAGTAATTGAAATTTGAAATATTTACAAGTTTATAAATAGCTCAATGGGAAGTACCGTTAAGTTTTCATGCGCTTTCAAGGGGAATCCCCAAAATAAGCTGTATAAACGGCCATATCTTTTTGTTGCGTTGACGTAGAAGTGTGATATTTTTACAGATTAAAGGGAGTGCAGATGTTAGTATTCGATATTAATTTCAATTTGATACCTTTACGCGTTTGTGAGAAAAAGGGTCATGACAGACGGACCTATAAGGGTTCCTTCAAACAATGACAAGAAGCGTACTAGACAGTATAAAACAATTTAAACTCATTTTTTTGTAATTTCTGCGTGTAAAAAAATACGTATCCACTTTTGAACCATGTCACATTCACCCTTGCTTCTTCCTATGTAGTATGTTGAAGGAAATATATATAAAGCTAATGTTAGTACGTTAGGACAGGGTTTTCTCTATCACCACCAACTCCGATCAACTTCCCGTTGGGGTAGTGAATACCCCTTGGTCTCCTGATGAAAGCAAGGGAGTTTGGTCGTGATGGGTGGAAGTGGGTGGTTGTAGCTGGCAAAAATGTAAAAGACATATATCTGTCCTTGTCTAACTCATGTGAACTTCACATGAGTGAAGAAGTTCACATGAGAACTTATGGAAAGTTCAGAAAATTTCTGTAATGATCTAGAAAGATTACATTTACTCTACGTTTATGCCAAAATAAATGTCCACCCGCGCGAAGGCAGGGCGGGCCGCTAGTGTCAAAGCACCAGACACGATATTTTTAATCTTCAATTATTTACTTTTGCTAGCACTTCTGCTGATGACCATTTGTGTGTACCCTTGTTATTCCAGCCACTACAAGACCATGGCGACGAGCCTTACTCCGGAGTGCTGGTGCTTTGCTCCTTCGACAATATGGGGATAAAGCCGGGCGAGGCTGTGGGGGGCGCTGTCTCCGTGGTCGCCAGGGACCGGGGAGCTGGTCACATCCCCACAAACCTGATGGCTGTCCAGTCTACTGTCAAGAACTGGGCTAATTATGAGGTAACCTAAAGCATCGCTGTAGTCAGCTTTAGCCCCTGACGGAAAAATAGGGGTGTTACAAGTTCGACGCCAATTTCTGTGTGTGTGTGCATCGTAGCTCTAGAACGGATGGGCCGATTTTGATGCGGTTTTTTTACGTGAAAGCAAATTTCCTTGCGGTGGTTCTTAGCTATATTTGGTAATCGTATAATTATTGAGATGTTTTCTTAAATATTTAATTTAATTCGCTTGTAACTGTTTAAACTGTAACACTAATCATTGATTTGATGTTTGACATTTTAATAGCTGTAACCAACGGGACCCTATTACTAAGACTCCGCTGTCCGTCTGTCACCAGGCTGTATCTCATGAACCGTGATAGTTAGACAGTTGACATTTTCTCAGATGATGTATTTCTGTTGACGCTATAACAACAAATACTAAAAAAAAAAACAGAATAAAATAAATATTTAAATTTATACCCATACAACAATCGTTATTTTTTCCGAGACGTGCGTTTTAACTTATTAGTAGCGCCATCTAGAAGCCAGTAACAAAACTAAATTGAGAACGAAAATCGAGGCGCATTCGTTAGAGTATGCTTCGGTGCATATTATTTATGATTTTCTGTATTTAAAATATTCATATTATGTACGGAGCCCTCGGTGCACAAGTCCGACTCGCACTTGGCCGGTTTTTATTACAAGCAAGTATTAATAGCACTTCTGTGTTCCGGTATGAAATCTCATCAGCTTGAGGTTACCAGATACAGCGGCCTTATAAAGTGCAAAAATATGACGCATTTTTTAAATATACAAAATAGATACACATATTCTCTATTCATTTGAATACTTCCAACTTCACCAACGTGCCTTATCAATAACTACTTCTTTCAAGGGCAACTTCGTCATCTGCCCTAAGCCTATCAACAAGGCAACCTCCGTCCGCGCGAACTGGTTGATCGAGTGGCTGGAGATGAACCACCTCCTGGGAGTTGCTGGTATCTTAGTCTACCACCACACGTCGAAGCCCAGCGTCGAATGCGTGCTCAAGGACTACAGCACGAGAGGATTTGTCAAGTTAATGTCCTGGGAGCTTCCTTTTACTGATGAAGAGGTCGGGTAAGTTGCACATGTTTTAATATGACGGCGCCTGAATTTTGAACGTTTTGACCTTTACAATAAGAACTAAGGAACTGAGTTCAACTGCCCTAACAGTCCACGCATTCATCGCCTAAAATGTTCACTCTAAGATGTAGAATTATTTTGGTATATTTATATTTGTTGATTTCCTCAAAAAGTGCTTAATCAATTTCGAAAAAATTCATATGGGTCATACCATTGAACGGCCTTATCATCATTAATTACCAGGTGAGATGACCCATCATATAATTTAAAAATATGTGTGTTGATCAGGTCTTTGGGCCATGAAGTGTCGCTCCAAGACTGCCTCTACAGAGTCATGCCGGCCGCTGAATGGCTGGTGAACGTCGACATGAACGAGCTGATTCTCCCTCGGCAGTCCCTCACCCTTCACAGCTTGATCAGATCTCTGGAGCTCAAGTTCCACGACGAGGATGTCGTCAGCTACGAGTTCAGGAATGTCTTCTTTTACAGCGCGTGGAGGGTAAGTCTACAACTAAGGGTTTAATCATTAAGAGGCTATGTTGGTTAGACCACGTGGCCGCATTCAAATTTGGATTGTTTTGTATCTGTCCCTATGCGAGCCCTATCCTACCCGAGCGCGTACGGTGAGACAGCTTACACTACGCGAAGTTATCCACCCGTTATTTGGATGTTTCGTAGTCCAGGGATCATTTGAAGGATACAGTAATTATGTAACCATTTTTTTAAATACAGTATACTAATGAAATTTCAGATGTCGGTGGTTTTTCCAAATTGTTCTAAATTGATTCATACTCTTGTAAATCAGGTTCAAAGTTGGGGCTTTTTACTACCGTAAAATACAATTCTTTGGCGCCCTGTAACTCTGGAAGTATATATTTAAACGAAAATCTGACTCACCACCGACACAGATATTTGTTTCTAGGTTGTGTCTTGAAAATTTCATAGATTTTCATAGCTTAATACTCAAAATATGACTGGACTACGTTTGCATCGGCGCTTTGACACCAGCATACCCTCTTAAGCTTCAGTCTATCCATTTGTTTTCAGCGACATCATGTATGTTTTGTTGATCATCATGTTTTTACTGAAGATATATCAAGGCTTGTCCACGATAACACCTGATGATAAGCTACGCGTCGGTGGCGCAGTGGATAAGTCACGGACTCTCAATCTGAGGGTTCCGGATTCGAATCCAGCCGGGCATGTGAAGTCTGGCATCATCCGTATTGGGCCCTCGTGGTGGAAAATGGCCCATACACTCTTTGTAGGAGAGTAGGCCTGAGCTCCTGCAATGGGGACGTATATAGGCTGGTGATGATGATAAGCAACGATATGTTCTAGGCAAAAACGCATGAAAACTGAAAAAAATTCATTTTCTCAGCCATAAGACTAACTGAATACTAAATATTCAAGACTTGCTCATTTAAATGTATAAGATTGTAATGCAAATATTATCAGCATGCACTGTCCCACTTCTGAACGAAGTTCTCCCTCATATCACACTTCTCTCTCTAAAGAGACTGGCCAGTCGTTTAGGAATCAGGCCAGTCCATCCCACCAGCGCTAGCGACCTTGACGTCGATTTCTTGAAGTCCTTAGAAAACTTGAGATATCATCAATTCATCAGCAAATACATCCGTGAGGTTGTTGATGTTTTCCCTCAATGAATTGCACCCATGAATGAAACTATAAGTACCGATTTTCAGAACGATGAAAGAGCTCCTGAGCCTCTTCACACGGCTAAGAAAACGATGCGGATGCGTAAGCCTGCTTACCTGGACGGGAGACGGAAGTACATTGTGCGCGCGCGCAACGCCACCATGTTGGGAGTGCACCAAGTGTGGAGGGGGATGACCAGCGCTAAGCCCACGGTCGTGGCCGTGGGGACTGATCACGCACTACTCCATCATTACAAGGTTATCATTTTAATCATCATCAGCCAGGAAACAAATTCTGGAAGGACTGCACTTTAGGTGACTAAAACTAGCGCCTTCAAACTTTTTTTACTTATAGAACTACTTAAAACAAACAACTGTGTAAAATCTCAGATTGCGGAAATGCGCCGTTTTAACGATATGATTTTTTAAAGTTTCAGAAAATTCCTTAGCACAACGCCATATTTAAGTGAAAACCAAGTGCACAGATAACTATATATTGAAAACAGACCTAACTAAAGAGATTGCAATCACTGACAATGATGTTTACATTCGCCATAAAGAGGATATAATAATATATGACTGGTAGTCAAAGATCTAGGACCATACAGCCTTGTCTAAACTGGCATTTCTTTTTCGTATTTGTTATCGGGGCAGGTTTCCGCAACTCGACGTCAGATGCGCCTATTTTGCGTGTTTCTTTTTCATCATGCAAAATATGTATTACAAATACAACAATCTTTCGTCCAAGTGCTGGAAACGGTACTCTATGAAAATTTTAACAAACGATAGATAGGGTGGGGTAGAGATAGTTAAACGCCAGCATTTCGTTTCTGGCACTTCGCCGGCCGCTGCCGCGGCACGCTTCGCTCGGCTCGTGCTTTGGGGTTGGAATAACCATGTGTTTCTGCCCTGGTTGTATTATTTGTGACGATGTTTTATTTCACCCACTCGATTCCTTGAACCATACTTTTAACTCCATATTTTATTTTACTCCGTGTTACATACATTTCATTGAGAATACTGAAAAACGGCTTTGGCCTAAAATTCACCATAAGGGACTAAAATAAACTAAGACATGGCTGTAAGAACTAATGACCATTTTCTTCTTGTCTTCAAGAAGATTAATAAAGGAAATGTCAGTTTTGTGTCGGTTCTTCTTTCGTGGGAAGATATTTTGTGGATAAACCCTCTTAAACTTTGTTTTCAACTAAAAATTGCGATATTTTATGGAAAATATGTACAACTTTAAAAAATCTTGGAAGGACTGCACTTTAGGTGACTAAAATTTTTTTGGATTGTAGTACTCATCATGCAAATCTATCCGATGGGATTTCTGCCCTGCACTCATCTCCGGGTCTGTATAAAAAAAAATAACCTAACAAACCTAATCTATCCGACGGGATTTCTGCCCTGCAGTCATCTCCGGGTCTGTTGCAGTCACCTAAAGTGCAGGTGAGCCAAAATCTTATCTTTAAAACGGTGCGTTTCCGCAATCTGGCATTTGGGACAAATTTGATTCTAAAAAAGTTTGAAGGCGCTAGCAAAATTCACGTAATACATATTTTGCATGATGAAAAATAAATGCCAGTTTAGACAAGGCTGTATGGTCCTAGATCTTTGACTACCAGTCATATATTATTATATCCTCTTTATGGCGAATTTAAACATCATTGTCAGTGATTGCAATCTCTTTAGTTAGGTCTGTTTTCAATATATAGTTATCTGTGCACTTGGTTTTCACTTAAATATGGCGTTGTGCTATGGAATTTTCTGAAACTTTAAAAAATCATATCGTTAAAACGGCGCATTTCCGCAATCTGAGATTTTACACAGTTGTTTGTTTTAAGTAGTTCTATAAGTAAAAAAAGTTTGAAGGCGCTAGTTTTAGTCACCTAAAGTGCAGACGAGCCGCGCCGTTTTAAAGATATGATTTTTTAGGCCAAAGCCTTTTTTCAGTATTCTCAATGAAATGTATGTAACACGGAGTAAAATAAAATATGGAGTTAAAAGTATGGTTCAAGGAATCGAGTGGGTGAAATAAAACATCGTCACAAATAAAACAACCAGGGCAGAAACACATGGTTATTCCAACCCCAAAGCACGAGCCGAGCGAAGCGTGCCGCGGCAGCGGCCGGCGAAGTGCCAGAAACGAAATGCTGGCGTTTAACTATCTCTACCCCACCCTATTTATCGTTTGTTAAAATTTTCATAGAGTACCGTTTCCGGCACTTGGACGAAAGATTGTTGTATTTGTAATACATATTTTGCATGATGAAAAAGAAACACGCAAAAAAGGCGCATCTGACGTCGAGTTGCGGAAACCTGCCCCGATAACGAATACGAATGATGAAAAAGAAATGCCAGTTTAGACAAGGCTGTATGGTCCTAGATCTTTGACTACCAGTCATATATTATTATATCCTCTTTATGGCGAATTTAAACATCATTGTCAGTGATTGCAATCTCTTTAGTTAGGTCTGTTTTCAATATATAGTTATCTGTGCACTTGGTTTTCACTTAAATATGGCGTTGTGCTAAGGAATTTTCTGAAACTTTAAAAACTCATATCGTTAAAACGGCGCATTTCCGCAATCTGAGATTTTACACAGTTGTTTGTTATAAGTAGTTTTATAAGTAAAAAAAGTTTGAGGGCGCTAGTTTTAGTCACCTAAAGTGCAGTCCCTCCTAGCGTTCCATATTGCTCGCTGAGTGGCCTTGGGCTTCTTTATTAACTTCTTTATTGGGCCCACAGTTTGGCCCACAGTGATTACTTGTTCAGTGGCCTACAGTAAAGGACCACGCTTCGGTTCCTCATCTCATCACTGGCAACACGCACTGATTAAATACTTTTGTTTAAAAAATATTAGCCATATAAGATATCAGAGGTTACTTTCTTCTTATAAGCATGACACAATTTGATACATCTAAAACACAGTTTTATTTATTAATTACAGACCAGTTTTACACAACAAATACTTATGAAATAATTACATTATAAAACAGAGAATCAACAATTAAATTTTGCACTGTTAAATTTAAACAAATTCACAAACATAACTGACTTTTAAAGAAATTATTAAAAAAAATTTGTAATTTAATTCAATTCTTGATATTTATGGCAACTACCAACTTCATGGTAATTCTGCCAAAATCTGGTGTCCAAAGAGGCAACGTGTAATAGGAAATAATCGGTTATCCAGACACGCGATACACTTTGAGAGGACTAAAACAAAAGGAGAAAACACACGACACGAAACATAGTTCAGTTACTGGAGGGATTACAACGTTATATTGTTGGAATGAATAAAATTAGAAAGAAAACTTTATTTATGTTACTCTTCGATTGTGGCTGAACCACTGAGCAAGTAAATCACTACGTTTTGATACTACGGCTGAACTGATACATACTCAAATGTCAATGTCAAAGCATACAACCATAATTACATAATTTCTAACAGAGAATGTGTATCTATCTCATTCTGTCTTATGTCAATTCAATGATGTTAGAAAGGCTAAAATACAGTTATTTGGATACTGATTCATATAATCTGTGATATAATCTATCAATGAGATATTATACTTATGGTGTTTCAATTCCAGGACCAATGCAGTAAAGAAGATCAGTCCGCCTGTGAGGAAGTTCCTATCATAGACCGCACCGCGCACAAATGGTCCAAGACTCTAATGGGACGCGTTAATAAAGTTTACAACACATTATTAGATTCTTGTGCATTATAGCATGTACGTACTGTACTTCGTTCTATTCAAGCAGCCTGTGGGTCAGCTATACCCAATAAATATAGTTTAAAAAAAAACTAAAAAACACGCTTTTAAAGAATATCGAACTAAAGTATTATTGTGAAAAAGCGTTGGGCGCTCGATATACGAAAAATGTGGCACAAAGCCATTTTTTAAACTATATTTATTTTTCACTTTTTAGTTTAATATGCTATCAAAGCGTGTTCTTTAGTTTTGTTTCCAATTTTTTATTTACTATGGATTATCAACTATTTGATGGTAGTTTCTTTACCGACCGGTTTTATTCCGGAAAGTGAGCCATAAAAAATCAGCTACTAGGGCCGAGAAGGCAGCAGGCGCGCGAAGGAGAATTACAAACTCACAAGCCCACAAACATACAGGAGAAGCTAATAAAAGCGTGTTAAAAATCGCTTAGCACTCTACGCGTCCAATACAATACCGCGTTCAGGATGCTATTGGGGCTGCCGCGCTACTGCAGTGAGTCAACTATGTTCGCGGAGGCGCGCACAGACAGCTTTCATGCTGTCCGCAGAAAACAGTACGCGGCTTTATCCAGTCGAGTGCGCGCCAGCTCCAATCGCATCCTGAACACCATAGCCTGGAAGTTTGACTGTCCCATTATGCGACATGTAAATAGTATGACTAACTCAGTTGTGACATATACTTACTAGCATAGTTATAAGCAGTGCTAACAATTATATGGATCCTTGATATCTGATAATAAAATGATTTCATTTATTTATTTTATAGCGTTACACCTATCAATAAAGCAAAACCATACCCAAAAGAGTTGTTTCAAATTCGGCCTGCACTTGTACACTACCAAATCAAGTAATAATCTAAATATGTATAGAAAAATACTAGAATTACATTTTTGTGTTTATTTTAATTGTACAAAATCATTCTTTTTGTACTAAGTGACAGCGTCAAATGTCATTTTATTGACGCCATCTTTGTTTTCAACGTCAAGTCTTACCTGTTTCGTGCGTTTTTATTTTTTGTACAAATAAACTAAACCGAAATATACAAAAGTGTTAACTAAATCACTTTTATTTGATAAATGCCTTTTAAAATTTTATTTCTATGAACGACGTTTTGCCGTCGTTCGGTTCGTTCAACCACAGAAATATAAATTGGCAATAGAAGTTGCATACCTGAGGGGAAAATGTCGCTAAACCATGTGACGCATACGCCACCAGAAACGTCCATGTCTCGCTGCTTGAGGCTCAGTATTAAAACCCTAATGGGCGTGGCTTGTGTTAGAATCTAGAAATCTAATATTGGAATCGATTTAATTCATTTAAAAATAACTGTGAGGATTAGAAAAAGACGCAAGTTGATAACTGACAATATTATTGTTACCTATTAATTAAAACAATTCAGATTGCTAAACCTTATGTTGTTTAACAATGATCTGAGGAAATATGATTTTTAGGGAGGTATTTTCCAAAATAAAATATATCCACCCAGAATCATGGAATCTGGTACTCGTAGTTGCAAATTGAAGATAAGGCCATAAAGCGATGGTAATTTGAGTAAATTAATTATTAAATAAATGAGATGCTCTGGACCTTTCAGCTTCCTGTAGCATTACACCAAAAAGCTAGTTTATTTCAAAAAATCATCTCTCTCGCTTGGCGACATCTTTTAGTTCGATCCACAGAAAATACAGGCACTGGCCGGTTTTCTAATTCTGCACTTCTACCTTTTTTCTTTTTTACACAGATGTAGTCAAATGGATGTCAAAATCAAAATTCCTTTCATTAAATAAAAATCTAATAAATTGTCAGTCTACGATAAAATTATAAAAATGTTCAAAAATATGGAGGTTGAATACATAAATATGTAAATCAATTTAAAAATGACAATGAAACACTAATAAAATTGCTAAATATCAAAATGGCGTAAGTTTCCGATCATATTCAGTTTAACTTTACTCGATGCCTAGTAGCTACAGACTTGTAAAGGTCAGATTTCGATTTCAAGCTATAGCTCGACGAGTCGGTGCGCTGGTGTGGATCAATAGTTAGAAATCGATCTAAGGACGGATAACCGATGAGGAGTAAGGGCTCTCGAGTGGCGACCATACATATACTCGAAACGTGTACGGGGATGTCCCGAAACTAGATGGACCGCGGGGAGTCCTTGGATGCAAGTGCGACCAATCATTTTGGTGTACACTCGAGTAAGAAAAAATGAGCCTACTTTTGTACCATGCCACATTCACCCTTTCTTGTTAATATACAGTGTGCTGAGGGAAATATCAATCAAAGGTACATATGGATATATTTGTATTCGAGTGTACCACGGGGGAATCCTATTTTCATCAGCGGAAGTGTCCCGGCTGATGAAGATGGGTCAAGACTCTAAAGTCAAATCAAATCAAAATCAAATCAAATATTTATTTATTTGCACAAAAATAATACTTTAAAAATTTTGACGTAAATGTAGTTATATAAAACAAAAACAAATATACCTTTTCGTTAGAAAATTGTTTGGCTTTTAGGTTTGTAAAATAAATTGAGCCAAGACTGCCTGTATGGTATGTTTATAAAGAAAAACACTGCTAGTGCTTTCAACTGTTTTCCTTTTAATCTGCCATTTTCCTCGCTGTAGTGAGATGAAAAGTTGTGTGTTTCGCTCGGCAGCAAAGTTATTTTGCGTCTCGTTCCTTGAAACCCTCGCTGTGCTCATGATTCTATTTTTGAACCACTCGCTTCGCTCATGGTTCAATCGTAGAACCATTCGCTAGCTCTGATTTCAATATGAGAACTCGCACCAAACAACAACTTTGTAGCCTTGCATAACAAATAACTGTTTCTTACCAGTAGGGTTCATCAATTAATTATTGTTTCAGTTGTGCGGTGTGCGAGCATTGCTTGCAGCCTCTCTCTGCTGATGATGTGGTGCTCCAGGAGGGATACAGCTACCACACAGGATGCTATAGGTGTTGTAAGTCATCTTGCTACTTTGTTACATAGAACTCTTATCAATCAATCAATTAACTGCTAAGTTGTTGTTTGGCGCGAGTTCTCATATTGAAACCCCAGCTAGCGAATGATTTCAAATATAGAATCATGAGCGTAGCGAGGGTTTCAAGGAACGAGACGCAAAATAACTTTGCTGCCGAGCGAAACACACAACTTTTCATCTCACTACAGCAAAGAAAATGGCAGATTTTGGCGAAAATGGCGTTTTGTTGTCTTCCCGCTTTTAATACCTTTTATTACCCGCCGTTTATCGCTTCTTCGAGCGTTGTGGCCTGCCCATTTCCACTTCATCTCACTGACTCGTCGAGCTATGTCGGTGACCCTTGTTCGACTGCTTATATATGTGTAAAATATTTTGGTGTTTATTTTTTTTTATACCAACATTTGTCGATTTAATTATTGTGTTTGACTAAACATTGAACGCTCACGGATTGAAGTACAATATCGCTAAAACTGAGATGATGATTTTTAGAGCTGGTAGGGGTCCGTCGGGGACTACTGTAGTTAAACTCAGCGGTTCTGCGGTTCGGGTTGTGCAGCAGTTTAAGTACTTAGGGCACATACTGACTGACGACCGGAAAGACGACACAGACATAGAGAGAGAGAGAAGGGCTCTCTCTATAAGGTGCAATATGCTCGCGCGTAGGTTTGGCAAGTGTAGCGACGCTGTGAAAGTAACGCTGTTTCAAGCGTACTGCCAGTGCTTCTACACTTGTCAACTCTGGACCAACTACCTGAGAAGGTCGATGAGCACCATCAGGGTGCAGTACAATGACGCGTTCCGCATCCTGATGGGGCTGCCGCGTTGGTGCAGCGCGTCGAGCATGTTCGCCGAGGCGAGGGTCCCTGACTTCTTCTGTATCATCAGGACACGTGTCGCGTCTTTCTGGGAGAGACTGCGAGCGACAGACAACGCCATTCTCCAGGCTGTGGTAGAGGGGGTGTCCAGTCCTATTTTTGGCTACTGGCTCTCCGTGCACCGGGATGCAAACCGGAAATGATGTAGATATAGACCTAAGACCTAGTCCTATAGACTAGACTAGTTTGTTTTTGTCTTCTTCTTTTTTTTATATTTTTATTTTATTATTTGTATTGTTTTATAATTTTTGGGTTTTTTATGCCTTTTTAATAAAATTTATTATTTATTATTATTATTATTAAATTAATGTATATTATTAAATATTATGTTTTATATTATGTTTTACGATAATCACATATTCTGTTCGGGTGTACCGACACTCTCTAAGCCAGGGATGGCGAACCATTGGCACTCGACACAATATTTTGGGCAAGTCACTGTCCACGAAATTCATTATGTACTACCGAAAAAAGTTTCAAGTAAATATACGAGTATAACTAGCGATCGCGTATTAAATATTTCATACACTTACATATGGAACATTGCAAAATCGTAAATCAAGAGTTTTGAGGTTATAGTGTTTATTATTATTTTCACTATAATCAGAAAGTCATTTGATGGTAGTCTATGACCTCATTAAACAAATCCATCCAGGACCATCCACGCCATGGGTCCTAATGTAACAATAAAATAGACTGTTCTGAAATTTTGTTGAAAACAGGAATATCTGTACCTAGTAGACTACCACGGGCACATGTACCAAAAATACTTAATGTATCAGTACATAAGTCAAATTTGGGTTTCAACTCTCCATTGTCTAGATCAGTTAGACTGTACAACGCTGTCTTCAAATTTTTAGATTTAGATATTAATCATGATAGTTTGTTAGATTTTAAGAAAAAAATTCAAAATTTCTATTTTAAATCCCAAGTTTAAAAACATAATTCTGTAATTATATATTTCCATTTTTGACTGTCATTCTTTTTAACGTTAATTTTTGTGTAAGCTGTGGATACCTATAATTAAGTTAACATTTTTAGTAATTTAGTTATGTAAGTTTGTATTTTGTAAGCATTTGGAATGTAACTTGTTGGTGTCTCTAAATAAATAAATAAATAAATAAATAAATGTATACAATAGACTACCTGTCGAGATAACAAAATGTACAAGTGCACTATGTTACAGACACAAGTTGAAACAATGGCTTGTCGAGCAGGCCTTTTATTCCTATAGGGATTTTTAGAATTTAAGAAATCCTATTCCTAATTCCTAATCCTAATTTATTAATAAATGAATCTTTTGAATAATGGCTCGTTGTTTCGTACAGGTTCGCCACCCTTGCTCTAAGCGAATGGACTATACAAGCAAATTCATTGAAAGGTTTATTGTATTGTTCAGACGTGTGCAGTGAGACCAACCTGATCGGCGCGGAGGTATTCAAGGGTGTCATTTTCTGTTCCGGATGTTCCCAGAGGATCTTCCAGGGATGCTCCACTGCGAGGCACAGCAAGGCCTTATCCACAAATAATAGGTAATTGCCATCATTTACATATTTATAACCTACACCGAAATATTCAAAGATGGTAAATAAAACCCTTTTCTATCAACTTCGAAGACGGGGTTCTAAGTTTTGTTACCATTTACGATCGGAGTGGGAACGTGTTTACCACTCTACCCTATTTCTTTATTGTAAACGAGTCTGGGATCCCAAGATAGCTTTAGAGTCCGTAGTAAATTTAAGCACCTTCAGTGGACGCGTGTCAAGTGTACCGCTGTAGATCCTGGATAAAGTAAAAAAAAAGGAATAACAGTGGGAGCGGAGACGAAGTAGGAATGTACGTTTTGTTTTTGTATATAGTTTACGCGATAACTCCACCAATTATAAATCGATTTTGATGATTTTTTGTGTGTTTAATAGATCATACTTTTCGGTGAAGGAAAACATCGTCAGGAAACCTGCGCAATTCTGAGAAGAAATTCAAAGGTGTGTGTGAAGTCTACCAATGCGCACTGGTCCCGCGTGGTGTACTATGTCCCATACACTCTGACTGAGACCTGCAGTGGAGACATATATAGGCTGTTGATGATGATGACTTTAGAGGTAGTCTCATATAAATTTTATTGAGGCTATCAGGCAAGCCAAGTCTTTGGCTAAATTCAATTTCACCTTAAGTCGCATTTTCTCAGTAACTAGTCCTATGTTGTTGTAGTATTGTATCCATAAAATAACGTATATTTAATTTTTATGTATTTATTATTATTATTATTATATATTATTTATATAAGTATACATATATGAGTTTATTCAAGTATTTAATTATGATCTATCAATATCTGTTACACCTCCACACAAAATATTGTGTCTTATTTCCTCTACCCAAAGGTTGTCTGGTAGAGATCGCTGTCAGCGATAACACCGCCTGTTGTACAATTTTAAGTTTAATGTTCTATTTTAAGTGTGTATTGTGTACTGTGTGTGTATTGTGTACAATAGAGTTATATTATATTGTATTGAAAATAATTTAACGCTTTCTCACTCTAAGGGTGAACAATTTAGAGGATGGATATTATAGGCAGTTGAATTCGGTTTCTCAGTTCTTGTTGAACGCTTTAATTATATTTTATAATGTCGCTATAAGTGTACACGTTCAGGCTGGGGCTCCTACTTTTCACGGAATGTGTCTTTTGTATCCCATATCTTGTACCGAAAATTTCACGAAATAAATTCTTTGAGCTTGATACATACGAGTATATTGGATAGAAGGGGAAGACAATATCGGAAATTATTGACGCACTGTTCTTCCAGGTCACGCAAGCGTACAGCTAGCTCGAAGTATCGAGAGGAACTGTCTGAGAATAGCTCTCATCTGGTGCGAGAGAAGGGCGTCATCGAGCTGGCGAGGCGACACATGGCTGACTCGGATTCTGACAGCGCGTTTATAAACAACAATTGGTAATATTTCTTGGTTAACCTGCATTTCAATCGGCATCGTAGAGATGGCGTAGAGGCATCGTAGAGATGGCGTAGAGGCATCGTAGAGATAGCGTAGAGGCATCGTAGAGATGGCGTAGAGGCATCGTAGAGATGGCGTAGAGGCATCGTAGAGATGGTAGAGGCATCGTAGAGCAAGCGTAGAGACAGAAGTGTCGCCGAGAGAGATACAGGGTAGGGTGTGATGAACATGCAAAACAAAAGATATATTTGAGAACAAAATGATTCATTTCAGATTATAAGTTTTCACAGAAATTTACCCTTATTTGTAGCTTACTTTAATGGATGAAAAACTATGTTATGTTACAGTCAAGTCAACGAGATGGTCACAGTGACGACGAAGCATCTGCAGGTTGGGAAGGAGGTCAAAGGTGATGCCAGTGAGTTCTGGGACCCCCCCTCGGAGTCCCTCCCTGCGAGTCTAACCACAGCGCAGCACAAGGCAGAATCAGGAGACTTAGAAGTGGTACGAAAAGAGTATCTCATTCAACACACAACCTAATCACGCCTATCGTATGCTCTTTTGATCGTACGTGAGGAATTTTATCCTCAAAGGCAAATTATACGTTGTTATTAAAAACAAATTTGTACGGACATGTTACAATGAGTAGTTTTAGTACCACGCCGATAGATGGCGCTTTGCGTTCAACCCGAGTTTCTAAATGGCGGTGTTGACATTTTACTGCGAGGTATCACTACTGTTGTACATTTTGGTAAAAACGATGTCTCAGTTCGCTCCTGAGTTGACCTACCTTGACATCGCGGGTTTAATCATGGAACAATATTTCACAGGTACATTTAATAAAACAAAATGCCCAAATTTTTTAATTCTAAGACAAGCGCGTTGATAGATTTCCTAGTTCAGAGTTTTTTGATCAGAGACTAGGTGCTAGATAAATATACATAACAAAAATGAGTACTGAACTATACCTCCACTGTGAATTGAACTCCTCCGGGTTGAAGGTCCTCTGGCATGATAGAGTATTGTGTGTGGATACAGGATTTGAGGTCTCATGAGGGGTTCTCGTTCTTCTCTTACTAACCTCAGAGAGTATGCATACATAATTAAGAATAAACCTCAATATCTCCGCGAATTTAAGAGGCGTTATGATTTGTATATCTTCATGTCCGCCTCCTTGGCGTAATGGCTAATTGTTGCATCCACAATCCGGTAGTCCTGGGTTCGATTCTCATACCTATGGGTACTCGGTTTGGTTGGTGGTAGGACATTTTCTATATCCGCCTGGCTACCACCATGTTACCTAAGTCTGCCGCCAGTGTTGTGTTCCTATATGAAAGGTAGTATTGCCAGCACCTCATTAAGTTGAGACTTCTGGGTGTGAATGCTTACAATCCTACGGCCTTATCACTTACCATCAGATAAGATGAAGGCCAAGTACAAATTCATCATACATTTTTTTTAATAAAATTTTCTTGCTTACAGAACAATAGATTCAACCGTGAGTAAACATGTTTTATTTAATATCGTTGCTTAAATTACTTGAATTCGCGCGATCTTCAGAAATGATCACACAGGACTACTAGTTAAATTTGGATAAAAAGTAGCTTATGTTATGTATAGACCTTCAACTACCCTTACACAAAACCATCAAATCATATATAGAGTAACACAGAAAAATATTTTTCTTAATTTCACCCCTGAGGGTGTAAAAAGTTATATCCAAAAATTTGACATAACGCCTTCATCCCGACATCTTCCTGGGAATATGTTATTTGATATTTAACAGTATGTTATATTTGACCGACCAATGTTTCTTGAGATAATTACATATATTTGACAAAAATCACTGATAAACATTTACGCTAGTTCGTAGGTAATTTTTTTTAAATATTTATTTTATTTAATTTAATTTATGGAACAAACAGTCATCAAATATACATGAAAACTAATATTATTATTAAATAGACCTAGAGTTTCAATACATTTACATATAAACTAAAAATAGCTGAGAAATTAAATTAAAAAGCAATCTAAACTTAAATTATAACTGAACTAAATTATGCATACATGTAAACTTTTTCTTAATTTATCCTTAAATCTATTTAACGAATATCTAAACATATGTAACTGAGTAAGGTGTTTATTATAATAATCAAGAGATCGCCTAAAGAAATGTACTAAATTGTTAACAATCTTATACATATATAGGATCTTCTAATTTTCAATGATGGTATTTGATGGCTTTTGGCTGCAATTTCATAACTGATGCTTGTACTTGACCCGCTTGTTTCAGGATCAGGGTTCCCTACCCAACTCACACAGAACCTGCTGAAACAAATGAACTGTCCAGTTGTAGAACGAAAGAAGAAGAAGTAAGAAGTGTTTATTACAAATCAGTTGCAACTAAATAACAACAATCGATCTAAATCAAATCAAGGAGATTTCGCTGACAAAAGTGACATACTAAATGTTTTTAGTTGATGATTTATGCTGGAGTTATACTCGCAGTAATTCGATGTCTTATTTCAGCTGTATAAAGACAGCTTTCTAAATATAGATTCATACACAATGCGTGTGTAATAATTTTCAGTCAGCCATGGTAGCTCAGTTGTGTAGAGCGTCAGTCATTGAACAATCGAGGTCTGCGTTCGATCCTGGCTCGTAACAATGAGTTGCAATTTACTCTTTGGAATTTAACGAATGATAAAAATCATTACCACTGTCTTTTCGGTGAAGGAAAACATCGTGAGGAAACCTGCACACTCCTGAGAAGAAATTCAAAGGTTTGTGTGAAGTCTACCAATGCGCACTGGTCCCGCGTGGTTTACTATGTCACATACACTCTCTGTAGGAGAGTAGGACTGAGACCCTGCAGTGGGGACGTATATGTATAGGTTGTTTATGTGATGTGAATAATTTTCAGGAAAGCAAAATCCACCGCAAAGCTGAAAAAAAAGCTGTATGGATCCAAACACAATGTAAGGCCAATTCGAAGTTGTAATCGCCCTCGTAGCTTTAATCAGACTTTAGCAGGTTAAGATAAGATAAACCTTTATTTGCAATAAATGTGGTACATTTCAGATGTTCAAGTAAATTATTCTAGATCACACATTTAGCCAATGTTTTGACATGCAAACAGTAATTAACAGTAATAATATCGAGCATTTAAATTATACAATTATATGATGTCAAGACACGTGCCTGATTGACATCTATACCTATGTCAATTAATATTAGTCAAATGTTATACATAATAAAATTATAGTCGTAAACCAAATTCAAAATTAAATCCCATCTATTTTGACTTTGCTAAAAAAATCCTTTACAGAATAAAAGTTGTTAAGAAGAAGCCACTCATGTAACGCCGTTTTGAATTTGTTAATAGGCTGCTCTTTTATCATTTGAGGTGTTTCAATATATAGCGATCTACACATCCAGTAGCAATTTTTTGGGAAGCATGTAGACTTCGGTCTTTCTTTACTTATAAGAAAGTACCTCGGATTTGTACCCTGCTTATAAAACTCATGGAATGGATGGTGAGGCGGGGTACGGTAGCTCGCGCAGCTGCAATCATGCAATATACTTTAAAAAAAGTCCTTTCGTTTATTGTCGTCGTGAAATGCCGCCCCCGCAATCACCGCCTCTGTGACTCAAAGCGGGCCGGCTGTCTCCGTACAGCCGCGGTTGAATCTGGAAAATTTGAAGACATCACAGTGTTTTCTGTCTCTACAGAAAATATTTTGTATAAAATTTTATGCTCCATCATTTGTACCCATATTGTGTCTGTGAAATTACTTGGCCTTCATCTCACCTGATGGTGTCGATAAGGCTGTTGGATGGAAAACGCTGGCACCTTTCATACCGAAACACAACAGTGCTATTAACACTTTTGTTTGGCGGCAGAATTAGGTAACATGGCGACAGCTAGACACGTGGATATAGAAAATGTCCTACCACCAACTAAACCGGGTACCGATAGATACCCCACTGTGAATTGAACCCGGGACCTCTGGATTGTCAGACCAAGCTAATTAGGCCACGCAGACGGTCAAGTCTCAAATAAATCCCTACTATATAATAATATTTATTTAATATTTATTTTATATTTATATTAATATTTAACTATGTAACTCTGTCTGTCTGTTACGCTTTCCCGCTTAAACCTCTCAATCAATTTTGATGAAATTTGTCACAGACAATCTTTAGACCCTGAGAAAGGACATAGGCTACATTTTAATGCGAAAAACAAAGTCCACGCGGGCGAAGCCGCGGGCAGAAGCTAGTTTCTTTATATATTTGACTGAATGAAAAAATTACCTGGAGCAGAGCCTTCATGGTGACTGTACAGCTGTCTCTCAGGGTGAGATGGCAGAAGACCCTTAAAACCCTTTTTAAGAGTTTGTTATGACGTAGTTCTCACGGGATATAACCTAAAGTCCACGCGGGCGAAGCCGCGGGCAGAAGCTAGTAAATTAATATTATACTTATTTTTCAGAAAGAAGCCAAATGTAGTGACCTCAGGATAGCAGGTAAAACTAATGTCTACTCGATATAAATACATTACTTTGTTGTTAAAATAAATAAATAAAATTTTCGCTCAGCGGGCTATGGTGCGGGCTATGCTCGGAGTCTCTCTGATGGACCGCATTCGGAACGAGGTGATCCGTCAGAGAACCAAAGTGACCGACATAGCTCACCGTATTAGCAAACTGAAGTGGCAGTGGGACGGCCATATTTGATAGTAGACGAGTCTTGGAATGGAGACCATGCCTAGGCAAACCCAGTGTAAAGATGACTTACGTAGGGTCTCCGTACGTGAATGGATGCAGAGAGCAGAGTACCGAATTGCGTGTCACACTCTGGGAGCTTTATTTCCAGCAGTGGACTGCCGCAGGGTAAATGGTGATAAATTTCGTTTCAATATTTCAGAGTTGGGCGAATCTACGGAAATAGCCAACATGGCCTTCAGGAAACCGTCAAACGAATTGTATTTCACCAACAAATTTAAGTGGGTAGAACAAATAAATATACAGGCATAGAGATTGATAGAGATAAGTTACAGTCTGTCTAGAGACAGTGCTGTGTAGAGAGAAAAGGGCAAGAGATAAATTTGAAACGAGGTGGCGAGGTGGAAAAGGCGTAGAGGCGGCGCAGAGGCAGCGTAGAGGCGGCGTAGAGACACCGTAGAGGTAGCGTAGAGGCAGAGTAGAGGTAGCGTAAAAGCAGCGTAGAGGCAGTGTAGAAACAGCGTAGAGGCAGTGTAGAAACAGCGTAGAGGCAGCGTAGAAGCAGCGTAGAGGTAGCGTAGAGGCAGAGTAGAGGTAGCTTAAAGGCAGCGTAGAGGCAGCGTAGAGGCAGTGTAGAGGCAGAGTAGAGGCAGCGTAGAGGCAGTGTAGAGGCAGCGTAGAGGCAGCGTAGAGGCAGCGTATAGGCAGCGTATAGGCAGCGTATAGGCAGCGTAGAGGCAGCGTAGAGGCAGCGTAGAGGCAGCGTAGAGGCAGCGTAGAGGCAGCGTAGAGGCAGCGTAGAGGCAGCGTAGAGGCGGCGTAGAAGAAGCGTAGAGGCGGCGTAGAGGTAGCGTAGAGGCGGCGTAGAGGTAGCGTAGAGAAACAAGGTAGAAATACGATGATAGAGTAGAAAAGGGAAAGTGGCGAAGTAAATAATGAAATCTGAATAATAATGTTTAGTACGCATATTGCAGAGGCGATGGCCAACAGAACGAGTCCAGTGATAGTATGAAATCAGATACACACACCGAGGTAGAAGTAAAGAGTGTCGACAAGATGAGTAAATCCGAGAGCCTGGCGCCGGCGAGGAAGATGTGAGTTTAGTAATCGAACAATCATTTTTGATAATTAACTTTTATTTTGTTAACTATAGTTTATATATATGAGTGGTCATGCCAAGCATTAAACTATGACTATGACAGATTTAAAGAAGAAATGAAGAACTTTTAAAATATACGTATTAAAATACGTAAAATGATGCTTTTTATTCGACGGGTATTTTTAAATCGTTGTTACCTCAGAACTTTTGACGAGGTGAACCGATTTGGATGATTCTTTTTTTATTTATTTGAAAGGTGCTTGCTGTGTGGTCCCATTTTAATTTGGTCCAGCTGACAACGGCACCCATGAGAAAACTATATAAATCTTAGATTTGCCTTAGTAAAAGTAGACTTTTAACGCAATTGGTTTCCAGTTCTTTTAGAACGCATTTACTTGTTATATATATGAAAACATAATTTTATTCCTTAAAAACAGTACAATACAGCATACAGGGCTGGAACCTCCTTTTAATTATACCTGTGCCTACGAGGCTGAATGTAGGGCTCACAATCCGGAGGCCGCGGGTTCGATTCCCAGTGGACCTATCGGTACTAGGTTTGGTTGGTGGTAGGGCATTTTCAATGTCCACCCGGCTAGCTACCATCATGTTACGTAAGTCTGCCGCCAAACAACAGTGTCAATAGCACTGTTGTGTTCCAGTGTGAAAGGTAGCAGAGCTAGTGTCTCGTTAGCTTGAGGCAACTGGGTGCGCACGCGCACCATCCAACGGCCTTATCGTCACTTACCATCAGGTGAGATGAAGGCCAATGGTAAACCCATCATGCATAAAAAAATCAATACTACAAAAAAAGGTAATAAAAGCAACAATGTGGGTTTTATGTGACTAAACAGATGACTATTTAGTAACAAACAGTGATGTTGTGGAGACCTTCGATAGTCTGTGG
Source organism: Carcina quercana (assembly GCA_910589575.2). NCBI lineage: Eukaryota > Metazoa > Arthropoda > Insecta > Lepidoptera > Depressariidae > Carcina > Carcina quercana. The sequence goes on along the minus strand of OU342455.1, from coordinate 5,384,837 downwards.
TTCGAGGCTGGTCTAGGGTTATCAGCTGATACATCGCGCACACACACCAAGCGACACATACCTTGACCGATGCGCCATCGCGCCGGTTCTAGTACAGAAATCGATTTCGTTCCAAAGGGAATAAATAGTTCACTCCAGCTGCACTCAACTCCAGCACAAATTGAGTTCACACAAGAACACAGGCTTTTGAGATAAACGACTGTTCGACACCAGATTACGTACGTCACACACTGATCGCCGCAAGCGCCACCTAGCGGCGGAATGCGAAACCAGCCGAAACAAGTGATATGTCTTTCTGGATGCCAAATTTTAGTTTGATATTTTGTGCCTTTGACGCGTCCTAAAGTAACAAACACACCAACTAACTTTCTTATATATATTTTCAGTAATTGGTTGGAGAATAGTATAAAGAATCTTATTAAGTTACCGTTCCAGTACTGTAAGTTGAATTTTTTGTATTTTTGTCGCTATAAATATTCAGTTTAGATTTATGTTTAGTTTGGAAATAAGAAATTTTCTTTCTTTCTTTTGATGAGACATTTGAATATTGTAATTAATTTTAATTTGTCATAACAATTTGTTTTCGCTAAGTTTTGAATTTAGCTACACAGGAAAATTTGTATGATAAATAACTTAGTATGGTTTATATGATACTTAATATTAGCTGTATTATATCAAAACTATCGTCCCGGCCCGGCTTCGCACGGGTGGACATATATTTTGGCATAAACGCAGAGTAAATGTAATCTTTCTAGATCATTACAGAAATTTTCAGAACTATCCAGAAGTTCTCATGTGAAGTTCACATGAGTTAGACAAGGACAGATGTATATTTTTCACATTTTTGTCACCCACTTCCACCCATCGCGACCAAACTCCCTTACTTTCATCAGGAGAACAAGGGGTATTCACTACCCCAACGGGAAGTTGATCGGAGTTGGTGGTGATAGAGAAAACCCTGTCTTAATGTACTAACATTAGCTTTATATATAAGATTATAAATATTTTAATTTTTATTGAAATCTAAATTACCGTATCCTTCTGGTAAGAAATGGAGCACCTATGTATCCAAGACCACAGCCCTGAGTCTACGATTTTTTCGAACTGGAGCAAAAATTTGATAGTGGCGTCCCCTCCCTTTAGTGTTTAAGAAAAACTGTTAAAACTGACAAGTGAGTAGCATTTCTTGTGACCATTTGTTAAAATAATAATCCTTTAATAAAGGAATGTATTCGGGACTTTTCTGAAAGTGCCGTGTGACAAAAAAAGGTACGTATTGTTAGAATTAGTCTGTAGGTGGAGCAATAAAAATTTACTGCACCGGAAGGTATCTAAGTGATCACTGATGTCTTATACGCGAGCGCCTAGACCGACCCGTCTCTTGAGCGTGTGAGCACCTTGCGTGACTTGGGAACTGTATTTGACCCTCAACTCACATTCAATCTCAACGTGGTTCAGACTTGCACAAAACCAAAAGTATTGAGTTTTTGATGAGGCAACGCAAGCAATTCCACCCTCCACTGGGAATCGAACCCGGTACCTCTGGATTGTAAATCCAATATTTAGGAGGCGTGTGTGTATTTTGACCAACAGTTAATAAAAAAATTATTTTCAGTTAAATCAAACTTTTGGGATCGAAGTTCAGTTATAAATGTTTTGGTGAATCCTGATGACTGCGAAGTTAAAAGGTAAAATACCATATATTAAGTCTGAAAGGAAAAACATACGCTTCAAATCTAGGAAACAATTCGTACGCTTTTTTAAAAATCATTGAAAAATCCAAAGATCAATTTAATAACTGAATTAGTATGTAACTTGAACAAAACAGTTTTTCGTAGCAAGTACAAAACGTCAAGTGTCATTTCAATAACGCCATTTTGATTTTTGTTTAACGGGATTCCGCTCCGAATGCTATCATACTAAATTTCTGCTGCCATAATCTTTTAAAATAGAACAGCTGGCTTTGATAAGTAATTACCTAAAAATATGAGATGAAATTATATTGTCGCGAAATGAATATCATTAATTTACAACTTTATAGTTGCGCAGCTAATGGTCTCTAGATGGCGCTTTGAATAGGAAGTTGTATGTTAATGATACTCATTTCGCGACATCACAATCTGATGTACTATTGTTAGATAGTTACTGCACATATCCAGCTATTATATTTTAAAAGATTATGGCAACAGAAATTTAGTATGAAACTTTTACTGAACGAATAAACTTAAAAAGGTGAATTTGCCGATAAAAGTTACGTACTAAATTTCTGTTACCATAATCTTTTAAAATATAATAGCTGGATTTGTGTAGTAACTATATAAAAATATAACATCAGATTGTGATGTCGCGAAATGAGTATCATTAACATACAACTTCACAGTGAATCACAATTTACATTCTAAACACTTTTCTCGATTATTGTTCAAAGCGCCATCTATGAACCATTAGCTGCGTAACTGCTATTGTAGCCGAAAAATGTGTATATTTAGGAATATATGTCAAATGTTGTTTAATAGTGAATAATATGAGGTTTTCAAATCCTAAAGTTAATGTTCTAAATTCAAATTAAATTTTATAGGTTTTTCTGATAATCCTTATAAAACAAACTTTCAAGGTGTTTCCATTGTTCTAATGAGAAGTATGTTTTTAACCGAGTTCAATAAAGGAGGATGTTATCAATTCGACAGGTATGTTTTTTATGTTTGTTACCTCATAACTTTTGACTGAGTGAACCGATTTGGATGATTCTGATTTTTATTTGAAAGCTGGTGCTTCTCGTGTAGTCCCATTCCAATTTGGTCCAGTTCTAACAACGGTATCCATGAGAAAACTATATAAATCTTAAATTTGCCTTAGTAAAAGTAGACTTTTAGGGCAATTGAAGTCGGTTTCCAGTTCTTTTTGAACGCATTTTCTTGTGTTAAAAAAAATTCGACAATATTTTAGCACTATGTTTTTCCTTTTCAGTCCCTTTGTATCAAGAATGAAGTCACTTTTCCGCGAGGAAATCCACGAGCATCAAAGTAACTTATTATTATTACTATTGTAGTAGTTTCTTCTGTGATTCTGAAAGTGATTGTTCATCACTCCACCTGATAAGTGCGATCTTCATCATCATCAACAGCCTATATACGTCCCCACTGCAGGTCTCAGGCCTACTCTCCTACAGAGAGTGTATGGGACATAGTACACCACGCGGGACCAGTGCGCATTGGTAGACTTCACACACACCTGTGAATTACTTCTCAGGAGTGTGTGTGTGTGAGTGTGTGTTTGTGGTTTTAATTTACTCTAGTTTCAGAGGGTGTAACCATGGCTTTGGCATAATCATAGTCCTTTGTGAGAAGTCAATTTGTAATTTTGTTTTTTACATTGGTTTTTACAGAGTGGATAGATATTTATTATAGTATTGATATAAATATAATATAATATAAATAAATCGTGTGATCTATAAGGGATATAATGTCCAAGACTGTTATTCAGACGATTGTCAAACCCTTAATGCAATGCAAACTGTTGCTTTCAGCTCGTGGTGTAATAAAATTATATTCAACCATCCAACGCCGAAGGTCGCCGTACAAGCTGGGATGGTAAGATGAACATTATACAATTAATATCAGAAAATCTACTTCGGAAACATATGTCGCAGTTGTATTGCATAATTAGCTGTTTTACAAAACGGAGCTATTTTGTAAAAGCGCTTCACAAAACTTAAGGTTGGGACCTAGAGATCCTACATTGTTATCAGTGCCAGTATCCCGTAGTGTTCTGTACGAAAGAAATTGTTTCTGCATGTCAATCAAGGTATACAATAGCCTGCCCAGAGAATTCAGAGAGATGCCAAAAACATTTTCGAAAAGAGTTATATAAGCGGCTGTCTGATAGATGTTTTTATAGTACGAGTATTAAAGAAATATCTAGATTTTGAGCAAAAAATGACATATAATTATTTTAGCATTTAATTTTCATATTGTATAACGTTGATACTAGACTTATTTATTGATCATATCCTGACGATTGTACACACTAAATTTTGCACGCTGCTGTGCAGCGAATCATGTGAAACCAAATTACTGTTATACTCGTATATAGCACCATCACCATAGAGAGAGAGACACAGCCAAGAAATACAGATATATATTCTTATGTTGGGTAGTGGGTACTTGGCCTTCATCTCATCTGATAATAAGTCACTCACATATTTTTAAATAATTTGTCAGCTTTATACATAAGTCTTTAGCTGTTCGTAAAAAATATTTTATATGGTAAGTGCAAGCCTCAATGTAATTAGGCGCTGGCTCTGCTACCTTTCATTCGCAACAGTGCTATTAACACTGCTGTTTGTCGGCAGACAGGTGTCTGGCAGCCAACCAAACCGAGTACTGATTGGTACCTCTACTGGGAATCGAACCTGGGACCTCCTGATTGTATTTCTAAGCGTGTAGCCATTATGCCACGGAGACGGGTATATAATAGCTTTAGGGAGACAAATAATTTTCGTCTATGTCTTGTATTTAATTTTTGGTTTTATTTTCTCAACAGGCTGCCTTTACCGAAAATCGAATACACAAGGGACAGGTAAGTTTCTGGTAGTCAAATCTCCCACGCAAAACATGGAATCCCTACTACTTTGCCTACCAACACTACAGCTGAGAAATTCTAGCACATAGGAGTATCATCATCAACAGCCTATATACGTACGTCCCCACTGCAGGTCTCAGTCCTGCTCTCCTACAGAGAGTGTATGGGACATAGTACACCACGCGGGACCAGTGCGCATTGGTAGACTTCACATGCCTGTTCAAGACATGCAGGTTTCCTCACGATGTTTTCCTTCACCGTTAAGCAATCGGATCATCATCATCAGCCGGGAAACGTCCACTGCTGGACATAGGCCTCCCTCATGGTACGCCACATCGACCGGTCCCGAGCCACCTGCATCCAGCGACTCCCCGCGACTCTAACCAGGTCGTCGGTCCATCTAGTAAGGGGACGGCCTGGTAGACGTTTCCCGGTACGTGGTCGCCACTCGAGAACCTTTACTCCCCACCGGTTATCGGTTCTTCGATTTCTTTCGATCGATCGATTCTTGCTTGCTTGCAAGACGAAAAGCAATCGGATGATGTACTTGAATTGAAAAACAACTCATAGGTACACGGCTGGATTCGAACCCGGAACCCTCAGATTGAGAGTCCCGCGCCTTATCCATTGTGCCACCGACGCTTCATGAGTGGTTCATAGCATAGCCCAAGTCTGAGACCTCGCGTCATTTAATGTAATCAAAACACACCTTTTAACCGCTACGATACTCAAGATCTAGACCTTTTTTAACTAAGGGGAATATTTAAAACCTACTCCTTAGAGGAAGTCGGGCTATGTGTGATTCTTACTCGCTAAGGCCATATCTGACAGCTGCGGATCTTCCAAAAGAACGCCTCCAATGCTCCCCACACTTGCCGGGCTTGTGTGCCATCCCTTTCACTCCCGTGGCGTGTACTTATAGCGAAACAGAGTTCACACCTTTTCCGCTGTCCTCTCCAAACCGATCGATAGGACAGCTAAAGACCCTACTCTGTTCGGTTCCTAGCCCTTTACTCCTTGAGCTAATACTGCCGTTTATCTTCGCCATCTTTCTGAACCATCACAGTTTCACAGAAAGAGTGGTTCCCCATATATGTTCCCTCTCCAGCATCACAGCTAAACAGTTGACAGAGAGAAATCTGTCCCTATAGTAAAATACACCAGACTATTCTGCCCTCCGCAGGCTTTACTACTTAAGGAAGACCAGATCCGACCACTTCTCATCTAGCTCCGTCTGCCGTCGCGGGAGGTCCAGCGTGTTTCAAGTGTACCCCAACCACGAGTGCAGCCAGTCGCTGCCGAACGCGCTTGCCCACCGCCCTCGCGCGCACGAGCGATTCGTGTGCGTCCAACGGTATCGACCACGTCACGCGATGCGCAAACGCAAGCAGTAAGTTTTTAAGAGGGTAGTAGTCAAACGTAGTCCAGTCATATTTTGAGTATTAAGCTATGAAAATCTATGAAATTTTCAAGACACAATCTAGAAACAAATATCTGTGTCGGTTGTGAGTCAGATTTTCGTTTAAATATATACTTCCAGAGTTACAGGGCGTCAAAGAATTGTATTTTACGGTAATAAAAAGCCCCAACTTTGAACCTGATTTACAAGAGTATGAATCAATTTAGAACAATTTGGAAAAACCACCGACATCTGAAATTTCATTAGTATACTGTATTAAAAAAATGGTTACATAATATACTGTATCCTTCAAATGATCCCTGGACTACGAAACATCCAAATAACGGGTGGATAACTTCGCGTAGTGTACGCTGTCTCACCGTACGCGCTCGGGTAGGATAGGGCTCGGATAGGGACAGCTACAAAACAATGCAAACTTGAACGCGGCCACGTGGTCTAACCAACATAGTCTCTTAAGCACTTTCTTTTTGTTGATACCACCTTCACCATTCAAATACTGTTGATATTCCTACACATCAAGCGTTTCGCTTCCGCATTTAGCATGCGTATCATAAATATGGAATGCAGTACCGATTGCCATGTCCCTTGAGAACTGCAACTTGAGAATCTTCAAACGAAGAGTAAATAGTCACCTTCTAGGCCAACGCGTATCGTCGACCTCATCGTCACTTAACGTCACTGTATACCAGCAACTTGTGGGTCAGATATACACAAAAGACTTCCTCGGTTTAGTACCGCATCAACTATGTTTGCGGAGGCGCGAACAGATGGTTTTAGCGCTATCCTAAGAAAGACAGCAGCGTCGCTGCTACGTAGAGTTAGAGGCAGCACTAACAGCGTTCTGAGGGTGATTGCTGGAAGATTCGATTGCCCACTGATGTGGCATCTTATTACAATAACCAAGTCTGTAGTAGAATATAAGTACTAACATAGATAATAGGATATTACTAACAAAAATGTATCATGGTTGTCTGAATATTTAATAAATCCCTACTCCCTACTAATATTATAAATGCGAAAGTAACTCTGTATGTCTGTTACGCTTTCCCGCTTATACCTCTCAACCGATTTTGATGAAATTTGGCACAGACAATCTTTAGACCCTGAGAAAGGACATAGGCTACTTTTAATGCGAAAAATAAAGTCCACGCGGGCGAAGCCGCGGGCAGAAGCTAGTAAAAAATAAATAAGAAAATTAACATCAGGTGAGATGAGGTACAGCGTATTAATAACTCCATTGAAAATTGTATCAACGTCGTACCGACATAGTAGAACTAGGTGCCTTAATTTGTTAACTTTACATTGTCTCGTTTGCTTGTGTTGCAGTGTGCGCAGATGCAGGCACTTCAGGAACTCGCATAGCTACCGATGCATGCGCGCGCATGTCATGAAGTTGGCCGGGCCTACTAAGAGCGAGTGAGTTATTTATGAAACTTAAAAAGTATCTAATTGATTATCAGAAGCAGTTCCCTCCCGGTCGCCGTGTTGTTCCAACATACCTGCAAGGTCTCTAACTGCCGCCACGTCACCTACACTGCACACTTGCTCAATACTTTCACTGTACATACAAACACACGTATCTATATGTTAACACGTCCGTATACACTTACACATACACTTCTTTTACACATATATTTAATGCCTTACATATGCCTTACATACTATATAGGGCTTATCTGAAATACTATAATGGCTACTGCCACAGCAGATGCTGAGATCAGTCCTTTTTGACGACACATTACAACACAATGCCTATGTACATCAATAATGTACTATTAGTAATTGTACGTAATGTATGTATTAATTCTATATTGTATTGTGTTGTGTGTGTTTTAGTTAAATAAATATTTTTCTGTTTCTGTTTTCTGTTATTTAAAATTAAAACAGTAAAATTAGTTAGGTCCAACTTCGACAAAGAGGTCAACGAAAGAATCCAACTCGGCTGGGCAGCGTTCGGGAAGTTACGGCATATCTTCTCGTCCAAAATACCTCAGCGTCTAAAGACAAAAGTCTTTAATCAGCGCGTGTTGCCAGTGATGACATACGGAACCGAAACGTGGTCCTTTACTGTGGGACGAATAAACAAGCTCAAAGTCACTCAGCGAGCAATGGAACGATGGAATGAGGAAATCCGTAGACGACCTAAGGTCACCGACATAGCTCGAAGAGTCAGTGAGCTGGAGTGGCAATTGACAGGCCACATCGCTCGAAGAACCAATAACCGATAGGGAGTAAGAGTTCACGAGTGACAACCAAGTACCGGGAATCGACTACAGGGCCGTCCCCCTACTAGGTTGACCGACGACCTGGTTAAGGTCGCGGGGAGTCTCTGAATGCAAGTGTCTCGGGACCGGTCGATGTGACGTACCAGGAAGGAGGCCTTTGTCCAGCAGTGGACGTTTCCTGGCTGATGATGATGAATACTAAAAACCAAGGTAGAGCGTCTTCGATGCTGGCTCCTACTAATGAGTTACAATTTGTTATTTGAAATTTATGTACGAATGATAAAAAATAATCACCCTTGACTTTTCGATGAAGGGAAACATCGTGAGGAAACCTGCACACTTCTGAGAAGAAATTCAAAGGTGTGTGTGAAGTCTACCAATGCGCACTGGTCCCGCGTGGTGTACTATGTCCCATACACTCTCTGTAGGAGAGTAGGACTGAGACCTGCAGTGGTGACATAGTATAGGATCACCCTGTGTCCCCATAGGTACTTACCTCTATATAACAAAACAAACTTTGTTTCAGGTTAATGTCTTACAGAGCGAAAATATTCGAACTGATCACTCCTAACTTCATCAAAACCATTCTCTCAGTAATCAGTAAGTAAAATCTAGATACATTTACCTATTTAACAAGGTGTAATATGCGTCGGTGGCGCAGTGGATAAAGCGCGGACTCTCAATCTTAGGGTACCGGGTTCGAATCCCAGCCGTGTACCAATGAGTTGTTTTTCAATTCAAATACATTATCCGATTGCTTAACGGTGAAGGAAAACATCGTGAGGAAACCTGCATGTCTTGAACAGGCATGTGAAGTCCGCCGATCCGCACTGGTGCCGCGTGGTGTACTATGTCCCATACACTCTCTATAGGAGAGTAGGCCTGAGACAAAGCAGTGGGGACATATATAGGCTGTTGATGATGATACTGAAGACGGATGTTCCGACATATCTATTACAGTCTGGTGAGGTGTCAAGCTAGTCTAGGGATGTGGTTCAAGAGCGACAGGTTATGCGAAAATGTAATCCCAAAATCAGTAATTTTAACCATTTATTTTCAGGGCCATCAATCAAGATGAGTCCAAGAAGTGTCAGCGACTTTAGGATGTATGTATAATTTAAATTATATCATTCTGTGAAATCTAGATGTCTGGAAATTATTTTCTAATGTCACAAGAATAGGACACGATTTGGTGACCATTTTAATAATGCTTAATACTCGTACCAACTTGAAAAATCGTTTTGAAATAAAATTCTACTCGTATTAAAATGACACACAAGAATATTGTCAAATATTTTACAAAAAAATTCTATAAAAGTGTAATATAAAAAGTGTAAAACATTCAGAAAATTTAATAAAAGCACATGTCAAAAGAATCTGTCATTGTTTTTGTAAATATTAAATTATCGTACACACTTCCGCTAAACAATATTTACGTAATACAAAAAAATTTTTGTTATTAATTCTCCTACTAGTTCTATACAAAAAAATCAAGTCATTCAGACTCTCATTCAGGGCTCCGAACATATTATAAACGGAACCATTATACAGTCTCACTTCTGGCGTCTGTCCGTCCGTCTATCACAGCTGATTATCTCAAGAAATTCTGCTAGAGCTAATTTATCGACTAGAAATTTTAATTGGGTATGGCAAATGGTGACCCTCAGGTGTAATAAATAATTAATACAATATGTTTATTTAAAATGTCGCCAAATTATCTCCAAGTGGAATCGCTATGAAAGGTCTACGTTTGCACATCCTAAAACAGATTTTTATTATTTTCTTTGCTGTAGTTTTCGAGTTATCATGAAAAATTAACGTTATCCCTCTCCTAATGCTTCCATACTAAATTTCTGTTGCCACAATCTTTTAAAATAGAATAGCTGGCTTTGATAAGTAATTACCTAAAAATAGGAGACGAAATTAGTGTCGCGAAATAAATATCATTAGTTTACAACTGTATAGTTAGCTACAATAGCAGTTACGCAGCTAATGGTTCATAGATGGCGCTTTGAACAATAATCGAGAAAAAAAGTGTTTAAAATGAAAATTGTGATTCACTGTGAAGTTGTATGTTAATGGTACTCATTTCGCGACATCACAATCTGATGTACTATTTTTAACCGGCTTCAAAAAAGGATGAGGTTATCAATTCGACGGGAATGTTTTTTTAAATGTTTGTTACCTCATAACTTTTGACTGGATGAACCGATTTGGATGATTCTTTTTTTTTTAAAGGTGGTGCTTCCCGTGTGGTCCCATTTCAATTTGGTCCAGTTCTAACAACGGCATCCATGAGAAAACTATATAAATCTTAAATTTGCCTTAGTAAATGTAGACTTTTAGGGCAATTGAAGTCGGTTTCCTGTTCTTTTTGAACGCATTTATTTTTAAGATAGTTACTGCACAAATCCAGCTATTACATTTTAAAAGATTATGTCAACAGAAATTTAGTATGAAACTTTGATGGAGATGGATCGCCTTTATGTAAAAATACCATTCCTTCTATATCTACTAGTTTTCAAAAATTGAATTATTACATAATTATATTATATTAAATAAATTATCGAAGAACCGATAACCGGTGGGGAGTAAAGGTTCTCGAGTGGCGACCACGTACCGGGAAACGTCTACCAGGCCGTCCCCGCACTAGATGGACCGACGACCTGGTTAGAGTCGCAGGGAGTCGCCGGATGCAGGTGGCTCGGGACCGGTCGATGTGACGTACCATGAGGGAGGCCTATGTCCAGCAGTGGACGTTTCCCGGCTGATGATGATGATGAAATAAATTATATAAATTATTTTTGTGTAAAAATGAACATTGTTATTCAGCTATTATTTTTAGGTAATTACTTTTGTATTGATAATGACTCCTGTTTGAAAACATTATGGCAAAAGAAATTTCGTATAAAACTTTTATCGTCGAAATCACCGTATTTTACTCAGATTGTAAGACTCAGCGCGAACGCTGACGCTCGGGATGAAATTCAAAACAATAGCTATATTATGTGACAATAGTCTACTATAACTTCTCGTCCTCGCTGCTGTAATCTGTATCCTTTCTCCCGCGACACTTGGCGAAATATCCCTTCCTCCAAAGCAATACTATCACCAGTACCAGCGGAAACGTCACGAATATACCTGAAAAACAAGGAAGGGTGATTTTACAGTGACTTGTGTCGATGGTTGGGGCCACGGCCATTTTGAATTGAATGCAACCAATAGGGGAGATGTCGTCACAAAAAGGTATCTATAAATTTAACAGAAATAAATACGCGTCGGTGGCGCATTGGATAAGGCGCGGACTTTCAATCTGAGGGTTCCGGGTTCGAATCCAGCCGTGTATCTATGAGTTGTTTTTCAATTCAAGTACATTATCCGATTGCTTAACGGTGAAGGAAAACATCGTGAAGAAACCTGCACACTTCTGAGAAGAAATTCAAAGGTGTGTGTGAAGTCTACCAATGCGCACTGGACCCGCGTGGTGTACTTATGTCCCATACACTCTCTATGGGAGAGTAGGCCTGAACCCCTGTAGTGGGGACGTATATAGGCTGTTGATGATTGATGATGATGTTTAATCTGCCTCTGCCCCCATGGCTTACGTCCAGAAGCGGACGTTTCCCAGCCGATATCAATGATAGGTATCTCCCAAAATAAAAGTTAATTTTAAATATTACAGCTGAAACGATTCTTATACTGAACGGCTTTTTAGGTTTCTAACTGTCAAAATTTACCAATCATGATGCCCAGCAAGATGGCCATGTCAGGGCCCTCAACGTCGAGCATCTTCTCCACGCTGGGGCACGTCAGCAGCTTGTTCTGGGTGTGCAGCTGGTAGAACGATAGCCCACGCATTTCAGCTGGTTTCTTGCAGCTGGAAAAATAAATAGTTTAATTACAATCTAGGAAGAAATTAAAGGGTTAAAATAGATCTAAAGATTCAGCTTATCGCCCATGAAGATTATAGCTTACATCCTCTAATTTTCTACCATGAGAGGTGGAATTTTTTCTTCAAATTTCACCGTTGAGATATAGCTTTTTATTAAATAGAATCATTTCTCAATCAACACTCAATCTCAAAGTGGTGATCCGAAATGAGAAAATCCTTAGACGAACTAAGGTCATCTGCAGTGTCAACTGTCAGACCACATGTATCAATTGAAGAACCGATGTAAGAGTTATCGAGTGGCGGACATATACCGGAAAACGTGTAGGGAGACTCGGACTGTAATCCGGAGGTCCCGGGATATATTCCCAGTCTGAGTACCTATCTGTATTCGATTTGGATTGTGATAGAGAATTTTCTACGTCCGCCTGATTAGCTGCTGACGAAAAAGAGCAGTGTTAATAGCACTCTTGTGATCCGGTATGAAAAGTAGCAGAGACATCTCCTCATCACTTACCATCAGGTAAGATGAACGCAATGCAAGCCCATCATTCCAACAAAAAAAGGCTAGGGTAATTGAAATTGACATTTTTTATTGTAAACTATAGGTAACATAGGTCTTATGATATTTAGAAGTATCACTATAGTTTGCCGGCACGGCACACAATATTTTATTAACTATTCTAAAAAATTTAAACTACATACAAGACATTATAATTCTAAAAACATATGCGTTACACGGTCAACAGTTAAAATATTCATAAAAAGAATATAATGTACTAAATACAAAAAAAAGTATCACATGCTTGTATGTTAAAAGGGAGCTTGTTATATACTCGTATTAAACATACTTTTTTGATATAGCGCTGAATTACATGATAGAGTCTGTTTGAATTAAATCTGTCCGTTTAAAGTGGGTCAAAATCGAGTCCAAAGGAGTCTATTACATACAAACAAACAGGTGAAGTTAATAAAAGCGTGTTAAGAGGCTATGTTGGTAAGACCACGTGGCCACGTTCAAGGTTGCATTGTTTTGTAGCTGTCCCTCCGAGCCCTATCCTACCCGAGCGCGTACGGTGAGACAGCATACACTACGCGAAGTTATCCACCCGTTATTTGGATTTTTCGTAGTCCAGGGATCATTTGAAGAATACAGTATATTATGTAACCATTTTTTTAATACAGTATACTAATGAAATTCCAGATGTCGGTGGTTTTTCCAAATTGTTCTAAATTGATTCATACTCTTGTAAAACAGGTTCAAAGTTGGGGCTTTTTATTACCGAAAAATACAATACTTCGACGCCCTGTAAATCTGGAAGTATATATTTAAACGAAAATCTGACTCACCACCGACACAAATATTTGTTTTTAGATTGTGTCTTGAAAATTTCATAGATTTTCATAGCTTAATACTCAAAATATGACTGGACTACGTTTGTATGGGCGCTTTGACAACAGCATACCCTCTTAAAAAAGGTAATGATGACTCACTGCATATTAGTTGCGCTGTCGTTGATCAAGGGAGTGAGTACGTCAACCATCCACTGGTTGCTGCAGTCACAGTTGTACGGGTTGTTGCTGAAGTCAGTGTCTTCTAGCAGGTCCCAGCGCTCCAGGAAGTGCGAGTTTATCTCGGAAATGTTGTTGTTGTTCAGGTGAAGCTGCAAATTGAATTACTGTGAACTGAGAAACCGAATTCGAAAATCAGTTTCTACAGCATTCATCCCCTAAAATGTCCACTGTCCATCGAATCTGGGTATATATTTAGTATTTGTTGATTTTCTCAAAAAGTGCTGAATCGATTTCGATAAAATTTACACAGAACTACCTCTGAAGTATGTTCTATCAAACAAAAATAGAATCATCAAAATCGATCCATAATTGTCGGAGTTATCGAGTAACATAAAAAAAAATTCAATCGAATTGAGAATGTTCTGTTTTGAAGTCAGTCGAGCTATTTCTCTTTTTATGTATGATGGGGTTGTATTTAGCCTTCATCTCGCCTGATGGTAAGCGACTCAAGCTGATGAGGTACTGGCTCTGCTACCGTACATACCGGAACACAATAGTGCTATTAACGCTTTTTTTTTTGGTGGCAGACAGACAGGTAATATGATGGTAGCTAGCCAAGGCGCACATAAAAATGCCTTACCTCCAACCAAAGCAAGTACAATCGAGTACAAAAATATGTATCCACTTTTGTACCATGTCACATTCACCGTTTCTTGTTCCTATACAGTCATCATCAACAGCCTATATACGTCCCCACTGCAGGGTCTCAGTCCTACTCTCCTACAGAGAGTGTATGGGACATAGTACACCACGCGGGACCAGTGCGGATCGGCGGACTTCACATGCCTGTTCAAGACATGCAGGTTTCCTCACGATGTTTTCCTTCGCCGTTAAGCAATCGGATAATGTACTTGAATTGAAAAACAACTCATAGGTACATGCTGGATTCGAACCCGGAACCCTCAGATTGAGAGTCCGCTCCTTATCCACTGCGCCACCGACGCTATACAGTGTGTTGAGGGAAATGTCAAGTAAAAAGAAATAGGATATGGTAAAAAAGTGTATACATCTTTTTGTACTCGAGTGTACCGATAAGTAATTGAACCCGGGATCCTGGATGGCCAGTCCATGATTTTACCCATTAGGCCACTGCGGCGGTTATTCTTTTGATGTCTTTGAGAATTTATTACGATTATTCACGTTATCCCTCTCCTGATTCTTCCATACTAAATTTCTGTTGCCATAATCTTTTACAATAGAATAGCTGGCTTTGATAAGTAAAAATAGGAGATGAAATTATAGTGTCGCGAAATAAATATCATTAATTTACAACTTTATAGTTAGCTACAATAGCAGTTACGCAGCTAATGGTTCATAGATTGCGCTTTGAAGAATAATCGAAAGTGTATAAAATGAAAATTGTGATTCACTGTGAAGTTGTATGTTAATGATACTCATTTCGCGACATCACAATCTGATGTACTATTTTTAGATAGTTACTACACAAATCCAGCTGTTATATTTTAAAAGATTATGGCAACAGAAATTTAGTATGAAACTTTGATGGAGGTGGATTGTGTTAAACTTACTTTTTTAATCATCGGATATCTGTCCTGCTCATGATCATCCAGCCAATGTAAGAACCCAGGGTCGATCGTGGTCAACCTTGGATTGAAGGTGATGTACAGGGTGACCAGGTTCTCTAGACCTCCCAGGGCACCAGCTCCGATAGACTGCAACTTACTGAGTCGAGATAGATGGAGCTCTTGTAGACTGGTCAGGTTCGTGATGGCACTGAAAATTATATTAAATTTTATTTCAATGAAGTCAATCAGTGTTCACACGTAAAATAATCTGCCATGGTAGCTCAGTTGGGCGTCAAGTCCTTGAACAATCGAGGTCTGCGTTCGATCCTGGCTCGTACCAATGAGTTACAATTTGTTATTTATGTACGAATGATACAAATCATTACCATTGGTTTTTCTGTGAAGGAAAACATCGTTAGGAAACCTGCACACGCCTGAGAAGAAATTCAAAGGTGTGTGTGAAGTCTACCAATGCGCACTGGTCCCGCGTGGTGTACTATGTCCCATACACTCTCTGTAGGAGAGTAGGCCTGAGCTCCTGCAGTGGGGACGTATATAGGCTGTTGATGATGACACAAAATAGTTATAGATTAAAGATATAAGACAGACTTAGTCTCCACAGATACATCTACAATAAATTGTGTATTGACTCTTGTAAGAGCTAAAGCCAGCAAATATTGTTACGAGCTTTCGAGGTTCGTAGATTGAAGAGAAGCACGAGTCCAAAGTTCCGGAGTTTATTAGTCTCCGTGACAATATCAAACAGACAGTGGACTCATGATGTCGATTATGATGAAAGCCCCCGTGGCCTAATGGCTAAATTTGACTTATAATCCCGAGGTCGCGGGTTCGATTCCTAGTGGATACCTATCGGTACTTTGTTTGGTTGGTGATAGCATTTTTAATGTCCGCCTGGCTAGCTACCACCTTTTTTACAGAATATAGATCACCGCTTGTCCACGATCTCACCTGATGGTAAGCGATGATGTGGCCTACGATGGTGCGCGTTGGTCTAGAAGGTGCCTGTTCACCCTCGAATACACCCAAGTTATAGTTTGCAGGGAATACAGACGCCGGCAGCGCGTTCCTCTCCCTGGCTGTACGCATGATAAAATTAGAAGCAAAGCGCTTAGTGCGAGCCATAGGAATGTCAACGACGTATTGGTGGAGCCCTGCTGTTCGTCTGTTGGATCGATACTTAAATGGCGATGGCGGAATCAACATGAACAGCTCTTGCGCGCACTCTCCAAAATGTAACCTATAGAATATATGCTTTGGAGTTGACCTTGTTACTTTGCACTGCTGCCAAACAGCAGTGCTAATCACACACCATCGTCACTTACCATCAGGTGAGATGAAGGCCAAGTGCAAACCCATCATGTATATAATAAAATAAAAGAGTAAAATAGTTTTGAATTTCTCACGTCTTCTCATCCAGGTTGGTGAAGGAATTCTTGTCTAATTTCAAGTAGATAAGGTTAGTGGCTTCATTGAGAACGGCTGGGACGGTCGTGAACCGGTTGTCGCTGAGAGTCAAGCGTGTGATTCTTCTCTGGCGACGGAATAGACC
The DNA here is from genome assembly GCA_910589575.2 of Carcina quercana. Taxonomy (NCBI): domain Eukaryota; kingdom Metazoa; phylum Arthropoda; class Insecta; order Lepidoptera; family Depressariidae; genus Carcina; species Carcina quercana. Next base: position 5,368,051 of record OU342455.1, on the reverse strand, counting down.
GTCTGGGAGAGTCTCCAACTCACACCCGGATAGTCGCAGCTCCTGAAATAAATAAATAATCTAGTAGTAGTAGTTTAATTCTCCCGAATGGGAACGCAATGGAACAAAGCCATACAGCCTACTCTGAATATATCTCTTCTTTCTCATTTTCTTCTGCAGTTTTCTCAAGAAAATGTATAATGTGTACATTTTATCGCTTTTTTGACGATTCTTGACGAGAACTTCTAAGGCCAGCCTTGGTTTCAACATTATTCGAAAGAATCCATATGCCGAATGTACTCGACATGGTAAACTCTTCCGATCGCGTCGAAACCCTCGCAATTTTGCGTAATTGATACTATAACACCGTCCGTGACACTTTTGCACTATATCACACCATTATAACACAAAAAACACACTATTATTAACGAATTACTAAAATTACAATGAACCACCATTTTTCAAGTTGGCGCCAAGTATCTAAATAATCTAGTATGTACAACATTTGGTTTTTTAGTGACACAGAGCACACATTGAGGCGAATTTCGTCATCATCATTCGTTCTTTTCTGGGGGAAGATTTTGAATGTTTTGGCGTGACCGGCCGTCAACTTTTTTTTTTCAAGTCATCAGCTAATGTTTATCGATAGAGGACAATTGTATGAACAAAAATCTAATGAAACAAAGTGTTCTAAATCGTCGCGTGTCCCAGATATTACCAAGTAAAAATGGACGTAATAAGTACTACAAACCTGATTTAAAATGAACTTCGCTTGTTTTTTGCGCATCGATTTGTCCGTATATACAATACACAATTCACAACAACAACAAATTTAGTTTTATTTGTTCTAATAGCGGCAACAGAAATACACATTCAGTGGCCAATTCCTGTGGTCATTCAGGCCAAGGCCTGGTCTTGTACACTTATAATTTTAAAAGGCCATTATCAAATAAAAGTGATTTAGTTACCATTTTTGTATATTTTGTTTCAGTTTATTTGTACAAAAACATATAAAACGCACGAAGCAGGTACGTACCGGTAGGACTTGACGTTGAAAACAAAGATGGCGTCAATAAAATGACATTTGACGCTGTCACTTAGTACAAGAAGAATGATTTGTACAATTAAAATAAATGCAAAAATGTAATTCTAGTATTTTTCTATACATATTTAGATTATTACTTGATTTTTTAAATAGTGTACAAGTGCAGGCCGAATTTGAAACATCTATTCTGTTTACCTGTTACTGATCATCAGATACAGCCTACACTAGGAGCTATATAAGTTGATTAACTGAAAATTACTCCCGGGGGAATGTTTCAGGAGCAATAGACGGATAAATCGACATGTTTTTTCACTCACCTCCAGCTTTGTGAGTTGTGACAGCGACGCCATGGTCACTTGATCAATGAATGCCAGCGGGTTCCCGCTCAGATCCAGGGATGTCATCCCGATCATTGATATGAAGATGTCGGAGGGCAGGGAGTGGATGTCGTTGTATGCCAGAGACAGGTACCGCATCTTGAAGAACAGCTGTGGTCTCTGCCCGGGGACCATGCGACTCTGTACACAGATTTTTTATGTCATTTAATCATAGGCAAAATTTATTTCATCTGGATCAGAGAGATTTAAATATAGTAATAGGTTATAGAGCGGTCATTGGGAAACGTTTCATATAAACATTTTGATCTCAAAAGTCAACGGTATGTCAAATGTCTTGTACGGCCGCGTGACGTGATGTGACACTAGATTGAGTAACTTATTACCAATTGGTAATAAGTTTAGGATCAAAATGTTTGTTTGCTTTGTCCGGTCTATTAATATTAAATGTCTTTGATCTGGATACAGATTCAATTTTATTTATTTTAGAGACAAACCTAACCTACAAATGTAATTTAAAATATGTATCTGTATTTGACATGTGAATATTTAGACATTAAACGAATTTCAGTCTTTTAGAGACGCCAAAAAGTTACATTCTTAATACATACACAAAGACATTTAATATTAATAGACCGGACAAAGCAAACAAACATTTTGATCCTAAACTTATTACCAATTGGTAATAAGTTACTCAATCTAGTGTCACATCACGTCACGCGGCCGTACAAGACATTTGACATACCATTGACTTTTGAGATCAAAATGTTTATATGAAACGTTTCCCAATGACCGCTCTATAACCTATTACTGTATTTAAATCTCTCTGTACGTACACAAGTAAATGCGTTCAAAAAGAACTGACAACCGCCTTCAATTGCCCTAAAAGTTTTTACTAAGGCAAGTTTAAGATTTATATAGTTTTCTCATGGATGCCGTTGTCAGAACTGGACCAAATTGAAATGGGACCACACAAGAACCACCACCTTTCAAATAAAAAAAGAATCATCCAAATCGGTTCACCCAGTCAAAAGTTCTGAGGTAACAAACATTTTAAAAAAAGCAAAAAAAACATACCAGTCGAATTGATAACCTCCTCCTTATTTGAAGTCGGTTAATAATACAAACATACATAACGTATTACTTAATCATAGGTATCCAGGCTTACACAAAATTCACATTAAAAAGAAGGACAATCAAAATAGAAATATACACTTTTCTTTTAATATGGGATATCAAATAGTAATGTTAAATCTTTTTCTTAAAATCTTTCAAACTATCATGATTAACGTTATCCCCCTCCTAATGCTTCCATACTAAATTTCTGTTGCCATAATCTTTTAAAATAGAACAGCTGGCTTTGATAAGTAATTACATAAAAACAGGAGATGAAATTATAGTGTCGCGAAATGAATATCATTAATGTACAACTTCACAGTTAGCTACAATAGCAGTTACGCAGCTAACGGTTCATAGATGGCGCTTTGAACAATAATCGAAAAAAGACGAATTGCGAACGGGACAAAACCTTTTTTTTTCTTCTATACAAAATATTCTATAAAAATTACATGTAAAGTTATCGACTGATTGACGGTTCTTTTTACACGTCATATCATGACAGTTCAATACACCTGATCCTTTGTCAAGTTAATTTGGACGCAATACATTGCTGCTCGGTCGTATTTCTAAAAATGATTATCTCTTTATTAATTAAGCTATTTAACAAAATTGCTTTCACATATGATTTGTACGGTCGTAAACTATATCCGGATAAATTATACATCCGTATGATATATACATGCTGTATACAACGTGTACAAAAAAGGAGTGATAATACTTAAAGGTGTGTATATATCCCTTGTATAGAATACACCGTGAAAGTAGCAGCTTTGTAAAGGTTAGTTTAAATTTTTTATACATTTTTATTTCATAGGTGTAACGTCGTAATTTTTGACAACCCTAAATGTTTGTTTACCAACGCGAGCACTGGGGTCAATGATCGCAGACCTTATCTTTGGTTTTAGGGGTTATTGACACATGTAGAACTAGGATAGGGATGAAATTCAAAAATTTTAGTCAATATTTTAAATTCGCTTTTCTCCATATTCGTACGGTTTACAGATGTCTACTACCGCTCCAAAGGTAAAACCTTACCTAACATATACCGCACTTAAGTTTTATCACTCATTTTTTGTACACGTTGTATAGGTCCCTGGCGTGTATGTATATACTTACACCGAATACTCTCATTGTCAGCGATGCCGTAGACAGCTTGTTTCTGCTCAAATCCAAGCTGACCAGCTCCACCAAGTTAGCAAAAGCGTCCTCTTCTATATACTCTATGTCGCAGTTGGATAGGTTGAGGCTTTGTATGGGCAGAGAGGATATTATCTTGACGGACCCTATAGCGTTGCCTGACAGGTCCACAGAGGATATGTTCAATGGTAACAGACCTGAAAACAGAAAGAACAACGTCTTATATTACATACAGGCGTATTCTCCGTAATTTTGTCTGCATACTCTTCAAAAACCGGCCAAGTTCGAGTTCAACTCGTGCATAAAGGGTTTCGCACCAACGTTAAATTTTTGTTTTGATCATTATACATCAATTGTTTTAAGAGGGTATGCTGGTGTCAAAGCCCCCATACAAACGTAGTCCAGTCATATTTTGAGTATTAAGCTATGAAAATCTATGAAATTGTCAAGACACAATCTAGAAACAAATATCTGTGTCGGTGGTGAGTCAGATTTTCGTTTAAACATATACTTCCAGAGTTACAGGGCGTCAAAGAATTGTATTTTACGGTAATAAAAAGCCCCAACTTTGAACCTGATTTACAAGAGTATGAATCAATTTAGAACAATTTGGAAAAACCACCGACATCTGAAGTTTCATTAGTATACTGTATTGAAAAAATGTCTACATAATATACTGTATCCTTCAAATGATCACTGGACTACGAAACATCCAAATAACGGGTGGATAACTTCGCGTAGTGTATGCTGTCTCACCGTACGCGCTCGGGTAGGGTAGGGACAGCTACAAAACAATGCAACCTTGAACGCGGCCACGTGGTCTAAACAACATAGCCTCTTAATTGAATAGTTAAATCACTAAGTATACCGTTAAAATCTAACAAACACATCCCCTGTATGACACCCATTTAAATGTTTAAATATTATTTTATTTTACTTCATTTTTACGAGAAACACGTTCCTAGTATTTGTTGTTATAGTGGCAACAGAAATACACATTCTGTGAAAATTTTATTACAGATGATGAGATACATCCCGCTGAGAGACGGATGGACAGCGGAGTCTTAATTTTAGGGTCCCTAAAAATTAACTTACCATTCCAATCGCCCCCAGTGAAGGGGGTTCTAATCCCCGCCCCCCTGCAGTCCACTTCAGCTTGTGCGCACGCGCAGCTCGCACATATGACGTCAGTTGCAGGCTCTGAGTCCACGGCAAGCACCTCCGCGTTGAAGATCCCTATTTCTGGTTTCATCATTTCTGGTGGGACTGCGTTCGAGCCAGTTTCTGTTTCTGAAGCTAGTGATAAAGAAAAAATTAAAACCACAACGAGTTTACAAACTCTGTCGTTAACTCAAGTCTGCGTGGCAGTCAGAAATTATCCAAAAGGAAGACTTTTCCAGGATGAAAAATAGCCAATGTCCTTACCCGTGCCAAAAGCTACGAGCTAGACAATTTTTATCACGATTGGTTGTGCCAACAAACATTTCTCACGTGATGGTAAGTGACGATGAGGTCGACGATGTTGCGTGTTGGTCTAGAAGGTGACTATATACTCTTCGTTTGAAGATTCTCAAGTTGTAGTTTTCGTCGAACACGGAAGTCGGTAGTGCATTCCATATTTTTGCTGTACGCACGATAAATGTGAAAGCGAAACGCTTGGTGCGAGCTGCAGGAATACCGACTGTACGAGAAACCGTGTTACGTGTTTATAATTTGTGCACTGCTGTCATGATGTGATGATGATGTGTCATGTCATTAGGGTGGTAAATTTTTCCAAAGGCGTGATTTTTATATGACTTTGTTTTCCCCTCGAGTCTCCGTAGCATACAAGATAGTCGCATACAAAACGACCACTAAAGTCCCGACTAAAATACTAGTATATTTTATACCACTTAGACTCGAAAGGCAAACAAAATCAGCAAAAGTTTAACATTTTCTTTTTGACTTACAAAATTAAACACCCTAGCGAATATTTCACAAATTATTACGTTGGTCGCCTTCTACGAGATGCAATGGGGTGATATAGTAAAGCCGTGACCACACGGTACATAGAGCTTGTGTTGATTAGATTTTGTACTCACCAACTTCATCCTGGCCGTAACTTAATCTTAATAACACTGTCACTACTAGAAACACACTAATATACATAATTTAAATACAATTTTCAATACAAAATACGTTAGCAGCGTTTGCGAAGCCAAGGGCACTGGTTTTGTATCTTAAATATAAAATTTGATAAAATCTACGCAGGCCGCGCTGAGACTAGTGTTTAAGTGCAGACAGCGCTGTAATTTTATTGTTATTTGAAATGGTTACCTCAAAAATGTTGGTTGGTTTAGGGGTACCCTGCTACATAAGAAATAATGACCTCCATCGGGACCTAAAATAGATCTAGTAACCAGAGTAGTCCAAAAGTACGCCGAAGCTCACGAGCAGAGGATTCACAAACATGTAAATGTCGAGGACATCCAACTCCACGACGGTACGATAGTTAGGAGGTTCAAAAGGTCAAAACCTTGGACATAGGCCTCCTTCATGGTACGCTACATCGACCGGTCCCGAGCCACCTGCACCCAGCGACTCCCTGCGACTCTAACCAGGTCATCGGTCCATCTAGTAGGGAGACGGCCTGGTAGACGTTTCCCGATACGTGGTCGCCACTCGAACCTTTTCTCTCAACCGTTTATCGATTCTTCAAGCAATGTGGCCTGCCCATTGCCACATCAGCTTACTGACTCGCCGAGCTATGTCGGTAAAACCTTTTGAAGCTAGTGGAACTAAGTGAATTAAAAATGTCCTTTCCCGAACCTTCAAGTATCCCCATACAAAAACTCAAGTCATGACAACCCTCATTACGACAAACTCACTTTCATATTTATAATATTAGGAGGGATGACGTTTGAAAATTACAGTGTTCGAAATATATATTTTATATCTACTAAGCTGTCTGTTCCGTTCTTAGTCTGAGATGTATCGGTTTCTTATCGACCTGATAAGCAATTTGGAATACGGTAAATAAAGAATTCAAGATATTTCATAACTCCGAGTTACTCATTCAGGAAATATAATGTACGCTCAATCCGGATATTAAATCTTATCGCCCTTTACAACTGTCTCTCTCTAACGGCCGGTAATTTTAAATCACTGTCCCTCTCAAAAATATTGTTCATTTTTGGATTCAGATTTCTCAAATCTTGGAGCATTTTTGGAGTGTCTTGTTTGATCTTGTAGGAATGACCATCAGAGGCGTGAGTTCGATTAATAATGGGGTAACTGGGTTCGTACTTGGCCTTCATTTCATCAGCCTCTAGTAACTGAGGCGTTGACTATGTTAGCCTTCATTATCGGAACGGAAGTGCTATTAACGCTGTTGTTTGTTGACTGACAGATGGTCTAGCGCTATAATACGATTACATAAATACGAAATTAAAAACATTAATATACTAGCTTCTGACCGCGGTTTCGCCTGCGTGGATTTTAAGATATTATGTATATCCCTTGGTAATTACTCGTTCGATCCAGATATACCTTAAAAATTTCGTTTTTGTTGATTTTCTTAAAGAGCGATCAATCAATTTCGATAAAATTTATATGGGACCACCTCTGAAGTATGCTCTAACAAACAACAAAAAAAGATTTATCAAAATCGGTTCACTATTGGCGGGAGTTATCGCGTAACATGCATACAAAAAAAACATAAGCGTCGAATTGATAATCTCCTCCTTTTTTTGAAGTCGGTTGGAAAGTAGCATATGTATTTCCTTGATATCAACAGCAATACATCATCATCATTATCATCAGCCGGGAAACGTCCACTGCTGGACATAGGCCTCCTCCATGGCACGCCACATCGACCGGTCCCGAGCCACCTGCATCCAGCGACTCCCCGCGACCTTAACCAGATCGTCGGACCACCAAGTAGGGGGAGGGCCTGGTAGACGTTTCCCGGTACGTGATCGCCACTCGAGAACCTTTACTCCCCACCGGTTATCGGTTCTCCGGCTGTGGCCTGCCCATTGCCACTTCAGCTCACTGACTCGTCGAGCTATGTCGGTGACCTTAGTTCGTCTACGAATTTCCTCATTCCGGATTTTATCACGTAAAGAAATCGCATAGCTCGTTCCATTGCTCGCTGAGTGACTTTAAGCTTGTTTATTCTACTCTAAAATATACGGCAACGCAAATACATTTAGTCAATTCTAGTTTGATTAGTTTAAATAATGGCCTAAAAGTATTTTATTTTATCTTGACAAAAGAATTATTAATGTATAATCAATCACATAATGTAATTTTATCTTTAAACATACACTTAGCTTCAATAGACTTACAAGAATATTATCTTATCCGGCGTAGTAATTCTCAAATACGCAGTAAAGCTAGGGTTCCTTATATGTGATTTATCTGCGTGACAACATCCGGAATAAGGAAATCCGTAGACGAGCGAAGGTCACTGACATAGCTCGATGAGTCAGTGAGCTGAAGTAGCAATGTGAAGACATCTATCGAAGAATGCGTAACCGGGGATAGTTTTTGAGTGGCGACGACGTACCGGGAAACGTGTACTGGCCCAGCCCTCCACTAGGAGCTGGATGCAAGTGTGTCGGGACCGGTCAATGTGGCATGCAATGGAGGAATTTGTCCAGCAGTGGACGTTTCCTGGGTGATGGTGTATGTATAGATAATACCCTTTTAGGATCAATCGGGTGATTGTCAATGTCAATCAACTACTTAAGAGATATCGTAATACATAATTTGGTTTGCACCAAAGCGCGTGTAGGCGCGAAATCGTGTAGGCTACCCAGAAGCAATTAATCGGCAACTAGCTTGTAATCTTCAATACACGTCTGGAACACTATAGTGCTATTAAAATGTCAAATCTATGGCCACATTCAAATACCAACTTAAGTCGCATTTTCTCAATAATTAATCCTATGTAATCCTATGTACTAGTATGTATTGTATCCATAAAATAACGTATATTTAATTTGTCTGCATTTATTATTATTATTTAATATTATATATTATTTATATAAGTATACATATGTGTTTATTCAAGTATTTAATTATAATCTATCAACATCTGTCACACCTCCAACCAAATATTGTTACTTATTTCCTCTACGCAAAGGTTGTCTGGTAGAGATCGCTGTCAGCGATAAGACCGCCTTTTGTACATTTTTAATTTATTTTTTAATTTTATTTTTTAACTTAAGTTTGTATTGGTGTACAATAAAGATATATTGTATTGTATTGTATTGTTTGTTCGACAGATCTGCAACATGTCCACCAGTCATTAAATGTCACAACACCACAAATATCCTCATAAACTTCACATCCAACGGCCAACTTATCCGTCACTTACAGTCAGATTTATTGAAGGATATATAGAAAAGGTTGTTCAACAACTTAAATAATAACAAACAAAAGAAATTATTCAAAACTTTTATTGTCATCATACACATTAACAAAAATTACAGTAAAAAATATTAAACACACTTATTGGTGGGTACAACATAAAAACTGACGATTCCCATTAAATTCCGATCCCATAATTTATTGCATAAATATTAAACGTATAAAACTACTTATTACCACACAACTCGGTACAGGACGTCCGTTCGCGAGAGCGGTCGGCGCGCGACTGAATTACTTATGGTGCCTAATTTGACGTTTTAGGACCATTGCGCTGGCACCGCTATGGCTGTTCGGATACAGTCCATACGCAGTGTAAAATCACTAATAACAGATATTTAGCTGTTGTTGTAGTTCCTCTAAATTCAAGTAATAAAACCAGCAACATGGGGAAAAATTACTATAAGCTTTTTATACGTTGTGGGTTGAAGCTCCAAACTAATGAGGCGCTGGCACTGCTACCTTTTACTGGAACACAACAGTGCTATTAGCTATGCCAGCAGCTAGCCAACCCCGCACCAATAGGTTACGCCAGTGGGAATCGAACACAGGACCTCCGGACTGTAAGTCAAAGCGTGCAGCCATTAGGCCATGGAGGCGGCGAAGGAGGAGAAGGCGGTTCAAATTTTAATAATTTATATATATTTTATATGTTTATATTTAATCATGGTTGCCTTGCAAAAAACGTCTGTCCTTTACCACCTACGAACCTTTTCATTTACTTATAATAAATATTTTGCATTAAATACTAGACATGCGCAAAACAGCGCAAAGCAATGCGATATTACATTACATTTCGAACCGAGTAACATTACATCGTACCGTTACACATTACTCGAAACATCACTTGAAATACGCTCCGTGCGCTGACAGGCGACAGCTTTTTGCTAGTGTAATGTCATGATCTAAACATCATGTTCTCGAAATTAAAATATTTAGAATGTACGCCTTATATTACTAGAAATACGGTTGCATTTCAGTAAAATATGCACGTCCTATCCGTCTTTATTGATTTGTCGGAGGTTCCGAGCCCGCGCAGCGCGCTCTTTCGCTCGCGCCGCGTTCGGTGCGAGTGAGCAGTGCAGAACGTATACCTGTCATGAGTAATGCGGAGGTGATGCGTAATGTTTGAGATGGTCAAGTGATGTGCAATGCAAGAGTACGCGGTTGGGTAATATCACTCGCATCACTCACACATGTCTATTAAATACAACTACATATATTTATGACATAAATGTTTCATCTCCAGGCGCTCTCTTGTAGAATGCGCGGGAGACGTCGACCGGCCCGCGAAGACCGATGCATGAGAAGTAGCCTCGGCGCCACAGCAGCATCAGTGATAGGATGATGGGCACCGAAAGAAGAACTCCTGGAAAAGGTAAAAGATATAATTTATATAATATACACCGTGTATATTTCATACTGGCGTATATTTGATGGCAATTAGTGTTGGTCCTAAACAACATATTTACATAAATTTCGTTAATTAATTGTATACTTATTTTTTTCCATACAAAATAATTAGCACGCAATGTATTCATCTTCAACAGCCTATATACGTCCCTACTGCAGGCTCAGTCCTATTCTCCTACAGAGAGTGTATGGGCCGTAGTACACCACGCGGGACCAGTGTGGATCGGCGGACTTCACATGCCTGTTCAAGACATGCAGGCTTCCTCACGATGTTTTCCTTCACCGTTAAGCAATCGGTTAATGTACTTGAATTGAAAAACGACTCATAGGTACACGGCTGTATTCGAACCCGGTACCCTCAGATTGAGAGTCCGCGCCTTATCCAATGCGCCACCGACGCTTCTATATACGCAATGTATTAATTACATCTAAAGTTATCGACTGATTGACGGTTCTTTTTACACGTCATATCATGACAGTTCAATACACCTTATCCTTTGTCAATTTGGACGCAATACATTGCGTCTCATTCGCACTTTAAAAAATGATTATCTTTTTATTAATTAAGCTATTTAACAAAATTGCTTTTACATATGATTTGTACGGTCGTCAACTATATCTGAATAAATTATACATCCGTATGATATATACACGCTGTATATCTTTCGTGGCTATGTATGTCAAAAATGGCGTACAAAGCAGATTGACAAAATTAACGAATAAAGGTAGGAGAGTCGTTAGTCAACTATTAATATTTTTACGAAAGAAGGGAAAAATAAATACTCTTTCGCATTTGTAGTAATAACGTTATCCCTCTCCTAATGCTTCCATACTAAATTTCTGTTGCCATAATATTTTATAACAGAATAGCTAGCTGGCTTTGATAAGTAATTACCTAAAAATAGGAGACGAAATTATAGTGTCGCGAAATAAATATCATTAATTTACAACTTTATAGTTAGCTACAATAGCAGTTACGCAGCTAATGGTTCATAGATGGCGCTTTGAACAATAATCGAAAAAGTGTTTAAAATGTAAATTGTGATTCACTGTGAAGTTGTATGTTAATGATACTCATTTCGCGACATCACAATCTGATGTACTATTTTTAGGTAGATACTACACAAATCCAGCTGTTATATTTTGAAAGATTATGGCAACAGAAATTTTGTATGAAACTTTGATGGAGATGGATCGCCTAGACTATGTATGTACCTATAAGAGTTCCCATGAGTATAGCTCCGTCTCTCTCTGGCCTATGTCCATACTTGTCCACACAGCGCATGGTGCGGTGGGTGTCATACAGGTGCTTCATGGTGTACCCCTTCATTTCAACTGGCTCTGCACATCTGTCAAACATATATAATGATTGTCAAACATATTGCTTCTTTCAAACATTGGTTGCATTTTCCAAGAAATTCCTGTCACACTGCTATTATAAATTGATAGATAGATAGATTTTCTCATTACAACTCATTCCGGATTTTATCACGTGGACAAACTCAGCTCGTTCCATTGCTCGCCGAGTGACTTTGAGTTCATTTATATAAAATATAATGATATAAATGGCGTGAAATGTGTGCTGAAACTTTACATTACAGAAAAGGTGGAATAATATTTTTCAACGAGACAAAACGTTCAAATTTTTCATTTCTCAGACAAGCGCGTTGATGTATTTTAATGTTGTCCCTTTCTGATACACTGACATGAACATTAGTGTTGTCGCGGACGCATCTCCCATCGTAAATCGGCACATTTTGTTCACAACAAGTAAATGCGTTCAAAAAGAACTGCAAACCGACTTCGATTTCCAAAAAGTCTACTTTTACTAAGGCAAATTTAAGTTATCGTGTCCTCATGGATGCCGTTGTTAGACCAAATTGAAATGGGATCACACGGGAAGCACCACCTTTCAAATAAAAAAAGAACCATCCAAATCGGTTCACCCAGTCAAAAGTTCTGAGGTAACAAACATTTTTAAAAAGTCGGATAAAATCGCGTTCACGCCCTCTCCATCCTCCTAGCACAATACTCACACCATCCTGAGGGTCTCGTTCTTATCTTGAAGAGAGTCGACAGTGGGCACGAGCACGTCCACCATCCACTGCGTGCTGCAGTCGCACAGGAACGGGTTGCTGGAGACAGACACGGTCTTCAGCAGGTCCCAGCGGGAGACCAGGCGAGAGTCCACCTCGGTCAGGTTGTTAGATTGCAGGTAGAGCTGATGAGAGATTATCAGAGATATTTAATGGTGCCAGCTCTAAAAGTTAGCTTTATAAACTTAAATTAGCTCGCCAATCTTTTTTAATGTATGGTTTTCACTTGGCCTTCATCTAACCCGATCTGAAATGACGATAGGATGGTAAGCCAGACTGTGGAACTCGTTGCCTCACACTGTACGCGACAGTAAATCTGTTTACATTTTTAAAGCAAAATGTCAAGGAACATTTTTCTGTCTCTTATAAATAATTCATAACTTAATATATAAACATTGTATGTATATATGTATGTATGTATCTTGTATTTATGTAATCGTATATTGTATTTAGATATATTATATGTGTTTTGACCGCCCTCCCTCCCTCCTTCTGCGCTCCTCTCTTCACTATTTCCACCCAGGACTGCTGTAAGAAATTTCTGTTAGAAACACGCTGTTCCTTTTTTCGATATTTTACTCTGTATTTTGTAAATATTTTATGTGTAAATTTGTTTAAATAGAATAGAATAGAAAGAATAGAATAGAAATAGTTTATTCGGCATACATACAGATTACAGTACAGTTCATACATTTATTTTAAATTTGCTCTGGTGCACTGCAACGCCGAAATGCACCTGTCTCAGCATATGCGGCAGCAGTAGCTGCAGCGCTGATTTTCAGACAGGCCCAGAGATATTCAGTAACACTGTTATACTAATTAAATAAAAACTAATTTTTAGTTGATGCATGAGTGATGAAATGAAAGAAACATACCTCTTTAAGAGGAGGCCATGTCATTCCCTCGCCAATATCATCAGCTCTGGCGAGGGCCTTGGGATGTATGGCGCTGAGTTTAGGGTTGTAGCTCATGTGCAGACTCTTCAAGTTCTCCAAACCAGACAGGGCCCCTTCTCCGATACTCCGCAAAGAGTCCATGTTGCACATGTGAAGTTCTTCCAGTTTACGGAGCCGAGGGAAACCGCTGTAATTAGGAATAGTTGCTGTTTTTGTGACGGAAGTGTAAATTGACACCAGGGCGTTATAAATATTTTAGATCTAATCTTATACCTTTAAACGAGCAATTCTTGTATATATAATTCGGATCTCCGAAACGGCTCCAGCGATTTCGCAGAAATTTGGTATTTGGGGGTATTCGGGGGCGAAAAATCGATCTAGATTAGTTTTATGTCTGGGAAAAAGCGCGTTTTCGAGTTTTAATGCGTTTTTTCCTTCGCATTATTCGACGCAAAATATGATGGGAAATTTCACGCTGTCACACATAATCACTTTAGCCGAGTGGTTCACACGTGTCATTCCGTCCGAGATATCCGCGTTCAAATCCCGGTTGGAAAATTGCTTTTATTTATGTTTTTTGTGTGTTTAGAGGCAGAAATAAAGTTTTTGTTTGTTTTTAAAGAACTACGAGCAAAGCTCGGTCGCCCAGATATTAAAATTAACAAAATAACTCACGGATAATCCTCATCATCCGTGTCCAGCTTGAGTATGGGGTTCTGGTTGAGGTTGAGGAACACCAGGTTCTTAGCGTCTTCCAGCTCAGCGGGGACTGCCTTCAGGTAGTTGTCGCTGAGGTCCAGACGCTCCAGGAAGCGAGGCGTGTACAGGAACTTGTCCGGGATCGACTCTATCTGGCAGGAGCGAAGGCGAAGTACCTGCAAGATTGTATAATACAACAGCTGTGAATTTGGTTCTTAATGTGTTGGTGAAAAATTGTGGTTGTAAAATTGCCTATGCAAGAAATTGTGGTTGTAAAATTGCTAAAGCAAGAAATTGTGGTTGTAAAATTGTTGTTGAAGAATTGCCGCTATCTATACTTCTGTCCTCTCTTTTTAATTTATAATCTAAATTTAATTGGGGACTGTATTTATCGATAAATCGATGAGGAGAAAACACGCGAAGTTCATTTAAAAAAATCATGTTTTTAGTTCATTTCGTGTGTCGATATACATCGACGAAATTATTGTGACGACTTGAAAAAGAAAACAAGATGGCGGCCGGTCACTACGCCAGGCCTTGAACAAAAATCTTCGAACCTCTTTCCACAGGTTTTTGGTTGACAGCAATTGTTTCTTACCTGCCATTTCGTAAAAGAATGACGAAATATTTATAAAAGAAACTCTTTTAAAATGTACATGTTCCAAAATTTGAAATTTGTAGATTTGTTTTGGGAACTACTTTCCGTCTAAAGGACAGTCGCTTTGTCCTTTCTTCATCTGGCTCAAACAGATTATATAGATAATAGGCTAGATAACACCAAATCAGATTGGGGTTAAATTGTATTTTAAACCATAAAGGGCATTATAAAACTACTATACAATTTAAAATATCTAATATTGTTGAATTTTTTACTGGACTTTTACAGCTTATAAAGCCCGCAAAAATTCAAAAAAACAAACTCGCTCGAATTAAATTTTTTATTTAACATTTTGCTTTTTAATTACATTGTGTAGATTTTTTAGTAAGGAAGTGGTCACATAAAAACGTTATTTTACGAGATAACTCAAATATTGTTAAAAGTTTCATACATTATCTACTTCAATGCGCAGACGTGACGTCACTCCTAGGTACCGATTTGTATAGAGCGTTTTTGCACCACGTGACTAGAACCACTTTTCAACGGGTTATATTAGGAAAACTATAAGTCATATCGAAAAATCTTTAACAAGGATATAAATCTTTTCACACGGCCTCTCGAATGAGGTAATAAATATTTTTAGTCAGCATCCGTATCATGGTCATTGTGAACATACCCTCAGCATGTGCAGGCTGGTGATGGCGACGACGGTGACGTGGTCTATCACGGACAGCGGGTTCCCGGACAGGTCCAGCTCCTCCAGATCCTCGATGTGCTCGAACAGGTCGGGGTCCAGAGAGTGGAGGTCGTTGTGTGCCAAGCTCAGCACCGTCAGCGACGGGAGCGGCTCAAACTTCTCCGCTACATAAGTGCCCTGAAGAAAAGTGAATTAAATTATAAATTAAACCTACGCAATAATCGTACGAAAATAAAAACCATTATTTAACTTTCAAGTCAAAGCTTGTATTAGGCCACGGAGGCGTTTTAATCACACAATTCGATCGCACCGAATTTTAAAGCAAGCACGTCCAGCGAATTTATTTCCGTGTATTTTATACGAAATTCCATAAAGTTAAACAACCGCCCATCTTGTAAAACTATTCATTCAAAATGTAATGTAAATTTTAACTTAGATAATCAAAAGTTTAAATTACACATATTGTTTAAATCCTATACATGAGTTCTTAATTTCCAGACGTATGTTTTGTTTTTTATGTTACCCGATAACTCCGCCAATTATGAATCGATTTTAATGATTCTTTTTTTGTTTGGAAGAACGTACTTCAGAGGTGATTCCATATAATTTTTATCGAAATTGATTCAGCGCTTTTTGAGAAAATCAACGAAAACCAAATATGGTAATTCTACCTCTAAGGGTGAACATTTTAGGTAATGAATACTGTATACTTTTAGGGCAGTTGATGCCGGTTTCTGGTTCTTTTTGAACGCGTTAATTATTTATTTTGCTTTTAATTGACGCATAGTTTGACTTTGAAGATAAAATTCCTCGCGTAAGATCGAAAGGGAACGTCCACTGCTGGACATAGGCCTCCTTCATGGTACGCCACATCAACCGGTCCCGAGCCACCTGCATCCAGCGACTCCCCGCGATCTCAAACAGGTCGTCGATCCATCTAGTAGGGGGACGGCCCGGTAGACGTTTCCCGGTACGTGGTCGCCACTCGAGAACCTTTACTCCCCACCGGTTATCGGTTCTTCGAGTGATGTGGCCTGCCCATTGCCACTTCAGCTCATTGACTCGTCAAGCGATGTCGGAGACCTTAGTTCGTCTACGGATTTCCTCATTCTGGATCACGTAGAGAAATTCCGAGCATAGCTCGTTCCATTGCTCGCTGAGTGACTTTGAGCTTGTTTATTCGGCCCACAGTAAAAGACCACGTTTCGGTTCCGTATGTCATCACTGGCAACACGCACTGATCAAAGACTTTTGTCTTTAGACGCTGAGGTATTTTGGACGAGAAGATAGGATAGACTGGATAGTAAAAACAGAACCTTACCTCAAAGGCATGAGGACTCAAATTCTCAGCTGTCAACTTGTTATAACTCAAGTCTAGAACTCTGAGCTTCTTCAGCCCCTTGAAGCTTGCGTTCTCGATGAACTGGATGCGGTTGTGAGACAAGTTGAGGACCTCTATGGAGAGATCAGCGAGTGACGTCACATTCTCGATGTAGTTCTCACTCAGGTCCACATGGATCGGCTTGTAGTCTGTAAGATCTGAAAAGATTTGTTTGTACTACTAGCGAACTGTCTACATTTTTGCATCAAAATGGAACATTCGAGTATATTTGGCAACTCGCTTTACTGTTCTACTGCGTCCTAAAACTTCCCAATCAAGATTCGGTAGACGTTTTCTATGACTCGGAGTCGAGATTCGAAATATCATCAGCCGCTCGATATCAAGTCTCTTTCTAGTCCCAGCACTGTGACAGACTATGACTGATCTAGAGCTGGCACTAGACACACAAAAGACCAGTAGATTTAGTTTTAGTTAATTGATATACTTTTGACAAAATTATTATGTGTGGATTTTCTGTAAGTGATAGTAATTATAAATAAATGAAATGAAAGATATCTCTATCTCATTACCTCATCTTAGTTTTAGTTTACCTTTGTTTTTGGAGCTTCATATAGTGCAAGAAGCGTCGGTGGCGCATTTGATAAGGCGCGGACTCTCAATCTGAGGGTACCGGGTTCGATTCCAGCCGTGTACCTACGAGTTGTTTTTCAATTCAAGTACATTATCCGATTGCTTAACGGTGAAGGAAAACATCGTGAGGAAACCTGCATGTCTTGAACAGGCATGTGAAGTCCGCCGATCCGCACTGGGCCCGCGTGGTGGACTATGGCCCATACACTCTCTGTAGGAGAGTAGGACTGAGACCTGCAGTGGGGACATATATAGGATGTTGATGATGATATAGTGCTAATAATTTTTCATTTTTAAACATATAATTGGGTTTTTATGTAATATTTAAGGATCCACCTCCATCAAAGTTTCATACTAAATTTCTGTTGCCATAATCTTTAAAAATATAATAACTGGATTTGTGCAGTAACTATCTAAAAATAGTACATCAGATTGTCATGTCGTGAAATGAGTATCATTAACATACAACTTCACAGTGAATCACATTTCATTTTACACACTATTCTTCGATTATTGTTCAAAGCGCCATCTATGAACTGTTAGCTGCGTAACTGCTATTGTAGCTAGCTGTAAATTAATGATATTTTATTTCGCGACACTATAATTTCGACTCCTTTTTTAAGGTAATTACTGCACAAATCCAGCTATTCTATTTTAAAAGATTATGGCAACAGAAATTTAGTATGGAAGCATTAGGAGATACTTGAGTTAATAGCTGTTGTTCTTCCGAGCTAATAAATTTAAAAAAAATTAAATGCCGGAAATATTAGCATTGCCGTGGCTAGCGAGACAGTCATAGAAAATGCTATGCCACCAACCGAGGTATAAACATGAATTTACTATTACAAATAATTTCGAGATTAATATGTCCTAAATAAGTTATAAGTACGAAAGTTTTATATTCTATTCTAAAGCCAAAATCACACGGAAATTATAAATCTTTAAATAGTCTCACCAGTCCATTCCTGTACCGAGAAGAATGTAGTAATATTCTGTTCGAAGCAGTTAACCTTCCCATCTTTGCACAAGCATTTCCTGCAAATGCCGGACTCCTTGGCTATGTCCGCTGACAGTGTCGCTGCGGGAACAAGAGCTATAGTTAGTTACGCTACTCGATGTAAGATAGCGCTAGGTGTACTGTTTTAAAGTAAAACTAAAAGAAGGGCGATTTTATCAGCTTTTATTTCGAAGAATTAGCAGAGTTTTAAAATTACATTTAAAACCAGTCAAGTGCATGTCGGACCACGCGTAGTGTAGGGTTCCTTAGTTGTACTGGTTTTATCAACAGTAATTATAAGTGAAATTTTTATATAATACAATACAATAGTTTAGGTGATAGAGGAGGACTCTGACGAAAATTATCGCTTTAAGCTTAATATTTCGCAAACGGGTCCCTCAATCAAAAATTCGTGTTCTAATACCCTCAATATTTTTAAAAGACCTATTTAACGATATGCCACACAATTAGGTGGACGTGAAAAAAATATTTCATCCCCAAGTTACATGTATGGGAGCCACCCTTTAAAAAATATTTTTCATGATTTTATTCCACCAATTCGTCGGCGTGATTAATATGTATACCCGTGCCAAATTACAGCTTTCTAGTAGTAAGGGTCTCTGAGCTAAGTCGCGGACTGTCACACGGTCAGATGGACAGAACAAGGCAAAGTTGAAATGAAAACTTTCTTTAATATATCCCATGTTCGATACATACATTCTTTATTTATTTTAGTTTAGTTTATTCGGAAAACATACAGTTGGATTTTTTTAAGTACACAAAAAAATGTATAACTAGAAACCATTTAAACGTTTTCACATATGTTCTTCTATATAAAACAGCGTCACTAAAGACACGGAAATGTTTTTATACATAAAAAAGATTCCCAAGAATATGAGGAAAGAGAAAAAATATATTTTTATTCACTAATAACTATTTACGAAATGACAAATAATATTTGGTGACCGGATGAGAGTCGGAAGAAGTCGCCTGACATAAGTGTCCTTATATATTGTGGCGTAGAGTTGAAAAGGTCAACTTCGGGGTGAGCGGTAACTAATTTATTAAATTTGGAACATTTTCGTGTACTTATCTTAGTTTTGTAAGTCGGTTAAACATTACCCACCATCTTGTGCAGTAACTCCGATCAACAACACCCCGAACAAGATGAAGGCACTCCGGTCGGCCATGACTCTGAAAATATATATTTTTGACGTGACAACGTCTTATAAATTGGTTTGCCGGGTGACACTTCAAGAAACTGCGTTACGCTCCGCTCACGTTATGCGCTCACAATGAGAGCGAGTGAGAGGCACGCGTCCCTTCCACTCGGGCATGGTTAGCCCGCCTAAGAGCGAGAGAGACAGACATAAAAAGTGAAAGGCACGCGTCCCTGAATGAATATTCACATTAAAATTATTTTACCACTCAAAGTCGTTGTCACGTAAAACTTTCGCCCGTATACCGACTTTACAGGCAACCAATTTTTTTAATATGTCAACAAAACCAAAAGGTTTCCATATTGTATCTAATAGGCAGATTTTTAACCACCTTCGTGGCCTAATTGCTAAATGTGGGTTTGACAATCAGGAGGTCCAAGGTTCGATTCCCAGTGGGGGTACTCCATTTGGTTGGTGGTTGGTCTATCTGCGCCTGCCAATTTCATAAAGAACCTTGTGTTCCCGTATGAAAGGTAGCAGAGCCAGCGCCTCCTTAGCTTGAGCGTCTGGGTGCGCACGCGCATCCATCGGCTTTATCATCACTTACCATCAGTTGAGATGAAGGCCAAGTGCAAACCCATCATACATTAAAATTAACGCGTTCAAAAAGAACTGAAAACCGCCTTCAACTGCCTTAAAAATGTTCACCCGTAGAGGTAGATTTTATCAAAAAGCGCTCAAGCAATTTCGGTAAAATTTATATGAGAGAGAATATATGTTATTCCAAACAAAAAAGAAGCATAAAAATCGAGTCACAACTGGCGGAGTTATCGCGTAACATACATACAAAAAACATACAGTCGCATTGAAAACTTCCTCCTTTTTAACCTACTTCAAACAAGGAGAAGGTTATCAATTCGACGGGTATGTTTTTTTAATGTTTGTTACCTCAGAACTTTTGACTGGGTGAACCGATTTGGATGATTCTTTTTTTATTTGAAATGTGGTGCTTCCCGTGTGGTCCCATTTCAATTTGGTCCAGTTCTGACAACGGCATCCACGAGAAAACGATATGAATCTTAAATTTGGCTTAGTAAAAGTAGACTTTTAGGGCAATTGAAGTCGGTTTCCAGTTCTTTTTGAACGCATTCACTTATTTGAAGTCGTTTGAAAAAGATTTCCAAAGAAAAACTTTGCTAAAGATTCAATTGTGGAGAAAAATTGCCTTGCCTTGCCATAGAATACATTAAGTTAAAACGGTGTAACTAACAAAACTGTGTTTTATATAAATATACAAGCTTCTGCCCGCGGCTTCGCCCGCGTGGACTTTATTTTTCGCATTAAAAAGTGGCCTATGTCCTTTCTCAGGGTCTAAAGATTGTCTGTGCAAAATCTCATCAAAATCAGTTGAGAGGTTTAAGCGGGAAAGCGTAACAGACAGACAGAGTTACTTTCGCATTTATAATGGGAATATATTTCAGTATTAAATTAAGTTATTAATTAAAAGAATCCTATTTCCTTCATAAATTAAATATGCAGATGTCATGTCAAAACTTCCAAATCCTGAATCACAATTTTTATTTTTCCGGTAAATCGATAAAACGAGATAAAGATTCGATAAGTGGTCGCAATAGCTTTACGATAAACAAAGATAGCCTCAATATTTTATAAGTACATTTGCAGTGCATCGCAACTTAGTTCCAAATTAGTTCACGACAAATTGTATGAAACATGGCAAAGCGTCAAAGGCGCCACTGTCCCTACATTATGTATGGTAGAGAATGGATGTTGATTTTGCCCCGTTTGAGATTCGGTAGGTTTATTTTCGCTGTATGGAGTCCCGTCTCTATAGCGTAGTATACATATGTTACATACTCTTTGGTAGATTTTTTTTTGTAATAGCACTTGTACTGTACGCTGATACTAACTGGCTCCTCGCAGTGTGACGAATGGAAAATGTGACGAAAAGGTGCCTACTTGTGACATATCGTTCCACTCGTTATTTTTCGTCACAAGTCACGGCGGCAGACGTTCAAAATGAATTACTTCCCGAAATAAATTAACTTAAAAAATATTATTATTGTAATTTATTCAACGAAGGCATTATTGATGCTTTTGTCTTGTAAATCTTGTAATACGTTTAAGTGACATGCACTGTCTGGAATTTCTTATATCTACATATATATCTTAGACTATATTATATTATTTTATTGGCAGACGAAGCGGATTATCCATTCAGCAGTGCATTGAATCGCATATTTATTTCTATTGATACCCCTATCTGGTTAAAGCACTTCTCCGAGGCCCACTCCGATCATATATCGAACGATATCTCCAGGGGTGGAGACCTTAATATCGTCTGGTGTGACGACATGCCCTCCAAGGTACTGTTGTCTACTGTGATGGAGTGCATCGCAGTGACAGAGGATGATGGATCAGAACGATGTTGAAGGGAATCTTGCGAAGGCAAATACCTACCTAGTAAGCCGTGTTTGGGTTCTTTTGGGAGTGTTTGATGAGCAGAACCTGCACATGAGCTTTTGAGGGTCTGATGATGGATCAGAACGACGTTGAAGGGAATGCGGATGGGTGTCTCCTCTTCCTCTTTACAGAATCTGTAAACCTGTTTCCCTGTCGTGCCCTGTGAGGGTTCGTGACAGATTTCTTTCTAAAGAAAGTGCTTCTCTTGTAAGCATTGCGTTGTAGCCTGCTAGAAGCGCTCCCGCTCACACACAAGGAAATAATAACATCCGTATGAATAGAAAGATACGAGTAATCAATGTAGTGCTGTCTGAATTTTCACTCGAGTCTGATCACCCGTTATGAATACAGAATTATGCAAGCCTATCTCTATATAAGCCGTGAATTCCTCGCTCTGTTCGCAGCTCTGCATCAGGACTGCCAATCCTGAGCCGTGCTGGTGCAGAGCTGTCACCAAAACACTTAGCTATCAGTCACACGGGCAACTGGCTGTATCCTGGACTTCTTGCTGTCTCCTAGACAGTCAGTCTCATGGGTCAGTCCTATGGGTTACATACAGTCTACAGGCTCTATTCTTGATTCGCTCGTGTGACATAGCTTCGTCGCACACGACTTAAGTCACGATCGACTACAAGTCGCATGAAAACAGGTTTGACCGTATTTTTGAATCATTCGCCTCAGGTGTTGCCGATATAACTTTAAATGTTTAATTTTATCCGTTTTACGCAGAAAAATAAAACCGGTAATTCATGCAAGGAAAACGGAACGCAAAGTTCATAGAACAGTTCCTACTGTCAATGACAATAAGTGGTAATGTCAGTGTTCGACGATGACGTTTAGTCTATCGCTCGCCTCCGCAAAGAGTGGTCCCGAACACTCGTTGCAGAAGAGCGATTCAAAAATACCAAATTTCATAAGTCGAACGAAAATCAGTAGAAATCGAGCGCTCGCGGCGCGCAGAGCCAATCAAAAATAGAGCTCCAGGGCTATTGAAATTAGCTATCGGTCACCTAAGCTACTGGCTGCATCCTTGGCTACTGACTGCATCCTGGGCCACTTACAGTGTTATGGGTCATGAACTGTCTCCATAGCTACTGATATTAGATATCAGTTTTTAAATATATTTGCAAATACAGTATTCCTTATTCAATATATAGATTATAATGTTTGTAGTAAAATCTTTTTGGTTACGTAAAAAAAGATACGGCTTTGAAATAGAGGTACATGATAGCAAAAATTTATACACAGACCCTATTACAATACAAAGGTATTTTAAACAGAAAGTAAATAGCGGTAAATAGGCACCTTTTAGACCAACGCGTAATATCGTAGAGTGGTCAAGCAAGTTGGACTATCCTCAACAAAAGAAAACCGTTCAGGAGTACAGCAGAAGGCTTGAAGTTCCATACACGATTTGGTAAACTTTACCAAGAATATAGAAGAAGAAAAAAACATTTTTGGAAGCGACTTAAAACCAGTTTAACTCCCTTATTGCTAAACATATGAACTCGCGCTCGTAAGAGCGAGATGCATGCAAGGACAGCCTAAAGTAAAGTGCACCTTTTGTATTTTTATCTTTATCTCTAGATACTGTTTTGGCCTGCTTACGTATTGTAATAAAAAATTGTTTAAAGGTATTCTGTTTAGATTTCCATTAGATTCAAGCTTATTTAGCTTACAAACACTACGCCTACAATAATTAGAAACTTCATTTTACCTTAACAGTTAAATTCTCTCTCACTATCACTTCACCGTTGTTTTTCCAGGCACTAACACAATCCTTCGGTGTTCAAACTGAATGTACAACATAGCGGCCCTATTCCGTATCTTATCTCCAGTTATCATGTGGGTAACTATCTTATCTTTGAGGTGTGGGCTTAGTGGAAGAGAGAGCGGAACCTAACAGCACTTGGACGCATAAATGTCCTTCGTTTTTGTTTTACCTCTACAATAAGACTAGCCGATGACTGCCACACTTTACCACTCTCTGTGGATAAGTCTGAACGTCCGTCAGAGGAACTAATCAGCACAGCACCCTGTCGCTATCAAGTAAAGCTTGAACAATATAACTAGACGAGCTCGACACCTCATCACCTTCTAGCAACACTGACAGGTGTACCACTCTCTGTAGATAAGTCTGAACGTCCGTCAGAGGATCTAATCAGTACAACACCCTGTCGCTATCAAGTAGATCTAGAACAATATAATCAGTCTGTGTGTATAGGTCGCTCATCTCTTCACTATGTCAGCACTATATTGTTGGTTATAGTCTATAGATATCGACATTAGTCATGCTTTGTATTTTTGAGTGATTTAATGTAATACCTAGAATAGAACAAAGAGTACCTCCGGACATCCTGCATTCGTAGAAATCTAGATTATACACACTCAACCACAAACACACAGAAAAATATTTTAAAACTAAACCTAGAAAAAAAATTGCCATATAAAAGTTCTATTTCAGGGTATGCTGTTGTCAATGCGCCCATACAAACGTAGTCCAGTCATATTTTGAGTATTAAGCTATGAAAATCTATGAAATTTTCAAGACACAATCTAGAAACAAATATCTGTGTCGGTGGTGAGTCAGATTTTCGTTTAAATATATACTTCCAGAGTTACAGGGCGTCAAAGAATTGTATTTTACGGTCATAAAAAGCCCCAACTTTGAACCTGATTTACAAGAGTATAAATCAATTTAGAACAATTTGGAAAAACCACCGACATCTGACATTTCATTAGTATACTGTATTAAAAAAATGGTTACATAATATACTGTGTCCTTCAAATGATCCCTGGACTACGAAACATCCAAATAACGGGTGGATAACATCGCGTAATGTATGCTGTCTCACCGTACGCGCTCGGGTAGGATAGGGCTCGGAGAGGGACAGCTACAAAACAATGCAACCTTGAAACCGACCACGTGGTCTTACCAACATAGCCTCTTTACATGGGCTATAATTGCTATGTCATATATAAGCCGAGAACACGCATTCTATACTTGGTGTAGGAGGCTGTAGGTAGTCTTTCTGTTTGCGCAAGGACCCGTGGCCCCAACACATCCGCGTAATTTAATTTTGAAAAGACTGATGCTTCACAACGTATAAAAACAACTTCGCACCATTTCTTTCACATGCCTTTCAAAGCGTGCATTTGCAATCCTGGGTTACGAGCTTCTGGCACACGATCCACCAGGTGGCCTTGTTAGTAATCATCATCACCAGCCTATATACGTCCCCACTGCAGGTCTCAGGCCTACTCTCCTACAGAGAGTGTATGGGACATAGTACACCACGCGGGACCAGTGCGCATTGGTAGACTTCACACACACCTTTGAATTTCTTCTCAGGAGTGTGCAGGTTTGTTCACGATGTTTACCTTCACCGAAAAGCCAATGGTAATGATTTTTATCATTCGTACATAAATATCAAATAACAAATTGTAACTCTTTGTTACGAGCCAGAATCGAACCCACAACTCGATTGTTCAAGGACTGACGCTCTACACCACTGAGTTACCATGTCTGTTGATACACTCAGACGTGTACAGTACGACCGGAAATTGGCTGGACCGAAAATGATGTATACATAAGTCCACTGTTGGACATAAACCTCCCTCATAGATCATCATTTTTCCATGGGGGGATTAAACATCACTCTTGTCAGTCGGGTTGGTGATCGCTGTTAGATATTGTTGTTACATCAATACTGCCATCTCGTAAGAAAATTTAGTTTAGTCTTAGTTTTATTTATAGCTTTCCGGAGGTCCCAGGTTCGATTCACCGTGAAGTTACCTATTGGCCTATGAACGTCTGGCTACCACCATGTTTCGTGTCTGCCACCAAACAGCAGTGTTAATAGCACTGTTGTGTTCCGGTTGAAGGATAGCAGAGCCTTATTAGATTTATTTTATGTCGGCTAGCAAGCAATCAAGCCCGCGGGGACAGTAAGCTAGGTGCGCCATCTAGCGTCGAGTAGGATAATCACTTGGTAATTGACGTTGATCGCGCGGGAGCGCGGCGGTGTCCCAGAGGAATAAGATAATGGCCGACAAGACTACGAAAATATTGCAAGAAGCTCCGTATAAAATCTGACATTCTTTGCAATAATCATCGGAGCGTAGTCGATTGAAATATAAATGCTTTGGCCTCGCCTTTTCGCTCTACGTGGGGTCCGATTTCCCATGCGGCGCCATTTTCTTTGATCTTTTGCGTCTTCTTCCGGTACCGTAAGACCTATCTCATGCCCCTCGGACCCTAGTCAACCATGTAGTTTGAGGTCATACTCTTCTCTTTTTTGTAGCCATGGAAAAGCATTTTTTAAAGAGATGGTCAACTGTTCCTCGAAGTATATGACTCTTAGTTTATCAAGCAATTCTGATTGATTGTCAATTTGAAGCAAGCTCTTACGTTCTATGCGCAAACGCAGGCTGCCAATCATAGCATTTTGTCATATCAGAATATACTCACGATTCTCTGATCTTCCTTCATCTTTAGCCTGGCAATCGACCCAATTATAAGGAAACTAAATTCAAAATTTAACCTTTGGTACCTGGACGATGGCTCGCTTGGAGGTACAGCATCATCGGTTCATGAAGACCTTACCTTCGTCATAAATGAGTTTGCCAAGTTAGGTTTGACTCTTAATTTTGATAAATGTGAAATTTACATCCCTGACGACTTACAAACTGACAGACGCACTGAAATTTTTACCTTATTCAATAATTTGATGCCAAATATTAAAATTTTTGACAAAAACAGACTTAGCCTTCTTGGTGCACCCATTTTTGACGACGGTATACCACAAATTTTAAATTCAAAGATCGAAAAATTTAGTTTATCCTCAGATCGTCTATATAAATTAAAACCACACATGGCTCTATTCATTCTCCGGCTTTGCCTTTTCACTCCAAAATTCATGTGCCTCCTTCGATGTTGTCCAGTTTGGAAATTCCCTTCAATAACATCAGCTATTGATTCAAAATTGCAGGCGACTGTGTCTCAAATTTTAAATATTAATTTTGACGGCAACTCTTGGTTGCAGGCCTCTTTGCCTATAAAATACGGTGGCCTGGGGATCCGTACAACATCTAGTGTCGCTCTTCCCGCATTCCTGTCATCCGCACATAGCTCTGTCACACTCATCAGCAAGATTTTAAACAAAACAAACGTTTGCGATGTTCGTGTGACGGACTTGTCGGGTGCAATTGCAGCTTGGCACGGGGCTAACGCTGGTGAGTGTATTCCAACCACCACCACCACCAGTCAAAGCCTTTGGGATCTCCCGGCCATTAAATCAAAGCATGCTAGTCTTCTTGACAGCTGCCTTGATGACACAGACCGGGCTCGATTACTGGCCGTCTCTGAAAATGAATCCGGACACTGGCTCCACGCACTGCCCTCAAATAATTTGGGTACCGTTCTCGACCCACCTTGTTTGAGAGTAGCCGTGAGCCTGCGCCTTGGAATAAAAACATGTGAGCCTCACCGCTGTCCGTGCGGCATCTTTGTGGACCAGCTTGGACTCCATGGTCTTTCTTGCCCTCGAAGCGCCGGCCGAGCTTACCGCCATGGGACATTAAACGATTTGGTGCGGAGGGCACTTGTCACCGCCTCGGTGCCTGCTACGCTCGAGCCACGTGGCATGTTTCGGGACGATGGCAAGAGACCTGATGGCGCAACTCTAGTGCCATGGTGTTTGGGACGTGCCCTTGTATGGGACGTAACCTGCGTCGACACGCTGGCTCCGTCTCATACACAGGGGACAGCTCGCAAAGCCGGCACGGCTGCTGAAAATGCCCAAATTATCAAGCGCCGCAAATACTCTGCAATAGCCAACGATTATGAGTTTGCGGCGCTTGCAATGGAGACCATGGGGCCTTGGTCCACGGACACGAAGAAGTTCGTAAAAGACGTGTCCGTGAGACTGGTGCTGGCCGCGGGTGACCCCAGAGCCGGCGCCTTTTTCGCACAGCGGCTCAGCCTCGCCGTACAGCGCGGCAACAGCGCCAGTGTACTGGGCACCATGCCGCACGGACTGGCGCTAGACGAAGTGTTCACTTTGTAAATATACTTTTTTATTATTATTATTATTGTATTTTTATTAGTTTGTAATTGTAAATAAGTTTATATCTTCTACTGTAAATACCCATTATTTAGTATTAATATTTCATTATTTAATCATTAGCATTCTTCTTTATAAACTATTGTACATTTTATATTTTCCTTTGTTGATATTTGTTTTGACATTACGTTTTCATTGTTATTGTATCATCCTGTCATAATTCTACACGTCAATGTCTGCTTTTATGGTTTATATACGGAGATTGTATTATTTTAAACTCATTTCAGGTTCTAAATTCATACTGGCACATTGTAATTATTAATCTAAAATGTCATATATTTGAATAATGAAAATCGGAAACGTCAACTTCCAGTTTCAAATATAATTTACTAGCTTCCGCCCGCGACTTTGTCCGCGTGTACTTCAGGATTTATTCTACGAACAAGTAGAATAGCATAGAAGGCATCTATATCCATTTCCAGCATAAGGTACAAAATAGTGTTTATTCTGTTACGCAGGCTAATAATTTAAAGAAACAAAAGAAATTTCAATATCTGACGTAGTACATTCAAATAGTCTTCACACTAATATTATAAACGCGAAAGTTTGTATATACGAATTACATATTCTATGGTCGGTTGCTAGGCAACGCGTTTTTGTTATGCCAAAATTGCCCATGTAATCCCACTAATATTATAAGTGTGATTTTGTACAATTTACACAATACGGCTTTATAAATTATAGGCTATATGTTATTCTGATGTATAAGCTATATTATTGTAAAGTTTCATTCAAATCCATTCAGTAGTTTTTCCGTGAAAGCGTCACAAACATCCAAACTTTCACATTTATAATATTAGTAGGATTAGAAAAAGAACCGAAAAAATGAGTTTAAAATAATACAATCTCCGTATATAAACCATAAAAGCAGACATTGACGTGTAGAATGATGACAGGATGATACAATAACAATGAAAACGTAATGTCATAGCAAATATCAACAAAGGAAAATATAAAATGTACAACAGTTTATAAAGAAGAATGCTAATGATTAAATAATGAAAGATGAAGGAAGATCAGAGAATCGTGAGTATTTTCTGATATGACAATTTGTCTTGCGGAGTTTTTGTTTGTGAGTCTTTTTCAGCACCCAGACTTTGCTGCCGTTACGAAGCGCTGCTATAATAGCTGTTTTCTAGACTTTGCTTTATTTCCTGTCGTATTGTTGGCATTTTACCACACAAGACTCCAATCAACAAGTAAAAACATACAAAAGATTACTTTCTTACATACAGAAACAAACTTATGCGGTCGGAACATTTACCTTCTTTCCGGGTAGATAACAAAGATAATAATTGTTTCATACCACGCCGTGGGAGCCCAGTTGTGTAGAGCGTCAGTCCTTGAACAATCGAGGTCTGGGTTCGATCCTGGCTCGTACCAATGAGTTACAATTTGTTATTTGTAATTTATGTACGAATGATAAAAATCATTACTTTTCATTGACTTTCGGTGAAGGAAAACATCGTGAGGAAACCTGCACACTCCTGAAAAGAAATTCAAAGGTGTGTGTGAAGTCTACCAATGCGCACTGGTCCCGCGTGGTGGACTATGTCCCATACACTCTCTGTAGGAGAGTAGAACTGAGACCCTGCAGTGGAGACGTATATAGGCTGTTGATGATAACGAATAATTTTCGATACTTTTCCTTCCATTTTATGGAAACCTTTCTGCATGAGTCCGATCTAATCTTTTCCGAAATAAGGGATATATATCCCTACATAAACACCCTTCAAACTTCGTCACCACTCAAACCACTTCTTTAAATTCAAAAGCACTTGTTCTATAAAAAATCCGGAACTAATTGTCCATAAGGCACCGTAATATCAAGATGTCAACTGGAACTCGTTGGACTTTCGACTCTGTACCCTGTGAACAAAGTTGCGGATGTCGTCCGTGTAAGTCCCTATCACCGACATCCACAGATCAAGGGGTGCTTAACCAGTGACAGACAGTGAGGAGATCAGCTAGGGTTGTCCCATATGTTAAAGACAAATTTACACCTTTCATCTGGGGCCAGCTCGTTGTACACTGTTTTAAAATAAAGGTAAAAATATGGGAATTAATTGAAACATTGTAATGATCAGATTATATGGATAATTTCTGTGTACAAAATACTTTCTTTTTCTAAGTCAATTTCACGTTCATTTTTAAATGACAGCTCCGACTACTTCGCATTTTGCGTTGTCACAGATTTGTTCAGAAATTGTTATTAACACGAGTAAATATATAAAACATATGTTGTTTAACAATGCATTATTAATTATTAAATGTTTAGTTTATTTCTAAAGCAAAGGTAGATAATTAATTAGAACTAGAAAAATTGGGTCTTTATAAATCTTATCTATGGTATGGATCAAAGTGGCTCAGTTTCTGAACGCAGACAGCGATGTTGACATTGACAACCAAAATGGCGGGCATGAATTTAACAAAACATAAAACAAATACCTATTATAAAAATATGTTCATGTTTGATTGTGACAGTCCGCCATTGTTGTTTTGTGTTGCAATTGTTTGAAGAAAACATATTTTGTACACGGCATTCGGTGAGATTTGTTGAAAATAGATGATCAAAAAAGGTTAATTTTAAAAAACACCATTGCTATATTCGGTGTGTATTGAACTGACCCAAACTCCATACATTTTTGAAAGTTATCTTTATTTTGCTTTTGTGATAAACATGTCGCGATTGGATTGCTTCTACATGATGTAAAAGTGTCATCATTTTCTTAGACGAAATGTTATCCTTCTAATTTTAAAATGACAACGTTGTCGCGCGGAATAAAGAATTTTTAGGGTTCTGCGCCTCAAAAGGGAAAAAGGACCCCTTCCAGGATCACTTTGTTGTATGTTTGTCAAGACCCTTTTTCTCAGGAACCGGTGGTTAAATAAAGTTGTAATTATTGTCAAATTATTTTGAAAATCGGAAATTGTAAAACTGCTTTGGTTTTGGTGAAAATGTCTTTCTTTTACTTCCTTGCAAATATTGACGTGAGTGGAAAAGATTATTCGTAATGGCTTATTTTCCGCAAGATATCATATACATAACTATATATACAATCGGAAAGGAAAACATAATTCCTGTGCAGGTGGCACACTGCTGAGAAGAAATTCAAAGGTGTGTGTGAAGTCTACCAATGCGCACTGGTCCCGCGTGGTGGACTATGTCCCATACACTCTCTGTAGGAGAGTAGGCCTGAGCTCCTGCAGTGGGGACGTATATAGGCTGTTGATGATGATGATAGTAAAATCGTGTATGGTTTATTGACTGGCGCGTGACAACCCTACAGCCAACAAGGGAGGGTGCATCTCTATAAACTATTGAGTTACAGCATCTCGGGTCCATTGTCCTCCAACGCCCTTGCCAATCTGTAAGCCTTCCTGTCACTCCATTAAAACAAAGATGTTCATTAAATATTTCTGTTGACTGAAGTTAAATTAAACAATATCATCATCATCATCCGGGAAACGTCCACTGCTGGACATAGACCTCCTTCATGGTATGCTACAATGACCGGTCCCATTTTAACGCCTGTAAAAATGACAGTTTTCACTCATTTGAGTTTTTACAAAACTTTTCAAGAAAGTTTTTTAGAAAATGAAAAAATGAAAAGCTAAACATAGCTTGTATTAGGAGACCCGCTCTTCTATAATGTGTACAGCTTATTTTTGTGCAGATAATACCTATATATAAGAATTTATGTTTAATTTAGTTACTTAAATTTAAAGTTATACAACGTTGATATTTAGACTGTGTGCCAGTGTGAGTGAGGAGTGTGAGTTGTGGTGTGTGTGTGTTGAAGTGATGTGTGTGTGCGAGGTGGTGGTGGTGGGTGGTTTGGTGGTTTACTAAGAATTAGTTATAAGTATGGCTATGTAACAACTAAGGTCTGCCACATAACTGAGAATCACGGCGAGTATTCAAAGCGGAGGACAATGTCCAGCAGTGGATGTTTCCCGGGTGATGATGATGATGATTCAACGTAGTGTTGCCTTATAACCGCATGATTTATTTTATTTAACAAGGTCACATACAGCCTACAGGATATACATTAACATACGTATTAAGACACAAATTTAACAGTACATATAGCCAAATGCTACCTTACTTACAGGCAACAACGACATGATAATAAGAACGTTATTAAATTAAAAGAACGATAACAAAATGATAATAAAAATAGAATGATAATAAAAATAGAATATTTATAGTTTACTAGAAATTAAGTTTTTGAATTTAAATTTACTATTATGGAAAATATCTATAGTTTTAGTTAATTAGTTATACTGACGCACAAGTCCGTTTATTCGGGAGTGATGTCCAAGATTTGTCCTTGCATTGGTTTCGCTGAATAAAAGTGTTTACCAGGACGTGGTAACTTGGCTGGTCGAAAGTTACGTTTGTCCAGCAGCAGAGGACAGTCCAGCACACCACTCACCAACTTCCAGAGAAATATATCGTCCAGCAGATGTCCAGACGATGGCGTTCATAGTGCTGAACTACATATCCATTCTTCTAGATTGTTCTCTCTTTCCCAGGACTTCCTTTGATTCTAATAAGTGTATTTACTGGCTTGCTCGAATAGCGTCTACTTCATCTATCTACAACGTGTACAAAATAGGAGTGATAATACTTAAAGGTGTGTATATATCCCTTGTATAGAATACACTGTGAAAGTAGCAGCGTTGTAAAGGTTAGTTTAAATTTCCATACATTTTTATTTCATAGGTGTAACGTCGTAATGTTTGCAACCCTAAATGTTTGTTTACCAACGCGAGCACTGGGGTCAATGATCGCAGACCTTATCTTTGGTTTTAGGGGTTATTGACACACGTAGAACTAGGATAGGGATGAAATTTAAAAATTTTAGTCAATATTTTAAATTCGTTTTTCTCCAGATTCGTACGGTTTACAGATGTCTACTTCCGCTCCAAAGGTAAAACCTTACCTAACATATACCGCACTTAAGTTTTATCACTCCTTTTTTATACACGTTGTATAGGACCGGTCAATTAGCTCGGCCAAGCTATTATCAGGGTTCCGGGTAATTATGAACATTATTCGCGTTTTGCCGTCACTGTATCATAAAAAAATTAGCGGCCCGTTACGCGCAGTTTGCGTAAAGGTTAGCTAGCGTCAGGGGAATCGGCGGCATTTACCAAATGAGCGTGTCATTTTATATTTAACCCCTTTTATGGTGACATTGATTTGTGTAGAAGGCGGCCATGTTGTTTGTAAGATATAGACATAGACACAACTCTATTTAAGAACACACACAACACAATACACATAGAAAAAAAACACATTAAGAAATCTATTAAAACAAAACTACAAAAAAACAAAAACAAAACTAATTAAACAAATACAAAAATACTTACAACTGATAAACAAAAATTTAAGGTATGTATGTTAACATAAAATTTGTAGATAACTTTGGATATAAAAAAGATATCAAGAGTGAATGTGAAGTGAAGTGAAGTGCGAAGGTGTTTGCATGTTTTTGTACTCGAGTGTATAAAATATGAATGATTTTGTACAAACGAAATACACACAAAAATGTATCTTAAAATTTAAGAAAAACGTCAAGGAACATTTTCTATCACTATAAGATTCTATATATTTATATTATGTAAAGTATGTATGTATTATTATTGATATATATTAGTTTGTTTTGTACCTCGTATTTATGTAATCGTTTATTATATTTATCATATCGTACACGCCTAACTGCCCTCCTTTCTCCAATATTTCTCCTTAACCTAGGACTGCTGTAAGAAATTTCTTTTAGAAATAAGCTGTTCCTTTTGTATATATTTTTTCTGTTTTGTGTTATGTAAATATTTTCTGTGTACAATAAACTGTTTAAATAAATAAATAAAAACAAAAATGTATCTCTAGTATTTTTCTTTAACTTTAAATTATTCCATTTTTTAAATAGTGGAGGAGTACCTACACCTGGAGGCCGAATCTCTTGAGGGATGATATTTAATTGTCATCCTAGATAAATGACATGTCATACTAGGGCCATTGATTACATCTCAAATTCGGCTTAAGTTATGTGTATTTCCTGTAGTTTACTATTATTTTTACAAACGAAAAAAAATCCTTATCTTTTTTTAATGTATGCCCGTTGGATGGAAGGCGCTGGCCCTAACGCCTTTCATACCGGAACACAATAGTGCTATTAAAACTGAAGTTTTGTGGCAGACTTAGGTATCATGGTGGTAGCAAGCCAGGCGGACATAGAAAATGGCGCCCTACCTCCAACCAAACCGAGTACCTATAGGTACACTCGAATACAAACATATGTATACACTTTAGAACCATGTCACATACACTCTTGCTTGTTCCTATGTAGTGTGTTGAAGGAAATGTCAATTAAAGGTGAATATTACATGGTTCAAAAGTGGATGCATAATTTTTTACTCGAGTGTACTCCCACGGAGCACTTATACATAATAATATTTCTAATATCTTTTTCATGACCGATATATGCAGCCATGTTGGATTATATGTGACGTCATCGTAGCATACAGCCCGCGGACAAACACGGAGTTTCAAAAGACACCTCATTCATAAAAATACAATTAGTAATTTAGGAGATAATAATAATTGATATTATAAAGTCTGATAATTTAGTTGTTATGTGTTCTTTAACTACACAAATTAGTCTGTGTTTTGAGAGGAGATGATCAAAACAAACCACGATACTCAGTTCACGAAACAATACGTTATTTATTCAGATATTACAAATTTGTCTTAGATTAGACGAGACTAATGTATGACGCAATAATATAGCGCTGTGCGCGCGTGGTTGGCTAGGGGCGCGGGGAACGACTGGCGAGCCCCGAGTTGCAAAACGTCTATACTGTGACGTATGCGCCCCTACAATATAAATAGGCCAGTGTTTCCATATACTATATTATAAAAAATATGTTACATTGTACAGGCGTGGGCTGTAAAGCAGGTCTGCCGGCGGCTTGCCAACGGCAGACCTGAGACCATCGGCCGTTTTGTCCCGTTAGTTTTTAGTATGATATACTTATTGTAGACCGTGTAACAAATAGGTATAAAAATAATTAAATAAAGTATTTTTATTTTATTAATTTAAATATGAGGGAATACATGAACATACATATTATAAAGGTGGTTTCACCGTAGTCGGGTAATAAACAAAAATGGAAGCGCCAGGTGGTGTAATGGTGTACATTTTCTATGTCATTTAAAGGCTGTAACCAGATTAGGTGTGAAGCTTTCACCTGTTCCTTTGTAGAGCAAAGAATGTAATGAAAAAGCACCATCGGATCAAACGTAACGGCGGCGAGGGAGGGGACGATTTAAAAGGCAGGGACGGTGTCATGCCGGACGAGTCAAACAAGAAGAAAGTTAAAGTCAAAGTACACGCCGGACACTTCGAACAAATGTCGTGATATCGGCACGCACGAATGGATGCGCGTGCTATTCGTAATGGTCATTTTCTGTGCCAGTCTCTTGCGGGGGAAGTGCGGTTTCGCGGATCGGGGGGAGGCGGTGAACGTCCATTCTGTACGTAGTTTCTTTCTGTGACCGAAGTCCAATCTTTTACTAAACGAGTTATACTTGGCCTATCGACGCAAATAGCGATGGTAATCACGACTCTTAAACTTATTTACATTAATACTTTATGATACTAATTACATTACAAATAGGCTATATTTACATTTAAATGTACACAAAAGGAAACTTAAACAAACTACAATGAACTCAATTATTTACCAAATAACGAAACTAAAGGACTTTAAAAAGGATAAGGGGAAAAAACATCACAATGATTGTAAAAAAAAAGCTTAGTTGAAATAACCTCTCCGGGGGCTCTATTTTTGATTCGCTCGTGTGACATAACTTCGTCGCACACGACTTAAGTCAAGTTGCATGAAAACAGTTTTGACCGTATTTTTGAATCATTCGCCTCAGATGTTGCTAATCGCTAATATAACTTAAAATGTTTAATTTTATCCGTTTTACGCAGAAAAATAAAACCGGTAATTCATACACGGAAAACGGAACGCAAAGTTGATAGAACAGTTCCTACTGTCAATGTCAATAAGTGGTAATGTCAGTGTTCGAGGATGACGTTTAGTCTATCGCTCACCTCCGCAAAGAGTGGTCCCGACCACTCGTTGCAGAAGAGCGATTCAAAAATACCAAATTTCATAAGTCGAACGAAAATCAGTAGAAATGGAGCGCTCGCGGCGCGTAGAGCGAATGAAACATAGAGCCCATGGTCGCTCCCGGCGCAAAGGTATACATTAACACAAATAATTACATTATAAGTTTTCGACTAAAAACTATACATTTGTCGTACGGTATGAACCCATCCGTTCCATAATCAAATCACCTCAATATTGGTGCCTCCGTTCGCGAAATTAAAAGAGTTGTATCACCCCCTCTTTCAATATGGCGTCTCAATTGTTGTCACACCCTACCACTTTATCTTTACCCCTGGTTTACCGAAAAACGACCCTAAAGTCTTTGGAAATGGATCATCAAAAATCGCCTGTTATCGCGGTCGGTCTATATATGAGTTATTACAATCTGGAATGTACCGCTTTGATCCAGTTAGGACGGGTTCAGAGTGGATTTCGGCAGTGATTGTTGCTGTACAGTTTATTAGATGAATGGAGGGTTGATAAGGTGACATTTTGACGTTTTATAATAAACTAATAACAGCCCTTACTGAGTGGTTTCCTGCAACGAAACATCTAGTATCATTCACTATAGCAAAGGGGCAGATGCGATGTATTTTCACATAAACAATATAGCACTGACGTTCACCGCCTCCCACTAATGTGCGATACCTCACCTCCCCCGTAAGAAACTGACTCAGCTAATTAAAAAGCGTGTATGCAATCGTCATCCGTTCGATGTGTGCTGATATCACGATATTTGTTTTAAGTGTCCGGCCTTTGGCATTGAGTAAAGAAGTGCGGTAAAGTAGATTCAAAATTGTTACTCATTTTACGATAGCCAAGCAAGTCTTCTTCCTGTGACGATGGCATATCGAAGGAACTTGAATGGATCTTTTTCATTTTTTCTAATAACTTATTTTTCAAAAGAATATGTATATAACTTAATATTCTGTGAATATTTCAAGCGTCTACCTGTGACCGTTATCAATATCGATCAAGAACGAGCAAAAATTCACGTTTGTCTTTTTTTACCTAGTATAGATCAACGCTTGTCCACGATCTCACCTGATGGTAAGCGACGATGTGGCCAACGATGGTGCGCGTTGATCTAGAAGGTGCCTGTTCACCCTCGACTTGAAGACACCCAAGTTATAGTTTTCAGGGAATACAGACGGCAGCGCGTTCAACTCCGTCGTATGGGTCCCTTAAATATTTATTTTATTCTGTTTTTAAATATTTTTTGTTATAGCAGCAACAGAAATACATCATCTGTGAAAATGTTAACTGTCTAACTATCACGGTTCATGAGATACAGCCTGGTGACAGACGGACAGCGGAGTCTTAGTAATAGGGTCCCGTTTTTACACTTTGGGTATAGAACCATAAAAACATACTTATCAATTAACGCTATTAGTATGGTTAACGAATTACTAAAAATTGTGTTAACCCACAATTTTCCCTTAGGTTGGCGCCAAGAATCCCCTGCCTTAATTAAGTATAATTTCTAATGTTTATGGCCGGGGATTCTCGGTCTTGGCGCAAATACTTCCGATTCTGAAATATTCGGGAGCTAGTTCGGATGCCTTCGGTACTAATTTAGTATGATCATCCGTATGGGTTCTAGTAATAATTACTAATTTTATAATCGATTACCATACATGTGAATGTTTCGATTATGCCCATCGCTCAATTATTTAGTAGTTCACGCTGTGAAGTTCAATGGGGAGGTACTCTGTGGTTTACAGTGCGGGAATAACAAAACGCGATAGTCTGTACGTTATTACTAATATTTTTCTGACATGGACACATTTCACTTTGAATAAAAAGATATGCTGCTAGTTATGCTAGTTATACGACACAAAGCATGTCATACAGAACATTCATCATCAACAGCCGGGAAACGTCCACTGCTGGACATAGGCCTCCCTCATGGTACGCCACATCGACCGGTCCCTAGCCACCTGCATCCAGTGACTCCCCGCGACTCTAACCAGGTCGTCGGTCCATCTAATAGGGGGACGGCCTGGTAGACGTTTCCCGGTACGTGGTCGCCACTCGAGAACCTTTACTCCCCACCGGTTATCGGTTCTTCGAGCGATGTGTCCTGCCCATTGCCACTTCAGCTCACTGACTCGACGAGCTATGTCGGTGACCTTCGTTCGTCTACGGATTTCCTCATTCCGGACCTTATCAC
The DNA here is from genome assembly GCA_910589575.2 of Carcina quercana. Taxonomy (NCBI): domain Eukaryota; kingdom Metazoa; phylum Arthropoda; class Insecta; order Lepidoptera; family Depressariidae; genus Carcina; species Carcina quercana. The sequence continues at coordinate 5,329,527 of OU342455.1, read as the reverse complement.
GTAGAGAAATTCCGAGCATAGCTCGTTCCATTGCTCGCTGAGTGACTTTGAGCTTGTTTATTCGGCCCACAGTACATAACACTACGTAAATATATTTAAACTGTTTTGTTTTTTAACGTTAACAGTTTGGATTTGACATTTGAATGTGATTTTATTTTTTACTGGCAACACTATCGCTTTTGCAAGGGGCTTTCCGTTTCCGCCATATTCATTCATTCAATTTCATTTCCCCGTTCGGTTTTTTGCTGTTTTAATTCCATTTAATTCACAGATTACTATTTTTCTTACTCATTTACACTTTTTTTAGAGTTTATTAATCCAATATTTGCTTCCTCTGCTCGTATACCGTGTGTGGTGTGATACGCTACTCCTAAATACAGTGACTTTTTAAAGGTAAGAAAGAATAGTCTTTATTTATGAATTAACGCCCCGATTACATTTGAACACTTACATTAATAATAATAGTAAGTCAGATCAAGTAATGAATTTTAGAAAACAGCGATTTTAAGACCCTACTTAACGCCCCCTTTTAGTGGCACTAAAGGGAGAGCTAGCAGGACTTTTCTAAGCTTTTATCTAAGCGTCTCCTTTTGTACACCCTATCTAAAATATATTAAACTATGTGTGTGACTCATTTAATCATAAACTTCTAAAAAGTGTGGGATAATATTAGAGACAGAATAAAATGTTCTCGAATTGTATAGGATTATTTTAATTTGGTAAAGTGTTACTATTTCAATTTTTGTAATAAACACATATTGATGAAATTCACACAGCTGGAATGTGTTCTGGAATAACACTAAAAGGATACATACAGCATCCCGGTAATTATAATTCTGAGGGATCATTTCTAGACTCAGCATAGAATTAGAACCGAGCTGAAACCATTTTTCATACAAACCCTTTCTTATCCTTTCAAAATCTCCGATCAGTTGTTAAACTTTAGTCAGATGTGTTGCTCAGCGAATACATATTATTTCAACATAATTGTGCTATCCGTACATCCTGTTTCTCAATGCAATCTTTTTATATCTATTGTGATATTCCTCTATGGATCAAATCCTCTCCCCAAGGCCATTATCTACACTTAATGTCAATAATTTATACTTATCATGAAGCTGTAGCGTAAAATATAAAAGATAATTTAAGTTTAATATGAAATAAATTACATATTTTTCATTTTCAATATCGGTCAGGTACGTTTGAAGGTATTGATACAGTCTTTTGTGGTAGTGTGGCCTCCGAGGTGTCTAGTTCTGCTACTGTGATGAAGGGCATGATTTGTATGGATGTTTCCTCATCTTCCTGGCAGATCTGTAAACCTCGTCTGTGTAAATGATGTTTAGCTTGCAGTGACTAATTACTCTGACAGGATCCAGAGTTGGTTCCTGCTATTTTGAATCACATGTTAATGCCTCTAATTGAATACTTTTTCAGATCTATCCATTTGTGGCAGCCTTCGGTGTTAGAAGTAATCATCATGAAGTAAGTTACTTAAGCTACCTTTTCTGTCTGATCGGGCATACATGTTTCTACTAGAAGTCATGGTAGCACAGTTCTGTGAAGTGTCAGTCCTTGAACAATCGAAGTCTGGGTTCGATCCTGGCTGGGACCAATAAGTTACAATTTGTTATTTGGAATTTATTTATGAATGATAAAAATCATCACCATTGGCTTTTCCGTGGAGGAAAACATCGTGAGGAAACCTCCTGAGAAGAAATTGTCGTTGGATGCAAATGAATCAGAATCAGTCCAGCAGTTGACTTTTCCTGGCTGCTGCTGAAGTTCACCGGCTTCAGTTAAGTTCTTTGTTCAACTGTGGACCCATATAAAATGAAAAGTTAAATTTTCAACACTTGCTAATCTGTGTAACATTGTAGTTTAATACATTAGCAAAATTAGATAACCCTTATCATTCGTTAGTGTAACTGTCGAAGTTGAATTGCCCAATATGGCAGAGGCTAATGATAAGGCTTTTTGTATGACTTGATGTTTTGTATAGAGATGGTTTAACGGTGAGATATAGGCTACTTACATGATCTAACGAGTAGTTCCCGTGGGGTAATTTCTATAGTGTGTGTGTTTAAACACTAAAACAAGTACACATGTGTATCGTTTAATACATGTCCACGGACGAGAGAAGCCCCGAGCCGCTACAGGCTATACAAATTCTATACGGTTAACGATACGCTGACGGAATTATCGATGTTCCGCGGGGATTATCCGACTGCAAAACCGACTACCCATTGCAAAAAATGGCCAAAGTGAAAAATGGCCAACCGATAAAAAATATTCAAGTTGGAATAGTGTTTTCAATCAAAATATGTAATAGTATAAGTGCAATTTTTTGGTCATACCAATTGACCACAAGACATCTTGAACCGCTACTCAAAATTGATTGTCGAGCATTGTTGATTGGCTGTCAGTATTGGGTACCACTCTATGTAAATCTTCATATGTAGGTAACGAGGGCATTTTTATAATTGAACATTTTTACAGTTGTACATTTTTATAGTTGGGCATTTTTACAGTTGGGCATTATTACGGTTGGACAATTTTCAAATTGGACGTTGTCTTTGGACATTTTTCATAGATTTGTTTTCCGTAGGTTACAAAAGATCTGCGGAAAGAAAAAAAGAAATGTCATTATAAACCTTGCCATCACACGTGTGACCTTGGACCAATACCTAAAAGAAGTCACATCTCCAGAGTACTTCCTCGGGGAACATATCATCTGCTGTTTGAAGATAGATAGCATTTACAATTCCACGAGCTCCGGATTCTATTACTTCATGGTGCACTTCAAAGCTACCTACCGATCAGACACCGATAGCAATCAAAAGATCATACTTTCAAGTAAAGCTTTGAACGTCAACTGTAAAGTTGACGTCACTGGACAATGGCAACTAATAAGCAATAAGACTTCTACTACAAACCATATCCAATTTCAAGTTTCTGCAAGTCTAGATGATATCACGGAGCCCATGCATAATCCATTCTCAGAAATGCATGACGACACAGAACTGACGGATTTCGAGCTACGCAGTGAAGACGGGGGGTCTGTTCTAGTCCACAAGGTGGTGCTGGCTGCCTCCTGTCCGATACTGAAGGGAATGTTAACTGGAGAGTGGAAGGAGAACAAGCAGGGCCACATGGTGATACCGGGTGTTGACAAAACCACTCTTCAGCAGTTCAAAGACTACATGTACACGTTCAAATTGCCAGAGACAGGGATACTGAAGGGAACGTTAACTGGAGAGTGGAAGGAGAACAAGCAGGGCCACATGGTGATACCGGGTGTTGACAAAACCACTCTTCAGCAGTTCAAAGACTACATGTACACGTTCCAACTGCCAGAGACAGGCGCAGAGAACCTGCTCCAACTTGCCTCCATGTACCTGATGACGGAGCTAGAGAAAAAATGTATTGAAACAATCGTAGACAGTGTCACTCCTGATAATGTAATTGAAATTATCTTGATGTGCGGGAGGAATAACTTAAAAAACGTTTTGCTAAAGGTGTTGCAGTGTATCGACCAGGACATGATGGATTGTATAAGTGGAAAGGCTGTTATAAAATTGGGTGGTGGCTCATAACTTCATACTGAGATTAATCTTACGAGTTTCATATGACGCTTTTCACCACAATTGCGAGGGTAAAAAACACATATTGCTTTATATCGTTTAGTTATTAAAATCTTTTTTCGTTACTATATTATTGAATAGAGTTTTTCGTAACAAACTTACTATTTTTTGTGTAAACTACTAATATGAAGAAAGTTGTAGTCTTAGGGTTGGATTCAGACCCTCAGAAAATTATTGTCTATGGAAATTTAAAATATACTACTTTTCGAAATTCATCAATTTTGTTATTAATGGGAATGTTTGGTAAATAATGAACTTTTCCATAGAATTCACAAATAAAGTCCGCTTTAGAGATTGTATTTGACATAGCCTCTAAAGAGTTTAATCGCGAATGTGGAGTGTAGCCATCTATAATAAAACTTTGAACTAAAAATTATTTAAAAAAAAAACATTGTCATTCGTTATAAACTAACAAATATCACGCCATTTTCGCTCATACTGCCCGTTGACTGGTTGAAAAATTCGAAAATGGCCGCGTGGCGTAATTTTGCTTGCTTGCTTGCGTGGTGCTTTTCAATCGTGAAAATATGGTTATCAATATAGAGGACATTTTTGTGACTTCCACCTGCTTATTGGGACAGGTGTTTTGATCGATCCAATAGGCTACAAAGGCAGTCGAAGACGGTTCCTAGGGGTGCTTGGGGGGTGAAGTGCTGGTCTATTGGGGGTGTAACATCCTAAAATGATTTTCTGATGATTTTCTTTCTTCATGTTGAGATTCGAAAAGCTAGTGTAATCTAAAAAGGTCTGCTCGTAAATCATTAGAAATTATATTATTTTCAACCAGGGTTTTTAATAAAATTACAATAAAGAACTTACTATATAAGTAATCTTTTTACATTTCGCATTTATTGTTTAAACTTAATTTACATACGTAGATATAATCTATGTAAAATAAGAAACTAATAAGAACAAACAAAAAAGTAATAAACAATTTGTGTAACAGTACGATCACGTTCATGGAACATTACGAATTTACGACCATGTTCATGAAACTTAGTATAAAACATATTACGATCACATTCATGAAACTTAGTACGATCACGTTCATGAAACTTAGTATGATCTCGTTCATGATAAATATCACGTTCCGCGAACCGTGACCCACTTATCACGTTCATAAAACCTATTACGATCACAATCATGAAACTTAGTACGATCTCCGCGCGACCCGCAGTCGTTCAGAAACTCAAACACTAATTGCTCGTTACCAATGCTACCGTTTTATCATACTAATTTGTTCTTTTTACAAAATAGATGATGGGTTTGCACTTGGCCTTCATCTCACCTGATGGTAAGTGACGATAAGGCCTTTAGATAGTAAGCGTGCGCTCACAGAAGCCTCAATACCTTTCATACAGGAACACAACTGCGCTATTAAAACAACATAGGGATATGAACAACGGATTAGAACAACATAGTAGCTAGCCAGGCGGACATAGAAAATGCCATAGGCCATGGAGGTGGTTCTTTATAAATACTTTCATTTTTTTAAATAAAATTAGAATTCACACTTCATACAGAAAATCACTTTCTTTGAGATCGTCACATCTAAATTTACCCTATTATTGCACTAGAAATGGCCTTGATCAGATATGGCGTCATAACTTTTAAAGTCACTTAAAATAGACTGAAAATCGAGTATGAGTCGTGGTCTAGAGGTTCCGCAACTCGCAATATAAAAGCGCCTAAGTGCGAGTCGGCCTTGCGCACTGAGGGCTCCGTACAGAATGTGAATACCCTAGCATTTGCCCGTGAATTCGTCCTATAAAAAATAAAAATAAGTAGCTTATGTTCTTTTCCGGCCCTTCAAGTGTCCCTGTATAATTAATCGATTCATTCCGTCAATCATCGCGACTCTCTGGCGAGGCAAAGGAAGGATAAAAAAACAAAGTCACTTTCTAATCCCTACTAGTCCCTACTTCCCTACTTAATATTATAAATGCGAAAGTAACTCTGTCTGTCTGTTACGCTTTCCCGCTTAAACCTCTCAACCGATTTTGATGAAATTTGGCACAGACAATCTTTAGACCCTGAGAAAGGACATAGGCTACTTTTTAATGCGAAAAAAGGGTTTTAAGGGGTTGAAAGGGGGGATGAAAAGTAGTATAGAGGTATCGTTATTTTTAGAGCTAGAAGCTTGAAACTTATTTTTTTAAGCCGTTGATTCGATATAAAGTCCATAAAATTAGTTGAATACTAATTCATTTAGTAAAATCTAAAGTCCACGCGGGCGAAGGATTAGTATGGATTAAAAGGTTCGCAATTATAAATAATATGTGGGTAATAAGCACCTGCTGCAATAAAAATTTAGATCCATCGTTTGCCGTTGAAAAAATGATATTCCAAATATCCGTCTATTTCACGACCAATGCCTAAACTGTCACGGTAAGTTTGTAACCATAAAAAAGCAATTTTTATGTGTTGAAAAGTATGGGTTTTAGATTTATTATTACACTTATGCTGTACGTCCTTGCTTGTCAAATTTTCAGAATTCTAGGTCAATGGGAAGTACCATATTTTGATTCGTTGCGGTCGCAAGGTAAATCGAAGAAAAAAAATTGCAACTTAAACGGCCCTATTTTTTATTGCGTCGACTTACAAGTTTCATTGTTCCACAGATCCAAGGTATGGTAGACTTGAGTATTTTATACTAATTTGAAAAAGATAGCTCCACGCGTACTTGAAAAAAAAAGTTTTGACAGACAGACGGACAGCGAATTCAAGGGAATTGGCAAGAAACAAATTCTTACAGCACAGATTTGGAATAAATAAAGAATTCAACACCCCAGAACTAAATTAAGTAAAGTATTGAAACAAGGTCGCCACATAAAAATAATAATCCCTACTAATATTATAAATGCGAAAGTAACTCTGTCTGTCTGTTACGCTTTCCCGCTTAAACTTCTCAACCGATTTTGATGAAATTTGGCACAGACAATCTTTAGACCCTGAGAAAGGACATAGGCTACTTTTTAATGCAAAAAATACAGTCCACGCGGGCAGAAGCTAGTGTCCAATAAACTCCCACTCGACATTTGCCGATTGCCTTTTAGTGAATTCAAGGAAAAACTAAAATCATTTTTCGAAATTAGTCCCTTCTACTCTATTAACGAATTCATAGAATTACATCTGACCAATGAAATGTTCATTTCTAGTTGGACTTTCAACTTATTATAATTAGACTAATTAAGTTTTAATAAGCATATATGTAATATTCTGACGTGCCGAGTGTAATGTTCATATTACTAGGTCAATAAAGTGAATCTTGAATAATAAAAAATCTGGTCCAGTTGAAGCATTGATTGCGAATGGTATCGGATAAGATTTAGTTAGATTCCAAAGTAAATTCTTCAAACGGTGTTCGTTTACAAAGTAATAAGTTACTTTGTATTATGATTTTCAGTATGTTAATTATTCATATTCTGTGCGGAACCCTCGACTCTCACTTGACCTGTTTTTTCCTAAATGGCGCATTCCGCGAATCTATGGAGCCAAGGCCTGGTCTTATACACGTATAATTTTAATATGCCATTATCAAAGTGATTTACTACAAAATCATATAAAACGCACGAAACAGGTAAGACTTGACGTTGAAAACAAAGATGGCGACAATAAAATGACATTTGACGCTGTCACTTAGTACAAAAAGAATGATTTTGTACAATTACAATAAATGCAAAAATGTAATTCTAGTATTTTTCTATACATATTTTTATTATTACTTGATTTTATAAATAGTGGACAAGTGCAGGACGAATTCGAAACATAACTTTTACAGTTTTGAATCAAAATCTGAATACAAACATAGATACTGGGAAACACACAAAATATTGTGGGGTTTTATTTATTCATTACTATGCACGGAACCCCAAATTTTTCATAAAAAGTTTAAATAAGTACCAAATGTTTGCCGTCACTGAATTACACTGAATTAGCCTAATAAACTTATCGTAACGTTATCCCTCTCCTAATGCTTCCATACTAAATTTCTGCTGCCATAATCTTTTAAAATAGAATATCTGGCTTTGATAAGTAATTACCTAAAAATAGGAGACGAAATTATAGTGTCGCGAAATAAATATCATTAATTTACAACTTTATAATTAGCTACAATAGCAGTTACGCAGCTAATGGTTCATAGATGGCGCTTTGAACAATCGAAAGTGTTTAAAATGTAAATTGTGATTCACTGTGCAGTTGTATGTTAATGATACTCATTTCGCGACATCACAATCTGATGTACTATTTTTAGATAGTTACTGCACAAATCCAGCTGTTATATTTTAAAAGAATATGGCAACAGAAATTTAGTATGGAAGCATTAGGAGAGGAGTAACGTTAATTTATTGATAATGTACAATGATCTATAGCTAGGTATAATAGATCTATCTTAAGTGTTAGTATAGTGATGTGTGAAGCTGGTCTCGCCCACTATGTCGATGTCACAGTCGCTTTGCTCAGATTCTGAGTCAGAAGTCTGGGTCGATATTCGGGATTCATCCATCTGAGGAAGAAATTAGAGGTTACGTTCTTGTTATAATAATAATATAGCCTTTTATTCAGATCACTTGGTACATTTGATTCTTATGTAACGAACTAACATTGAAATCTTATATTGAATAAACAATTTAATCTAATATTTGTTACTTCGTTATCTTTCCTAAATCTGCTTGCCATTCGGCATAGGCCTCCTCCAACCTCTTCCATTCCTTTCTTTCTTGAGCCACTCTGTTCCATGTGACTCCTGCCACTTGTCTAACATCATCGTCCCACCTTTTTTGTTATTTACCACCCGACTTTCTTGTTATTTTAAAGTAAAATAACACGCAAAGTTCGTGTCGGATTCGCGCACCGAGGGCGCCTTACAGAATATGAATTGAATATTAACATACTGAAAATCATAAATGTGAAAAAAGTGAGGGAACAATAGGTCAAAACAATTGTTAAATCACCGAACAAATTTCTAACGAAAATGTAGGTTCGATTGAAGACACAAACTTAACTTTGCAGTTGGAAAAGCTAATTAAGAGAGTATTCTGTTGTCAAAGCGCCCATACAAACGTAGTCCAGTCATATTTTGAGTATTAAGCTATGAAAATCTATGAAATTTTCAAGACACGATCTAGAAACAAATATCTGTGTCGGTGGTGAGTCAGATTTTCGTTAAAGTATAAACTTTCAGAGTTACAGGGCATCAAAGTATTGTATTTTTCGGTAATAAAAAGCCCCAACTTTGAACCTGTTTTACAAGAGTATCAATCAATTTAGAACAATTTGGAAAAACCACCGACATCTGAAATTTCATTAGTATACTGTATTAAAAAAATGGTTACATAATATACTGTATCCTTCAAATGATCCCCGGACTACGAAACATCCAAATAACGGGTGGATAACATCGCGTAATGTATGCTGTCTCACCGTACGCGCTCGGGTAGGATAGGGCTCGGAGAGGGACAGCTACAAAACAATGCAACCTTGAACGCGACCACGTGGTCTAACCAACATAGCCTCTAAAATTTAAAAAAATCATTCCTTCATCCCTCTCCTCGCCCTGGTTGACTGGAAGGGATCTCTACATAGGGATAAGTCCGCCAAATTTGCATACCGACTTAGACTTAATTTATATTTATTAGCTGTTTTCATGTTTTAGTTATTTGAGTTAAAATGTAAATGTTGAGTGATCAAACTAGCAAACAAAAATTTAAAGAAACTACGCAATAATCATATTAAAATAAAAATCCTTTTTATGCCAAAAATGCTGATACTATTCAAACTGCTGTATCGATTTTTACCAAATACTTATATCTGAGAACCACCGAAAGGAAACTTGCTTTCACGTAAAAAACCGCATAAAAATCGGTACATCCGTTCGAGAGCTACGATGCCACAGACACACATTGGCGTCAAACTTATAACACCCCTCTTTTCGCGTCGGGGGTTGATATCCTGCAATTGTGTATGCCCCTTATTTTGAAGATTTTTTCTTGAAAGTACATCAAAAACTATAGGGTACTTCCCGTTAACATAGAATCCTGAAATTTTTACAATAAGCCACGTCATGTATACCAATGAGTAGGAGCCAGGTCCAGCTGAAAACCAGCGCTGTGGCTCTAGCTGCAGCACATGCTGAGCTGGTCGCCTTTTCGGCAACAAATTTTGTATTCCTTTCCTGTTTATGTATACTTATATTCTGTGCCGAATAAAGTCTTTTGAATTTGAATTTGAAAATCTTACAGCACAAGTATAGGAATAAATCGAAAAGGTTTTTTTATATATATAAATTATATCTCATTAAAATTGATCGATTACAACCTATTCCAGCGCCAATGAAATAATTTGCTCGTGATTTTTGATCAGGCGCTTATTCAAATAAAATTTGATTTTAGTATGTTATTTATTATTCATACTCTGTAAGGAACTCTCGGTGCGCGAGTCCGGCTCGCACTTGACCGGTTTTTTAAATTTGTGATGGGTTTGCCGGTCTTTATCGAATCTGATGGTAAGTGAAGATAAGGCCGTTTCAATGAAAAGCGTGCGCGACCTGATACACAAGCTAAAGAGGCACTAGCTCTGCTACCTTTCACCTGTACACAACAGTGCTATTAACACTGCTGTTTAGCGGCAGACTGAGGTAACATGGTAGCTAGCCAGGACATAGAAAATGCCATACCACCAACTAAACCCAGTACCGATGGGCATCCACTGGGAATCGAATCCAAGACCTCCAGATTGTAAATGCAAGCGTGATAGCCTCTCAATGTTCTCAAAATTAATTCCAACAAGTAAATGCGTTCAAAAAGAACTGGAAACCGACTTCAATTGCCCTAAAAGTCTACTTTTACTAAGGCAAATTTAAGATTTATATCGTTTTCTCATGGATGCCGTTGTCAGGACTGGGCCAAATTGAAATGGGATCACACGGGAAGCACCACCTTTCAAATAAAAAAAGAATCATCCAAATCGGTTCACCCAGTCAAAAGTTCTGAGGTAACAAACATAATAGTTTAAAAAACATACAAGTCGAATTGATAACCTCCTCCTTTTTTGAAGTCGGTTAAAAAATATCTACTCTTACCTTTCTACTGTCAACATGTTGAGGGTTTTTGGATGTGAAGTCTACTGCTGTACCTGAGGACAAGGTAATTTAAGATCAAACAAACGTGTATTTGACTAAAAACTATTCGATAGACCATCTAAAAAATAGTTCTAAGGCCCGTATTAATAAAGAAATCGTTGAGCAGCTTCTTAAGTACTAGCTTTATCAATAAACGTTACTCATTTGAGTTCCACTCATTACTAACACTTCTAATTCGTCGCTCAAAATTATTTAACTATCGAAATAACAGCATCATCATCATCAGCCTATATACGTCCCCACTGCAGGGGCTCAGGCCTACTCTCCTTCTATAGTACACCACGCGGGAACAGTGCGCATTGGTAGACTTCACAAGCCTGTTTAAGACATGCAGGTATCACGATGTTTTCCTTCACCGTTGAGCAATCGGATAATGTACTTGAATTGAAAAACATCTCATAGGTACACGGCTGGAATCGAACCCGGAACCCTCAGATTGAGAGTCCGCACCCTGTCCTCTATGCCACCGACGCTTCACTTTACGAGTATATAACAGCAATTCAATGTTATTACCAAATCCTTACCAACTCTGTCATATAAAACACGTCCTTAAGTCATCAAATGACCGCACTCAACGTTGAGACCGAACCTGAGAAAATCTCATGAAAACGCCAGGTAAATTTCCACCAAAATTCCTCCAAACCTCCAAAATTTCAAGGTATATGTTTGACAGCTGCGTTCTGAGAATTCTCAAACGAGACCGAGGTTGAGAATAATGCCTTACGGAGTGTTTATTAATTAGTGAGCTAGCTCTACGCGCTGCTCAAGCTAGAACGCTAACTCAAGCAGCATTTATTAATACGGGTACGAATATAATAATAATAATATAGCCTTTTATTCAGATCAGATCACTTTTAACATTTCACATTTTATTCTTATGTAACGAACTAACATTGAAATCTTATATTGAATAAACAATTTAATCTAATATTTGTTGCTTCGTTATCTTTCCTAAATCTGCTTGTCATTCCGCATAGGCCTCCTCCAAACTTTTCCATTCCTTTCTTTCTTGAGCCACTCTGTTCCATGTGACTCCTGCCACTTGTCTAACATCATCGTCCCACCTTTTCTGTGGTCGACCTCTCTTTCTCTTGCCTTCCCTTGGGTACCACCATGTCACCTTTTTGCTCCATTTTTCGTGTCCTCTTGCCATGTGGCCAGCCCATCGCCATTTAAGCCTTTTGATTTTGTTTATTACATACATACATACAAAAAAAGTCCTCATTAGAAACAAAACAAAAACTACGAATATAAGTATCAAAAAAATATTCTTCCTCATTAGATTGAGACTTCTGTGTGCGCAAGCTTACCATCCAAAGGCCTTAACGTCACTTACCATCAGGTGAGATGAAGGCCAAGTGCAAACCCACCATTATTTTTTAAAAGAATTTTACTACCATTTTGTGTTTGCTTTTTGTACAAAAATATTAAATATGTACGCACAAAAACACGTGAAATTTTTTACATATTTGAATAAATGATTTCGTTTAATTTCAATTGTATTTTTTTAAAAGATTACGGCAACATGATTTTAGTATGAAAGCATTTGGAGCTGGTTCCCATTAATAACTTCAAATATGCGTATTAATCATGACTCCACCCCCTAATTTTCTACAGGAATACCCTGTACGCTCAGTTTCCACCTTTAACGTTAAGCAATTAAAGTTATTACTCGTTTGAACAACATAATTAAAGGATTACTACGAAGCTCTCAAAGTACTCACCCCCCCAAAAAATCTTCTTTTTCAAGTAATTTTGATTTAACTTAAACTTCTAAATATAATAATTTCTAAGTCATCAGTACATTGACGATTCTTAGTCTATACTTAAGACGATTTGCTGGTGTCAAAGCGCCCATACAAACGTAGTACCGTCATATTTTGAGTAATAAGCGATGAAAGTCAATGAAATTTTCAAGGCACAATCCAGAATTAAATATCTGTGTCGGTGGCGAGTCAGATTTTCGTTTAAATATATACTTCCAGAGTTACAGGGCGTCAAAGAATTGTATTTTTCGGTAATAAAAAGCCCCAACTTTGAACCTGATTTACAAGAGTATGAATCAATTTAGAACAATTTGGAAAAACCACAGACATCTGAAATTTTATTAATATACTGTATTAAAAAAATGGCTACATAATATACTGTATCCTTCAAATGATCCCTGGACTACGAAACATCAAAATAACGGGTGGATAACTTCGCGTAGTGTATGCTGTCTCACCGTACGCGCTCGGGTAGGATAGAGCTCGGATAGGGACAGCTACAAAACAATGCAAACTTGAACGCGGCCACGTGCTCTAAACAGACAATTCTCTTAAGATGAAGACAATTTGTTCATGTGTTCTTTCACTAAAGCACTAATTCACTATAACTCTTATTAGGTCGCCGTATCCAAAGGGTAAAACGGGACCCTATTACTGAGACTCCGCTGTCCGTCTGTCACCAGGCTGTATCTCATGAACCGTGATAGACAGTTGAAATTTTCACAGATGATGTATTTCTGTTGCCGCTATAACAACAAACACTAAAAAACAGAATAAAATAAATATTTAAAGGGGCTCCCATACAACAAACGTGAGTTTTGCTCGTGTTTATAAATACTTGACGTTTATAATACGGGACCCTTCGTGCACGACTCCGATTCGCACTTGACCGATTTTTCCTTTCACAAGTAATTTTTTATTTTACTGCTAAATATAATTATGCCTAAGTCATCATCGGTAAGATAGTTCAAGTGCAAAATGTAGTATTCATAACTAGTGAATGCAACTTTCAAATATGTTACGTTCGAGTTTCAAGAGAGTTTGTACAGTGGTAAAGCCAAGACGTCCGGTCGCCATGGCAACCAAGACATCAGCCATCTTGTCTTCGTAATGAAGTTACGAACATCTTGAGTTGTGGCGCGAAAGCGGCCATTCCAAATTCAATTTTAGCGTCTTTGAGGTTTCCCCCTGCCCCTTCTGTACAGTGCCGCCATCTTGATTCAATATTTTCTAGTTATACATAGGGTATACTTAAAGGTATCTGGAACTAAAGAAGTATAATCTGAAACTGGCCATTTACAATAAAATGTTTAAAGACAATTACGAAAACACACATTACGCGAATATACGGAGCGGTTGTACTAAAAAAATTGTGCTGATAGATGGTCTGTCGAATTAGACAAAAATATATTTTCATGCGTATTCCCTTATTCATCCGCTAGCTCATTAATATTGGCCCAATCTGTCTTGGTAGTTCTTGCTATGCCTGATGCCCTAGTGGAAACATAAGAAGCAGAAATAATTATATGTCAATGGATACCTCTCTGTTGCTGCTGCTTCCTCAGCTGCTTCTTGTGCTTCATTCTTCTGTTCTGGAACCAGGTCTTCACCTGCGTTTCAGAAAGGTTCAGGGCTCCGGCCAGCTCCACCCGCTCCGGGGTCGAGAGGTAGCGTTGTGATTCGAAACGTTTCTCTAGACCTGCTCGAAAATATATTACAATATGAGTAAATAAAACAAGTTAACGCGTTCAAAAAGAATTAGAAACCGACTTCAACTGCCCTAAAAGTCTACTTTATTTAGGCAAATTTAAGATGTATATCGTTTTGTCATGTATGCCATTCTCAGAACTGGACCAAATTGAAATGGGACCACACGGAAAGCACCAGCTGTCAAATAAAAAAAGAATCATCAAAATCGGTTCACCCAATCGAAGATTCTGAGGTAACAAACATTTAACTAATACACACTTAACATTCCCTATCTCAGAAACTACTGAACCGATTTTGATGAAACTTGCAGTGTTCCCTAAGTCGAACAATACCTAGTTCAACAAAAAAGAATTATTTAAATCGAACTTGTAGTTCCGGAGATATGCGAGAACAAACATACAAATATACGTACATACACTTTTTAAATTTGTTACACTTGTTAAGAAGCTGATGCAGACTAACATATACGAAAACTGGGCAGTTCTTGAAATATTACATAAATACAAGTCGAATAGAGAACTACCTTTTTTGGAGTCGGTTATAACGGTTTATTATTTTATTTGAAGACGATATTTACACATTTGACATTGTGGTCTCGGTTTTTGAATAGGATCACCCCACATCATCCTGACGGTGTCGGAAGACGACTGAAAAATATTCAGATGGGCAGCAGATCTATATTTCTAGTAACATCTTACTGCGATCTACCAAGTGATGTGATTAAGGTAAATCCCCTCTCGTAAAAAGTCAAGATGGCAATTTATATTGAAGGCTCATGTTAAGTGACATCATTCTAACAAAAATGTTTCGCCATACAAACTTTAACACCCTGTTCCATCGTTTAGCGGAGGAGTTTCAAAGACCCTACAATAGTGAACCCCTGGATACCCCTGGAATATACCCTCCAAATTTCAAATCTCTAGGTTGTAAATTCCCAATGAAACCAAGAAAGAACCCAGAAACCTGTTATAATATACAACAGCCGGTCCTGTGACAATGTCCCATATGATTTGGTTTGAAGAAAGGTAATTGTTGTTGAGTACAACTCAATATCGCCATTTATTATATCACTAGCTCCATCTTTCGGCAAATTACAGGAAGTAAATTGCTAACTGAAAAGTATGACATAAAACATAGGTTCACCAGTTTAGGCTGAGCTTTGTCATCAATCACGGTATGGTTTTAAAAAATTCACACTTCTTGTGGTCCTAACTGTCTAGCCATTGTTAATAAATAGACTAACTGATGAAGAATGTCTGTGCGGGTATTTAAAAAAAATTACTAATTCTTTCCTTTCTTTACTTTCTTTCCTTTCCATTTCCTTTATTTACAAAAGATAAATGACACGTTCCGCGAATGTATGGCGCCAAGGCCTGGTCTTGTACACTTATAATTTTAATAGGAATTTATCAAATAAAAGTGATTTAGTTACCATTTTTGTATATTTCGGTTTAGTTAATTTGTACAAAACGTATACAACGCACGAAACAGGTAAGACTGGTGTTGAAAACAAAGATGGCGTCAATAAACTGACATTTGACGCTGTGACTTAGTACAAAAAGAATGAATTTGTACAATTAAAGTAAATGAAAAAAATTAATTATAGTATTTTTCTACACATATTTTTTTTATTACTTGATTTTTTTAAATAGTGTACAAGTGCAGGACGAATTTGAAATGCTCTTTTAAATGTAATTAACCAATAGTGTACCAAAGCCTAGAAAAACTAAGAAGGTTTGTCGCGCTTCCTAAAATAGCAAAACTTTTTGGAAATAGTTAAAACGTCATTGGAAGAAACTAGCTTCCAAGACACCGGCTCGGCATAGTTTGTATGCTAGCGTGTACCTATCCAAATTGTAACCTAGCTCAAGACATATTTTTACTTCAGCTCTGATCGTGCATATGTATATTTCATACATACCAGTGAGCTGAGGGTCAGAGAAAACCGTCCTCGCTTTCCGCCGCCGGCAGTGCTTCAGCGCCGACAGCGACAGCTCCGACGGAGTGAACAGCGCATGGTACGGGACTCCTAAAACAATACATCACTATTCAGGGAAATTGCTGTTGGTATCCTCAAGGCTCAGACAAATAAACCCAACACGTCTAATTCTTATATGTCAATTATGGTTTACAATAAATTGCCACGTTCCGCGAATGTATGTAGGAGTGGTCTTGTACACTTATAATTTTAAAAGGACATTATATAATAAAAGGGATTTAGTTATAATTTTTGTATGTTTCGGTTTAGTTTATTTGTACAAAAACATATAAAACGCACGAAACAGGTAAGAATTGACGTTGAGAACAAAGGTGGCGTCAATAAATAGTTAATTTGTTATGCAAGGCTGCAAAATTGTTGTTTGGCGCGAGTTCTAATATTGAAACCCGAGCTAGCGAATGATGGTTGGATGGTTCAAATATAGAATCATGAGCGTAGCGAGGGTTTCAAGGAACGAGGCGCAAAATAACTTTGCTGCCGAGCGAAACACACAACTTTTCATCTCACTACAGCGAGGAAAATGGTAGATTAAAAGGAAAACAGGTGAAAGCACTAGCAGTTTTTTTTCTTCTATTCTACGATTCTATGATCCTATATAAACATATGTTGCAGCTGCAGAAACAGGCCGTAACAAACTCAGCTAGTGTTTGCTCACGGGGAACAAGCGATGATTTTCAGTTTGTAAGATGTGTGGGTCGTCAGCTTCCTCATAGAGCTAGGAGAATTCTAAGCATGCCAAATTTTAAGGCAATTTAGGAGCAATCAAACTTTAGCATTCATAATTTAGCAGCAACCATAACTCAGTTACAGCGAGTGGTTTTTAGTGTGTCAGCTGGAGACATGGGTCTCCAGCTGACACATGCCAGGAAGGCAAACCAGTGAGGTTAGGGCTTTAGATTATACTCAGGCATTTAAAGGACAATTACAGCAATGAGAGCCAAAAAAATTAACGATCACATTGATAAACTGTTGGATCTACGAACGAAATACCGTGTGTAAGCTGGCGACCCGTGTCACCAGCTTACACATCTGTATCTTCGTAATTATTCAAGTTACGATTATGTATTGTACCTCATATTTTAGGGCAAAATAGCAGCGCCAGGCTTCAAAATTTTCGAATCTCTAGTGCTAAAACTGTTTGAGCTGCGAGCCGATATGTGTGTGTAAGCTGGTGACATGGGTCGCCAGCTGACACATGTTGTATCTCTGAAACTACATAAGTGAGAACTTCGTTTTAAAGATCAGATGAGACCATACAATAGGAGCGTTCACGAGTCAAAATTTCAAATCTCCTGGCTCTCTAGATTCAAAGTTATAAGCAAAAAACTATTTTCCCGCCAAAAAATTCAAAATAATCGCACGGACGCCGCTGAGCGGGCCGTTGCCGTTCCGTGCGCTACGCTATTACAATAGAGTTTCAACTTAGCCGTCATTGTTTTAAAATTCATTTTAACCTGCACTTTCGTATCGATTCAATTGGTACATTGAGCGTGTTAGACCAGGAGCCGACTGAAATAAGCAATGGTATACTACCGATTAACTTCATAGAAAGATTACGAACGATCTTCACCAAATTTGAGGCCTAGCTAGAATCTAACCCTTCACCGTTGGTGCATAATTCAAATCTACTAATTTGACTAATACGGAATCAAGATTTAGTTTAGTAATGAATCAACATATAAGAAATAACACTTTATGGTGTGTGTGATATAACACAATATAAGAGGTATATGAAAATAACTAAAAATAAATGTTTGAGAAATGATATAGATCATGTTTTATTCAATAATTGCTACTGAAAATATACTAAATACCGAGCTCAACAATTATTGATCATATTGATATAAGCTGTATATGTTGCACATATACCTCTTATACTATGTTATATCACACCGTAAAGTGTTATCCCTACTAGTCCCTACTTTCCCTACTAATATTATAAATGCGAAAGTAACTCTGTCTGTCTGTTACGCTTTCCCGCTTAAACCTCTCAGCCGATTTTGATGAAATTTGGCACAGTCAATCTTTAGACCCTGAGAAAGAACATAGGCTACTTTTTAATGCGAAAAAAGGGTTTTGTTGAAAGGGGTTAAAAGGGGGGATAAAAAAGTCGTATAGAGGTATCGTTATTTTTAGAGCTAGAAGCTTGAAACTTATTTTTAGGCTGTTGATTCGATATAAAGTCCATAAAATTAGTTGAATACTAATTCATTTAGGTTTGTTTTCTGTGGTTACGGTTGTCTAAATAGTTTAACACCTCACCGATAGATGGCGCCACCGTCTAGATAAAACGTAATATTGAAATTATTTTACAGCTCTATGTATACCTGGAGCCTTTCAATTGATGAGCTAATCAGATATAGTAAAGCATGAGTCTGTTTGACATCCATGCAATTGCACAGCAATCAACAAGGAATAAAAATAATGCCCCATGAAAATTGGTAAGCGATTAGATTTCAAACAAAGGAAGGATTACGTGTTTCATGGATATATAATGGGGATGAAATTTTGTATGGGAACTCTGTTGTTTTTGAAGTCAATATCATGAAAATTGATACTCAGTGTTATGAACTAAAAATAAAAATGATGTGTTTCAGCGTTTCAAAAAAAATCCCCTAATCCAATCTAATATATTAAATTTTCGTGTCAAGGTGTTTATAGTCGCACTCCTGCGAAACGGCTTGACCAATTTTTATGTTTTTTACATATATTTGGTAGGTCTGAGAATGTTGCACCCTCTTGCCCCCACCCCCGTATTTTGATCGCGATTTTAGAATAATGGTACGTCATCGACAGGAAGTCTCGCGTCAGTTTGATATTTTATAGTACTACGCCATATAGTTCTCACGGGATAAAACCTAAAGTCCACGCGGGCGAAGCCGCGGGAAGAAGCTAGTTTCTTATATGTTGATTCATTACTAAACTAAATCTTGATTCCGTATTAGTCAAATTAGTAGATTTGAATTATGCACCAACGGTGAAGGGTTAGATTCTAGCTAGGCCTCAAATTTGGTGAAGGTCGTTCGTAATCTTTCTATGAAGTTAATCGGTAGTATACCATTGCTTATTTCAGTCGGCTCCTGGTCTAACACACTCAATGTACCAATTGAATCGATACGAAAGTGCAGGTTAAAATGAATTTTAAAACAATGACGGCTAAGTTGAAACTCTATTGTAATAGCGTAGCGCACGGAACGGCAACGGCCCGATCAGCGGCGTCCGTGCGATTATTTTGAATTTTTTGGCGGGAAAATAGTTTTTTGCTTATAACTTTGAATCTAGACAGCCAGGAGATTTGAAATTTTGACTCGTGAACGCTCCTATTGTATGGTCTCATCTGATCTTTAAAACGAAGTTCTCACTTATGTAGTTTCAGAGATTCAACATGTGTCAGCTGGCGACCCATGTCACCAGCTTACACACACATA
This sequence comes from Carcina quercana, assembly GCA_910589575.2. Lineage (NCBI taxonomy): Eukaryota > Metazoa > Arthropoda > Insecta > Lepidoptera > Depressariidae > Carcina > Carcina quercana. The sequence continues at coordinate 5,309,839 of OU342455.1, read as the reverse complement.
TCGGCTCGTAGCTCAAACAGTTTTAGCACTAGAGATTCGAAAATTTTGAAGCCTGGCGCTGCTATTTTGCCCTAAAATATGAGGTACAATACATAATCGTAACTTGAATAATTACGAAGATACAGATGTGTAAGCTGGTGACACGGGTCGCCAGCTTACACACGGTATTTCGTTCGTAGATCCAACAGTTTATCAATGTGATCGTTAATTTTTTTGGCTCTCATTGCTGTAATTGTCCTTTAAATGCCTGACTATAGTCTAAAGCCCTAACCTCACTAGTTTGCCTTCCTGGCATGTGTCAGCTGGAGACCCATGTCTCCAGCTGACACACTAAAAACCACTCGCTGTAACTGAGTCATGGTTGCTGCTAAATTATGAATGCTAAAGTTTGATTGCTCCTAAATTGCCTTAAAATTTGGCATGCGTAGAATTCCCCTAGCTCTATGAGGAAGCTGACGACCCACACATGTTTGTAAGCCTAACTGTTAGAGGTGCCTAGCTGTGTGCGTACATACTGTGTATGTGCGTGTAGTGTGGGTGAATGTGTGTGTGTGCTTGTTATGTTTAGAAGGAAAAAAAGAATATTGTATGATTCTTGGCGCGAACTTGAAAATGGTGGTTCACTGCAATTTTGTTAATTGGTTAATAATACTGTCATGTGTGTTTTTTGTGTTATAATGGTGTGATATAGTGCAAAAAGTGTCACGGACGGTGTTATAGTATCAATTACGCAAAATTGCGAGGGTTTCGACGCGATCCGAAGAGTTTACCGTGTCGAGTACATTCGGCATATGGATTCTTTCGAATAATGTTGAAACCAAGGCTGACCTTTGAAATTCTCGTCAAGAATCCAAAACAAGCGATAAAATGTACACATTATACATTTTATTGAGAAAGCTGAAGAAATGGCTTCGGAATAGTTTATAACCTCAAAATTTGTTCACCTAATTTTACTCGTCATTGGCTAGATAACCATTATTTAAAATAAAATAAAAAAGAACATTGTAAATAGTAGTAATGAAATAGGAGGAGATGCTGCGAGTGGTGAACGTAAATTAGATGATATTATATATTTTAGTAACGTATTTTATTTATATTTCTGCAATTTTAAAAAAAATTTAAGCTGCTTCATAAAATGCTCTATTTTTGCTCTATTTTATCTCAAGAACTCCTTACGATATAAACCGCTTCAGTGCTAAGTCCGAAGCAGCAATGATGATCAGGACTTTCCTGTGGACTTATGAAGCTGTGGATGATGATTCGAAGGCTATAAACTCACCTTGAGACAGGAAATAAGGTGCTTCCACACTTTTATAATTTGGTGCGTGTAAATAAGCCCCTAATGCTCCCATCGCAACTTGCAGGTACCCTTCTCTGGGCTGCACCGATCTGACTTCATTCGGCACTGGAAAATATGGCTTCGATTCTCCTGTATATTCGTAAGGTCTACGGTCTATTGGAGGTTTGAAATTTCTACTATGTGAGCCCCTGTATAATATATCCTCGATTAAAAATGACGTCTTTGATGTCTCTTGGCGGTTTTCAGAAGGTGTATCACTGCGAGTGGAGTCCATGCTTGGTTTTTCTATTTTGTGAACAAAATTTTTATTTTGTTGACTCCATTTTGAGTAAAGATGCTGGCAGAAAACTTTTGCTCTATTTTTGTGGGCAAAGTTTATGTTCGATTTTTAAATAACGTCCGTGGTTGGTGGAAATACTGGCCACAAAGAGTTATAAACTTTTTGAACTATAGGGAATTCGCAAAAATCTGTTTTCTCCAAAAGTCAAAAATTAAATGTCCACTTTAAACCATCACACTATCGAAAAAATCAGATTCCTTATTCAAATGCACGAAACAAACTTTTTGAATAAAACTTTTCCGTTTTATTCGATATTTTTAAACAATGGCGATTAAACATTCAGCCTCAGCAAATCGATAATTAATGAGCGTAATCGTCCGCTTGTCAGTGTGTTTGCGTGAAACGAGACGATTCACCAACGTTTTGGGTTAAACTGAGTCCGTGGGGGTGGGTGTTGACGAGAGGAGGGGTGCGCGCTCGCGAGGGGTGGTGACGGATTTTTTTCGATCTACGAAGATTGTTAGGAAAGAGTTTTTAATACGAGTTCTTTTTTTGAACGGATTTAAGTTTGCAAGATTTAAGCATTCAGTTTTTAAAAAAATATTTTAGATTATTAATTAAGGGGAAATATATGTATAGATGTATAAGAAAAACAAACAACTTGAAACTTTGCGAAGACCAAAATTTCACCTTAGTGGAAAATCGGCCATCTTGTTGGTTTTTTTTTCGTATTTCTTAAGTTTTTCGGGGGGAAAGCTGTAAGTATATCAACATAAGTACATGTAGTTTGGCTTTAGTCATAAATCATTAAAAATAATAATAAATAAACCAGATTGAATTATATATATACTTAATACAACAAAATTACTACTAGGTTTAGATACTAGGGTACTAGTAGGTTTAATTTAATTACTAATCTAGGCTAAGTGTACTAACAAATCTAAATTAAAATATGTATCTTTGACATGTGAATATTTTGACATTAAATAAATAGTATTCACAAAGTTACTAATTGAATCTACGAATCATTGAATCTAGAAACGAATCATTCGTTTTCCCGATACGATGAAATACCGGAAAATCCAAGATGGCGGATTATAATTACATAGTAAACTTTGTGGCTAAGTCCTTCCCTTACTTGCACATGCCTTGCAACTGTCATAATTCAAATAATGTAGAAACCATTCTATCCAGAACATACAATATACAGGAACACAACGGCGGAAAGTGTACATTTCTAAGAATAAACCTTTACCAACTTAGGCGTTGGTTCTGCTACCATTCATACAAAAACACAAAGTGCAAAGTCCAGCAGGAAATAGCTGCTATACCTTACCTACCGAGTCCCGATAGATACCCCCGGTGAGAATTGAACCCGGGACCCACGGATTAAGTTGGTAATGCTACTAGGCCTATAAATTTGTATCGACGTAGAATATACTGAAATGAAAAATGTGTTATTGTATTGAAAATTCTGTCCGTGAATGAAAGGTAGGTTCATCGACAATTGGATGAAATTGACACATTCCGTCACAAATTGATAGAAGCATGTCACAATAAAGGCTGGGACACACTAAACGAGTTTTATTTTGTGGTTAAAGGTATTTATTCTCAAAAGAAATAAAATTACATTTCACTTAATGAGAAAACTTAGAACTAGAGCAATAAGATAGCAAATAAATTAACAGTAGATAATATTCTTTATATTAGTGGGTAGGTACATACAACAAAATAAACAAGACGCAAAATAAAACAGTCGGCGGGTATTAGCGCGGGCATTGCATAGCAGCGGCCAGTTGAACAGGGTCGGATTAAGAGCTATGAAGTTTTAATTTTAATCATTTTATATGTTACAAGCATAGTTTATTAGTCAAATCTAGTAGTTTTTGTTTCGTATGTTATAAACTTTCGTTTAGGATAAAGTGGTGTAGAATGTTTTGATGCGATATAGTTTGAACGTAAAAACAATATATGACGGGTCAACTGATAACCTTCGCAGTGATCTTTGTCAAAGCATCAGTTTAACTTATAATTAACGCTTTCAAAAAGAACTAAAAACCGACTTCAATTGCCTTTACCCTTAGAGTTAGAATGATCTGGGTGCATATTTGTTTTTTTGTTGATTTTCTCAAAAAGTGCTCGATCAATTTTGATGAAATTTATACGGGACCACGTATGAAGTATTCTCTAACTAACAAACAAAGAATCATCAAAATCGGTTTACAATTGGCGGAGTTATCGCGTAACATACATAAATAACAGTCAAATTGAGATCCTTCCTTTTTGAAGTCGTTTGCAAAGGCCACACGGTGCGGGTAGAAGTAGAAATGCGAATATAATGATAAATATATTGTAACTATATATATAAATACGAAAGTCTGTTTCTTTCTTTGTCCTTCCCGTCGTAAAAAGAGTTACAATGACTTAATTTTTCGTATAAGGATAGTCGAACGGTCAAGAACGGACATAGCATACTTTTTATCCCAATCAAACCAGTAGTTCCCATGGGATACTTTCCGATGCCGCATGCAAAATCTAACAATATGAAAATAATACATGCGAAAGTGCATTTGTTTGTTACAAAGCGCCTCAACGGTGCAACCGATCGTGATGAAATTCGGCGTGCTGGTAGCCTATGTCATGGAAGTGGACATACACTACTTTTTATCACTGTACACCACGTAGTTCCCACGGGATCAAAAATACTAGCACAAACAGAAACTTCCTTGTTTTGCCGCAGTTGGCAAAAAGTACCCTTGTTTACTTAGTACCCTGGATTTACACTTGGCCTTCATCTCACCTGATAGTAAGTGACGATAAGGCCGTTGGATGGTAAGGCTCAAGCTAAGGAGGCGCTGGCTCTGCTACCTTTCATAATCAAACACAAAAGTGCTATTAAAACTGCTATTTGGCGGCAGACTTAGGTGGCAGCTAGCCAGGTAGAGAGAAAATGCTCTACCACCAACCAAAACGAGTACCTATAGGTACCCTCACTAGCTATTTTGTCACGGCAGCGGTTATTCTATGATCTGCACTCAGCTTTATATATCCGTGATATACACAAGTATACCATGGTGGTATATTACCGGGTAGATGTCTAAATTGTCATAAGATGGGGTAACTCTCTCGTGGATCATCCCAGAATGTGAAACGAATGTACTGCGCTCAAACAGACTTGATACTAGCTCTTTTTACCCGACTGCGCCAGAAGCAGGGTTATGATTTTCTAGAGTATGTATGTATGTATAATTGTTTGGCACGCTCTGCAGCCTGAACGGCTCGTTTTTACTGTGAGAATAACACTAGGTATAAAAAGTTTTAATAAAACGCAGTCAGATTTTTGGAAATTTACTTTTCATTCACTTGTTACTAGAGGCACACGCCGGAAACTTGGAACAAATGTCATGATATCAGCACACATCGTTGGATGACATTTTTATAGGCGCGTATGTGTGAGTGGATTCGTTTGGGAAGTTGCGACATATCCTTCGTTCAAAATACCTCAGCGTCTTAAGGCAACTCTTTAGCCAGTGATGACATACGGAACCGAAACGTGGTCCTTTACTGTGGGACGAATAAACAAGCTCAAAGTCACTCAGCGAGAAATGGAACGAGCTATGCTCGGAGTTTATCTACGTTATAAAATCCGCTAGAGCTAGAGTCACCGATATAGCTCGAGTCAGTGAGCTGAAGTGGCAATGGGCAAGCCATATCGCTCGAAGAACCGATAACCGATAGGGAGTAACAGTTATCGGGTAGAGATCACGTACGGGAAACGTGTAACAGGCCGTCCCCCTACTAGGTAGAGCAATGACCTGAGTGTCTCGGGACTGCTCAATGCGGCGTACTGTGGAAGAACTAATCAGTATACTGTACTATCAAGTAGACCTTAAGGAAGAGTAAATAGTCTCCTTCTAGACCTACGCGTAACATTTGCCACCTCATCATCACTTAACATCAGGTGAGATTGAGAGAGAGAAAAAAAAACTATCTAATTGATAGAAAATTCATCTCATTCTAGCAACAATGACAGAAAAAACTATCCGCATCCCAATTTTTCACAGAAGTCTTTATCTAAAGTATCAAAACACCTCATCCCCTAAATCCCTTTCAATCCACCCTTCCCCGTTCCCTAATCTCCATCGGGAGGCGCGGCTTGCGCCCGCAGGCCAACGGGCGCGCTCGTTGCGCGCACGCGTCACATTTCAACCAATCAGGGGCCGCCAATTAGGGATCAAAAGCCAGCAGATTTGGGGTCACTTTGCGATCATTGTGTCATCTCGACTTTTGTTAGGTTGTTATTTTGCACTAGTATTTCGTCAACGAGATATGCTTGATTTTTTTTTCTAATTTTTTTTCTCAGTCTACACCTCTTTCAGTGCCACATAGATGAAATAAATTTATAGTGATAAATAGGGATGATGACCCCAAAAAATATACTCTCATTCGAGAGACCAGGCCAAAAGATAAATATCCTTGTTAAAGATTTATCGATATGGCTTACAGTTTTCGTAATATAACCCGTCGAAAAGCGATTCTAGTCACGCGGGGCAAAAACGCTCCATACAAATCGGTACCTAGGAGTGACGTCACGTCACCGCATTGAAGTAGATAATGTATGAAACTTCTAACAATATTTGAGTTATCTCGTAAAATAATGTTTTTATGTGATCACTCCCTTCCTAAAAAATCTTCACAATGTAATTACAAAGCAAAATGTAAAATAAAAAATTTAATTCGAGCAAGTTTTTTTTGACGGGCTTTATAAGCTGTAAAAGTCCAGAAAAAAATTCAACAATATTAGATATTTTAAATATAGCAGATTTATAATGTCCTTTATGGTTTAAAATAAAATTTTACCCCAATCTGATTTGGTGTCATCTAGCCTATTGCTCCAATTCTGTACCATGTCACATACTTGCTTGTTTCTATATAGTGGCATAGGCAAATGTCGATCAACGGTGAATTTGACATGGTTCAAAAGTGGATACATATTTTCGTACTCGAGTGTACCTATATGATAAGCAACTTAATAACTAACAACAATCTAGAGGTCCCGCGTTCAATTCCCAGTGGGCACCTATTGATACTTGGTTTGGTTAGTGGTAGGGCATTTTCTATGCCAAGGCTAGGTACAATGTTACTGAAGTCTGCCGCCAAACAGCAGTTTTAACAGCACATATGTGTTACGGTATGAAAATAGCAGAGCCAGCCCCTCATTAGGCTAAGACTTCAGGTGTGCGCTTATCGTCATTTACCATCAGGAGATATGAAGGCCTAGTGCAAACCTATTATCATAAAAATGCAATATTTCTATGTATGTTCAGGGCAAATCCCATCAGCCGGGAAACGTCCACTGCTGGACATAGGCCTCCCTCATGGTACACCACATCGACCGGTCCCGAGCCACCTGCACCCAGCGACTCCCCGCGACTCTAACCAGGTCGTCGGTCCATCTAGTGGGGGGACGGCCCGGTAGACGTTTCCCGGTACGTGGTCGCCACTCGAGAACCTTTACCCCTCACCGGTTATTGGTTCTTCGAGCAGGGCAAATTTAGCAAGCTGAATTAGAGCCATTTCCTCTTATTCTACGGAGATGAAATTAATGAAAGACCAAAACAAAAGACCAATGTTTTAATTTTAAACTATAAAAACTTATTTACTAATGATAATTATTTTTAATATGTGAATTCCAGCTATCATAATATTTATTGTAGGTTATATAATTTTTGTTTCTAAACATAAACATTTATTAAGATTAGAAATTATTGTTTTCCGATTTTTTTAAATTATATTATGTATGATATATATATATTAATGGTATTTTTAGTTTTTTCTGTATGTGTGGGGGGCTTTAGGGCTTTCTATTTTAGTTTCTATAATTCGAACACACGGGAAAGATTATTTTCAAATATTTAGAATATTTTTATGGTACCATCGAGCTGATAGAACTTCTAAACTACACATATGGTAGACCCGTCGTGTATAGATCGAATGACAATGCAATAATAAAGTACGGTCAACAAAAAAGCTTGATTTAAAAACCGGTCAGGTGCGAGTCGCACTCGCGCACCGAGGGTTCCGTACAGAATATGAATAATACATACTGAAAATCATGCTCCACCGGAAATATAAGTCCGAATGAAGAACCAACATTACTTTGCAGTTACATTACATACCCGATATATGGCTTTCAACTACATAGTTAAGTTTGTAAACATAAAAAGCTATTATTTAAATGGTTGTGCTGTAAGACCTTGCTTCTTGCCAAATTTCAGGACCCTAGGTCAACGGGAAGTACCCTATAGGTTTTGGTTCCCTTGCATTTTGTATGGAAATGGTCTAAAATCAAAGACATTTAATACTAATAGCCCGGACAAAGCAAACAAACATTTTGATCATAAACTTATTACCAATTGGTAATAAGTTACTCAATCTAGTGTCACATCACGTCACGCGGCCGTACAAGACATTTGACATACCGTTGACTTTTGAGATCAAAATGTTTATATGAAACGTTTCCCAATGACCGCTCTATAACCTATTACTATATTTAAATCTCTCTGTCTAAAATACAGCTATATCTTTTTATTGCGTTGATCTATAAGTTTGATTTTGACGTGACAACGTCTTATAAATTGGTTTGCCGGGTGACACTTCAAGAAACTGCGTTACGCTCCGCTCACGTTATGCGCTCACAATGAGAGCGAGTGAGAGGCACGCGTCCCTTCCACTCGGGCATGGTTAGCCCGCCTAAGAGCGAGAGAGACAGACATAAAAAGTGAAAAATTCACATTAAAATTATTTTACCACTCAAAGTCGTTGTCACGTAAAACTTTCGCCCGTATACCGACTTTACAGGCAACCAATTTTTTTTTACAGATCCAAGGGACACCAAACCTGTGTATTCGATATTAATCAACTAGATATTTTTATTTTATTCTTCCGTTTTCCTTTTGACGTACGGAACCCTAAAATGACCTTTTTGAAAAACTTATCTCTGCTGTAGTTACACTTAACAAGTTAAGGGCCGTCCGTGATCTCTCCACTAATGAGTGTTTCCACACTGTGTTCGTTACTGGAGGACTCTTCAACAGCCGACGCCGGGGTAGATTGGTCACGGAGATCATTACTCGGTTGCCACAACTCTAGCAACACTAACCAAAATGATGCCGACGATAAAAGTTGCTTACTAAATGACACGTTCCGCGAATGTATGAAGCCAAGGCCTGGTCTTGTACACTGGTAATTTAAAAAGGCCATTATCAAATAAAAGTGATTTAGATTTTTGTATATTTTTGTTTAATTTATTTGTATAAAAACATATAAAACGCACGAAACTGGTAAGAGTTAACGTCGAAAACAAAGATGGCGTCAATAATATGACATTTGACGCTGTCACTTAGTACAAAAAGAATGATTTCAAACAATTAAAATAAATGCAAAAATGTAATTCGAATATCTTTCTATACATATTTAGATTATTACTTGGGGTTCTTAAATAGTGTACAAGTGCAAGATGAATTTGAAACATATCTTTTTTAAAAAAACGTTTGCCGTGTGGTTCCGGCTCAGAATGCAACCACCCCATCTCTTCCCGTGGGTGTCGTAAGAGGCGACTAAGGGAAAACCTACACCTGGAGGAATGGTAGCAGCCTCCTCCTGAAGAACTAAATCGAATACTGCGATCACCAACCCGTCTAGCAAGCGTGGTGATTATGCTAAAAACCCCTTAAAAAAACGTTTGTTAAAAAACAGTTTTCAAAACGGCGTTCACGCTCTCTCCACCCACACTCCACATATAAACCCACGGTTCTTCAAGCCCATTAATTAGCGTGAATAAAGCAAGCACTCGCGCGCAGATCCGGTGATACAGCACGTATTCTACTCTGTGGTGTCAACGTGACATTATCTCAAGTGGCAACACTGCATCACGAGATTGTGTTTATGACGCGGCTCAGTATACTTTTTAAAGCTTTTATTTTTCTCATTGTACCTTTGTCGATATTAGCAAATTTTAATTGCTTCGCTTTTCAACTACTTGAAGGTCATCCTTACCCGAGAAACGTCCACTGCTGGACATAGGCCTCCTTCATGGTACGCCACATCGACCGGTACTGAGAGACCTGCATCCAGCGACTCCCCACGACTCTAACCAGGACGTCGGTCCGTCTAGTAAGGTAGACGTAGGTAGGCCTGGTAGACGTTTCCCGGTACGTGGTCGCCACTAGAGAACCTTTACTTCCCATCGGTTATCGGTTCTTCGAGCGATGTGGCCTGTCCATTGCCACTTCAGCAAACTGACTCGAGCTGTGTCGGTGACATTCGTTCGTCTACGGATTTCCTCATTCACGTAGAGAAATTCCGAGCACAGCTCGTTCCATTGCTCTCTGAGTGACTTTGAGCTTGTTTATTCGTCCCACAGTAAAGGACCACGTTTCGGTTCCGTATGTCATCACTGGCAACACGCACTGATCAAAGACTTTTGTCTTTAGACTCTGAAGGTAATTACGCACAATGAAACTATCATACTAAATTCCTCTTACCATAATCTTTTGAAATAGGACAACTGGAATTGTGCAACAATTATCTAAAAATAGGACATCGGATTGTTGTGTCCCGAAATAAGTATCATACAACTTAATGCATCACTTTTTTATTGTTGTTAAAAGCGCCATCTATGAACCATTAGCTCCGTAACTGCTATTGTAGCTAACTATAAAGTTGTACGTTAATGATATATACATTTCACGACTTGTCAAAGTCAGCTATTCTATTTTGATTGGCATCCGACTTACATACAATCGCAAAGTTTCAAATCGATCGACAGTTAGAAGTTGGTTAAAAAGAGATATTCCAAATTCGGCCTGCACTTGTACACTATTTAAAAAATCAAGTAATAATCTAAATGTTTATAGAAAAATACTAGAATTACATTTTTACATTAATCATTCTTTTTGTAGTAAGTGACAGCGTCAAATGTCATTTATTTGACGCCATCTTTGTTTTCAACGTCAAGTCCTACCTGTTTCGTGCGTTTTATATGTTTTTGTACATATAAACAAAATATACAATAATTTCAACTAAATAACTTTTATTTGATAATGGCCCTTTAAAATTATAAGTGTACAAGGCCAGGCCTTGGCTCCTTACAATCGCGGAACATGTTATTTACTTGCTAGATTTGTTTACACACAGAATACACGAGCCTAATATAAACGGTTTTGTTCTAATTCTCAAGCGGCGTAGAACGTTTTAGCTGACAATTATATCAATCCTACAGTTAAACCAAATATTTCATACAATTATACTGTCCATAGAACATAATTACTTCACCCTATGGCATCCTTTCACGGCCCCTCAACAAATTACAACAATTCGCAGCAAAGATTCGATTATTGCTGTCAAAACATATTAACTTAGAAACGCCACTGATTGCAGACACGCGGCGCTGTTGATGTGAAAGAAAAATCATCTTTTGTGCTTTAATTTGTTTGGAAACTGTATGGAGTTTGATTCGCGGGTCCTGAAGGATTGTATTTACAATTGGTTTTAGTTTAGGTCTATGTTTTTCTGAAAGTATATTTAAAGATCTGGGGTTTTGCACTTGGACCCAATCTCACCTGATGGACATTAATCCTGATCGAATGCCGTACTCAAAATCATCACTCTCCTATCCTTATCCCACTTCTGAATCGCGTTCGTCTACCTAAACCTAAGATATTGTCGTGGGTACTAGTTTATACGGAAGCGACTGACATCTGACCATACAACACAGAGGGGAACTAGAACATAGTTTTTGAGATTAGACTGTTGGAAGTTCGGTGGCGCAGTGGATAATTCGCAGACTCTTAATCTGAGGGTTCCGGGTTCGAATCCAGCCGTGTACCTATGAGTTGTTTTTCAATGAAACAGAAACAGAAAAATATTTATTTAACTAAAACACACACAACACAATACAAAAATACAATTGATACATACATTGCGTACAATTACTAATGATACATTATTAATGTACATACAATTCAAGTACATTATCCGATTGCTTAGCGGTGAAGGAAAACATCGTGAGGAAACCTGCGTGTCTTGAACAGACATGTGAAGTCCGACAATCCGCACTGGGCCCGCGTGGTGTACTATGTCCCATACACTCTCTGTAGGAGAGTAGGACTGAGCCCCTGCAGTAGGGACGTATATATGCTGTTGATGATGTTTGAAGGCCATCAAGCCGCCCGAAGTCCTCTAGCTTAAAAATAGACAAATAACTGTGTAAACTACGATGGACAAGTTATAAATAATACTAATAGTACGATATTTTTAGGATTACCTATAGATGTGCAATTCAACTGGAAAGAGCAAATAGAGAAAATATGCAATAAAATAAAATATGTGGGTCGTCAGCTTCCTCATAGAGCTAGGGGAATTCTACGCATGCCAAATTTTAAGGCAATTTAGGAGCAATCAAACTTTAGCATTCGTAATTTAGCAGCAACCATAACTCAGTTACAGCGAGCTGTTTTTAGGAAGGCAAACCAGTGAGGTTAAGGCTTTAGACTACAGTCAGGCATTCAAAGGACAATTACAGCAATGGGAGCCAAAAAAATTGACGATCACATTGATAAACTGTTGGATCTACGAACGAAATACCGTGTGTAAGCTGGCGACCCGTGTCACCAGCTTACACATCTGTATCTTCGTAATTATTCAAGTTACGATTATGTATTGTACCTCATATTTTACAGCAAAATAGAAGCAATAGGCTTCAAAATTTTCGAATCTCTAGTGCTAAAACTGTTTGAGCTACGAGCCGATATGTGTGTGTAAGCTGGTGACACGGGTCGCCAGCTGACACATGTTGTATCTCTGAAACTACATAAGTGAGAACTTCGATTTAAAGATCAGATGAGACCATACAATAGGAGCGTTCACGAGTCAAAATTTCAAATCTCCTGGCTGTCTAGATTCAAAGTTATAAGCAAAAAAACTATTTTCTCGCCAAAAAATTCAAAATAATCGCACGGACGCCGCTGGGCGCGCCGTTGCCGTTCCGTGCGCTACGCTATAACAATAGAGTTTCAACTTAGCCGTCATTGTTTTAAAATTCATTTTAACCTGCACGTTCGTATCGATTCAATTGGTATATTGAGCGTGTTAGACCAGGAGCCGACTGAAATAAGCAATGGTATACTATCGATTAACTTCATAGAGAGACTACGAACGACCATCACCAAATTTGAGGTCTAGTGAGAATGTAACCCTTCACCGTTGGTGCATAATTCAAATCTACTAATTTGACTAATAGGGAATCAAGATTTAGTTTAGTAATGAATCAAAATATAAGAAATAACACACATATAAGAAATGACACACTAAAAACAGCTCGCTGAAACTGAGTTATGGTTGCTGCTAAATTATGAATGCTAAAGATTGATTGCTCCTAAATTGCCTTAAAATTTGGCATGCGTAGAATTCCCCTAGCTCTATGAGGAAGCTGGCGACCCACACATCAATCCAACTAGACGTTTTACTGCTGCTTTATCGTGCCCAGGTAACTTGACTCTGGTAATCCCTTTCACGACCTCTCTGACCTGCTTGGTCGTAAATATGACATGCAAGTCCCTATGATTGCCATGATCTATTGACCCCATTCACTTTCCATGATGATGGTTATGAGTTCATTCGCCAATAAAATTTAAGCGACGGGGGGTTGAAGATTTGGTTATTTTTGGCCTAGGACGCACCGTTTACGAGTTATGACATACTGAAGACCAACAATTTTAAAATTACCATTGTACCGCTATTGAACCCATTCACTTTCTAGTGATGATATTTGATGATGATGATTATGGGTTCATTCGACAGAAAAATTTAAGCGACGGGGGGTGTTCGTCAAGGGGGGCTTGAAAATTTGGTTATTTTTGGCCTAGGACGCACCGTTTACGAGTTATGACTTACTGAAGACCAACAATTTTAAAATTACCATTGTACTGCTATTGAACCCATTCACTTTCTAGTGATGATATTTGATGATGATGATTATGGGTTCATTCGACAGAAAAATTTAAGCGACGGGGGGTGTTCGTCAAGGGGGGCTTGAAAATTTGGTTATTTTTGGCCTAGGACGCACCGTTTACGAGATATGACTTACTGAAGACCAGCAATTTTAAAATTACCATTGTACTGCTATTGAACCCATTCACTTTCTAGTGATGATATTTGATGATGATGATTATGGGTTCATTCGATAGAAAAATTTAAGTGACGGGGGGTGTTCGTCAAGGGGGGCTTGAAAATTTGGTTATTTTTGGCCTAGCACGCACCGTTTACGAGTTATGACTTACTGAAGACCAGCAATTTTAAAATTACCATTGTACTGCTATTGAACCCATTCACTTTCTAGTGATGATATTTGATGATGATGATTATGGGTTCATTCGACAGAAAAATTTAAGCGACGGGGGGTGTTCGTCAAGGGGGGCTTGAAAATTTGGTTATTTTTGGCCTAGGACGCACCGTTTACGAGTTATGACTTACTGAAGACCAGCAATTTTAAAATTACCATTGTACTGCTATTGAACCCATTCACTTTCTAGTGATGATATTTGATGATTATGGGTTCATTCGATAGAAAAATTTAAGCGACGGGGGGTGTTTCGTCAAGGGGGGCTTGAAAATTTGGTTATTTTTGGCCTAGGACGCACCGTTTACGAGTTATGACTTACTGAAGACCAACAATTTTAAAATTACCATTGTACTGCTATTGAACCCATTCACTTTCTAGTGATGATATTTGATGATGATGATTATGGGTTCATTCGACAGAAAAATTTAAGCGACGGGGGGTGTTCGTCAAGGGGGGCTTGAAAATTTGGTTATTTTTGGCCTAGGACGCACCGTTTACGAGTTATGACTTACTGAAGACCAGCAATTTTAAAATTACCATTGTACTGCTATTGAACCCATTCACTTTCTAGTGATGATATTTGATGATGATGATTATGGGTTCATTCGACAGAAAAATTTGAGCGACGGGGGGTATTCGTCAAGGGGGGCTTGAAAATTTGGTTATTTTTGGCCTAGGACGCACCGTTTACGAGTTATGACTTACTGAAGACCAGCAATTTTAAAATTACCATTGTACTGCTATTGAACCCATTCACTTTCTAGTGATGATATTTGATGATGATGATTATGGGTTCATTCGATAGAAAAATTTAAGTGACGGGGGGTGTTCGTCAAGGGGGGCTTGAAAATTTGGTTATTTTTGGCCTAGGACGCACCGTTTACGAGTTATGACTTACTGAAGACCAACAATTTTAAAATTACCATTGTACTGCTATTGAACCCATTCACTTTCTAGTGATGATATTTGATGATGATGATTATGGGTTCATTCGATAGAAAAATTTAAGCGACGGGGGGTGTTCGTCAAGGGGGGCTTGAAAATTTGGTTATTTTTGGCCTAGGACGCACCGTTTACGAGTTATGACATACTGAAGACCAACAATTTTAAAATTAACATTGTACTGCTATTGAACCCATTCACTTTCTAGTGATGATATTTGATGATGATGATTAAGGGTTCATTCGACAGAAAAATTTAAGCGACGGGGGGTATTTCGTCAAGGGGGGGCTTGAAAATTTGGTTATTTTTGGCCTAGGACGCACCGTTTACGAGTTATGACTTACTGAAGACCAACAATTTTAAAATTACCATTGTACTGCTATTGAACCCATTCACAACAGTACTGTTTAGTGTTACAGCTAGCGGCTATGTAAAACAGCCTTTTAAGCAATTCAACTGCCACATATACACATGCATGTGTGGGTCGTCAGCTTCCTCATAGAGCTAGGGGAATTCTACGCATGCCAAATTTTAAGGCAATTTAGGAGCAATCAAACTTTAGCATTCATAATTTAGCAGCAACCATGACTCAGTTACAGCGAGTTGTTTTAGTGTGTCAGCTGGAGACATGGGTCTCCAGCTGACACATGGCCGTGTATATACTGAAATATGTAATTTTGTCAAGCAAAACTATCATCTTTTTATCAAAGCTGATTGATTGATTGAAACAAACTGTTTAAAGTGACTGAGAATCAAAACCAACCTTCCGCGTGTCGCGTATCTGACGCTCGACTGTCCGCCTCAAATGTACCTACCTAGTACCTATTTATATATTTTTACCATATTATTCATTACAGTTGAAGTGTCAGTGGGCAGGTCACATCGCGCGGAGAACTGATAACCGATAGTACCACTACGTACTGGGAAAACGTGTGCCGTCCTCCTACTATATGGATCGACGATCTAGTAAATGTCGAGTGGCCGATCAATGTGGCATACCTTGAAGGAGGATTGTGTCGTATCCTGGTTGATGATGATGATGATGATATCTAGTCTCCTACATTATTATAATTTAATATAATATTGTATGTATGTATGAATTTTGATTTATGTTAATATTTTGTATCTTGTATTTATGTAATCGTATATTTCAGTAGTAGTAATAATTCAGAGAAATTCGAATATAATTTCTCTACGTGATAAAGTCCAGATTGAGGAAATCCGTAGACGAACGAAGGTCACCGACACAGCTCGACGAGTCAGTGATCTGAAGTGGCTCGAAGTGAATCGAAGAACCGATAAACGGTGGGGAGTAAAGGTTCTCGAATAACGACTGCGTACCGGGAATCGTCTACCAGGCCGTCCCCCTACTAGTTGGACCGATGGAGTCGCAGGGAGTCGCTGGATGCAGGTGGCTCGGGACCGGTCGATGTGGCGTACCATGAGGGAGGCCTATGTCCAGCAGTGGACGTTTCCTGGCTGATGATGATGATGATATTGTATTTAGATAAATGTATTAAATATACACGTCTGACTGCCCTCTCTTCACTATTTCTCTCTTGACCCAGGACTGCTGCAAGAAATTTCTTATAGAAATAAGCTGTTCCTTTTGTGTATATTTTCTATGTTTTTGTGTGTTTTTTATTTTTTTCGTGAAAGACGTGTCCGTGGGACTAGTGCTGGCCGCGGGTGACCCCAGAGCTGGCGCCTATTCTGCACAGCGGCTTAGCCTCGCCGTACAGCGCGGCAGCAGCGCCGTGTACTGGGCACCATGCCGCACGGACTAGCCCGAGACGAAGTGTTCACTTTGTAAATATACGTTTTTGTTTTTATTATTATTGTGTCTTTTAAGTTCGTAATTGTAAACAAGTGACTTTCGGCTAATTATAATATACTAGCTTCTGCCCACGGCTTCGCCCGCGTGGACTTTATTTTTCGCATTAAAAAGTAGCCTATGTCCTTTCTCAGGGTCTAAAGATTGTCTGTGCCAAATTACATCAAAATCGGTTGAGAGGTTTAAGCGGGAAAGCGTAACAGACAGACAATGTTAGTTTCGCATTTATAATATTAGTAGGGATTTTACACGAGGAAAATTAATAAAATATTTTAAATGTCAACTTTTTCGGTGTACAATTTTTAAATAAATGAAATTATAACACGGGAAGACAAGGGCCGGTTGTATTATACCACATACCGAAAGAAGCAGAACATCCATCATTACACAGTTAATAAACGTCACCACAGACCACCCCCCTGGCCAATTACCCGTAAAACCGGATAAACGTCGCTACATAAAAATCCGCTTGTTAGTAACTCGACACCCTTTACCCTAACACCAGATAGCTTAGCAAATAGTGTCCCTATCCCTGCTGAGCGAGCGTCCCGCGTTCGAGACCCGAATGGTGCACAGGTTGTGAATGACACGAATGAAATTCAATTTGTATTTTTACCTTTTTTGTGCTTTGCTTTTCGAGTGTGTGTATATTTCTTTGGCACTCTCTGTAGCCTAAACGGATTCATGGATTTTAGCTTGAAAGATGTCGTTAGATTCGTTATAATTGTGAGCATGACACTGGATAATTAGTGTATCAATTAATTATTTAAAAAACCTAACTTTTGCTCGCGACTTTCTCCGCATAGACTTTGTAATGTATCCCACAGGATCTACATACACTACGGCACACAGACATTGGCGTAAAACTTATAACACCTCTCTTTTGCGTGGAGGGTTAATATAACTAACCGAGCCCCTCGTTTACGCGTGTTTCTCTCCCCTAACCTCCAAGTTTAAACAAACCATTTTTTAGCGCAAGTAGTTATATCCGGCACGTGTCGGGCGCGTGTCGTCTCGCGTGACAACAAAGGCAGAGTTTTATCCTTTTGTGCTCATTTCCCGTCAGTTCCTGTGACGGGTTGTTAGCGGAGACGTTGTAGAGCTACTTGGCGCTGACTCTGAAGAGGTGAGCTTCCTAAGATGACGGTCAAGTATGTCTCACTTCTCTACGTAATATATATGTTACACTACCTACACATCGGGTTTTGTTTAGAACTAGCGTCCATCCATCCTTAGAATTATATTGTTATACATTTAATTGTTTAATGAAAATGTATTGGTAGCTTTGTTTAAAACTTTTGTACCATTTTTCTTTAAAAAATATTAATCTAGAAGAATCAAAATGAGATTTCTGTTTGAAACGTCAAAGATGATTTTCTCGGTAAAAGTTTCATACTAAATTTCTTTTAAGATAGGATAGCTGACTTAGTGCAGTAATTATCTAAATGGAAAGTTAGTAGATCTGTGATAGGCTCACATATCCAACAATACATACTTAAAAAATCATTTCCTTGGCCATAATCATGGTCCAATGGACAAAGTTGTCTGAAACAAATAAATATTTTAAAAATCCTCGATGTAAAAGCAAGATATTCGTTACTAGTGGCATCTAGTAACGAATATACCGTACTACTCGTAGTAAATAATGAAAACTTAATCGCGCGCCATCTATGATCAAGTAGCTGATACAGATCCGTTTATGAAAAGGCTAACATTTTAACATCAAAGTTTCATACTAAATTTCTGTTGCCATAATCTTTTAAAATATAACAGCTGGATTTGTGCAGTAACTATCTAAAAGTAGGACGTCAGATTGTGATGTCGCGAAATGAGTATCATTAACATACAACTTCACAGTGAATCACAATTTACATTTTAAACACTTTTTCTATTATTGTTCAAAGCGCCATCTATGAACCATTAGCTGCGTAACTGCTATTGTAGCTAACTATAAAGTTGTAAATTAATGATATTTATTTCGCAACACTATAATTTCGTGTCCTAATTTTAGGTAATTACTTATCAAAGCCAGCTATTCTATTTTAAAAGATTATGGCAACAGAAATTGAGCATGGAAGCATTCTGAGAGGGATAACGGTTTCAGAATCCGAAAGATCCAGTTGGAGTCCTAATGTAAAAGAAAACCAAAATGTTTGACTGTTTATATTGAATAAATATTTTAGTAGCAAATCACTTTAGTAATTCATGTGCTGTTGAAATAGTAAATCATGTAAATAATACTAAAAACTGGGCAAGATATTTATGAAACAAAATGTTTGAAAGCTTTGTCTTCGAATATTAAGTTGTTTTGAAATATGTTTCTTCAATATGTTGAAAAACTCACATAACATGCGATTTATAGTTTATCATTTGATCGCTAGGAAATTCCAGTACATCCTAAAGCCACACAAACAGTTTAAACATTTCATTGTATAAAGGAAATTATTGTATGACAAAACAAAAACACAGCGCCCTCTATGCGGAACTAATTTGACAGTAACAAAGAGGATATAATATTACTGGTAACCCCATTGTTGAGGTACCTTTTCTCAAGGAGTACGAAATGGAAATAAAACCACAAAACTAAGTGAAATTATATATTTTAATATATTTATTCACGTCATATCAGTTTTATAATCCATAGATCAGTACTAAATCACATTTACAAACACACACAAAGGTTCGTAGTTGGGGGCATTTAAAAAATACGTTCCTTTTTCAAATTTACAGATTTAAAAATAGAACAAAGAACTGTGCGAGTGGCCAGTTTGAGATCTAAACTTGGAAGCTATTTAAAGACTGTACTGAAGAAGCACTGAAATATATATTAATTTTTACTATCGGAGTTCTGTGATTTTACTTTTATTGACAGAATGCCCCTATACTCACGAACTCACATCAAACTGATTATATAATCTACCTCAATAAATAAATATTGCTTCAATTGATATTTTATACAAAAAAATAAGCGTCAAATTACATGTGTAGAGGTTTATAAAAAAGAATTATATAATTTAAGCACCTAATAAATTTTAAATAAAAAACCTCCTACACTGGACAATTAAGTCGGCCAATTTCGTGCTAATCACCAATCAGATTGTACCGACCGACATTTATAGCAATTGGCACGAAATCGTCCGATTAAATTGCCTCTAGTAGGAAATCAAATCGATTTCAGTTTTCAGTCGAAATTGATAAACCGATTATCCTAAACAGTTTTTCAAAAATAATTTTAAAAAGTTCTCTTTTAAAACGCCCTAAAAAAATTAACTAAATGACTTGTAAAAAGCAAGATTTGATTTTGGCGATTCTTAAACATAAAAGTTGTACAAAAATTATAAAAACAACTAAAAAATATCTAATACTTAGTCAAAAACTTTGAGTTCATATTGGCATATATTTTTAAATATTTACCAAAGTAGCCTCAAATTATAAATTGAAAACTCATAAAGTTACAGTACGGGGCCGTAAATATTGCACATCGCATTTCCGAATACAACAGAATACTATTATTAGATTTATTGTTTATCAAAATTTGAATTCAGAACTGAGTTTATTGTTGTTTTGTATCGATCCCTGCGTGAACTATATAGAGCTGTTAAAAATTTTTTCTTTACGGACTTGTATTTATTGTTGTTGTTTAAACCCTTTTAGACTGTTTACAGTCAGTGATTATTAATTATTGTAGATAATTTCACGTGACTGGACATGTAAAGGTTTCCCTTTTTTCCTATAGATGCCATCGTACAACTGAAAATTATTTAAAGTGTGGGGTTTATCAACTCTCTCTATATATTTTGATCTGGACGCGACTGCTCTCTATCGCATTTGAACCAAGACTGACAAACGTCATACAGATTGTGTGCGACAGAGATAACGCTCTACTAAATCGAAAATAGCCGATCTCTTTCCAAAGGACGATGTGAAATATTTACGGCCCCGTGCTGTATTTAAAAAAATGAGTTATTGTATTCCACGCACTTACATGTCAAAAACATCATGTTAAGTCTTTTGTGATGGAACAAAATATTACCTTTGCAAAATTAATACACACAAAGAAACAATTAAATATTCAGCCTCAACCGCACAATTTATCCATTTAATAATTGCGAAAACTACCACAAGCTACCCATCGAGAATTTTTTAAATTCTAAACCTTCACGTTCGCTAATTCTTCCCAATAAAGCCTCACCAGAAATGGATAGAGGGAGCCACTGTGAATTAATTTCATCTTCACGTGTCATTAGTTCCAACGAAAATCCGCAAGATGGCGTCACCGAATATATTCCTGGTCAGACTTTAACTTACATGTATTTGTTCGACTATGTAATTAAATTTCTGCTTCTATTTTCGTATCTTTTATAAGTATACAGTATGATTCATTTGCACTTGTTTTAGAAAAGTGATTTTCAATATTAAGTGATGATTCCACAAAAATTATATTATCTGGGATTTAATATCGTTATTTGTTTAGGTTCTTCTCAGTAGGAACAAGATGATGATTAGTTCAAATCTGGAGTAATTTTTAACCGTTCGTTAGTTTTGTTGTGTTTTATTGTTATTTTTAATAATCCAGTTAATATTCGTAGTATATTCATTAATACATAATTTAATCACACTTTTTCGTTAAACATTGGTGTTTCCATACTAAGAATTTAAATAACCTACTAAATTACAATAAAACTAAATTGTTATTATTATTATTAATATTAATTGTGTAGTCAATGAAAATATTTTCTGTTTTTTTATATATATTAAAATTAACATTACAAGATGAATTATTATTGCTGGCAACAAAAATCACTGCAGATTTTAAAACATAATCGACTGACTACACAATTTGATAAGGACTAGTTTTATATATATATTTGTTATACAAGCATCATAGTAAATATTTCACACACAATATAAATAAATGCATATTGTTTTTTTTCTCAGCGATATCTTATATTAGATACACAGTCTATGTTAAAACGGACATGTGCTAGATTGCTACAATAAAAGCAAAATACAGTCCGTTGTCGCAAAAAGGGCGTTGTCATTTTAAAATGCAGTTATTTATAGGATTCTTCTACCCCAAGAATGCCTGGAAGAGATCGCTCTTAGCGATAAGGACGCCTTCATTGTACCTCTTATGTTCTTTTCTATTATGTTTTTTAGTGTGTATTATTTGAATTGAATAGAATTATTTCGAGAAAATGGCCACACTGATCGTTTAAATAAATTTAAAGTTTAATCAGATCTTCGAAATAATTGATCACACAACTTGATCCCATTTCACATCCACTGTTGTTTGATATTACTGAGTCTATCAAGATAAATGTCTTTTAAAAGTTAATATGACATGGTAAAATTGCGAAAAACAAAAAGCAACATTTAATTTTTAGACTTGCATTATTTTACATACATCTCGTTGAACGCCTTTAAATGATATCACCCATTGGCTTTTGTGAACTGAAGTTTCAATAACAAAATAATGTATGAAATGCACACTTAAACAATTAAGCATTCATTAGACTTGGACACTTTTGCGTCGTGTATCTCAATATAAGACATCTATAGTATAAATGTAAAGAAACAAATCTAAATTTGTTCAAGTGAGATCAATAAACAAAAATTGTACTATTTCCTATAAAAATGCGATTTTATGAATGATTTTTTTCTAAATTGGAAAACTCGATAGTTAAGAATTTTTGAAGTATTCCATGATTTCTTTCACCATGCCATCCTGTGTGGCTTAAAGGCGACTAATAAATAATTCAGGAGAAGTACAGCAGCCATCCGCCATTCAACATGACGGCTATGTCCAACAGTGGACTAAGCAGCTGATACAATATTGACGAATTTTTGCTTTAAAAGATTGCACTCGAGTAATTCAATTGTTTATATGTTATTAATACTGGTTTTTAATATACTTCCACAATTTATTAATTTATAAATCGCATTAAGATGTCGAAAAATTAATTGAAAAAAAAAAAGAGATAAATGCGAATATACTATCTCTTTTACTCATACTGCGAATATAAGTCCTGATTTTTTAAATATAAACTTCTAATAGTTTTGGGTCGGTATTAGAACTTTTTCTAGACCCAGTCATTGCTGCGAAATATCAGCTTTAATACCACAATTGTGCCTCAGCATTCAAATATTACACTTACAGTACTTTATTACAGGCCTAACGCATAACTTAGTCTCGACGCATAAGTTCCGTAAACACACCCTCCTGTACCGTTCCCATACCTCAGGAGCAAACTCAGCTATGCGTCAGACCTGTATATTGAGGCTTCTGAATCTGTACTTTCATTACATGTTTACTTACCATCAGATCATATAGATGTGATGGTAAGTGAAGGTAACAAAAACATGTTCGCTGTTTAAGTTGATGAAAGAGATTGAACTCTTGTCCAAAGAGATTGACCTCCTTTAAAAAAGAAGGAGGCTTTATTAAAAAGATAATATTAATATATTTATATATAAAGCCTAAAAAATAATGAGATAATATACAATCTACTTAGGAGTATGCGAATCTATGGCATTTTCTCTTAAAAACTACTTTTTTTTTACTTTAGCAAATGTCAGATTAACAGACTCACAAATTACAGGTCCAAAGCATAACTGAGTCTGTTTCTGAGGTATGGGAGCGGCACGGGAGGGTGTGTTTACGGAACGTCAAACGACGCCCAAATATATAATAGTGTTGTTTGACGTTCTGTAAACACACCCTCTCGTGCCGCTCCCATACCTCAGGAACAGACTCAGTTTTTTGGGTCAAATTGAAACATTTTAGATATATCTGACTGTACCATGGGATGGGCAACAGTTGATGTAACTTATTTAAAATCGAGGAATATATAACGCCTTATCATCGTCCGGGAAACGTCCACTGCTGGACATAGGCCTAGTCCACGGTATGCAACAGTCCCGAGACATTTGCATACAGCTACTGCCCGCGACCTTAACTAGGGCCAAAATAAGGTTAATATATTTAATGAACCTCCTGGAAAATAACGTCCATCAAAGTTTCATACTAAATTTCTGTTGCCATAATCTTTTAAAATATAACAGCTGGATTTGTGTAGTAACTATCTAAAAATAGTACATCAGATTGTGATGTCGCGAAATGAGTATCATTAACATACAACTTCACAGTGAATCACAATTGTCATTTTAAACACTTTTTTTTCGATTATTGTTCAAAGCGCCATCTATGAACCGTTAGCTGCGTAACTGCTATTGTAGCTAACTATACAGTTGTAAACTAATGATATTTATTTCGCGACACTATTATTTCATCTCCTATTCTTAGGTAATTACTTATCAAAGCCAGTTATTATATTTTAAAAGATTATGGCAACAGAAATTTAGTATGGAAGCATTAGGAGAGGGATAACGTTCATATCAGCGTTCGACAGATGTCGCTAGCGCCCAATAAGTTGCGATGTTTGAATATGACCAGACAACCTAATTGACAATGCGTTAATTCCGGATTGACGAGATGCAGGTTCGAATCCCGATCGTGTAGCTCTTTTTTTATTATTTACAAAATGTAGCTGATTGTTTTAAATAGAGTAACTGGCTTTGTGTTCTGTACAGAATATGGATATCTAACATACGGAAAATCAACCTGAAGAATGCGCCTCGATTTTCGTTATCAATTTAGTTTTGCAGCAGTAGTAGACGAGTACGACACCAGATGGCGCTAGTTGTATGTTACATCGCACGCCTAAAAAATACGTATGTTGTATGGGAGCACCTTTAAATATTTAATTCGTTCTGTTTTTTAGTGTTTGTTGTTATAGCGTCAACATAAATACATCATCTGAGAAAATGTCAACTGTCTAACTATCACGGTATCATGAGATACAGCCTGGTGACAGACGGACAGCGGGGTCTAAGTAATAGGGTCCCATTGGTTACCCTTTGGGTACGGAAGCATAAAAACGCCATCTAACGGCATCCAGTTGTACCGCTTATTGCAGACCACATTGATGTACTATTTCCTCGCGCACGCGCATTGCCACCGCTTCAGAAGAAACAGAGTTACGCGGTAGAAAGAGAGAGATATAATTTTAGGCTCGTAGAGCTGAACTACTATGGAATATTGTGTTTCAGTGTACATGTTAGAGAGGCGTCTCTTTCCGCCACTGGAACGCGTTTGTTTTGACAGCTGGATTGGCTGAGCTAGCGGAGGCGGCCAGCGCGACGCCAGTGCGCCGAATGTTAGCCGCTGCACTGTCTGAAATATATAATTACAATATAACAATAATAATTCCTAAAAAATAAACAACAAGTAAATGCGTTCAAAAAGAACTTGAAACCTACTTCAATTGCCCTAAAAGTCTACTTTTACTACGGCAAATTTTAGATTTATATAGTTTTCTCATGGATGCCGTTGTCAGAACTGGACCAAATTGAAATGTGACCACACGGGAAGCACCACATTTCAAATAAAAAAAGAATCATCCAAATCGGTTCACCCAGTCAAAGGTTCTGAGGTAACAAATATAAAAATAACCTCCTCCTTTTTAACCGACTTCAAAACGCGTCCACACTCGCCCATGGCTCTGGTAACACTGCCAGCGATTGACACTTCGATACTGGCATTTATCAAATGTCTAGGGTGTTAAACTCTCCTTAGCCAGCGTTGTATGAATTTTACATTTCTTTCTTGTCAAAGAACTAACAACAAAACTGGAATGTTATTTTCACCTCACTAGCTCGTAAGGCTTTATTGTTTGTTCGAAATCTGCGTGCAAAAGCTCTTTTTGATGAACTAAACTTGTCTTTTTCTTTCGATAAAAGATGTTGTTGTAAAATATATCCCATAGGGACATGCAAAGGACAATAAGCCATACAGCCTAGTCTGTCGATTAAAAAGTTTTGAACGACGTTTTTAATATTTGCGAAAAAAATTAAGAAAACATAGCCAGTAGTAACCTAAGTAACGTTCCTAGGTGAGCACGCTTTCATCTATCGACTTTTCATCACTTAACATCGGATGAAATGAAGATGAAAGTACCAGGACTTCATGTCTAAGGTGGAGTCTAACCACAAAAATTCAAAGGGAGAAAGAGAGATAGAGATAGACATCAAACATATTAAATTTTACATACATTTAAAAGAGAACCCACGTTCCTATTTCATTAATACTCGAATTGAAGTCAATCCGCTTGGAACATTTCAATGCAGCAAAGAGTGTATAATAAAACAGACGCAAGATCTTTGTACAAACTTCTGCGGTTTTTGAACTTTCAAAATATTTTTCTGAATTTTGTCAGGAAAACGGTAATGTATAGCGCACTAAAGAAATGATATTACACGCTCTCTTACACTCATGTCAACCTGGTAATCTGTTATTGAGATGGTGGCCAAGAGTGTGTCGCAAATACTGCCCAGTGAAAAGGCAAAA
Organism: Carcina quercana; assembly: GCA_910589575.2. Classification (NCBI taxonomy): domain Eukaryota; kingdom Metazoa; phylum Arthropoda; class Insecta; order Lepidoptera; family Depressariidae; genus Carcina; species Carcina quercana. The sequence goes on along the minus strand of OU342455.1, from coordinate 5,283,671 downwards.
CACTAGTAATGGTTTCCGAAGGTTTTACACGAAAAACATTATTTTGTTTATAAAGAAAGAAAGAAAACACTACTGCTTTCAAATGTTTTCAAAAGTTCACCTGTTTTCCTTTTAATCTGCCATTTTCCTCGCTGTAGTGAGATGAAAAGTTGTGTGTTTCGCTCGGCAGCAAAGTTATTTTGCGTCTCGTTCCTTGAAACCCTCGCTACGCTCATGATTCTATATTTGAACCATCCAACCACCATTCGCTAGCTCGGGTTCTAATATTAGAACTCGCGCCAAACAACAACTTTACAGCCTTGCATAACAAATAACTATTAATGACTCACCCAATCCATTTCTAACGTTCGCCACCAATCTCATAGCTGGGTTCGTCACGATTCCGTTCCTTTTGTTTTTACTGAAAACAAAATACACTAGTATTAATTAGTATTAATTAATAAAACGCACTCATTATTGAAGATTGTCTGCGTGCAGTGAGGGTTTTCGTGAAAGATTTCTCCACCAGTCGGCGACACTGTGGCAAGAGGTCACTCATCCCAGAAATATATTGTCACGGAGCTTCTCGCAAAGTCTAGAGATAAAGAAAAGAGAGAGGCGTATCCATCTATCCCCTTCGTGTCGGATATTGTCACGGAGCTCCTCGCAAAGTCTAGAGATAAAGAAAAGAGAGAGGCGTATCCATCTATCCCCTTCGTGTCAGATATCCAACCAACCAAACCAAAGTAGAATTTTCTCGAATATAAAATTTCACTCATGTAAGTCGTTATGTCGCGTCGGGTGCATTGTTACATGTTAGTTAGTTGATGCAATCTTCAAATACGAGTATGTAAACTTGCGCATTGACAGCTATTAACTCATCTTAAAGAGGCCAAGCGACAGTGGCGCCCTCATTTGCTCTTTTCTACATTTATCCGCAATTATACAATCATTTCAAAAACCAAACCGGACTTCTTGTACTTATTGCGGGTTTACATTTTATCTATACATCATGCATTGATATATCGACTGTGTGCCGTTACTATCAATGAAACAGTTAAAAGTGACCACTTTTGACGGCTCAATTTATAATAACTTTTGACTGGGTGAACTGATTTAGATTATTCTTTTTTTATTTGAAAGGTGGTGCTTCCCGTGTGGTCACATTTCAATTTGGTCCAGTTCTGACAACGGCATCCATGAGAAAACTAAATATAACTTACATTTGCCTTAGTAAAAGTAGACCTTTAGGGCAATTGAAGTCGGTTTCCAGTTATTTTTGAACGCATTTACTTGTTATCGATTTATATTATCGAAACTGTCCCATCACTTGCCCCCAAACTGAGCGTTAGATAACGGGGTTTACTTAAAACTAAGTTGTTAGTGAAGTTTTAGTAAAGCGTGGTATGTTTATTCTGTAACTAGAAACAGCTAAAAAAACATAAAACATGTAAGCCTGAATAAACAACTTGATCTGAAGAAAAAAACTAAGATTTCGAATTTTGAATTCAGTTAAGTTGGTAAGTATCACTGGAAGTATCATTAATTTACAACTTTATAGTTAGCTACAATAGCAGTTACGCAGCTAACGGTTCATAGATGGCGCTGTGAACAATAATCGAAAAAAGTGTTTAAAATGACAATTGTGATTCACTGTGAAGTTGTATGTTAATGATACTCATTCCGCGACATCACAATCCGATGTCCTATTTTTAGATAGTTACTGCACAAATCCAGCTGTTATATTTTAGAAATTTTAATTAAAGTCTTATTTATGTAAGCCTGATCCTTGAACAAAGGCACGCCCTTGTTGAAATTTGATACAAATACATAAATAATTGTCACAATACATCTAAAAAAATTGATATTTACTGAGATGTCATAAACTTTATTTATTTTAGTAGTTATAAAATAAACTGTTATTATTAATCATTAAATTTTCGCCTCCAATTACACTCTCGCCTGCGCGCCAGAAAAGACGCTATAAAAATAGCTATTGTGTTCTCCAAGAATTGTACAAAATATTTTAGGGGTGTTGTAAAGCATTTTATTGAACCAAACTAATGTTCTACAACTGCCCTTATAAAACTTATCAAAATTGGTAAGCGTGTGCAGGCAGAAGTCAATGAGGCGCCGGCTCCTTTCATACCGGAACACATAAGTGCTATTAACATTGCTGTTTGGCGGCAGACTTAGGTAACATGGTGGCAGCTAGCCAGGCAGACATAGAAAATGCCCTACCACCAACTAAACTGAGCACTCGCTGGGAATCGAACCTGGGACCAACGGATTTTTAGTCCAAGTGTAGCCACTAGGCGGAGGCGACTGAAACCTATATTAATTTTCTATATAAGTCAAATCATCCTAGTTACAGCATAAACTACATATTCGCTAAGCCGTTCCCATTCATTCCGTTTCGTTCACTCACGTTTTCTTCAATATCTTGCCTCTCGCTCGTCCAATACTCCCCATAAGCCTGTTGTAAGCAACGCGACTTTTCGATGTCTTCATATCGCTAGAGATACGTGTTTCAATGAGTTTTGTGTAATATCAGATAATATTAAAAACATATACATATTCAATCTAATATTCCACAAATGATTCAGTCCATTGTATGGAATCCAGGCCAGGTCCATTTCCTACCAACGAAAAGATAACAACAAAATAATCTTTCTATAGAACTGAAAATTTGAAATTAAAATCAATATGTCTTTCGTTTGTTTTATTCAGCATCAAACAGACAAGACATTAATTTTTACTTGTCTGTAGGTCAAAAACAAAGAAGATCAAACATTGTAAGTCGTAAAGTGAAATGATGTATGTCTATCAATAAGCACTCTCTGTTAACTTGACATGCCAATTTATTTGAATTTAAGATGATCTATGCGTTACTAACACAAGGTATGTAAAATTTAAGTATTACTAGCAAAATTTAAATTTTTCCAAGTTGTAGTTTTCGGGGAACACGTAAACCGGTAGTGCATTCCATATTTTTACTGTACGCATGATGAATGTGGAAGCGAAACGCTTGGTGCGAGCTGTAGGAGTGTCTACAGTGTACGGGTGAAGGTCTGCCGTTCTGCTGTTTGACCTGTGCTTGAATGTCGAAGGCGGAATCAACAAAATTTGCGCCTGCGCACACTCTCCAAAAAGTACTTTTTTCTTTCTTCTAAATTAAAGTTTAATAATAAGAGAATTATTATTATTAACACTGACAGTTGCCTATAAAAATTTGATAGTTCATTGCACTTGAATACATAACAATTAATTATAATTTTGTATAAAGGGGAACCCTAATTTGTCTTACTAAAATTTAAAAAAATTATTGCTGTGTGGCGATAAGTCAATGCTAAATTGATGAATAATTATTTATGTTTGCTGATTAGATAAACAGATATAAATTATATATACAGTTGTATATTGCAGTTGTATTTAATCAACGCACCTATCGCTCCTGTCCTGCGCAGGCTTGCTGTCCCTGCCCAGAATGATCCTCATGTGCGTGTCTCGGTTGAAGTGGTTGTCTGTCGCGGTCGCCTGCGCACATCCACCTGCTTGAGGTCCTGTAGACATCAGATCATAATCATCATATTCCATTTTTTTATGTATGATGGATGAGTTTTGCCATAGTTGCTCAGTTGGGTCAAAACATAAACACATGAACAAAATGTCTTTGCCTTAATTATAGATCAATTATAAATCTTAGATTACTTATTAGCTAGAGGTATATAAGCTAGTGACACAGAGCTTCTCGAACAGTCTAGAGACAATGAAAAGAGAGGTGGATCTCCTATCTCATTCTTGTAAGTATCACGGAAAGTTCTCAAACGATTGTGGAAGAGAGAGGCGGATCCATCTATCCACTTCTTGTCTGATAGCAAACAAAATATAGCGTGGGACCCGTGATTTGGAAGATTGGTTTGTGGACCTGCCTGTGCTACCAATAAACTCCAGAACTTAGGACTCGTGTTTTTCTTCAATCCCTCGAACTTGGAAGCCCGCAGCAATAGATTATAATGACTAAACTTTGACTTAAAAACTTCTCACTCGTACTCAGCACAGTCGTCCATCTCCACGTCCACGTCCCCTGTCTCGCTCACACATGTGACCATGATATAAACTCACCAAAAGCAACGTTCGGTTGTGTGGGACTACAAATGTCGCTGATTGGACTTCGTGGCGGGGACGCATAGAGAGGGCTAGCGTTGTCTCTCTCGTACCCGGTGTAACCGTGTCTCTCTTCACGTCTCCTGTCTCGCTCGCACGCGTAGCCACGCAGGTCGGCGTCACGTTCATTCGCTGCGTAGCTTCTGTTAGAGAGTTAATTTAAACATTACAAATATTATTTATGAAAAACTATCAGCAATTCTGCCTAATAATAACAACCAACCTCAGTTTAGAGTCTTTTTCGACAACTTGGTGTTCAGGTATGACGTTCTCTCTTTCCTTTTCTCTCCGTCCTCTTCCAACGCGGGCTACTTGCTGAGCGAAGGAGAGCGATAGATTCGCGCGGTTCGGCTGAAAGAAATATTTAAACAGGATAAACACAACAACATAAAATTGTATTTTGTTGTTGTAGATAAGACAAACATTTATCTTACAAAACCTTTGATCGAATAAGCTATAAATACAAGCACAATGAAAACAAGACATAAAAGATAAATATGTTTCGCGTGCGAGAGAGAGAGAGACAGAGAGAGCACGAAGATACTAAAGGAAGATCAGTTCTGTGATTGCAGCTTTAAATTATTGTATACCGCATTTGACCAAAATGCTACTTTATTTCTTACACGTTAAAATCTATCTCAGAATGCAATTATTTTGGATATTTTATTTCGTTTCAGGACATCATCGTATTATTATTTCTCTTAAAACTCTGACACACGTTTTATAACGTAACAGCATTAACTCAAGGTTCAAAATTAAACTAGAATGAAAATAATATCCAAATCCGTGTACCGACTCGTAGTACTCACAATTCGGAGGTCCCAGGTTCGATTACCAGCGAGTACTCAGTATGGTTGGTGGCAGGTCTTTTTTCTAGGTCTTCCTGGCTAGCTACCAACATGTTATCTAAGTCTGCCGCCAAACAGTAGTGTTAATAGCACTGTTGTGTTCCATTATGAAAGGTAGCACGGACAGCGCCTAATTGGATTGAGGCTTATCATTCAACGGCCTCATCCTTCATCATCATCATCAGCCGGGAAACGTCCACTGCTGGACATAGGCCTCCCTCATGGTACGCCACATCGACCGGTCCCGAGCCACCTGCATCCAGCGACTCCCTGTGACTCTAACCAGGTCGTCGGTCCATCTAGTAGGGGGACGGCCTGGTAGACGTTTCCCGGAACGAGGTCGCCACTCGAGAACCTTTACTCCCCACCGGTTATCGGTTCTTCGAGCGATGAGGCCTGCCCATTGCCACTTCAGTTAACTGACTCGTCGAGCTATGTCGGTGACCTTCGTTCGTCTACGGATTTCCTCATTCACGTTGAGAAATTCCGAGCATAGCTCGTTCCATTGCTCGCTGAGTGACTTTGAGCTTGTTTATTCGGCCTCATCCTTACTTACTCGTATCATACTTTCTTCTTCAGCTGGACTACTATCAGAGACTGCTGATTGGATAGCCATTACCTTGTCGTGCGACTGCGTCAGATCTGGCGGATGTTCGGATTGACCTGACCCGCCGGTCATGTTGGACGAGGACTTCGTGGAGTTGGAGCTGTGGACGCTGCGACGCTTGTAGTCGGGTGAACCTAGATGTACAACGCAGAAATTTCATTGTGGATTCAGTAGATGTCAGTGTTTAAAAAAAACCGCCCGTGAAATGCTAAATTTTTAGGGTCCCATATGTCAAAAAGAAAAAAGGGAACCCGTTTAGCATTACCTTGTTCTCCATCTGTCAGTCAGAGTGCAGTCCCTTGGAGATATGAAAAGGTCAAGCTTCCGACTGAACTCAATAAAAATATCATCATCATCCGGGAAACGTCCACTGCTGGACATAGGCCTCCCTCATGGTACGCCACATCGACCGGTCCCGAGCCACCAGCATCCAGCGACTCCCCGCGACTCTAACCAGGTCGTCGGTCCATCTAGTAGGGGGACGGCCTGGTAGACGTTTCCTGATACGTGGTCGACTCTCGAAAATTCTTACTCCCCATCGGGTCTTCTAGCAATGTGGCCTGTCCATTGCCACTTCAGCTCACTGACTCGTCGAGCTATTTTGGTGACCTTAGTTCGTCTACGCTGAGTGATTTTGAGCTTGTTCATTCGGCCAACAGTGAAGGGACACGATTCGATTCGCACTGATTTTAAAGACTTTTGTCTTCAGACGCTGAGGTATTTTGGACGAGAAGATATAACTACTAAATAACTTCCCGAACGCTGCCCAGCCGAGTTCCCAATAAAAAGATAAGGCCATTTACGTAGCATATTTCAACGAAGAAATAATCAAGACCTATAGGGTACTTCGCATTGATATAGAATCATGAAATTTTTCAAAAATCCAAGTCTTACAGCACAAGTATATGAATAAATCTGAAAGTAGAATTTGATTATATCTCAATAAAATAAATTGTCACTAACTGGTTCGTAGAGGCCTGGGCGCGTCTTCTTGCGCGGGCGCAGAGGGCGCGGCCCACCGCTCCAGCAGGCGGCAGATGTCCGCGTGACCCGCCCGCCATGACACTTTAGCGGGTGTGCGGCCTGCACACATACATTATTCTTACCTATTGCCACACAGTCCGGACACTTCAAACAAATGTCGTGACATCGGTTCCTATTCCCGTACATCGAACGGATGACGACTGTATACACGCGCATATGTGTATTCGCGCGCGATACTACCGGTCCTTGAACGGGTCACTTTCTTGCGGGGTGAAGCGAAGTATCGCGAAGCGGTGGGAGGCGGTGAACGTTCGTTTTGTACGTAGTAGGTACTGTATTAATTGCGTCATTAGTCAAGTTTTAATATTAATATATGAATGTTTAATTATAAGTCAACCTTACTATGTATTTAAGCTCTTGTATGTGAACTTCTTAATTTATTTGAGCCTAAATACTTTTTAGCGTAGCCAGGAAAGATCATGTGAAGTCAAGTTTCATGTCTCAGCTAGGTCACTACGAGCGAGCGAGAGAGCACGTCGGTCACCTGACTGACCGCACGGTTTAATTTAGAATAAATCACAATTTTTAAAAGTTAGGTATCATCACTTTTTAGGGTGCCGAACTAGACATGCACAAAACAGTGGTTATTAAAGTAATTTTATGTCATTACTTCGAACCATTACGCACCACTCGAAAAATCACCTGAAATGCGCGCCGCGCGCTGCCATGCTACAGCGCAAACATTGCTTTTGCTATAATAATATTTATAACATATAAACACCACTTGCTCTGAATACGTAGAATCTTATCTTCTTAGTAATACGGTTGCATTTCAGTAACATATGCGCGTTCTATCAATTTTTATGGTTTTGACGTATACCTGCCATGAGTGACGCGGAGGTATTGCGTGATGTTTGAGATGGTCAAGTGATGTGTAATGCAACAGTACGCGGTCGAGTAATATCACGCGTAATGCATTACTCGCATCACTTACACATATACATTCCGAACGTCAGATGAAAACTCTTAACTGACTAAATAGTTGGTTTCCATAGAGCCTATATTTTACATACAGTCAAATACCCTACTCTTAGAGGACTTATGTTTTATGAAATTGGATATGTTGAAAAATTTGCGTTTCGCACTGCTAGGATGTATTTAGTATATATACATGTGAGCTTTGTGTTGACATTGACATTTGAGTATGTCAGTTCAGCCACAGTCAAAGAGTAACAAAGTTAAATTACGAATATTATTTAATTATTTAAAACTCAAGTCTTGTTTGTGAATTTACTTTAATTTTAACAGTGCAAAATACAATTGAAGTTTTTTTTATAACAACAGTAAAGCATGAACATTTAATTGTCGATTCTCTGTTTTAGGTTATTAATTATTTTCATAAGTATTTGTTGTGTAAAACTGATTTGGAATTAATAAAGAAAACTCTGTTTTAGATGAATCAAATTGTGTTATGCTTATAAGAAGAAAATAAAACCTGATCTTATATACATATATATATCTCTTAACTATACATCATATTGTTACATTGTATAGAAGTTACTAGCGCTGTTAGAAGAAAAAAAACTGTATACGTAATTTACTAAAGTTTATCCTTATGTTAAAAAGTGCTACTTTTCTTTAAAAAAATTTGAATTGTTTACTATCGCAGACCTGTAATTGGCTTTCTGTCAACTAGTTATGTTATACTTATATTATTAGCTGTTGGTAAAATAAATGCAATATGACGACAGTCTCACCGCAGTGGTCCGCCTGCATGGGGTCCGCGCCGTGCTGCAGCAGCCACACCACGCACTCCTCGTGGCCCTCCTGCGCAGCTATACCTGCGCGCAAACAAACGATTACAATATTTAAAAATGGACTCTTTAAAAAACACACGGTACTTATCACTATATATGGATGATTCAGTATTTTTAAGTAAAAACGTTAAAATAGGCTAGATGACACGGAATGCGGAAATTGCAGGAGTATAGTACTCGCACGCTATGTTTGCCCCTCTGAAGTTAGCTCTCCGCAATTTCACACATGTACAGATGGAATGTGTGTGTATTATTTTCTATAATAACTATCCCTAGATGACATACAACACTGGGACATTTCTTTACACCCGCTAACTTGCCTTCCCTCACATTCATACGTTAATAATTGATACTTCGCAGCCTTTTGTGGCTAACTTCAGAGGGGCAAACTTAGTTTGCGAGTACTGTAAGTCCGCGAGCAGAGAGTGCTCTCGCTGTGGGTGTCGTGCGTACCTAGCGGCGTGGCCCCCTGGGTGCACACGGCGGAGACGCAGGCGCCGTGCCGCAGCAGGGTCCGCAGCACGGCGGTGCGCCCGCGCCACGCAGCCGCGTGCAGCGCCGTGCGCAGGCAGCGGTCGCGACCGTCCACATCCGCACCACCTACACACATTTTATTACAGTCACAAACTCTATAACGTCATTCGTTATAACGAAAAACTCTATATAACGTTGAAATCAGTTAAATTTGGTTGGTTTACCACTAAACCCATACATTCACATCCATTCTCTATTACGAAGAAATATTTTCATATTTAGACATCAACATTGTTTTTATAATCAGCTTCGAAAACTAATCTTTTGAGGTGACGAAATTTCTAAGAAAGACACCTGAGGTCATAAACAGCGTCTCGCCTTTGTTATTGTTAATTGCCTCAACACGTGCGCCATTACTCTTAGATAACATTGTCTTGTCGCATTCTTACTGCTTCATGAAGATGATTCCATCACATCCCAAGACATGCACAATATACTATAAAAATACATAACCAATATTGGCATAGCAACACACGTTAGGCACAGCTTACAGAATATCATCATCAACAGCCTATATACGTCCCCACTGCAGGGGCTCAGTCCTACTCTCCTACAGAGTGTATGGGACATAGTCCACCACGCGGGTCCAGTGCGGATCGGCGGACTTCACATGCCTGTTCAAGACATGCAGGTTTCCTCACGATGTTTTCCTTCACCGTTAAGCAATCGGATAATGTACTTGAATTGAAAAACAACTCATAGGTACACGGCTGGATTCGAACCCGGTACCCTCAGATTGAGAGTCCGCGCCTTATCCACTATGATGATGATTAAATAGCCTATTTAAAAATCTGCTGGGTGATATCGGCTTAAGGCGACTGATGATGATGGACAGAATTGTGTACTAGTGTTTGGACTCGCAATCCCGGGTTCGAATCCCAGTTAGAGGTACCTATCGGTACTCGAGTCGGTCGATCAGGATAAAAAAATAGCCTATATGATTTCTTGGACCTACAACTCCCTTAAAAAAACAAGTAATTCTGACTCTGTGTTGCTACTGCTGAGGTTCTCGAGTGGCGACCACGTACCAGGGAGTCCCCCTACTAGATGGACCGACGACCTGGTTAGAGTCGCAGGGAGTCGCTGGATGCAGGTGGCTCGGGACCGGTCGATGTGGCGTACCATGAGGGAGGCCTATGTCCAGCAGTGGACGTTTCCCGGCTGATGATGATGATGTTGCTACGTAAATGAACAACAAACCAACGTTTGCCTTTATCATATTAGGATGGCTAAAAGCAGATGTATAAGTAATTCTCACCAATTTTAATCAGCAAATTGACCATGTCCGTGTGCCCCTGCCAAGCAGAAACGTGCAGAGGTGTGCGGCCCTGGAAACAAATAAACAATCAAATCAAATACAAAACAGAACATTAAAGGTACAATGAAGGCGGCCTTATCGCTAAGAGCTCTTCCAGGCAACCTTGGGGCTGAGGAATCATATAATTAACAATTAATCAACAATTTACTATTACTAAATAATATCAATGCTCCCATGCGAGACCATGTGGAAATATAACTAGCCCTGTTAAAGATAATAATGACTAAGTAGAAAGTATATAAACGACAATATGACTATGTGCTTCCTGGGCTCTCAGATTTATCACCGACTTGTTTATCATAATCAATAGTACCCACCTTATCATCAGTTGCAACTACTTCGTTATCAGGAGCACATTTAGTGGAGCTTACTTCATTATCAGAAGAGCCTACCTCATTATCAGTAGAACCTACCTCATTATCAGTAGAGCCTACCTCATTATCAGTAGAACCTACCTCATTATCAGTAGAGCCTACCTCATTATCAGAAGAGCCTACCTCATTATCAGTAGAGGCCACCTCAATATCCGTAGAGCCTACCTCATTATCAGTAGAGCCTACCTCATTATCAGTAGAACCTACCTCATTATCAGTAGAGACTACCTCATTATCAGAAGAGCATACCTCATTATCAGTAGAGACTACATCATTATCAGTAGAGCCTACCTCATCAGTAGAGACTACATCATTTTCAGAATCGTCTACATTATCATGAGCAGCTACGTCATTATCTGGAGCACCTACCGCACTTGCAGTAGCATCTCCCTATCACTAGAACATACATTTTTTTAAAGAAAGATTAAGCTCAAAATATGTTTATAGTAATTAGCTTTCATCTATATTTTGTTGTTGTTAAATCGTGAATTTATTGCAAGTTTGCGTTTGCTTTTTGTAGTATTTATTAACTCATATAAATTTTATTTGTGAGAACCTGTTACTAACCTCTTAATATAAATTATTAGTTACCTATTTTTATATTTGTGATGATGGTTTCCCTAAAATAAATAATAACAATAAAAATTATCATAACCTTACATTATTATCACTACCATCTCATTATCAGAACTGCAACATTATCTGACTACCTCATTATCCGCAACGTCTACCTCATTATCACTAGTGTATTGTACCTCATTATCATTAGAGCCTACCTCATTATCAGTTGTGTGAACGCTGGCGCCACACTCCACAATGAGGTGTCTGGCCATAGCCAGTCTGTTGTCCAGCGCTAGTACGTATAGAGTGCTTCTACGGTCGGCATCGAGGGCATCAACGTCCGCGCCCCGGGTGAACAGAGCCTGTACCGCATCGAAGTGACCTTCTAAAGCGGCCAGTCTGTAAATAACAAATTCACAATACAACATTAGGTATTGCTAATGAATAATCGGGTTATGGCCAGTGGCTTCATACGGACAAAGAGACTAATGCCGGATGCCGGAAACCGGATGCTGCCATCGGTCATGTTACGTTGCAGAGTGTTAGTGAAGCGGACGTTAGAAATGCAATTAAACATCTTAGGCCTAAACCTGCAATGGGGCCTGACGGAGTCCCCCAGTTCATTGTGAAAGACTGTGCTGAGGTGTTCGTTAAGCCACTCCAATTCATTTTCAATTTGGCTATTAAGTCTGCATCGTATCCAAGTATATGGAAAACTACAAGAGTTATTCCTATTCATAAGACTGGTCTTAAATCAGATATTGGAAACTACAGGCCGATTGCGGTCTTGTCCGTTTTTGGGAAAGTTTTCGAAACAATTATCTACACACACGTATCCAAACAACTTCAAAGTTGGTTTTGTGACGAGCAACACGGTTTCTTGCCCAAAAGATCAACTACATCTAATCTCCTTAACATAACTTCTTTAATATCTTCTAGTCTAGACCAAAAATTACAAACCGACGTAGCTTACTTCGATTTTAAGAAAGCGTTCGATCGAGTTAACATTTTCACTCTACTTCTGAAACTAGCATCATCAGGATTTTCTGTACCCCTTCTTCAATTCTTCTGCTCTTATCTATCCAATAGAATACAGTTCGTTGAATACAAAGGGCAAAAATCGTCAGAATATTCTGTAACATCAGGCATCGGACAGGGCAGCAGTCTTGGCCCACTCCTTTTTTTGATTCTGATAAATGATCTCCCTAAGTCAATTGAATCATCAATGTGTCTCATATTTGCGGACGATGTGAAGCTGGCTTTAACTATCCGGAGTCAAGAAGATTGCACTCTGTTGCAAAGAGACATCGATCGGGTCAGTGAATGGGGCATACAAAACAGCCTGGAATTGAACACAGCTAAATGTTCCGTACTGACATATTCCAGAGCCCTTAAACCTATTCACCACGCGTACTGCCTAGGAGACACTACTCTGAAAAGAGTTGATATGATTCGGGATCTGGGCACATGGTTCGACTCACAACTTAATTTCAATCACCATATTGTAGACACCTGCAACCAGACCAAGAAGTGCTTAGCATTTGTTACTCGGCAGTCTAAAATTCTCAGCTGTGGTGGTGTTATTTCTCTACTGTTTGATGCATACGTTCGCAGTAAACTGGAGACAAACTCAATCATCTGGAGTCCACATACGGCCGTATACGTGTCCATGGTTGAGAGAATACAAAAATCGTTCCTCAGGTTTATGTACAAAAAGAAATTTGGATACTATCCCTACTTATACCCGACCATGTTCATACTAGGTATGGTAAATTACAAGTCGCTGGAAGTGAGGCGAGGACTGGCTTTAGTCAAATACTTTCTGCGATTGATACGGGGAGAAATCAGCAATGCAAATATTTTGTTGCTGATACAGTTCAACGCACCCCCGCCACAGAAACACAACATGCGCCCGCGCCCCCGACCGCTGTTCGCCGCCGGCGGCTCGCGGACGGTGGCGGCGGCGCACGCTCCGGTGCGCATGGCACTCTCCCTGTTCAACGAACTGTCCAACACCGCGGACATTTTCCACGACTCGGTACCACACCTCCAGACACTGTGTTCTCGACACCTGGAGTCAGCAACAGCTCGAAGCACAGTCATTGACATCTCTCTTGACAATGTATGTACGTAATATAATATGACTAATATAATATAATTTGACTAATATAATATAATATGACTGATTCTTACATGTAAAGTTTTAAACTGTTAGTGTAAGATTATAAAATGTATAATAAACAAATAATAATAAACAAATAAACTAAGGGAAAGAAGCAGTGGCAGCAGTGTACGTCTGTGTATCAACTACATCATACAGCGATCACCTATCTGCCACGCGTGGTGGTTATTGCGAATTTCGATGTGTCGATCTATGCGGGAAGCTCAACAATAGGCTTGTGTCCACTAATAACAAATTGCTTGGTTTATAGTTTCTCATTATAAATGAAGAGACGAAGATAAGAAAAAACCAGTCTATTTCTCAAAATAGTAAAAGATTATTAATATTTTTAGAAAATGAATTCGAAAAAAAAAACGAAGTAAGCGTCGTAGGAGCGTGTGACGTCACGCCTCGCAAACATCATTGTTGTTGTTGACGTGTTCATACCACAGAGCAGGTTATTTCGCGAGCTGTGACGTCATCCAAGACGCCATGACACTATTCAGCGTTTTCGAGGGATATATAAATTGCTTTTTTTAATTACCAAAATACGTAATGTAAATATTGCTTTTTCTTTAAAATATAGTTTTTTTGGGATAAAATAGATATTAATGTATATAATTAACCAAGTTTTCAAATTTAGTCAACTAGCCTATTATGATGATACGAATGTGTTGTTATTTACACAGTGTTTGGTCATTGGCACTTGACTTTCGTGTAGTTTATTAGGTTATGCTTACACAGAGGCACACGTCGGACACTTGGAACAAATGTGGTGATATCGACACACATCGAACAGATCACGTTTGTATACACGCGCATGTATGAGTAACTAGCACGAACCATACGTAGTAGTCATTGAATGCTAGTGCAAGATCTATGTACAGTAGCGCCCCCATCATCAGTGCAACTACCTGAGCGCAGTCTTGCCGTCGTGCGCCCTCTGGTCGACCGGCGCCCCCCAGTCGTCCAGCAGTATCTCCACGAGGCGGGTGTGGCCCTCCTGCGCCGCCAGCATCAGCGCCCCCTTCCCGTCGTTGTCGGCCTCGTCCACTTTAGCGCCAGCTTCCAGCAAAGCTTCGCATACTTCTACGTGCCCTGCAAAGATAACGAGGCGCAGCCGAGGGCCGTAATTTACACGACACATTGAATCTTCATTATCGCTAATAGACATTGTTTTGAGAAGCAAGCAGTTTTACAATTTGAAAATGGACAACATAGCTATATTTTAAATTTATCTAATTCGAAAACCATTTCGAGATGTAGCTTCAAGCAACCTAAAAATTGTAACAGAATTTTCTCGATATTGATTTTGAAAAAACCCGTTATATTGTAAAAACTCGCAGATGACGTCACACGTGTGATACTACAAATCTATCCAACGACAACCCGCACTATCAAACAAACACATGGGAGACTAAAAAAGACACATATTTATCTTAATTTACATGCATACCCTAATAAAAAAGATTGTTAAGATTTTAGTTTAACGTTATCCCTCTCGTAATGCTTCTGTTGCCATAATCTTTAAAAATAGAATAACTGGCTGTGATGAGTAGTTACCAAAAAATAGGAGATGAAATTATAGTGTCGCGAAATAAATATCATTAATTTACAACTTTACAGTTAGCTACAATAGCAGTTACACAGCTAATGGTTCATAGGTGGCGCTTACAATAACAATCGAAAAAAAGTGTTTAAAATGTAAAATGTGATTCACTGTGAAGTTGTACGTTAATGATACTCATTTCGCGACATCACAATCTGATGTCCTGTTTTAGATAGTTGCTACACAAATCCAGCTGTTATATTTTAAAAGATTATGGCAACAGAAATTTACTATGAAACTTTGATATAATTCCCTCTAATAAAATACCAAGAAATAATTTCCGATTATTAGACGTAGATAGTCGAAATTGTACTCATGAACAGTCCCTTCTTTAGGACGTCTTAATCAAACAAGATTTTTTATACTAGCTACGTCATTTTCGTCGAAAATTATCGCCGTGTAAAGAAAAGTAATTTATCCCGGTTTCCCCCCCCCCCCCCCCCCCCCCCCCCCCCAAAAACTTCGGCTTACTTAAAAACAATTTTAAAAAATTATTTGTATTATAACTGAGTGCGTGTAGTACCTTCGAAAGCGGCGTAGTGTAGCGGCGTCCAGCCTGAGTTGTCTCGATGATGCTCATCCAAGCCTCGGTCTAGTAGCTGGCGGACCACCTCCACGTTGCCTGCAACAAATGTACACGCAGTTATAGCCCGGCAAGGAATTACTACACATTGGACAAGGACTGGGAGGTAAAATCGTGTGGGAAATGTTACGGTTTCATCATCATCATCAACAGCCTATATACGTCCACTGCAGGAGCTCAGGCCTACTCTCCTACAGAGAGTGTATGGGACATAGTACACCACGCGGGCCCAGTGCGGATCGGCGGACTTCACATGCCTGTTCAAGACATGCAGGTTTCCTCACGATGATTTGATTTCCTTCACCGTTAAGCAATTGGATAATGTACTTGAATTGAACAACAACTCATAGGTACACGGTTGGGTTCGAATCCGGAACCCTCAGATTGAGAGTCCGCGTCTTATCCACTGCGCCACCGACGCTTCTTACAGTTTGCCGTGGATAAATTATAAACTGCCGAACATAAACGCGTAATATTGTAAGCAGGATGGTACTGTTCACAATATTTCGACAGTTTACAATTTGGCGGGATAGATTATAAACTAACGGTGTCAACAATTTTACAGTGAGATATATTATACAGTCCTGATATTGTGGACTGTATGCGGTTTACAGTTCCCAGAGTGGCGGTTCGTGACATCTATTATAAACAGTTTTGTGTCAACATTAGACATACTGCATTCGGCTCCAATAGGCTAGTTGACTAAATTTAAAAACTTGGCTAATTATATACTTTAATATCTATTTTATCCCAAAAAAACTATATTTTAACGAAAAATCAATATTTACATTACGTATTTTGTATTTTAAAAAAGCCATTTATATTTCCCTCGAAAACGCTGAATAGTGTCATGGCGTCTTGAATGACGTCACAGCTCGCGAAATAACCTGCTCTGTGATATGAAAACGTCAACAACAACAATGATGTTTTGCGAGGCGTGACGTCACACTTTCTTGCGCCGCGTTCTTCGTGTTCGTTGTCACGTGACCTAATGCCTATTTTTTTCGAATTCATTTTCTAAACATATTAATAATCTTTAACTTTTTTGAGAAATAGACTGGTTTTTTCTCACCTTCGTGTCTTCATTTATAATTAGCAACTATAAACCAAGCCATTTGTTATTACACAAGCCTATTCCCCAGTATTGACTATGTGTAAAACTTATAAAACCTTCGTAAAGGAATTTGTATGTGTTTTGCAATTCTTTGTTTACATTTCAAAACATCGTTAAAAGTAGTTTTCGAAGAATTGTCTAATGTAGATTTGTAAGTATTTTTGTCTATATATTTTTCTTATTATCGGTACAACGCTGTGTTTACCTTTAAGTTAGTTGCACATATGACAATATTGTTTTGTAAGTTTAGTTTTTTGTTATGGTATGTAATTTGTTGGTAATCTTTATCCTAAAATAAAAAAGTTCCAAGCGTTCAAAAAGAACTAGAAACCGACTTCAACTGCCCTAAAAGTCTACTTTTATTAAGGCAATGCTTGTAAGTCAGCTGTATAATAAACACTTAATATTGCCTATCTCAAAAAGTACTGTACCGATTTTGATGAAACTTGCAGTCTTCCCTAAGCTGAACAACACCCAGTTCAACAAAAAAGAATTATTTAAATCAAACTTGTAGTTCCGGAGATATGCGAGGACAAACATACAAATATACATACATACACTTTTGAAATTTGTCACACTTGTTTAGAAGCTGATATAGACTAACATACACGAAAACTGGTCAGTTCTGAAAATATTACATACAAACAGGTCGAATTGATAACCTCCTTTTTTGAAGTAGGTTAAAAATGAATATAAGACAATACGATCAGTTTACTATTAACTTTACCTTGTGCAGCAGCTATACTGAGCACAGTTCGTCCCTCGGCGTCCATGTTGTCTACGCATGCGCCCCAGAACAACAGCAGGCGCACGGTGGCCGCGTGTCCGGCGGACGCGGCCGCCCACAGCGCCGTGCGCCCGGCGACGTCGCTCGCTTCCACGTCGCACTCCGCCTCCAGCAGCAACTCACAAATCTCACTGGAACAGTTAAGCCGTGGCAGCTCAGTTGTGTAGAGCGTCAGTCCTTGAACAATCGAGGTCTGCGTTCGATCCTGGCTCGTACCAATGAGTTACAATTTGTTATTTATGTACGAATGATACAAATCATTACTTTTCATTGACTTTTCGGTGAAGGAAAACATCGTGAGGAAACCTGCACACTCCTGAGAAGAAATTCAAAGGTGTGTGTGAAGTCTACCAATGCGCACTGGTCCCGCGTGGTGTACTATGTCCCATACACTCTCTGTAGGAGAGTAAGACTGGGCCCTGCAGTGGAGACGTATATAGGATGTTGATGATGTACATTTAAGCAATTGACAAGATGATACTTTCGTATTTTTATCATTTTAAAATAATTTATTTGGCCTAATGGCATATTATATGTCCGTCTGGCTAGCTACTACCATGTTACCTAAGTCTGCCGGAAAACAGCAGTGTTAACAGCACTGTTGTATTCCGGTATGAGTGGTAGAAGAGACAGCGCCTCGTAAAACGGTAAACTGCCCTATCGTTACTAACTTACCGTGAGGTGATATGAAGGCCAAGTTCAAACCGATCGTACAGTAAAAAAAGTAATGGTAGTCTTAAAATTATATGCATAGTTGTTTATTGCACATAATAATAATTACAAAGTCAATTATAACTTAAATTGTACAATTAGAGTTGCCTATCTCTTACGAGAGATTTCTGCCGGCACTCACACTGGAGCGTTCAAAAAATAAATATACTGTAAGTAGACCTATATACATAAACAAAAATATATAAGTATATATTACAGGAGAAGATAATGTATATAGAAAAGATAAAAACATAACAATAAATAAAAACACGATTTACATAATATATAAATTATAAATAAATAAATATATACATATAAACTGCCTAGCATTTAAATGAGGTTCTGTAAATAGTCACATTATTTCAAACCATGTTGTTAAAATGTTTAGCGATTTAAAATATTCGCATGCCTCTAAAGGTGGAATGTGTGAAACTAAAATTTTCTTACTGTTATCATACTCGTATGTACCGTGTTTTATTCAAATAAACTGTATATTTAACAGGAAATTGAGAAAAAACGACAAAGAAAACATGTTTTTGTGTGGTAACTTATTAATAAATTGTTGTTAAAGCGGCCATAGTAATACATCCTCTGTAG
The DNA here is from genome assembly GCA_910589575.2 of Carcina quercana. Lineage (NCBI taxonomy): Eukaryota > Metazoa > Arthropoda > Insecta > Lepidoptera > Depressariidae > Carcina > Carcina quercana. The sequence goes on along the minus strand of OU342455.1, from coordinate 5,264,920 downwards.
AAATTTCAAGGTTCACAAGGTACAGCCCGCTGACAGACGGACAGCGGAGGTTTAATAAAAAGGAATATACTCACGTGTGCCCCTCGAAAGCTGCGACAAGGAGCGGCGTAGCTCTGTCTCTGTCTGCCTTGGTGACGTCAGCGCCGCGCTCGAGCAGTAGAGCTGCGCACGCGCCGCCTGACGCGCAGAGTGACGCCACCGAGAGCGCTGTGCGGCCTGCGAGGGAATATATTTAAGTTGTAATTTTCCAACCGACTTCAAAGAAGTCTACTTCGGCTGTTTTTAAATATTTGTTACGCAATCATTCCGCCCATTATGAAATCCTTTTTTATATCATACTCCAGAGGCCGTTCCATAAAAAATTGTTTGAGCTCTTGTTGATAAAATCAAAAAGAATATTCAAAATATATTCCTGTATAATTCTACCTCTAAGGGTGAACATTTTAGGGCATGACACACACTGAACCCTAAAATAACGGTATTTCGACAAAAGCCAGTGGATTGCGGCAAACATGTATTAATCTACGAGTAGCACCGACTTACCACGTTGAATGTCGTTAAATTCAAATAGGGATGATGACAAAAAAAATATTCCCTCATTCGAGAGACCGTGTGAAGAGATAATTGGCCTTGTCAAAATTTTTTCGATACGACTTATAGTTTTCCTAATATAACCCGTCGAAAAGTGATTTTAGTCACGTGGTGCAAAAACGCTCCATACAAATCGGTACCTAGGCGTGACGTCACGGTTAAGTATTGAAGTATAGATAATGTATGAAACTTTTAACAATATTTGAGTTATCTCGTAAAATAATGTTTTTATGCGACCATTCCCTTACTAAAAAATATTCACAATGTAATTACAAAACAAAATAAAAAAATTTATACGTGCAAGTTGTTTTTTTGGAATTTTTGCGGGCTTTATAATAATACTAGAAATTTTAAATTTTATAGGAGCTTAATAATGACCTTTATGGTTTAAAATACAATTTAGCCCCAATCTGATTTAGTGTCATCTAGCCTATTGTCCACAACATAAGGAGTCTCTACGGTGCCCAACTCACCGTCCTCGTCCGCATGGTCTATGTCAGCTCCGGCGTCCAGCAGCGCCCTCACGATGTCCGCGTGCCCCATGTACGCAGCGGCTATGAGCGGAGTGCGTCCCTCCGCGTCGGCCTTGTCGGGGTTGGCGCCGGCACGGAGCAGCCGGGACACTACTGACTCGTGGCCCGACCACGCCGCCGCTCTACACAAACAAACATTTATTAGTATTTATCTATCAACCTACTTCAAAAAAGGAGGTTCTCAATTCGACGCGTATGTTTTTTTTCTTATCTTCTTTTTGTTTGTTTGGTAGAGCATACTTCAGAGGTGGTCCCATATAAATTTTATCGAAATTGATTGAGCGCTTTTTGAGAAAATCAACAAAAACCAAATTTTTAAGGCAATTGAAGTCGTTTTTTTTTAAAAAAAAATTGAAGAAAAAAAAGCCGCAGGTTTGAATCTCGCTCGTGTTAAATTTAGTTAGTTATTCCTAGTTTTACTTTAAAAAATTATAACAAACTTATATTAATAAAAAAATTGTATTTTATTTAAATTTTAATAATTTTTTTATAAATTTATAAAAAATAAAAGAGCATCGGTGGCACATTGGATAAGGCGCGGACTCTCAATCTGATGGTTCCAGGTTCGAATCCAGCCGTGTACCTATGAGTTGTTTTTCAATTCAAGTACATTATCCGATTGTTTAACGATAAAGGAAAACATCGTGAGGAAACCTGCATGTCTTGAACAGGCATGTGAAGTCCGCCAATCCGCACTGGTCCCGCGTGGTGGACTATGTCCCATACACTCTCTGTAGGAGAGTAGGACTGAGACCTGCAGTGGGGACGTATAAGCTGTTGATGATGAAATTTTAATTAATTATTTTTTTATGTAAAAGTTTCATCTACTCTAGCATTGAATACATACATACATTTGTAAAAAGAGAGGACAATAGTTTTGTCAACTCGCCTACTTTAATAACGTTTCTTACCTCAATGCGGTGCGATTGTCAGAGTCCACGCAATCGACGTCGCAGCCGTGCTCCAACAACACTTCCACAACCTGAAAGATAATATAATATTGCTCGAAAACATATAACCGATGGGGAGTAACAGTTCTCGAGTGGCGACCACGTACCGGGAAACGTATACCGGGCCGTCCTCTTACTATATGGACCGACGATCTAGTAAAGGTCGATGTTGTATTTATAAGTTTATTTTGAAACTGACATATTTTTTAAAATTTTAATTAGTTTGTATTTGTGTTTGTATTATATTATTTGTATTTCTCAATTTTTGCATGCCAGTCTCTGGCTAAATGTGAGATACTAACACAGTATTCATTAAGACCAATTTGTAATTTTGAACCACATTTATGCTTAATAAATAACTTGAACTTAATGCAAGTGTTTTTGTTTGTTAGAGCATACTTCAGAGGAGGTCCCGTACAAATTTTACCGAAATTGATTGATGGTTCTTTGAGAAAATCAACAAAAAACACATTTCTTTTTGAACGCGTTATTAATTCAAGTTTTTTTTAAAATATTGACAACAATTTCAAGACGCAGGTTCGAATCTCGCTCGTGTTGAACATTTTTGCTCACTATTTTAGTGGCGATCTGCGCCTAAATTTTATAGCTTCAGCCTAATTATCTTGAGGCTACTGTGTGCGAACGCTTATACCATGTCCAGCAGTGGACGTTTTCTGGCTGATCATGATACTCGTAGTTACATAATAACGATACATTTTGTATATTACAGAATTAAAATTTTGCGAGTATGTCAGTCAGATTTATACAAATTCGAGACACACGTCTGGAAAGAAAAAAAATGTGGGTAAATGTTCGACAAAAACTGACGTGTCCGTGATTTGTGTATAGCCGTGTCACTGACCTCAGTGTGTCCTGCCCACGCGGCGGCGCGCAGTCCGCTCCACCCGTCACCGTCGGCGGCGTCTGCGCGCGCGCCGCCCCGCAGCAGCACCCCCGCGCACCCCGCGCGCCCGCTGCGGGCCGCCGCGTGCAGCGCAGTGCCGCCGCACGCGTCCGTAGCTTCCACCAGGTGGGGGTACCGCTACAAACACACAGACACAATTCATTTATTTAGTATCTATTACTATTAAAAATATTTTTTTGAGGTGATAGCGTCTTATAATTCGATGCACGCCGTCTGCACGCACCGAAAAGCACGACTCATTGTCAAGAGTTCGGCTTGTGACGCATCTATCTCTGTTCTACTCGGACGCATCGGCCCATTCAATTTTTTACAAATGTTTTCTTATGACGTTATCACGTCAGATTATCGTCCGACTTGACTGACTACAAAAATTTTTTCTTCTTCAATTTGTAAGGTTTGTAATTATTTAATTCAAACCTGATATTTTCGCGCATTTTTCCCTGTCGTTCGCTGGACGGACTGATGTTTCTAGTCCCTTATAATATATTATTACTACATCACAATAAAATCGCTACTTTACGATAGCTTTTAGCGCCTATATAAGCATACTATTTTTAAGGTGTAAATTAACAATTGCTCGTATATTTTTCTCAGGCGTCAGTATTATTCATTATTCATAATTATTTTATTATTATTAATTATTCGTATATAAATATATGTGGGATTGAGCTTGGGCGAAGTAATAAATCCTCTGACTTGAAATACTTTTATTTAATCACTTTAATTAATTATTAATCAACTTCCGAGCCTCTTCCGGAAAGCGCGTCCTCTTGTACCCCTCTTTCTATCTTCCATCTCTTTCCTTCCTACTTTTCATACTCTGAACCAATCACAACATCTATCTCATTAACCAATCACAGCCTTCCATTCATCGACTGCTTACCAATTACCAACATTCATACTTGACATTCAGTGCAGGCAACCTAAGGTTCAAATATGTCCCGCCACTTGGCTGGGGAACTAGTCCACATATATATATATATCTATGTAAACCCTCGGTTGCCAGGCTTACCTTCAAGAGCGCGGCGAGTGTCTCGTCGTCGCCGCGCGTTGCCAGCTCGTGCACCGCGCCGGGGTCCAGCGCTACAGTCTCCTCTTGCTCCTCAGCGCTAGCCTCGGCCACTTCTTCCTCCACGGGCAGTTCTGGTATTATCTGTAAATAATTCACTCTTACACAAGTGTTTATACATTGGTACTTTTAATTAACCGACTTAAAAAAGAGGAGGTTATCAATTCTTCTTTCGTGTACTACGTGGCCTTGTAACCAACTCAGATATTTTGGCCGAAATATCGTTACACGTGTCACCAGTGCAAAAGCATGTCCTACGTCCACGTCCCCAGCCCACCTTCCATGTTCCCGCAGCTAGAACTAAAGCGCTCTCTACATCACCGCTCCACTGCGCCCTACAACTACTTAATAAAACTATCACCTATGATGACTCGGTAGACGTTTTCTATGACTCGGAATCGAGGTTCCTGTCATCAGCCGCTCGATATCTGGAGTCTCTTGCTGGTCCCAGCACTGTGAGTGTGACAGACTATGACCGATCTAGAGCTGGCACTAGCAAACTACCAATAGCAGATTTAGTTTTATAGTTTAGTTTTATAATTTTGACAATATTATTATGTGTAGAATAACTGTAAGTAATAATTGATACGAATAAATGAATTGAATTGAATTGAATTCGACGGGTATGTTTTATAAAAACTGAAAGATATTTTTGTTTTGTTTCTGGGCGTCATATGAGCACCAGTAAGTCGAGAAACCCTTACATATTGCCAACAAGTAAATGCGTTCAAACAGAACTGGAAACCGACTTCAATTGTCTAAAAGTCTACTTTTACTAAAGAAATTTAAGATTTATATCGTTTTCTCATGGTTGCCGTTGTCAGAACTGGACCAAATTGTAATGGGACCACACGGGAAGCAACAGCTTTCAAATAAAAAAGAATCATCCAAATCGGTTCACCCAGTCAAAAGTTCTGAGGTAACAAACATTTTTTTAAAAACATACCCGTCCTATTGATAACCTCCTCCTTTTTTAAAGTCGGTTCATTATTGTAATAGGCGAAGGCCAAACAAAAAAATCCTAGAAATAACGAGATATGAGTACCAAGAATGATGAATCGATACAATTCTATGTGTCACAGTTTCCTGAGAAGTAAAATCGAAGAGATTGTGTTTTTAAGTTGAAGACATATAGTATAGCAATGGCTGATAGTTTTTTTACACTAGCCTTTGTCCGTAGATAAGTAAAAAATAATACAAAAATTATCACCAAAAAGTATACTACGCAGAGAGATTTAAATATAGTAATAGGTTATAGAGCGGTCATTGGGGAAAGTTTCATATAAACATTTTGATCTCAAAAGTCAACGGTATGTCAAATGTCTTGTACGGCCGCGTGACGTGATGTGACACTAGATTGAGTAACTTACTACCAATTGGTAATAAGTTTAGGATCAAAATGTTTGTTTGCTTTGTCCGGTCTATTAATATTAAATGTCTTTGATACTACGTAATAAGAGACGGGACTCCATACAGCGAAAATAAACCTACCGAATCTCAAACGGGGCAAAATCAACATCCATTCTTTACCATACATAATGTAGGGACAGTGGCGACAACAATGCGCTAGTAGCGCCTTCGATGCTTTGCCATTTTTCATACAATTTGTCGTGAACTAATTTACGTCGCACTGATTATATTTTCCAGAACGTGTATTTCGAAACGGATGTGAATAAGGAAAAAATATATAGAATTAAAGTTATAGAGAATTTGTATAGGCTTTCATTTCATCTTAGGGAACGTATACATACTACGTGACCCGTTTAGGGGAAGGAAGGGGGTCTTCAAAACACCACTCGTGGTTACAGGGGCGGCAGTGGCATAGGTTTTGGTCACGCAGTCAATAACCTCTAGAGAAATATTGCGCTTTTTCGAGCTGTATTCAAATGATGTGCGCGCAACGTTGACGTATTTTATTATTGTAATGATTCAAATTTGTCTCTTCACTCCTTCAAAGCTTTCTTATAGTACAAACACATGTAATTGTAGCTTTCTGTTAGCAAAATTGGTTTAAAAACATATTTTTAACATCATCATCATCCGAGAAACGTCCACTGCTGGACATAGGCCTCCTTCATTGTACGCCACATCGATCGGTCCCGAGCCACCTGCACCATATTTTTAACATATCACGTGAAAACTAGAGGATCTTGGCATATACTGTAGGTTGTTACTGAGGGGATGGAAGGGGGTTAAAAATGCATAAAAACGGGTCACGTAGTATAGGTATGTTCCCTAGAACATTATTTGCAAGTTATCGGCAAGTTTTAGAAGAAATCGCTTAGGTACTCTATAAATACTTTTGAGCCATTCCGTAATTGAACATAAAAAGCGCATCAACAATGTTTGCAGAGGCCCGGATAGATGACTTTTTTTAGTATAATAAGAAAATGAATATACTCCATAAGAGATAGAATGATAACAAGTCAAAACTCAGTGATGATTAAATTGTCAGAATATATCTTCAACAGCATTGACACATGCTGGTCATCGAAATCAACATGTGTCAATGACGATATGTGTATTAGTCATTAGTTACCAATTAAGTTTATTTATTTATAAGTAATATAATATAATTGTAAAACATGTATGTGTCTTGTGCCTGAAATAAAGTGATAAATAAAATAAAAAAACATAAAAAGATTTTTTTAAAAAAGATAAAAAATATATTCGTATAATTATTAAGAATGTTCTACTGAAACATTGATCGTTTGTCTCATGATATTAATAAATAAAGTAAGTTACCACTGTACCTGTTTGTCGGCCGCCTGCGCGCGGCTCAGCTCCAGGAGCGCGCACAGCACGCGGCGGTCGCGCGACCACCGCGTCCCGCTCTCACCTCCGATCAGCTCGGGCATTATGGTCTCCAGCGCAGATGGATCTGAGCACACAACCATCAAACTGAATCCAAAAAAAATCCCACGGGGGCCGCTTGTTCCATTCTGATATGACATTTTAAACACTGACATTTCCTCTAGAACGTAATTTGACTTCATTATAAGAATGTGTTAATTAATCTATTATGTATTTGTTATTAAATTTTTGTGTCTACTTTTAATCTTAAGTAAAACGCTATGTATTTTGTTCATGACTAAATAAACTGAAACTGATAAAAAGTCAGTTACTGCCTTCTCCCGACCTTCAACTATCCCTATAAAAAAACATCAAGACATTCATTTAATATTATTATGGATAACGGATAAAGATTTCAAAATAATATGTAGAATAATACACGTCTGGAATAAAAATAAAAATCGTATTCACAAAATCCAAAAGAAATATTTGACTTAAAAACTATCCACAATAATTAACGCGTTCAAAGAGAAGAACTAAAAACCGACTTCAATCGCCTTATAAATTAGGTTTGTTGAGAGCTCAAAGAGCCATCAATCGATTTCGATAAAAACAAAAAAAGAATTATCAAAATCGGTTCACTATTGGCGGAGTTATCGCGTAACACACATAAAATTTTTTTATTAAGAAACATACGCGTCGAATTGAGTACCTCCTCCTTTTTAAAGTCGGTTGATAAAAAGCACTACACTGCAACTCAATCCATCACTCAATGAGAAAGTATTGAAGTTCACGAATTATTTCATGATAAACTACTATGCAAAATATTATAATTTATTTTAGATGTATTTAGATTTAAGATATTTTTACTAATAACACGACCACTTTGTGTCAGCAGAAGAAATGTACTGCTTTCCCCCAAAATCTCCGGACAATAATGATAAGTGAAGACACAGACTAAAAATTAACAATAGACAGAGCGCTAATACAGTAAAAAATTTAATTTTAATTTAATAGGTTTCTATCGCGACTTCGTCTGCTTGGACTTTAGAAATTATCCGACGAAGACATTTTACATTATATACCATAAAAATATCAAATGTGCACAACACACATAACACGCCAAAAAATATAAATATTAAAAAAATAGCACCTAGCAATACGATTTTTAAAACTCTGTGTATTTTAAAGGAAACACATTTATCTCTCTCTCTCGCTTGACCCAGGACTACTGTCAGACATTTCTTCAAGGAATAAGCTCTTTTTTTATATATATTGTGTCCTTTACTCGTATAATTATTATTATTTCATGTGTACAATAAACTGTTTAAATAAATAATAAAAATGAGGATAAGGTCATTTTCGATGGAAAGTGCGCACACCCAAATTTCATGACAATAATTTCTCGACACTATAACCCGATTTCCTATTTTTAGGTAATTACTAATCGAAGCCAGCTATTATATTTTAAAAGATTATGGCAACAGAAGTTAAGTGTGAAACTAGCAAATAATTTTATTACCGGAACACAACATAGCTATTAACACTGTCAACAACAAAATGTCCAACCAAGTACCATCAACCAAAGATACAATTCATATATCCATTTATTTGTTCATAAAGTTTACAAAGAAAACTCAACAAAATAATTAAAATACCTACACTTACGCTAAATTTATATTCCTATATTTTCTTTTATCAAATTTTTTATAAAATATTCTTTCAGGTAATAAAAAGGTCGGGGGCTCTATTTTTGATTCGCTCGTGTGACATAGCTTCATCGCACACGACTTACGTCACGATCGACTACAAGTCGCATGAAAACAGGTTTGACCGTATTTTTGAATCATTCGCCTCAGGTGTTGCCAATATAACTTAAAATGTTCAATTTTATCCGTTTTACGCAGAAAAATAAAACCGGTAATTCATGCAAGGAAAACGGAACGCAAAGTTCATAGAACAGTTCCTACTGTCAATGTCAATAAGTGGTAATGTCAGTGTTCGACGATGACGTTTAGTCTATCGCTCGCCTCCGCAAAGAGTGGTCCCGACCACTCGTTGCAGAAGAGCGATTCAAAAATACCAAATTTCATAAGTCGAACGAAAATCAGTAGAAATCGAGCGCTCGCGGCGCGTAGAGCGAATCAAAAATAGAGCCCCTGGTTTTCAGATAACTATACAAAGTACTCGAGAACATATAATATTGTTGCATGTCTTCCAGTTTTCATTTAAATTATTGTATATCTTTCATGTAGTCCACACTATTGTAATAATTTGTATATTTCACGATGGGATATTCAAGTCGGTTGTTACTTATCAAATTGTGTCGATTGGTTTAGTGCACTGGTTTTTTCTACGATATGCATACTTTGCATAATATGGGAAACGAACCCGCAACATCAGATCTGTGAGCCAAACTGTATACCGATACGATTACAATGAATTTATCTCGACAGCAAACGCTCTGTCTAAACCTTTCCTTAGTCACAAACAAATAGCTAATCAACTAATCACAGCCATTTTCCAAGAGCCACGTAATCTACAAATTTACACTCTATCACGTTACAGATAAGGTTCAGAATGACACAGTTGCATGAACAAGGCGCTATCAAATTCAAACATATTAGTAATCTGTATAATCAAATTTAAAGAGAAATTGTCTTTGAAAATTATCTTTAACGTCCTGCGTAGCCTAATGGCTAAATGTTGGATACACAATTCGGAGGTCCCGGGTTCGATTCCCAGTGGTCCTCGGTCTATTATTATTATTATTCATTTATTTCAGGTAACAATGACCCATAATTATATATACAATACAATAAAATAAATTAAAATAAACTATTACGCACTACAATCATATTCTATATTATACATTCTATTTTTTTCTATATTCGGTCTATGTCCGCCTGGCTAGCTACCAACATGTTATCTAAGTCTGCCACCAAACAGCAGTGTTAATAGCACTGTTGTGTTTCAGTATGAAAGGTAGTAGAGCCAGCGCGACATTAGCTTGTAGCATCTGGGTGCGCACGCGCACCATCCAACGGCCGTATCGTCACTTACCATCAGGTGAAACCCGTCAAACATTTTTAAAAAAGTCGCGTAAGCTTGTAACAGCGTATGTTCGGTGAGCGCATTCCCCGCAAGCTTTCATTTCGCTGTATAAATATTGCATTGTTTTTCTTACGGTAGTTATAGTTAGTTAAATAATAACACTTGAACGATGGACAAATAAGTCACGGTCCAGCTGAACATCAGCGCTGCGGTCTTTGGGTCACAGCATCGGGCTGAGCTGGTGACGGTTTCTGTAATTATTTGCTTTTGTTTTCTGTATGTGTCATGTGTGTTTTTTTTTCTTCATTACGTGTTGTATTTATTTTTAGCTGGGAATAAATTATTTTCTTTCTTTCTTTCATCGTTAGGCCTTACCTGAAGTTGAATCCTTCCCTTCCGATGTTTCGTCCCCTTCCGTGTCTTCAGGTTTAGATTCCGTTTTCTGAAAAAGAAAAAACATAGCTTAATTACTAATTCCAAATAACATCATCATCATCAGCCAGGAAACGTCCACTGCTGGACATAGTCCTCCTGCAAGGTATGATACATTGATCCATCTAGTAGGGGGACGTCCTGGTAGATGTTTACCGGTACGAGGTCGCCACTCGAGAACCTTCACTCCCCACTGGTTATCGGTTCTTCGAGCGATGTAGCCTTCCCATTGCCACTTCAGCTCACTGACTCGTCGAGCTATGTCGGTGACATTCGTTCGTCTACGGATTTCCTCATTCGCGTAGAGAAATTCCGAGCATAGCTGGTTCCATTGTTCGCTGAGTGACTTTGAGCTTGTTTAATCGTCCCACAGTAAAGGACCACGTTTCGGTTCCGTATGTCATCACTGACAACACGCACTTATGATACATACCTGTATTTCGACCGCCTCCAATTGTTTCATGGTGTCGTTCTTTAATGCGGACTCTATATCGCAGCCGGAGTCCAGCACCCACAGCAGAACGATCGTGTGGAGGTCCAACGGATCCTCAGGGTCGCTGAACACGAAACACACAGTTTAGACCAGTGTCACACGTCGGACACTTCAATCAAATGTCGTGATATCGGCACACATCGAACGGATGACATTTGTATAATAAATTGTGTAAATAAAAACAGATATAACTCCATTTCCATTCTTCCTATGGCAGACAACTGCATCCCCAATACTTTTGTCCAACCAGACCAATCAAGTCTCCACTGATATACACTCACTTACTAAAATTTAAACGAAACTACCTACAATAAATTTGAACAATACAGTTAGTTTAAAAAACAACTGACTTTTTTAACATTATAAGGTACCTAATAATTTATACATAAGCATTTAAATCTATACAGCACTTAGAGAAATTTTTTGAATATCTTATTTAAAAGCACTGATTGATGAGGAGAAAATATTTACACCTGAAAACTTTTCATTATATTGCTTACAATCACGATACATTATAGTAGACGATCCATAGTGTGTTCTGGCAAACGGAACAAGTTTGTGTCTTGCATTATGTCTATGGCTTTTAAAACTTAATCTATGCAATAGAGAGGGACAATCTATCAAATTGTGTATTAACTTATATAGTAATACTCCCTTGATCTCTCGCTCACTCCCCACACCACTCGCATTTACTCTGACTCCTTCTCTTTCATGCAGTGAGACTTTGGAATGCACTTCCAAATGACATACGCGACTGTAGAACTATCGGATCATTTAAAAACAACTCAAGGAGCAAGCACTATTTATCCCTCATTTAAATAATAGTTTGTGGACTAGTGCCCCAGCCAAGTGGCGGGACATATTTGAACCTTAGGTTGCCTGCACTGAATGTCAAGTATGAATGTTGGTAATTGGTAAGCAGACGATGAATGGAAGGCTGTGATTGGTTAATGAGATAGATGTTGTGATTGGTTCAGAGTATGAAAAGTAGGAAGGAAAGAGATGAAAGATAGGAAGAAGAGTACAAAAGGACGCGCTTTCCGGAAGAGTCTCTCGTCATGAGAAGTTGATTAATAATTAATTAAAGTGATTAAATAAGAGTATTACAAGTCAGAGGATTTATTACTTCGCCCAAGCTCAATCCCACATGTATGTATGTATATATATACAGGGTGGTCCAAAATGTGACGTCCAAAAATTTTTTTTAGATTCCTTACACCTGGGTGTATCCGAAAATACCCCATGTATGTTCCGCGATTTTTTGTAGTTTAGAAGTTATGATTTTTTAAATGTATATTTCGAATTTTCTGCCGGAGCGACTTAAAATAATCGTAACTTGTTTAATAGTAAGGTTTTTTTATTTATTTTTTCTCGAAAGTGATCGTCTTGAATCACCCTTTCTACTTTATTATCAACTACACAACGTTATTCATTACAAGTTACCGAAAAAAGGGACGAAAGTAAAAATTTTAGGTTTGAGTTGAACGGAGCAAAATTTTCAAAAATTTCTTAATAATACAAAATTAATGTTTCATTGGTTCAAACTAATTTTAAAAACTCCAGCAGTTTGTCAGCTTACCAAATAATAAAAAAAAAGTTGTTCTTAATAGGCGATTTTACGACGAAATTGGCTTCAGAACTTAGTTAGGTGAGAATTCATAAAGAAAAAATTTTGTCAAAAAAAAATATTAAGCTTATTTTGTTTTCATTTTTATGGCCTACATTAGCAAGGCATCATCAAAAGCATTCAAATAATTTCAAATTGAACGATCAGTGACACATTAGAAAACATTTTATTTTAAAAAAGCTTAGTTTAGTTTTTATTAATACGGTTATTTTGGTTTATTTTTAGCATCAATAAAAGAAAACACAAATTAAGTTCAACTACTTTATTAAAGAAGATTTTCAAAATGACGCCCTTCAACTTCGATACACAATCGGCAACGTCTTAAAAAGTTATCTTTTAGTCTGCGGAAAGCGCTTGAATTTTGTCTGACTTTCGTCGCTGCTTCTCTCAATTTTCGTCTCAGTTCTTCTTCGGAGTTAGTTTGCTGAGCATAGACAACTTCTTTGTAGTAACCCCAAATAAAAAAATCTATTGGGTTCAAGTCCGGTGAACGTGCAGGCCATTCGATTGGGCCGCCACGCCCAATCCATCTGCCCGGGTATGTTTCATTAAGGTGCCCCCTCACTTGGCGTGCGTAATGGCAAGGAGCACCATCATTTTGGAATATCATGTGCCTTCTTGTTTCCAAGTTTACATCTTCCAGCAATTCAAAAAGGTTGTTCTGCAAAAAGTTTAGATATGTGTCTCCATCCAACCTAGACGGCAGCTCGAAAGGCCCAATCAGTTCTCCATTTACAATTCCCGACCACATGTTTACGCTGTATCGATGTTGAAAATTTGATGCTCTTGCAAGGTGTGGGTTTTCAATTTCCCAGCTGTGATAGTTATGGATATTAAATACTCCAGTGTTTTCAAAACGGGATTCATCGGTCCATAAGATCTTATTAAAAAAATCTGGGTCTTCCTGACACCTTTGTATCATTGTTTCGCAGAAAGCAACTCTTCTAGGGTAATCTGAAGCTTGTAGCTCCTGAACGCGCTGAATGTGGTAAGCGTGGTAGCCTTCTGAAAAAAGAAAAGGACTATTACTCACCACCTAGGCAGGAAGAAGTCTAATACCTGGCATTGTATCTGTGATTTATGTTTTGTGTAAATAAAAAACAAAACGACATACCATTTTTCAATATCCTTAGAACTGAGGTCCGTGGTATTCCAGTCCTTCTGGTTATTGCTCTGGAACTCGTAGAAGAGTCTCTTTCTACAGCTGCGATGACTTCATCTCTTCTGTCCGGATCTACTCTGGGTACTCCTTCGTGCCTTTGGCTACGACCGGGGATACGCCCGGCCATCAGCGTATTATGAGTATTAATAAATACCCTATGGTCCGGGTAATGGTCCAGTATTTCTCCTCGCCGGTCCAGTTGTTGACGATATAGCCTTGCGGCTAAATGACCGTTTCCTTTGGCCATACCATAGTAAAAGTGCATTTCTGCGTACTGGCTTAGACTAAAATTACTCATGTTGCCGTCAGTAACACAAGCACAAGTCAGTCGTAAGGCAAATCGGAGTCCGTAACACAAGCACAAGTCAGTCGTAAGGCAAATCGGAGTCCAGTAACAAAGCGAAAGTAGGTTCAAAATATCGGTATCGGAAAGAAGCAACGTCAAGTAGTATCACACGCGATGGAAGTGAGTGAACGACTAGCGGACGGACGATACAGTGAGATGCTACGGAGAATGTATGGGGAGAGGGGGGAGAGGGAAGTGCAGGTAAAAAACCCCTAGCGCGCACGGCTGACTTTTGTGGCCAAGACAGTAGGTCTTTCTCTTTCGTACTTCTACGCAACCATAACAGTGCGAAAGAGAAAGACCTTACTGGCCTGGCGCCTTTTGAAACGTGTTATTTATTGCTTTGTGTCATTGTGTGTGATTGGCCTTGAAGTAGATTTTGGTTTAATTCTAGCTTTCATAATTTCATGTCTAAAAACAGAAAATGAAATGTGTCACTGATCGTTCAATTTGAGATTATTTGAATGCTTTTGATGCCTTGCTAATGTAGGCCATAAAAATTAAAAAAAAAATAAGCTTAAACATTTTTTACGACAACATTTTTTTTTTATGCATTCTCACCTAACTAAGTTCTGAAGCCAATTTCGTCGTAAAATCGCCTATTAAGAACAACTTTTTTATTATTATTTGGTAAGCTGACAAACTGCTGGAGTTTTTAAAATTAGTTTGAACCAATGAAACATTAACTTTGTATTATTAAGAAATTTTTGAAAATTTGGCTCCGTTCAACTCAAACCTAAAATTTTTACTTTCATCCCTTTTTTCGGTAACTTGTAATGAATAACGTTGTGTAGTTGATAATAAAGTAGAAAGGGTGATTCAAGACGATCACTTTCGAGAAAAAATAAATAAAAAAACCTTACTATTAAACAAGTTACGATTATTTTAAGTCGCTCCGGCAGAAAATTCGAAATATACATTTAAAAAATCATAACTTCTAAACTACAAAAAATCGCGGAACATACATGGGGTATTTTCGGATACACCCAGGTGTAAGGAATCTAAAAAAATTTTTTGGACGTCACATTTTGGACCACCCTGTATATATATTTATTTATTTATCATTTATATATTATGTTGATAGCTAGTGAGGAGTGGACTGTATAATGTTTATGTTTGATGATGGAAACACGTATTTTTACTAATTGTTTTAATCGCAAAAAAATAACAATATCCTTTCTTTATAACTGTGACAGGCAGACTGCCAAATCAAAAACGATAAGAAAAGCAAAATATTTACAGCTGGCGTTCCAAGGAGGTCGCGCGCCAGCCAGTCGCCAACAATGTAAATCGTGTTTTTTTATTGTTATGCTTTACGTTTTTATACATTATCTTCTGTAATATTTGTATATTTTTTTTGTTTATGTACATGTATGTAGATCTGCTTTCAGTTTATTAATTGTGTATACAGTGTGAGTGCTCGGTAAAATATGTCTTTAGCGATAATTTATGTTCTGTTTTGTGTGTGTGTAATAAAGTATATTTGATTGATTGATTGAAATATAGTCTGTTGGAGAATAAAATTTTGCCAGCACTTACGTGGTCTTGTTTTTCTTTTGAGCGCTCAAGTGCTGCTCCAGATTAGTCATGTGGAACACGTAGTTATGAATCTCGAGTGCGGACAATCTGAAACGAAACAGGCACAGAGTTGACGTTATCCCTCTCCTAATGCTTCCACACTAAACTTATGTTGCCATAATCTTTTAAAATAGAATAGCTGACTTTGATAAGTAATTACCTAAAAATAGGAGATGAAATTATAGTGTCGCGAAATAAATATCATTAATTTACAACTTTATAGTTAGCTACAGTAGCAGTTACGCAGCTAATGGTTCATAGATGGCGCTTTGAACAATAATCGAAAGAAAGTGTTCAAATTGTAAATTGTGATTCTTTTTTTTATGCAAGTAAGGTGCGGCGCACTTAGTTACGGGTACGGCGCGCTCGCTCGCACCCGTTGCGTCCGTTCGTTTGTCAACGTGCGGGGTGAGGGGCAGTAGTCGTGTGAAGCACGCAATAAGGGTGTTACATATTGTTAGAAAAATTCAAACCACATCTAGCTGTATACTTGCTTGGTAAGTAGTTCTTACCTAAAGGCACAGATGGCGCTAATTTTGATTATGTATATGGGCTCGCTCGGCGCTTGCGCGTGACGTCACGCTGCCCCCGCACTGCCCCGCAGATTATATGAAGACACCAGTGTTTTACAAGGTTGAAGATAGTGTTTTAGAAAGTTGAAGATAGTGTTTTAGAAGGTTGAAGATAGTGTTTTAGAAGGTTGAAGATAGTGTTTTAGAAGGTTGAAGATAGTGTTTTAGAAGGTTGAAGATAGTGTTTTAGAAGGTTGAAGATAGTGTTTTAGAAGGTTGAAGATAGTGTTTTAGAAGGTTGAAGATAGTGTTTTAGAAGGTTGAAGATAGTGTTTTAGAAGGTTGAAGATAGTGTTTTAGAAGGTTGAAGATAGTGTTTTACAAGGTTGAAGATAGTGTTTTAGAAGGTTGAAGATAGTGTTTTAGAAGGTTGAAAATAGTGTTTTAGAAGGTTGAAGATAGTGTTTTAGAAGGTTGAAGATAGTGTTTTAGAAGGTTGAAAATAGTGTTTTAGAAGGTTGAAAATAGTGTTTTAGAAGGTTGAACATAGTGTTTTAGAAGGTTGAAGATAGTGTTTTAGAAGGTTGAAGATAGTGTTTTAAAAGGTTGAAAATAGTGTTTTAGAAGGTTGAAGATAGTGTTTTAGAAGGTTGAAGATAGTGTTTTAGAAGATTGAAGATAGTGTTTTAGAAGGTTGAAAATAGTGTTTTAGAAGGTTGAAAATAGGGTTTTAGAAGGTTGAAGACAGTGTTTTAGAAGGTTGAACATAGTGTTTTAGAAGGTTGAACATAGTGTTTTAGAAGGTTGAAAATAGGGTTTTAGAAGGTTGAAGACAGTGTTTTAGAAGGTTGAACATAGTGTTTTAGAAGGTTGAACATGGTGTTTTAGAAGGTTGAAGATAGTGTTTTATGTGTATATAACTTGTATACCGTAATATAGTTGTTTATAGTGTATACCTCTTTGCTAGCAGTGTGTAGTACATGGCCAGGGCGGCGTGCCCGTCGTGCGGGCAGCACAGGTACCGTCGCGTGCAGTGCTTCACGTCCACCAGCCACTTGGCGAACGAGTGGTGGAATATAGAGAGGTAGCACGTAGACCGTTCCATCACCAAGATCCTGCAATACAACAGAGATATTTCAAATACGGTCTACGTCCCAAGTTTGTTTATTACCAAAGACATTTAATATTAACAGACCGGACAAAGCAAACAAACATTTTGATCCTAAACTTATTACCACTTGGTAATAAACTTATTACCACTTGGTAATAAACTTATTACCACTTGGTAATAAGTTACTCAATCTATTGTCACATCACGTCAGGCGGCCGTAAAAGACATTTGACATACGATTGACTTTTGAAATCAAAATGTTTATATGAAACGTTTCCCAATGACCGCTCTATAACCTATTACTATATTTAAATCTCTCTGTTTATTACAGTACATTACAGCATTTAGCTGATGGTTGTTTGTGAACGTACCTCCTCAACAGATGCAGCCTCCTGTTGAAGTCCTCCCTGGTGACACTGTACTCCTTGGTCAATAGACACTTGTACAGGACCTCCTCGGTGATGCCGCATCGAGCCGCCAGCAGCACGTCCAGCAGGAGGCGGACCTGGTGATCCGTTGATCATTATAACAGCTGGCAAACTTGAGGAAAAACCCGCATCGGGGAGCAATGCGGCAACTTGGGGTTTCGTTTAAACCATTTATTTGCCACAGACAAATTACACATACAAACACACACATATATATAAAACTAATTCATACATTTACAACATTACGATAAATACACATTAAAATGAGAAGGTTCTGTGGCAGGAGCTGTCTCAGTACCCGTTATGCTTTTCTGCTGAAAATCACAACACTGATTTTCAGCCAGCCCCTATTCTAGCCAGATTTCAACAGCTTGCACGCAGCGATACACAAATATAATTAACTTAAAGATACTTATACAAACAACACGAGTTTAAGAGTTATGGACCTTTTGCTGGCGTGACACATTGCATTAAACGATGTTATTATTGTGATTACTGTCTCTGTACAGGACGTTCACTATAAGTTTGGACCTGGCCTCGGTGACGTCACTGCGACGGTATGCGACCGTACTGAGGTCAGAACGACCGCGGAGAACGGGGAGGCGCGTAGAGGCGTCATATTCCATCGAGGTCCATTCTTTAGGTAAACGTGTAGTATTTATATTCGTTTTTGTATGTGTAATATTATGCTGGCAAATAACATTATTATATATATATTTATCAATTGTCTATTGCTTAATGAAAATTATTTCTGCGCACTCAATAACTCAACTCAGAGCGACCACCCGCGACTCACTAGAAGAAAGAAAGAATTTCTATGCCAAGTACATAGTTTTTTACACGGTGTTTAGATAGTAATTTCAATTAGTTCGATGTACTTAACCTGTCCACAGGTGTGCAAATATTATAAACATATCTAATAAGGAATTTAATTGTTAAAAAATTAGTTTACATCGCATTTCGATCAGTACAATGTTAATAATTTTGTCATTAAATAATTCACAAGTCATCTCATTAATTTATATGAAACTATAATTACAGGTATATTTAAAATGATTAATGTTTATGATTCAAATATACAGGAAAGCTATCAGTTTTCATTTGAGGAGTAAAGCTTTCTTCAATTCTCAAGACTTCACACTCTAGTTCCGCCCTTCTCTCCTATGGTTCCAAGGATCTCCTCGTCCTCCCCCAGAGCTATAAAACCCTACCTTTGTGAACCTTCTGCCATGGAACAGTCTCTGCGCGAGCCAGAGGTACAGCCCGTTCAGTGTTCCAGGGATTTCCTTGATCTCCCGCAGAGCTATGAAGCCGTCCGCTACTCCGTCTAGCACCTGTATATATATCATATTTTAAATATTTGATCCCGTGGAAAAGCCTTCTTTGGAATTTGGTTAAAAGAATAATTTATTTTTTCTCAAAAAGAAATTGTCATTTCACTTATAGAGAAATTAAGACTATATATATAATAATTAATGTGTAAAAACCAACAGTAAAAAGGCATGCAGAAATTTTGTCTTGAATTCAGATAGTTTCCGTTCTTGTAGTTCACTTGGAAGACCATTGAACAGTTGAATACCTTCAAACAAAATACTCCTCTTTCCGTAGCTGGTTCTCGGTCCTCGCAGTTGTAAATAGTTTTTGTTTCGTAGGTTATGGTTGTAAGTTTGTTTGTTTGTTTAGTACAATGTTTGTGTGGATGTCTTTTGTTAGTTTTTTTTATTATTAATATACAGGTTTTAAATTTATATGTTTGAGTTATATTGAGTATCTTAGTGTTTTCATAGAGTGTTTGTGTTGGTGTTAGGTAATTGAATAATCTAAGACATTTAGAAAATTACTACAATTACATTTTACTTTTAGTTTGCACACAATAATTATTATATTGAGTGACGTCAAATGTCATGCCATGGACGCCATCTGAATTTTTTCGTCAAGTGTTGCCTGTTTCGTGCGTATTTAATGATTTTTGTACAAATAAAACAGATCAACATATTCTAAAAGGTAGTTAAATCACTATTATTTGACAGTAACCTTTTAAAAATTTGAAGTGTACAAGGCCAGGCCGTGGCTCTATACATTCGCGGATCGTTGTTTTTTTTTCCAAGTTTCTAGCACAAGCGGTTTGGCCGAGGCAATCGAATGTCAATCAATCACACATTGAAGCATGTCATATTTACAGATGAAAAAATGAAAATGAAAAATTGTTTATTTCTTTAAAAACTTCTCTAAAGCATCATACAAGGTTGTAATCTCCTTGTAAGTATAACAACACCTGTGCCAGGAGATTCCACGCTTCTTATCCGAACCTACCTACATTATATTTAAATGAATTAAACTATAAATAATAATAATAATGACAATTATATAAAAATAATTCGTTAAAGTGTTAATAAAAGGTAGCAAGAAACAAAATTAAGAGGGTATGAGTGAGGAATATGTAATGAGGGTAATTTGTTATGTGTAGGGAATGTGTAATGTGTGAAAGTTTGTATGTGTGTGAGGGTTGTGTGTGTTAGTGGGTAGGGGTGATGACAGATAATGAAAGCGATTTTTTTTAAAATAGTTTACACATGTTTAAATAATATCTTTACCTTTTCCAAATACAGCAGACACCCATCGCTTTTTATTCGGAGATGATCTAAAGCGGCTGCAGCCGCTGCGGCCGCTGTCGAGTCGCTGGATACGCGGGCTCTATGAAATAGATCATAATGTTCTATTAAAAATTAATATTAAATGAAGATTCTGCTACACATCTCCGAATTTTACTGTTAGTCCCCTTTAACGACTCCCACGTGATACCATAGGATGGAGATTTACACCAACAATTCAGTCAACGTAAAAATTGCGAGCAGGAGGAAGTGCACGCTCATTGGTCCCTAAGGGAGAGTGGTGCTCCGTGATTGGCCCATTCAAATTCTAGCTGTGTCGTAATTGGTCGGATCTAAAGTGTATTAGCCATATAACACTGATGTGTTGTCTAACAGTGTTATTGCATTTAAGCGTCTCGTGGGTAACTGTCCCATGGGAACTTTAAGTAAAACTTTGTCTATGTCTATCTCTTTCATATCTTTGAATACGCACTATATAACTATTCTGTATATGTTTATTTTAGTACTTAGTTAACATACAACTTTTAGCTTTTGTCTACGACTTCCTCCGTGTGGGCTCGTGGAATTTTTTTCATCGACCTGGATACAAGTTGCTTACATTATTTTTCGACCCTTCAACTATATCTATACAAAACATCAAGTCATTATGCTTATCCATTATGACCTTAAGGTCAAACAAGCTTACTATCGCATTTATAATGTTAGTACCTGTGCGACCTAGCTTTGCTCGGAGTTTTTGGCCAAAAGTAAAATTTTCTTCTTCATTGGGTATTAAAAACACAGTAAATAAAAGTTAAAACTTTGTATTTGAACCCGGACTGATTGTCAATAGCGCCTGAGTCGCTTGACCACGATGCTTATAGGCGTGTGAAATTAGCGACTATATTTTGCGTGTGAAAGAAAACTGTATGAAAACTCGAAAACAAGCGTTTTCCCAGACATAAGACTAATCTAGATCGATTTTTCTTCCCCGAAACCTACATACCAAATTTCAGCGAAATCGTTAGAGCCGTTTCCGAGGTCGACGGTATAAATAAATATACAATAATTTGTCATCAGGTGGCTCGGGACCGGTCGATGTGGCGTACCATGAGGGAAGCCTATGTCCAGCTGTGGACGTTTCCCGGCTGATGATGATGAATTTGTCATTTAAAGGTATTATATATATTACCTGAGTCTTGGCTCTGTGTCTAGACGGGCAAGCACGTATCGTTGAACGTCCGCGGAGACGTGAGCGCGCTGCAGCTCGTCGAGGGTTATCTTGCGGAAGCCTGTAGGTAAAATTGATGTTTTATTATAGACTAGCGACCCGCCCCGGCTTCGACCGGCAGCAGAGCATATACCTGTGTAATTCATCAGCTTATTCGTCAAATATGAATTAGGTTTAGCTGTAACATAGTCCCACAACACTACTTTGAGTATTTTAAATGTATTTTATTTCCTACCCTGCAAGTATTTGAAATAAAAATAAACTAAAATAAATACATGTGCCTTCAGCCATTACTTATCTGAGAGTAAATATCCGCGAAGTCGCATTTTTATCCAGCGTAGTTTTTATTGACAATAACTTTTAAGTTATTCGTTTAAATTGCATGGTGTAAAGGGCTAACGTATTTAATTTGTTAAGGATTAATACTGTACCCATCTAAATAACTGCTGCAAATACCACATTATTTGTGATCTTTTTTTGAAGTTAGAATGGATATAGTAAGCTATCCTTAAAAGATAGAGATATGACATCGGTGAATTTTTTATTTATTTACAACAGCGTTTTCGATAATAATTAATATTCCGATCTCTTCCACAATTATCGTCATATTTCAACCAATTCACACAAAACCTTAACTTATTATACACTAAAAGCTTCCTCAAGAATCACTATGTCGATATATGAAAACCGCATAAAAATCCATTCAGTAATTTTTGAGATTATCGCGAACAGACAGACAGAGGCGACAGGTTATTTGTTTTATAATATGAAGTGATAATGATGGGCTCTTACATGGCTTTAATGTTAACTGATAGTGAGACTATACAGCCGTGTACAACTTGGTTTGGCCGGACGTAAATAATAAAAATATTTATGCCAACACATATACCCACTTACCAGTGAACATCTTTGTGAACACCTTGGAGTGTCTCCTGGCGGTGCAGACGAGCAGCAGCCACTGGGGGAACAGGTGCTGGTGGCGGGAGAGAAGCGAAGACACGCCGCACCCATCCTCGATGCTCTCAGCAGTACCTGCCAACGTATGAACACTTTAACGAGTTCCTGTCTAACCAATCACAACCAATCGAGATGAAATTTAGCATGTACGCGGGAACAATAACCAGTGTTAGCTAGCATGAGAATTATTTACAGGATGTGACACAGTCTGGGATGTGAGGAGGAAGACCTAGCCACATCAGCGGCTAAGTTACGGTTACGCGGTAATGCAGCTTTTAAGCAATATAGGACATGTGGAACAAAGGTTTTGGACATAGGCGAGGAATTTATTAAAAGCAAAATATAAAATGAAATGTCGTGGAATATCTACTACAACTTCAAGTTAACTAAAGGGTGGCAAAATGTTCTAGTTTTTATAACACGCGCATTAATGTCTTTCATGCTGTCCCTTTCTGATACGCACGTGTACATTGTCATTGTCTCATCTTACCTCGCCTCCCAACGTAAATTGATGAGCTCTGTTTAGAACAAAATCCCACCCACTCTCTCCAACTATATACTCCTTTTCATGCTTTGAAAGGTTATATAGCATAATTCCTGAAATCTAAGCAGGTGCAGCCGCGGGGCAAGGGATAGTAAATACTTAAAACTTACCATTCACAACGCCTTCATCAATGGCATCGACCAACAAAAACAGGCACTGCTTCGGAGGGTCTATTTCCAATAGAGGAAACAGTAGCGCCTTTTTGAAACACTCGTCGGGATTCTTCTCCAAATTCTGCGGCAACAAAGCCTGCTGTATTTCAGGCTCAGACAACAGCTTCTCATAATACGCGTTCGCTATCAAAGTCCTGGGGCTGATTGGTAGACTGGGGATCGGAGGCGGCACATCTTCATTCTGAGATCTCTTCTTTTCCAGTAAAATTTCGAGTTGTGTTTGAACATCGTCAGCCTTCAAGCTATCCTTCAAGACATTCTGATATTCCGGCAACTCCGTCTCAGTGTTTTCTGTTTCTGCATTTTCCGTCTCACTCCCTCTGGGAGTGTCAGATCGATCTTTCGTTTTGTGCGGCGAATTCTCAGCAGAAGACAGTTTTAGGTCGTTTTTGTTCGGGTACCGGAAATTCGCGACCGGTATCCGAGATTTCGGCGGACTATTCTCGATTTTGCTATCACATTTCTTCTCGTCGCACTCCTTCTGTTCGGTGGACAGACTCTTCTGTAACAGGGTAGGCTTTCTGTCTGTCAAAGGCTCCGAGCTTTGGCGGACGAGGCGTGAATTTCTCAGCTCTTTGGACTGACGCTGTGACACGTTTCGTAGGAACAGGTTCTCGTGGTTTTCGTAGAGACGAAAGTCGGTGCCGTCTCTCTGGTCTTCTGTCATGAATGGGTTAGTTGGTTTCCCGCTGGTCCGGGGTAGGATTTCTGGTATCTGAAATATAGTTCCACGTTAACATGATTCCCAAAGTTCCCAAAACTTAATTAAGAATGTCGGGTACAATCATCATCAGCTGGGAAACGTCCACTGCTGGACATAGGCCTCCCTCATGGTACGCCACATCGACCGGTCCCGAGCCACCTGCATCCAGCGACTCCCCGCGACTCTAACCAGGTCGTCGGTCCATCTAGTAAGGGGACGGCCTGGTAGACGTTTCCCGGTACGTGGTCGCCACTCGAGAACCTTTACTCCCCACCGGTTATCGGTTCTTCGAGCGATGTGGCCTGCCCATTGCCACTTCAGCTCACTGACTCGTCGAGCTATGTCGGTGACCCTCGTTCGTCTACGGATTTCCTCATTCCGGACCTTATCACGTAGAGAAATTCCGAGCATAGCTCGTTCCATTGCTCGCTGAGTGACTTTGAGCTTGTTTATTCGGCCCACAGTAAAAGACCACGTTTCGGTTCCGTATGTCATCACTGGCAACACGCACTGATCAAAGACTTTTGTCTTTAGACGCTGAGGTATTTTGGACGAGAAGATATGCCGTAATTTCCCGAACGCTGCCCAGCCGAGTTGGATTCTTCGGTTAACCTCTTTGTCGAAGTTGGACCTACCTAGTTGAACGATCTGTCCCAGGTATACATACTCGTCTACAACTTCGATTGTAGTGTTCTCAACCACTACCGGCATAGGTGCAACATGGACATTTGACATGATTTTCGTCTTGTCCATGTTCATTTTTAAACCTACCTGTTGGGAAACTCTGTTGAGGTCATTGAGCATTACGTTCAGATCCTCCAAGGATTCTGCCGTTATGACTATGTCATCGGCAAATCGAAGGTGAGTGATATAGTCGCCGTTGATGTTGATGCCCAGTCCTTTCCAGTTCAGAAGCTTGAAAACATCTTCCAGTGCAGTGGTGAAGAGTTTCGGGGATATAACGTCACCCTGTCTTACACCTTTCTGCACTTGGATCGGTTTCGTGCATTCATCCTGTACTCGGACGGACATTGTGGCTTTATTGTATAAACATTTCAACACTTCGATATAGCGATAGTCAATGTGGCACCTTTGGAGAGACTGAAGCACTGCCCAAGTCTCGATTGAATCAAAGGCTTTCTCGTAGTCCACAAACGCCAGGCATAATGGCCGATTATACTCCTCGGTCTTCTGTATAATCTGCCGGAGCGTATGTATGTGGTCTACGGTGCTGAAGCCTTTTCGGAAACCGGCTTGTTCGGGAGGTTGGAAGTCGTCAAACCTGCGTGCTAGTCGGTTCGTAATGACTCTCGAAAACAACTTATAAATGTGGCTCAGAAGGGATATCGGTCGGTAGTTCTTCAGTAAGGCATTATCGCCTTTCTTAAAGAAGAGCACCACCACGCTTCTGCTCCACGCTTCTGGCGTGCAGCCTTCGTGTATGACGGACTGAAAGAGCTTCTGAAGGACTACAAGTATCGGTTTTCCACCCGCTTTCAGAAGCTCTGATGTGATTCCGTCTTCACCTGCCGCCTTGTTATTTTTGAGTTGTTTGAGAGCCATTCGAATCTCATACAGGCTGACGTCCGGGATATCTTCGGTATAGTGTCGGGTCAGTTTGGCTCTTCGGTCACTCACCGGGCTTGCGCCTGGTCTCTGTGACGATGTGTACAGCTGTCCATAGAACTTCTCGATCTCTCTCAAAACTTCCGGTTTTGATGAAACAATGCCGCCCGTATCGGTCTTCAGCCTCGTCAGTTGGCTCTGCCCTATAGACAGATCTTTTGCAAACACCTTGGAGCCTTTGTTCCGCTCTATCGCGCCTTTAATACGTGATGTATTAAAGTGGCGAATATCGTGTCGCATCGATTTAGAAATCTGTCTATTAAGCTGCCTATACTCTGACGAATCAGCTGGAGACTGCAAGCATATGTCGCGTCTATCCCGCATGAGTTTGAGAGTATGATCAGAGAGTTTCTGGGTTCTATTTGCGGGACGGGCCTTAAAGAATTTAGACCCTACCGCATGGACAGTTTCCACGAGCCGATCGTTAATATCGTCAACGGTTTCTATAGCGTCTAAGCATTGGAAGCGATTGTGTAGTTCGAGCTGAAAGCTTTCGGGGTTTGAGATGTAAGCATTTTGAGGCCGGAGCGTAGACTTCATCAGACGAGCTCTTTCCAGTTTGGTATTAAGCTTCAGTGTGCCTCGAACCATGCGGTGATCACTACCGGTTTTCACCCTGTTAATCACTGAGACATCACTAAAGGTCTGCCGCTTGGTACTCAAGATGAAGTCTATCTCGTTTCTCGTGGAACCATCGGGGCTAATCCAGGTCCACTTCCTGTGCGGCCGCTTTTCGAAGAAGGAGTTCATCGCAAAGAGTCCCTCCTTCTCCATAAAGTCAGCCAGCCTCTGCCCCCTAGGGTTCCGTTGCCCAATCCCAAATTTCCCCACTCTCAGCTCATCGCCGTTCCTTCTGCCTAGTTTCGCGTTAAAGTCCCCCATGACCACAGTGTAGTGTGTCTTTGAGGAGTGTATGGCTCTAGATATGTCCTCATACATGGCCTCTACCTCGTCATCTGGATGTGACGAGGTGGGTGCGTAAACCTGTATAACCTTCAGCGAATACCGTTTGGTTATTCTGAGTATAAGGTACGCTACCCTCGTCGAGACACTCTCCACCTTCACTACATTGTTGACCAGGGACTTCCGGACGATAAACCCGACACCGCCCTGTGACGTTTTGTCGCCTTCCCGGTAGTAGAACAAGTTGCCCGACTTGAGGATTATCGTGTCCTCTCCCTCTCTTCGGACTTCTGATAATCCAATAACGTCCCATCGCAACTTGTCTACTTCTTCCTCCAGCTCCACGATCTTCTCGTCGGTCCTCAGCGTCCGCGCGTTATATGTCGCCAGGTCGAGTCGTCGTTGGTGGTAGCCGAATCTCTTCCGGAGATTCTTCGCACCCCCTGCCCCGCCGTAACCGTGACCGCTACCGTAGTCAGGAATAGCGGGGCCGCCGGGGACTGGGGGCCGTAGTAATGGGCGTACTGCCATAAGGGGTTTTTAGCGTAATCACCACGCTTGCTAGACGGGTTGGTGATCGCAGTACTCGATTTAGTTCTTCAGGAGGAGGCTGCTGCCCCTCCTCCCGGTGTAGGTTTTCCCTTAGTCGCCTCTTACGACACCCACGGGAAGAGATGGGGTGGTTACATTCTAAGCCGGAACCACACGGCAAGCCGGAACCACACGGCACAATCAACGGGTACAATCAACTAATTATAATTTAATGTTGACTAAGAAACTCTTTTAATAAATACTACGCATAGAGAAACAATATCTTCCAGAGAGAGCTGAGTTATTATTTAAGGAGATGAACAAGGTTTAGTTCTCTGACTACATAGATGTGATTTCAAAAATGTATGGAGCCTGTGGCAGGTTAATGCACACCGAATATAGTAATGGTGTTTTTGAAAATTAACCTTTTTTGATCATGTATTTTCAACAAATCTAACCGAATGTCGTGTACAAAATATGTTTTCCCTCAAACAATTGCAACACAAAGCGGACTGACACAATCAAACATGTACATATACCTAGTTTTATGTTTTGTTAAAGTCATACCCGCCATTTTGGTTGCCAATGTCAACATCGCTGTATGCGTTCAGAAACTGAGCCACTTCGATCCATACCATAGATTAATAGATAAGATTTATAAAGATCAAATTTTTACAGTTCTAAATTCTAAATACATAAATATAATAGTAATTAATTATCTACCTCTGCTTTAGAAATAAACTCAACATGTATTAATTTATAATGCATTGTTTAAACAACAGATGTTTTATATATTCACTCGTGCTAATAACAATTTCTGAACGAATCGGTGACGACGCAAAATGCTAAGTAGTCGGAGCTTGCATTTAAAAATGAACGTGAAATTGACTTAAAAAAAGAAAGTATTTTGTACACGGAAATTATCCATACAATCTGATCATTACCATTTTTAAAGTAATTCCCATATTTTTACGTTTATTTTAAAACAGTGTACAACGAGCTGGCCCCAGATTAAAGGTCACTTTTGGATGTTTTCTCACACAAAGGATATACATATTCATGCAAGTTAATGCAAGCGAATAGGGCAGTAAACCATTTCATCGAGTAATGATCCTCACCTCATCTCCTCTACTGAGAGCCGCGTCGCCCATAGAGTCCATATACGCATCTCTCTCGTGTATGCGGTCTATTGTGCGCGTGCGACGGTGGCTGGAGACTCCTTCCTCTTCATCGGTGCGCTGGTCTATGGTTGAAGGAGAGATACAAAGATAGTTCGAAATACGATTATTTGCTGTTGTAAATTGTGACACAGCTGAGTGTGTGAAAGATGATTTTTGTATGGGGGAAGAGTTTGTATGGAGGATGAGTTTGTATGGAGGGTGAGTTTGTATGGAGGCTGACTTTGTATGGGGGATGAGTTTGTATGAAAAGTGAGTTTGTATAGAGGATGAGTTTGTATGAAACATGAGTTTTTATGGGGACGAGTTCGTATGAAAGACATGTTTGTGTGAGAGACAAAATTAAAAAAATAAAATTGGATACGAGTTTTATGGATGATGCGTTTCTATAGGAGAGATAAGTTTGTATGAGAGATGATTTGTATAGAAAGATAGTTTGTGTGTGAGACAAGTTTGTATGAAATATGAGTATGTATTATCGTTCTTCAATGAACTGATTACCTTCGCTGTCAGCCAGGAGCGGTTTAGAACTCTCCTCGTTGTCATCTCCTAGGTCCTTGAACCGATTGATCAGACGCTCTTCAGAGTTGCGTCTGAAAAAAATATGAAAAAATTATCTTCTTTTTTAACCGACTTCAAAAAAGGAGTAGGGTATCAATTCGACGGTTAAGTTTTTTAAATGTTTGTTACCTCAGAACTTTTGACTAGGTGAACCGATTTGGATGATTTCCGTGTGGTCCCATTTTAATTCGGTCCAGTTCTGACAACGGCATCCATGATAAAACTATATAAATCGGGATCTTTCCTGGTCCAAAGGATCTCCATTGCCATCCAACGCGGCAACGCGGCAAGTGTGATGGGGACCTTTGGATCGGGACCAGATCCACGCTAGTTAGGTTAGGTTACGTACTTCTTTAGGTTGTAGGTTTAATTTTATTACTAATCTAGGTTAAGTTTACTAACAAATATAATTTTAAATATTGACATGTAAATCTAATATCTTTGACATTGAATAAATTGATACCAATTTGTTAATATACGTAATTATATAATTAGTATAAATCTTAAATTTGTCTTAGTAAAAGTAGACTTTTAGAGCAATTGAAATCGGTTTAAAGTTCTTTTTGAACGCATTTACTTGTTTCGATTGTACTTGACCCTGCGACCGCTATATTTTCACACGAACAGAATGTCGAGGGCGGAAGTCGCTCAGACTGTTTACAGTCCATAAATAAACATATAATTATTGTATGTATTATTATGTAATCAAATATTATATTTATATATTAAATGTACACGCCTAACTGCCCTCTTCACGATTTCTCGCTTGAACCAGAACTGCCGTAAGAAATTTCTTACAGAAATAAGCTGTTCCTTTTGTATATATTTTTCTCTGTATATTGTGTTTTACATTGCTGTTTTATAAATATTTTTATTGTTGAACTAAAAAGTAAACTGGCTGTTTTGTCATACTCAACTATTATTATTTTTTAAATTTCTTCGATGCTAATATTTATTTATTTGAATCTAGTTTCAATATTAATATATGGGCGACCGAGCTTTGCTCGTAACAAAACAAACATAAACTTTATTTCTGCCTCTAAACACACAAAAAACAAAAATAAAAGCAATTTTCCAACCGGGATTTGAACGCGGATATCTCGGACGGAATGACACGTGTGAACCACTCGGCTAAAGTGATTATATTTGACAGATTGAAATTTCCCATCATATTTTGCGTCGAATAATGCAAAGGAAAAAGCGCATGAAAATTCGAAAACGCGCGTTTTCCCAGACAGACTAATCTAGATCGATTTTTCGCTTCCAAAACCCCCTAAATACCAAATTTCTGCGAAATCGCTGGAGCCGTTTCCGAGATCCGAATTATATATATGTATATGAAACATCAGTGTCACCGACTGAAGTACCTAACCTATGGTCGGTGTGCGCTACGATAGAGTCTAGGACCGGAGACTGGATGCGGCGGGAGAGCCGAACAGTCGCCCTGTGGGCCTGGGAACTGTCACACGTTTCATGTAGTCGCGTGCGCATTGTGAAATAGTATTACGTCACCAGTGTTCAATAGAGTATTGCCTATCTATGTGTATGACATACAACCGAGACATTACAATCTATTGTGAATCCCAATTGTCATTTCATTGCCTGATAGCCCACGTGTTAGCCCACAAGATAATCACAGCCCACATGATGTCGGATGACGGATAATCTCATCCCCTTCGCTCGGAACACGACCCATCCTGATGATGACGACGACATATATATATATATATAAGCTTATCAATGGCTATTAGTCGTTTTATTTTACACTCTATGCTCTGTATGAAGCGTCGGTGGCGCAATGGATAAGGCGCGGACTCTCAATCTAAAGGGTACCGGGTTCGAATCCAGCCGTGTACCTATGAGTTGTTTTTCAATTCAAGTACATTATCCGATTGCTTAACGGTGAAGGAAAACATCGTGAGGAAACCTGCATGTCTTGAACAGGCATGTGAAGTCCGCCGATCCGCACTGGTCCCGCGTGGTGGACTATGGCCCATACACTCTCAGTAGGAGAGTAGGCCTGAGCCCCAGCAGTGGGGACATATATAGGCTGTTGATGATGTTGATGATGATGCTCTGTATTGATAGCTGTAAGCCACCCAAAAAATAATAAAATAAAAATACAATAACATTAAACACTTTGATATACTGCACAATAACGAGAGCGGCGAGAGTGAGATACTGTCATTAACGTCAAATCGACATAGACATGTGACGTTTAAATATGATTTTTGTATATATCTAGTATCACTTTTTTTTAAATACAAGTAATATAGTAGTTGTGGGAGAGCTGGTTCCCAAACTAAGCTCGAGGCCTGTGCTATGGGTAACCAGGTCTCCCCACACTGAATTCTTGTCTATGGTATCATTTATTTATTTATTTTTATTTTTTATTTTTTATTTAAACAGTTTATTGTACACGGAAACATTACATAACACAAGAAACAGAAAAAATATATACAAAAGGAACAGCTTATTTCTAAAAGAAATTTCTTCCAGCAGTCCTAGGTCAAGGAGAAATATTAAAGAAAGGAGGGCAGTTAGGCGTGTACGATATAATAAATATAATAGACGATTACATAAATACGATATACAAAAACAAACTAATATATATCAATAATAATACATACATACTTTACATACTATAATTATATATTAACTTATAGTGATAGAAAATGTTCCTTGACGTTTTTCTTAAGAGGGAACAGCAGATAAAAAATTTCATATGAAATTAAGGGTTTGGGATATAGCTGTTTTCTCAACGAAACGTTAGCCAAATTCAATCATTTTGATCTTATTCTCTTTATCAAAGAATAATCTAGGCCCGTTGGTTTTGCTTTTTTCAATATTTTGTCTACAATTAGAATTATGGGCATCTCAAAACTCAAAATTTCAGAAAAAATTTCTTTCAACTTATGGTACTCATTATTTAGAGTAAACGTAACATTTTCAGAAAAAGCAAAACCAACGGGCCTAGATTATTCTTTGATAAAGAGAATAAGATCAAAATGATTGAATTTGGCTAACGTTTCGTTGAGAAAACAGCTATATCCCAAACCCTTAATTTCACGGCAAAACTAGGCAAATACCAAAAAAAGCTTCAACTGTCCTTCTCGCACAGTTCGGTTCGGGAGGCAGGGTACACTATATCACAACTATATACTGTGTATTATATGTATAAAAATAAAGTAAGCATGCATTAGTGATGTCAATAAGCTTTATCGATTTTTTCGACTAATAGTGGTGGGAAAAATATATCGATAGATACCCTTTCTCGAGCTATAATGGTTTTACCTGTTAGTTTTAATGTTTAGATTGATCTAAATAAACAAATATAAAGACAAATAATTCTAAGGAAATTTATTTTATCTCTAGAACAGAACATTTTCCCTGAAATTCTTAGTTGTTGTTACGTTTTGTTACGTGTAAATAATTAAATATGATTTATGAATAAGTGACTTATGTTTCAAATATTTTTTTAATGTTAAAGTTCGAGTCGGACTCGCATACAAAGGGTTCCGTACCACTGTAAAATATCTAAACAGAAAAAAAACACAGAAAAAACATAACATTTATTGCATGGACATCCGTTTATTTATAACTTTTTTAAAAGCTTTTTTATATTATTTTTTGTTATTTATTATTATTGAAAGTCTTGAGAGAGAACGAGAAGTTATATGGACATCGCATGTACAAATCGCTACGGAGACTATATGACCCGACACAGATATCCCGGAGATCAGCCAGCAAGAGCTTGAAATGGCTCTCCAACAACTCAAAAACCGGTCAAGAGCAAGTCGGACTCGTGCACCGAGGATTCCGTACAGAATATGAATTAATGACATACTGAAAATCATAAATAATAGGTATGGTAATATGCACCCAACAATGCTCTACCGAAAATGAAATTCTAAGCTAAATTACATATTACGAAGTTAAGTTTGTAAACATTAAAAAATCAATTTTACTGTGTTACAATTAAAAAATTCAGATTTATTCCTATGGTTGTGCTGTAAAACCTTTCTTCTTGCCAAATTTCAAGACATTAGGTCAACGGGAAATACCGTATAGATTTTGGGTTCATTGCATTTTGTACGGAAATGGTCTAAAATACAGCTATATCTTTTTATTGCGTTGACCTATAAGTTTCATTATTTGACAGATCTAAGGGACAGCAGACTGGAGTATTCGATATCACAGTGATCCTATAAGGATTCCTTTTTTCCTTTTGAGGTACTTAAAATATAATAGTATAATATGAAGTATGACAGTAGGAAATACGATAGATTTCGACGATATTATTATTCATGTCGACAAATAAAAACTTGAAATATTTTTTCCCAGTTATACATCTCATACACTTAAGACGGGATTTTTAACTCGTCTATTCTATTGTGTGAGGTGTCGTGAAATTACAGTTTTTTAACCGACTTCAAAAAAAGAGGTTATCAATGCGACCTGTATGTATGTAATATTTCCAGAACTGCCCAGTTTTCATATATGTTAGTCTATACCAGCTTCTAAAGAAGTGTGCCAAATTTCTAAAGTGTATGTTTGTTTGTCCTCGCATATATCCGGAACACACACACAAAAGAAAAACACACATAGGGTTCGTGGATTTCAACAAAGCATTCGACACACTCGAACATAGATTTATCTGGGACGCACTGGAAAAACAAGGCGTACATGCAAAATACATAAGAATACTGAAAAACATATACACAAAAAGCACCGCACAAGTGAAGCTAGAATCTACAGGCGAAGAATTTTCGATTGAGAGAGGGGTACGCCAGGGAGACCCAATTTTACCAAAAATATTTTCAGCTATCCTGGAAATGATATTCACAAATCTGGATTGGACGAATAAAGGACTAAATATAAATGGCAAAAAGCTGAGTCACCTACGCTTTGCAGACAACCTGATCTTAGTTTCGGAAAACCCGAAAACCCTACAGACAATGTTCCAACAGTTAGCGGAAGAGAGCGAGAAAGCAGGCCTGTCAACGAACTTAACGAAAACAAAAGTAATGTCAAATTCCTCACAAACAGAGCCCATAACAGTAAATAATGGAGAAATAGAGTATGTAGAAATGGACAAGACTAATAACTGAATGGCAACCACGAGATAGCAAAAGAAAAAGAGGCAGACAGACTAGAAGATGGGAGGACGACATCAGACAAGTGGCGGGTCCAACATGGACCCGCATAGCGAAAGATAGAATAGAGTGGAAATCCTTAGAGGAGGCCTATGTCGAAAGACAAGCTGAAATGTAGGAACGACCGGTTACTGATACTTAATATAAAAAGATAAGTAACGTATAAAGTAAGCATATTTTTAAGAAAATTAAAACAAAAAATTAGTTCAGCAATAAAGGCTATTTTATTTAATTTATTTTTTATATATCCGGAACTACAAGTTCGATTTAAATAATCCCTTTTTTGTTTACCTAGGTATTGTAAAACTTAGGGAAGACTGCAAGTTTCATCAAAATCGGTTCAGTAGTTTTTGAGACTGGGAATGTTAAGTGTGTATTTCGGCGTTGCAGTGCAGCAGAGCAAATTTAAAATTAATGTTTTAACTGTACTGTAATCTGTATGCCGAATAAATTATTTCTATTCTATTCTATTAGTTAAATGTTTGTTACCTCAGAGCTTTTCACTGGGTGAACCGATTTGGATGATTCTTTATTATTTGAAAGCTGATGCTTTCCATGTGGTCCCATTTCAATTTGGTCCGGTTCTTAGAATGGAATCCATGAGAAAACAATATACATCTTAAATTTTCCTTAATAAAAGTAGACTTTTAGGGCAGTTGAAGTCGGTTTCTAGTTCTTTTTGAACGCTTTAACTTGTTAGTCCTTAGACTCTAGCACTCTAGGTACTAAAACACCTCTAGGTCACCTAAAGTATCGTTGGAAGACGAACGTTCGGATATGGTGAAACTAAAAGGTTTCTTTGTTGACCGTAGAACCCTAAAATAGCAACGCCATAATTTATATTGTATTTATATGTGATAGGTACTTACTAGTCAATTATATCAAATACAACCACAGTATGTCGAGACTAAACCAATATGCGAACAATAATTTCTCAAAACGTAAAACAAGGGTTGACGCACGCTCACGTCAAGTTTATTATAATTTTGAAAAATACACTCTAGCCCAGGCGGAGGGGTAGCGACTATGCGCGGCTCGCAGGGGCCTCTTTGGGATGTTATGCAGCGTTATTTGTGTGAGTGAAAGCATGTGAAAGGCTGTATGTGTGCGTACCGAATCGCGACAGCAATAACATATTCAAATACCTACTATTCTACGGAGACTTTGCTTCATTGGCGTCTTAAAGGCGGAAACAGTTTTGCTGTCGCGTACAGTGTGAGGCAACGAGTTCCACAATCTGGCTGCATGAACCGTGAATGAGTAGGAATAGAAATCGGAGTGATGGGAAGGGATGGACAGGATTGTCCTAATGTGAGCTCGACAAGGTTGGTCAGTAGGATGCGAGTATGTAAATCGCTCACTTAGGTAGCTAGGATAAGAAGGGTTATTTAGGATATTGTACAAAAGGGAAAGGATATGAGCATTTCTACGAAGGCGGATAGGGAGCCACTTGAGCTGAGCGCGAAAAACTGACACGTGGTCATATTTTCGCAACCCGAAGATGAAGCGTAAGCAAAGATTCTGAAGTCGCTCAAGTTTGTTTAATAGCTCTTCGGTGACGTCCAAGAAGCAAGAATCAGCATAGTCAAGAATAGGGAGCAATAATGCTTGGGCTAGAGAAATCTTAGTTTTCAATGGTAGTAACCATTGAAAGCGCTTGAGAGAGTGAACAGCAAAGTGAATTTTCTTGCTGATCTCATTGACATGCTCCACCCAAGAAAGATTGCAGCTAAGGAAGACACCTAGATTTTTTGCTGTCTGAGTGAAAGCAATTGGAGTATCGTTATACAGCACAGGGGGGACAAGGGATAGGTCAAGTGAGTTGCACATGTATCTACTCCCGATAATCATGGCTTGTGACTTATTTGGATTTACTAATAACCCGTGAGATTCGGCCCAGGAACGAATTCTTAGCAAATCGGCATTTATTTCAGCGATTGTGTTGACGTAATCAGAAACAGTGAAATGACGATACAGTTGCAAGTCATCAGCATAGAGATGGAAGTCTCAATCATTCATCATCATCAGCCGGGAAACGTCCACTGCTGAACATAGGCCTCCCTCATGGTACGCCACATCGACCGGTCCCGAGCCACCTGCATCTAGCGACTCCCTGCGACTCTAGCCAGGTCGTCGGTCCATCTAGTATGAGGACGGCCTGGTAGACGTTTCCCGGTACGTGGTCGCCACTCGAGAACCTTTACTCCTCATCGGTTATCGGTTCTTCGAGCGATGTGGCCTGCCCATTGCCACTTCAGCTCACTGACTCGTCGAGCTATGTCGGTGACTTTCGTTCGTCTACGGATTTCCTCATTCCGAACCTTATCACTTACAAAAATTCCGAGCATAGCTCGTTCCATTGCTCGCTGAGTGACTTTGAGCTCGTTTATTCGTCCCACAGTAAAGGACCACGTTTCGGTACCGTATGTCATCACTGGCAACACGCACTGATTAAAGACTAAAGTCTCTGGTATACATTACTTAAATTTAGAAGGAGAAAGAAACGAATTTTTTATTTATTGAATATAGACCAACACTTGACTTCAATCTTACCTGATGGTAAGTGACGATGAGGTCGACGATGTTACGTGTTGGTCTAGAAGGTGCCTATTTACTCTTCTTTTGAAGATTCACAAGTTGTAGTTTTCGAGAAACACGGACACCGGTAGTGCATTACATATTGTATCTGTACGCATGATGAATGTGGAAGCGAAACGCTTGGTGCGAGCTGCAGGAGTGTCTACAGTGTACGGGTGAAGGTCTGCCGTTCTTCTGTTTGACCGGTACTTGAATAATATAATGGAACAACAGAATCACTAACAATATTGCACTGTGGATGTTACGTTACCAGTTGTGTGTGAATGCGTGCGCGTGAGTGCGTGCGCGTGCGCATGTGCGTGCTCGTGTGCGTGTGTGTATGATATGTTGTTATTAACTTCGTCACCTGTCTGTCTCTGGAGTATGCTCCTTGCTCTCCGCGTCCCTGTACGGGTGTCGTTTTGAGGAGTGACTCAGTATCTGCATGGCGAGAGAGCGCACAAACTCACTCGTGCGCAGGCTGGATTCGTTCTGGCTCTGAAATACACACGCATTTTCAATCGACTTCAAAAAGGAGGAGATTCTCAATTCGACACATATCTTTTTCTTTTTGTGTGTATGTTACGCGATAACTCCCGCCAATAGTGAACCGATTTTGTTAATCCTTTTTTTGTGTAGAGAATACCTCAGAAGTGGTCCCGTATAATTTTTATCGAAATTCGCTCTTTGAGAAAATCAACAAAAACCAAGTTTTTCAGGCAATTGTAGTCGGTTTTTAGTTCTTTTTGAACGCGTTAATTATAGCTCAAAACTTAAGTAAAGGACCGTGTATAGCTCCCGGCACACAACTTGAACAATAATGGGCATAGTGGGGAGGTTCGCGCATCCCGGGCGACCGAGGGGCGCAAGGGGGGACTGTTCGGCCAATCACGTGCCTCAACGCGTTCGAAATGACATCCCTCCCCTCTCCCCGCCCCTCCCTTCGCCCCGCCAAAGAGACCCGAAAATCGTCTACTGCGCAGTCAAGGTCATTTTTCAAGTTGTTTGTTGGTTACTACAGGACCTTCACAGGACACTTCACTACTACATGCAAGAGGTCCTTAAATTTCTTACCTATATATAAATCATAATCATCAGCCAGGAAAATTCACCTGCTGGACATAGGCCTCCTAATGGTACGCCACATCACCGTCGAGTCACCTGCATCCAGTTACTCCCCGCGACTTTAACCAGGTCCTCGGTCCACCTAGTAAGGGGACCGCCCGGTAGACGTTTCCCGGTACGTGGTCGTCACTCGAGAACTCTTATGTATAACTTATTGTTACCTACATAGAGAAGTTGGCTCGTTTTGAAGCATTCCAAAGATATGTTTAAGTTCCTACCTGTAAGAAGTGCCTGGCTAAGAGCCTCCTGTTCAAAGCTCGCTGCTGCCTCGCCTGCGGCCCCTGGCCCGGCTCGCTCAACTCCTGGCACAGCGCCGTCTTACCGCTGCCCGCGTCACCTGACCACACCAAGTAATTAGTGACGGGACTCCATAGAGCGAGAAAATACCACCAAATGTCAAAGGTGGGTAAATCAACTTTCTTATATAATAGACTCAACAGGAACCTTAATTTAAGCAATAAACCTAAATATGAATTTAAGAAAACATTAACCAAATAGATTACAGCAAAAACATACCAACAAACCGAAGCTCTTTTAGAGGTAGTATCATAGGTATAACACACATACACACAGAGAGAGAGAGTCAGAGAGAGAGAGAGAGAGAGACAGAGAGAGAGACTCTCTCCCCCTCCCCCCTAAATGTAAGTAGCACCTATGTATTTGCATTCTTAAATAAGTATCGGAAGAGCGGGACCTTGTAATACAAATTTTTTTAACTTATAAGGAGTGTCCCAAAAACTGTAATGTAATTTAAATGTCAAAGGAAATAAATATTTTTTCGTTGTTTTCATTTTCATCAACATCCAAAGCAAACCACACACATTCCAAGATCCTTCGGGTCGGATTGCTTCATAAGCGGTTATACATTACCGCTAGCTGTTTCAGTTAACAACTCCGTTGTGTGTTTTACTCAACGGCTCAAAGACGCGAAGCGATTTCTCATAATAGCTGAACTTTAACACGCGGAATTGAATGAGCGTTGCATTCATCAACTGGGTCAATGATTAGCGGTTTCGCAAAACAACGTGAAATTTTAGCTCTAAATTTTGTCGTTCGTGGTGCAAAAATGGCGTCGAAACCGGAATGTAATTTCAAGTAATTTGTCAAAATTATCGAATGGTTTCCCATATAAATTTTATCGAAATTGATTTAATACTTCTTGAGAAAATCAACAAAGAAGAAATATATTTTCAGATAATTGTACCTCTAAGGGTGAACATTTTAGGGGATGAATGCTGTACACTTTTAGGGCAGTTGAAGTCGGTTTAAAGTACTTTTTTAACGAGTTAAGAGGGTGTGCTGTTGTCAAAGCGCCCATACAAACGTAGTCCAGTCATATTTTGAGTATTAAGCTATGAAAATCTATGAAATTTTCAAGACACAATCTAGAAACAAATATCTGTGTCGGTGGTGAGTCAGATTTTCGTTTAAATATACACTTCCAGAGTTACACTACAAGAGTATGAATCAATTTAGAACAATTTGGAAAAACCACCGACATCTGAAATTTCATTAGTATACTGTATTGAAAAAATGTCTACATAATATACTGTATCCTTCAAATGTTCACTGGACTACGAAAAATCCAAATAACGGGTGGATAACTTCGCGTAGTGTATGCTGTCTCACCTTACGCGCTCGGGTAGGTTAGGGCTCGGATAGGGACAGCTACAAAACAATGCAACTTTGAACGCGGCCAATTGCTCTAACCAACAAAGTCTCTTAATTATATGTTTATTTCTGCTGGTCATCTCTCTCCACTCACCCAGAATAAGAGCTCCGCATGTCTTGCTGACGGGCCTTTGTTCCAAGCAATGCGCTATCTTCTGGAAGGCCCACTCGCGACAGAAGAACCTCCTCTTGTCCGTAGATATTGTTGTCTCTGTCACTCGGTGCGACGACGACGATTTGCGGACGGGACGGGATTTCTCTTCTCTAGGTGCGATCGGACTCAGTGGTGTTCCTTAGAATAAATTAACATATAAAAGCATTCTCCCAATAGATCCAAATTTGGACTAAACATCCGGAGGTCCTGGGTTCGATTCCCAGTGGTTAGGACATTATCTACGTCCGTCTGGCTAGCTACCATCATGTCACCTAAGTCTGCCGCCAAACAGCGGTGTTAATAGCACTGTTGTGTTACGTTATGACTATCCAGCGTCCAATAGTCATCGTCACTTACCGTCAGGTGAAATGAAGGCCAAGTGCAACTTGGCAACAAACACACACTTTTTTTAAAGTGAAAAATTTCAAATGTGATTCCATTGACGCCATCTTTATTTTTTGACGTTGCCTATTAATATATTTGATGTTTGAGCTCTTACTTTCGCCGCTCATCTCTTTTGAATAAAACATTTTAACTTTGGACTCATACCATCAAACTCAAAATTCTCTCTATCCCGCTCCCTCTCACGCCGTAGCTCCCTGGCGCCATCTCTGTCGCGCTCGGGAAATCCTCGGTGTCGTTCGGTAGGTGTCCGGTCGTGGCCGCGAGATGTCGCCACTTCGTTCAATGGCAAAGATCTGAAATAAGTATGGTAAGATTTATAGCCAACGCTTCGTTGAACTCTGTTACGACTTTAATCTTAAAACCATAACGCCATTTGCCACCAGGTACGATGAAGGCCCAAAAATGCAGGTGTGGTACCACAGAATTAACATTGCTGCGTACACTGAACGGCCATTACCTCACACATCAACATCAACAGCCTATATATGTCCCCACTGCAGGTCTCAGTCCTACTCTCCTACAGAGAGTGTATGGGACATAGTACACCACGCGGGCCCAGTGCGGATCGGTGGACTTCACATGCCTGTTCAAGACATGCAGGTTTTCCTTCACCGTTAAGCAATCGGATAATGGACTTGAATTGAAAAACAAGTCATACACGGTACACGGCTGGATTCGAACCCGGAACCCTCAGATTGAGAGTCCGCTCCTTATCCACTGCGCCACCGACGCTTTCCTTACCTCATTTGCATTACCTCACACCCCTCGCAAAAGGCCAGTCTTTCTTACTTACATATGCGACCCTATACAAACGTGGTCCGTTCGATATGTGCCGATATCACGACATTTGTTCGAAGTGTCCGACGTGTGGTGGTACACTCGAGTGCAAAAATATGTATCCGCTTCTGTACCATGTCACATTCGGCTTCAATTGACATTTCCCTGATCACACTGCGTAGGAAACAAGCGACAGTGAATGTGACATGGTACAAAAGTGGATAAATATTTTCGTACTTAAGGCATAGATTAGATATGACCGATCTAGAGCTGGCACTAGCAAACTACCAATAGTAGATTTAGTTTTATAGTTTAGTTTTATAATTTTGACAATATTATTATGTGTAGAATAACTGTAAGTAATAATTGATACGAATAAATGAATTGAATTGAATATTAATACTGCATCATAAGGTAACATAAGAAGTGTGGTCTCCGCTCTTGAATAGTACCAAGATCAGCCAAGCTTGCCGTGGCAACCTGTGAGGGAGGGTTTTGTCCTACAGTACTACTACAATAATTTGTTTAAACACGGTCAATCTCACTCACTCACTCTCACACACACTCACACACACGCTCACACACACACCCTACGTAGTAAAGCATATATTTTTTTAAAATATTGTACAAAACAAAGCAAAATGTCATCCATAGAGAGCCTACACCTGTCGCACAGGGCTTCCCCTATGACAGACTGCATGGATACACTATTGTTATTCAATTGTTCTATCCAGTAAATATTTGTATTTTGTATTAACCAACTCACCTTAGATTGACTCTATGCTCGGCCTGTCTAACAGCAGAATGCCGGTGCTGTTGCTGTCTCATACTAACTTGATTCTGTCTCAGGTAAGCCTCCACCTTCCCCTCGTTCGCCTCGCTCTTCTGCGTCCTGCGCGACCTCGTCTCATCTTTGACTCTGCGGCCGTCCCTAGTCTCCTTTCTGTCATTCTTCTCTACGGGCGCGTTCAGAACTTGAAAATTTCCGCCATGATTGAAATTCAACGGATCAAATTCTCGGTTGACATTCTGAACGCGTTCTCTCGTATTCGATTTAGAATTTTTATTTTTGTATTGCGATTTTGGAACTATTTGACTGTATATAGGCATATTAGGTATATTGTTCGACATTTTTAATCTAAGCTTTGGTTCGAAAATATAATTTTTAGAGGTAGGATCTATTTTTTACGATTGAGAATAAAGTGAGCTTTGGTTTCCTTTATAATTGACTCTAAAACTAGAGGAACAGTATTTTTAACGATTTTCCGATGCTATTTTCTTACCTAATTATTTTTAAGGTTATTTATTAAAATAGGTCTATTTACGTAGTTGTTGATTATCACAAATATTGTGAGGTTCTACCGAGATTTAGGTCATTTTATTTCAGTTCTTTTGATCTGTTTTTTGACACAGTTTTCACGGGATCAGCTGGAGTGTTCACATGATGCTAGCAGACAAGTGCTAGCTCTGCAACCTGAAACAGAAGACAGAAGAAGTACATAAAATAATTATTGTTACACTGGTTATTAAGAATTACATAAGAACTA
This sequence comes from Carcina quercana, assembly GCA_910589575.2. Lineage (NCBI taxonomy): Eukaryota > Metazoa > Arthropoda > Insecta > Lepidoptera > Depressariidae > Carcina > Carcina quercana. The sequence continues at coordinate 5,222,906 of OU342455.1, read as the reverse complement.
GTATAATATCCGTCGATTTCGTCTTGCGTAGACATCAAAAATAGTGAAGATGCAACCAAATTACATTGGGTTGAATTGTATTTCATAGCATAACGGACATTAATAAAATCCCACCAAAATAAAAATACGTAATAATTTTGATTTTTTATTTGGATTTTGCAAGGACTAAATGTCTCAGCTCTTACAACTGTGTGATTACTTATAGTGTTTCTTTGATGGAAATCCAAATAAATAAATAAAAATAAGTTTATTCATCAATCAGGCATAAATAAGTTACAAATCAACCTGGTATGATAATGATGAAAAGGCAGATAGCTCAGCATTGTGTCTCTGTGGTGGAGCGCCGCAGAGACGCTGTTATTCTGCTATTGCCTGTGGTAGTAACCAATACATTACGCTTAACTCACAGTACCATCTATTTTATAACAATAATAATGAGCGGTTGTACTTATGTGCTTAATACTATATACCTGCACACCACAGCGCCCGCGAGGAAGTAATAATTTGTAGTATAGAGAAGTAATGAAGAGGAACAAATAATTCGGCGTTTTTCCCCGAAGCGCCGAATATCTTTGAAAGATATCCCCTCCGCAAAAAGGTCAGTACTGCAGGCTCTAGTACATGCCTGGTAATAGACAGGTACTTTTGCCCAAAGCTTTTACAAAATAGGCCTAGCTAAGGTATAAAGCTGAAAGGATGTATTGAGCGCGGCGCGGTATTCAACGAGAAAAATTGCATGCTTTGACTATGGAATGGAACTAGGGAGTTTATCTTTGGATCCAAAGATTCCCATAAATAAAATGCTTAAAGATAGGTTTAGATATCGTCATTAGACGGCAAAAGTCCACTGCTGGATATAATCCTCCACGGTATGCCACAATGGCCGGTCCCGAGACGGTTCCATACATGGTCGCCACTCAACTCCCTTTGGTTACGCATTCTTCAACTTCAGCTCACTGACTCGTCGAGCTATGTCGTTGATATTGGTTCGTCTACGGATTTCCACGTTCCGGATTTTATGAGTTATTGTGCTAAGAGTGACACTACTTTTGTTATTTTCAAAAAAACGGATCAAAATAAATTTCGTGTTTTAATTTTACACTGGGAAAAAATACAGTTGAAGCGAAGCAATGGCTTGAAAAGTGTTATAAGGACTCGGCTCCGTCCGAAACAATATAAAAACGTTGGTTTGAACTGACTTCAACGATGATGCAGAACCCAGTGGACGGCCAAATGAGGCGGTCGCAACAGAACACATAACAAATACACAAAATCGTTTTGAATGATCGAAAAGTATCATTTGTAGCTTAATATTTCACAAACAAACAGATCCCACAATCAAAAAGTGGTGTTAACAGACCCTCAATGTTTTTAAAAGATCTATCCAACGATACCCCACACAATGGGGTATACGCGAAAAAAATATTTCATCCCTTAGGGGGCGTCCATTAATTACGTGAGATGATTAAGGGGGGGAGGGGGTCGAGTCAAATATCATCTAATCTCACGTTGGGGAGAGGGGGGGTCTCGACAAATATCACGCAATTTTTTTTCTGATTAAAACTAGACATGTGTGATGTTTAGTTTTTAAATGTCTATTCAAATTACCGACGTTACCACCGGTAATAACAAGGATATTTGAACAATATGTACATTTCGCCTTTTTTGGATCCACTTCTAAAAAGTGGTTCCAAACAGCACTTCCTTTCCGTGAAGACATTTCTGTCTCACCAAAGTTTTTTTATCAATAAAGTAACACTACACTAAGTTAATATTAATAAACCCACATTCTGAAAAATCTCACGTGAGATTGGGGGACGGGGGAGGGGGTTGAATAAAACCTCACGACATCTCACCAAGGGGGGAGGGAGGGACAGAAAATTTAAAAAAACATCTCACGTAATTTATGGACGCCCCCTTATCCAACACCAACCGCCAAAAAAAGTTCCCTTCCGCATTGAGAATATACTATAGATATATGGATGCAATAGCACACGACATCGGTATGTAAGTATATAAAAATAACTATAACCATGTACAGTCAGGAATAATCAATTCAATAGTAATACAAGTAGAATACTCCGGCAAAGTTACACAGTCAGGTGTTAACGCCAGTCCAATACTTACGTCATCGCATTTAATAACACAAAGCTTCCGCACACACGCCTATTGACGTCAGAATTATGTACATCTCATATATATTTTCTATATACGTACATGCAGCAGTAACCACAAAATTACAAACACAACCTCACTGCGACGCGATATAATTAATTAACGTTCAAAAAGAACTAGAAACCGACTTCAACTGGCTACACCATTCATCCCCGAAAATAAATTAATACTCAATGCAAATGACACGTTCCGCGAATGTATGGAGCCAAGGCTTGGTCTTGTACACTTATAATATTAAAAGACAATTATCAAATAAAAGTGATTAAGTTAAAAAAAATTGTATTTTGTTTCAGTTTATTCGTACAAAAACATATAAAACGCACGAAACAGGTACGAGTTATCGTTGAAAACAAAGATGGCGTCAATAAAATGACATTTGACGCTGTCACTTAGTACAAAAAGAATGATTTTGTACAATTAAAATGACACAAAAATGTAATTCTAGTATTTTTCTATACATATTTAGATTATTACTTGATTTTTTAAAGTGCAGGCCGAATTTATAACAACTATTTGAGACTTCTATGATTTTTTCAAGTATGCCATTGTCAGAGCTGAAATTGAAATGGGACCAAACGGAAAGCACCAGCTTTTTTAAAAAAAGAATCATCAACATCGGTTCACCCAGTCGAAAGTTCTGAGTTAACGAACATTAATAAACATACCCGTCGAATTGAAGTCCTCCTCCTTTTTTGAAGTCGGTTGAAAAATGACGAAACTGACAAAACACTCCAAACACAAAAAAAGAGAGCGCTTAAATTAAGGAAGAAATATTGTATTTATAAAATTACTAGCAGCCCGTCCCGGCTTCGCACGGGGTAGACAATTATTTATTTTTGGAAATTTGGATATAAAACACTTTTTTTCATAAATATTTTTATTTATTAAAAAATTATTATTTATTATTTATTAATTATATATTTAAAAAAATTATTTCAGTGACCCCTCCACCCGCCCGCCGCGATGCCCGGCGCGCTTTTCAGACTGCATCGCAAACAACGGCCACGGCGCTATGGCGGTTTTGTTTACTGTTTGAATTTTTTAATTCGTAATATCTTTTGAATGGAAAGTCCAATTTAAATAATTTAAAAACTATTTTATAGGTAGTTAAATGGTCTTGACCATAAAATAATTTATTTGGATAAGGATTAATATAAACACATAAATAGCATGGTTTGAATTTGGTTAGCATTTTCATTAATGTTTAAAATGAAAAAAGTTGTTGTAGTGACATAACTACAATAGTTGGACATATGCTACCGCGGAGTTTTTTGTAGACATTATGATGTTCTTCAATATTGTTGTACATTATTTTGTTCTATCGCTAATAGTTTCGGCAGCGCATTCGACGAAAAACATTTTAAGACTCATTTTTCTACACCTTCGGTTACATTGTTCAAATTTTACCAAGGATCCCTAATTTTTTTCAAAATGAAATGTAGCCTATGTCAAATTGGAAGAATGTAGCATTCTATTGGTGAAAGAATTTTTTAAATCGGCCCAGTACTTTTTGAGCCTATTCATTACAAACATACAAACATACAAAAATAGTTACAAATCTTTCCTCTTTATAATATTAGTGTAGATTTGTGGTCAAATTGAAGTCGGTTTGTAATTCTCTTCAAACGCATTAATTTTATACAATGTAATACAAGCCTGCGAAGAGCGCCATCTATACTATTGTTGAAGTTGAAGTCTTGTCTCTCAGCCTTAATTCATTTCCTACATATTTATGAATCATTAGACCACTTTTAAATATAATATGCACTTTAGAAACATAAGGGAACATACCCATATTACGTGACCCATTTTTTATACATTTTTAACCCCTCGCTCCCCTAGGTGACCACCTGTAGTATATGCCAATACCCCTTCTAGTTTTTACGTGGATATTTTATTTAAAAGTATTGTTTTAAATACATTTTTGCAAACAGAAATCTACAATTACAAGTGTTTGTGCTATAAGAAAGCTTTGCAGGAGTGAGCAGACAAATTTGAACTATTACAATAATAAAAAACGTCAACGTTGGGCGCCCATCATTTGAATACAGCTCGAAAAAGCGCAATATTTCTCTAGAGGTTATTGACTACGTGACCAAGACTTATGCCTCTGCCGCCCCTGTAACCTTTGGTATCTTGGAGACCCCTCCCACCCCTTAACGGGTCCCGTAATATGGGTAAGATCCCTAAGCTACATCAAAAAGCGCACGAATCATCGCAAACTGAGAAGATAATGTTCAGAATTTTTAAAAAGACGTTTTCTTATGCTATGCGAACTTCTACATGTATATTAGTTATATACATATATGAGTATGTATATATAAAGTGCAAGGTCTCGTATAGCCGTATGTGCAGTCAAACAAGTCGAGACCACCGGCACATACACCTACGCAGCAGTAAATAACACGGTAGTATAGAATAAATGAGCCTGCAGCCTGGTATGGCAACACAATGGCGCATAACAAGTTTCATTTATTCTTCAACCGACTTCAAAGAAAAGAAGAAGCTTCATGATTGTATTTTCGGCGTTCCGAAGATCCGAAGAAAAAATTGAACCCTTATAGTAACATTCCGGTGTCTATCTGTCAACTTGAAATTTAGAATAGTCATGGAAAAAGGTAACTATGCTACAACTTATATGACTGACAAAATAGTGTTTAATAATAATAATAAAGCCTTTTATTTCCGAAATTAACAATTAGTTGAACACAAAATAAAATAAATTTAAACAAATGCAAAAAAAAAGTAAATTTTAAGTGCATATTATTAATTTCACAAAATGTCTCTTAGTTCGGTATGCCTTACGGCAAAGGCCTCCTCCAACTCTTTCCACTGTTTTCTGTCAGCCGCTACTCTCAACCAAAGGGGTCCCAAGGTTAGTTTAGATCGTCTTCCAATCTTTTGGCTTTTCGACCTCGCTTCCTGGGATACCAAAAATATTGTCTACTTTTATTTAAAAAAGGGCACAAAACGGAGGTTTCAAAGTGGAGTCACTAGGTCAAATGGGGTATAGTATGAAAGGACTTCGTTTTCACTTCACTGATCTGACTCTAAGCCTGTGCCTTCATGACAAAACTGATCAACTAGAACGAGGATAAAGGAAACAAGCGTGTAAATAAATACGAGCTTTTCCTCATTACCGAATCGTGGCCATCGTACGAATCGCCAGGATAATGAACCCAAACAGCATCAGTGAAATCATCTATAAATATCGCACGTACCAATGACTTGCGGAAACTATAGACCTGCCATTGTATTGCGCCAATCTAGCCTTCAGATTAGTGATGCAATGAATTTATATTTTCTACATGTTTTAGATTTGCGTACAATAGTAATTTATTTTAGTATTAAATTTTATATATAACTTCGACTTCAACGAAAAATTGTATTCTTTTATAAAGAAACAAACGTATTATTAAAAAAACTTCGTTCGCGTGCACTTCAGATATTATCACACGGTAACTTCTTGGTCGATTTTGATATAAAAAAAAGTTACCTTTATCCTATTCTAACCCGTTAACTATCCTTATAAAAAATAATCAAGTCATTCTGACTCTAAGTTACGACGTCAAGAAAATACAAATAAATAAACTTTCTCTGTTATAATATTGAGTATGGATGAAATGAGCTTATTTCTTTTTTAATACCAAACGAAATAGACATACCATACTACTAATAGTAAGAGACAACACTATCACACTAGCATTCCAAATGCGAAAGTTTGTTTCTTACTTCCTATCGCCTCAACACTACAACCAATATTGATAGAACTTGGCATGTAAGTAAGCTATCGTATGGAGGTAGAGTTTATCTCGGCTAAAAGTTGTTCCCGTGGGACAATTTCTAAAAAACACGCAGACGATGTTTGGAGCAAAATTACTATCATTTTCATAGGATTCCACACAACTTCATCCCAATAATTGCTAAGAAGCGATAATTAAATCAGTTACCACTGAACGTAATAGCATATCCATAAACCTTAATACATCAACGGCGCATACGCAATAATATCTGAAACAAACAATCAACCCTCCCCCAAAATTCGACTTTAACCCAACAAAAACAAAGCCCAAGATCCGCAGCACTTGACCCGAGTACTTGTATTGCGCAAGACATTCAACGTTATAACTTCATAAGCTTTTCACCACATGTAGTTATATTATAATCCTCCCAAATTGTGTAACGAGGTGTGTATCAACACTTGTAACCGCTGAAAGTGCTTACACGATTCGGGCGTGTTATTTCGGTACTGAAAGGGTCTTGAATTGCGGTATGAAAGCGTGAGAAGATCATGGAATTATAACGGCCACGAAGGATGGATTTATATGGACCGAATCTGCCAAAATTTAAGAAAACAAATGTCACGTGTTATCGTAGCAACACTTATTTTACAATATTTGCTACGAGTATGTTTATACATAATAAATAGTTTAAATAAAACTCTAAAAGCAATAAGATTTGAGATTGACCACTGACTGACGGGCTAGTATAGTTCGTACGCTTAGATAGTGTCGGTACAGCTAGACGAATTATTTATAAGCGTGGGGACACACCTGCCTTTGCTATTCTGATTTACCCAGATCATCCGGAGTCCTGAAGGCTAGAATGCCATACAAAATGTACCGATCGAGACACACCTGTCACCGCACCGTCAAGCACGCGGTCAGCAAGCGGCCAGCATTCCCAGAGAACGTGCTGGTCAGAAAGAGACGCGAATCACATGTAAACTCCATATATCTGAGAGAGACAGAGAGATTTGCATCAGTACGCCTGCAGTTGTGCAAATCAAGAAAGCCCGGCGACCGGTTAAGAGTTACGCAATCAACCCAGATTATTTTCTGGTCTGGGTCTTTTTTTTTATCAACGCTTGTCCACGATCTCACCTGATGGTAAGCGACGATGTGGCCTACGATGGTGCGCGTTGGTCTAGAAGGTGCCTGTTCACCCTCGACTTGAAGACACCCAAGTTATAGTTTTCAGGGAATACAGACGCCGGCAGCGCGTTCCACTCCCTGGCTCATTCTAGGTGGATCAGAATAGCCAAGACAGGTGTATCCCACGCTAACTGGTGTAAAAGAACGAGTATTTAATACGAGCAGCAAAATTAATTCAATCAACAAAATATGGTTACACATGACCAGGGACATGGCAGAGCATAACCCTTACTCTTCATCACTCGAAGTGTCCTGAACCTCACTGCGATGAGGCATATAAAAGGACAAATTCATCAGTGGATGTGCGACTCAGACGGCATCTTTCGATTTCCTTCGACTAGAGGCGGCGTGTGCCGGACGGCAACGAAACCAATACGACAATATCTAAGCGGACGTACTTTACTATTATTTGAATTTACATATCTTCCGAAAATACATAGATGGCAACCCTGCATGTATTCTAGGAACAATATCTTGGAGCTGTCCCGCGCCAAGACAAATGGGACACAGCTCTTAGCAGATGACCGTCCGTCGGTCCGTGTGGCTAGTGGGACATTTGTGATGTAAGGTAGGTACTGTATTGTTACAAAAAGTCCAATCGACAACATTCTGATACAGTCGGAAAAAGTACATTTCAAAACTTGTGCGACAAGTCTGACATTTTACAAAATTTACATTTTCGCACGAGTTTTGAACGACATTTTTTAATACATTTAATTTCTAGGTTCCCTTTCCCTCACTTTCTTCTAAAATCTGTCATGCTTTCATCTCCTTTAATCATCATCATCAGCCGGGAAACGTCCACTGCTGGACATAGGCCTCCCCCATGGTACGCCACATCGACCGGTCCCGAGCCACTTGCATCCAGCGACTCCCTGTGACTCTAACCAGGTCGTCGGTACATCTAGTAGGGGGACGCCCTGGTAGACGTTTCCCAGTACGTGGTCGCCACTCGAGAACCTTTACTCCCTCTCCTTTAATACTGGGTGTATCCATCCCACATTCTTCTCAATAGACATTTTACTTTAGACTTCATGGTGTTCCTATTTTTGTCCTCATGACAACTTTAACCGCCTCAGTGGTCCAGAGGTACCTGTCCGCCTACCACCATCAGCTTTGTCCGTTCTCTTAAACAGTGTCGCCTTTGTAACTCCTCTGGTCAAACGACGCCGAAGTGATATCAAAGCAAGCCGGCTGCGGCGTACACCCGCTTTGACAGATTTTTTTTTCAACAATACCCACATATTATTCGAGAAAAAAAAGAACAATAATAATATTCAGTTTGATTGTCGGGACACTATCTAAGCGCATAGACTTTACATACACTCCTTAGTTTGTAACATGTCGCAATACGCGACCAGCTAAAGGAAGTACGTATTCGGTGTAAATACAGGAAGAGCTGGCCGAGGACAATCGTTTGAATCACTAATGCTATCACTTAGACATGACTATAAATACTCCTTACTGTTATGATAGCCTGGTACCTGAGCTCAAATATCAGCAGCAGCGTAAGCGTTTTTTTAAATGGCTTGGGTTCGCACTTGGCCTTCATCGTCGTAGTCATTGTTCATCGATAAAGATTCTAAACTACTTATCGTATTTTGACAAATAAAGCTGCAAGCGTGTCATATAAAATCCAAAATGGCGTCTTGTTGAGGTTATAAAATACAATACTACCCCAAAAATTTAAGATTAAACTATCGCATTGGGTATCAAATGTAATGTGTTAATTAGCAAATTCCGAAAATATATAAGTTACATGTAAATGTAAGTAAATTTTTTAGAGTTCCGCACCCAAAGGGTAAAAACGGGACCCTATTACTAAGACTCCGCTGTCCATCTGTCACCAGGTTGTATCTCATGAACCGTGATAGTTAGACAGTTGACATTTTCACAGATGATGTATTTCTGTTGCCGCTATAACAACAAACACTAAAAAGCTGAATAAAATAAATATTCAAGGGGGCTCCCATACAACAAACGTGATTTTTTTGCCGTTTTTATAGAGAATGGTATGGAACCCTTCGTACGCGAGTCCGACTTGCACTTGGCCGGTTTTGAAACTACGGCTAAATACGTTTCTTGTATTATTAGTACCGGCTTTGACTTTCTCCTTGTTAACGTTCGAATAATGTTTACTTACAGGCTCTGTAAATAACGTGTAAAGGGTTTAAAAGCTTAAATTCGCGATTTGAAGTTACAAATAATCTACCGACACGTAGTCTCGTTATATCCACGAGCCACTCAACAAAGGCAGCGTGAAACTTTACCACCAACTCGGGCGGTACAGCGTGGCGGGCGGGTTTGTCGACACAGATTATTAAAACAGTTTTAAACTATCAGTTTCAACTAGGTCGGCAGCTAGCAATGCATAGCTCTATTGAGATGTTTTTAAGGTTCCGTACCTCAAAATGAAAAAATGTACCCTTATAGGATCACTTTGTTTTCCGTCTGTCTGTCTGTCTGTCAAGACCCTTTTTCTTAGGAACGCGTGGAGATATCAAGTTAAAATTGATATCAAATATGTACTTAAATCTGCCGTCCCTAGTATCTGTGAAAAAAAATCAAAATTATAGGTCTACGCAGTAAAGAGATACAGCTGTATTTTAGACCATTTCCATGCAAAATGCAAGGAAACCAAAACCTATAGGGTACTTCTCGTTGACATAGAATCCTGAAATTTGGCAAGAAGCAAGGTCTTACAGCAGTACCATAGGAATAAATCTGGAAACCAGGATTTTTTAAATTATAACACGTAAAAAAGCTTTTGTATTTATACAAACTTAACTTTCTAGTTGTAAGCCATACATCGGGTATGTAATGTAACTGCAAAGTAAAGTTGGTTCTTCATTCGGACTTATATTTTCGGTAGAGCATAATTTTCAGTATGTTAATTATACATATTCCGTACAGAACTCTCGGTACGCGAGTCCGACTCGCACTTGCACTCGATTATTTAATACATTACCACATATACCGTTCGGGTGTGCCGACACTATTTTAGCGATGGAACTACACAGCCCCCGAAATAGTGAGCAAACAAACGAAAATTCGCAATGACGACGTCATAATGCTAGACGGTAATATTGATCGAGCTCCCGTCGCGACGACCCGAGATATTCAATGAATGAAGCCTTAAATATAGCCAGGGGAGGCGTCTGCCCTACCCTGACACTCTAACAGACCTTTAGGTGAATGTCATTAGCTCATGAACTCACCTAGACACAGGGGGGACGTGTTTATGCATTAACAGGCTATGTTGGTTAGACCACGTGGCCGCGTTCAAATTTGGATTGTTTTGTAGCTGTCCCTATCCGAGCCCTATCCTACCCGAGCGCGTACGGTGAGACAGCATACACTACGCGAAGTTATCCACCCGTTATTTGGATGTTTCGTAGTCCAGGGATCATTTGAAGGATACAGTATATTATGTAACCATTTTTTAATGCAGTATACTAATGAAATATCAGATGTCGGTGGTTTTTACAAATTGTTCTAAATTGATTCATACTCTTGTAAATCAGGTTCAAAGTTGGGGCTTTTTATTACCGAAAAATACAATACTTTGACGCCCTGTAACTCTGGAAGTATATATTTAAACGAAAATCAGACTCACCACCGACACAGATATTTGTTTCTAGATTGTGTCTTGAAAATTTCATAGATTTTCATAGCTTAATACTCAAAATATGACTGGACTACGTTTGTATTGGCGCTTTGACACCAGCATACCCTCTTAAATATGATCTGGACTTACCATGTTGAATTACATATATGAATCATCATTCCCCCTTTTTAGGGTTCCGTACCCAAAGGGTAACCAACGGGACCCTATTGCTATGCCTCCGCTGTCCGTCTGTCCGTTGGTCAACGAGCTATATCTCATGATCCGTAACAGGTAGACATTAAAAAAACGCGTAGGGACACTCCTTTGCTGTTCTGATCAACCTAGGATGTCCTAAACCAGGCTTTCTTGATTTGCACAACTGCAGGCGTACTGATGCAAATCTATCTGTCTCTCTCAGATATATGGAGTTTGTATGTAGTTTGCGTCTCTTTCTGACCGTCCAGCACGTTCTCCGGGGATGCTGGCCGCTTGCTGACCGCGTGCTTGACGGTGCGGTGACAGGTGTGTCTCCATCGGTACATTTTGTATGGCATTCTAGACATCCGGAGTCCGGATGATCTGGGTAGATCAGACAGCACAGACAGGTGTGTCCCCACGCTGTATCACACTAAAATCGCCACTTTAATGCTGTTAGAGTCAGAGATAAGAAATAACAATATTATTCTTAGTGTGTAAATTAACAATTTGTCAGGCGTAAGGGCTTTGTTCTATGTTTTTTACCTTACCTATTAATTTATAATTTTCAGAATGTTAATTATTGATATTCTGTACGGAACCCTCGGTGCGCGAGCCAAACTCGCACTTGGCCGTTTTTTTAAATACATCCATAGACTATAAAACATGACATACATGCATACTAGATATATGACTGGCGTTTAGACGCGACTTTGTTTGCGTGTATTATAAAATTTATCCCACGGGAACTACCCGTTCCATCGGGATAAAAGCAGTCTGTATCCTTTTCCGACCTTTCTATTATACCTATAAAAAATTCTAGTCGTTGATTCTCCGTTATGACGTGAAGGAAGGTCAAACAAACGAAATAACTTTAGCATTCATCATCAAAATGATATAGAGCTCAATTACAAAGTCAAACTCTTTGGTGATATGCTATCAAGATTTTAAAACAGAGCGCTGACTAGTTCGCGCCATTACAGTAGGTATTTGTACGCGATTTGCATGCCATGTATAGTGATGTTATATTTCACACGCCCCACCACAAGGCAGCGTGGCCGAGCGGTCTAAGGCGCTGGTTTTAGGCACCAGTCCGAAAGGGCGTGGGTTCGAATCCCACCGCTGTCAGAATGTTTTTGTTTTTAATTTAAAAAGCAAATATACTTCAAATAGTTCTTAACTATTGTCAAGATTTTGAGAAAATCTCTTTTGTTTGTAATAACTTTTCAATAAAAAAATGATGTCAAAAACTTTTTTAAATATCTATAAGCAAACACTTCAAATACATAGCTATATATAAAAAATCGAAAACATAACTTTGTGGCTCAGCGAAAAAAAATTAAAATTGCGATTACATACATTATGAAAGGCATAATAATAATGGCACATATACCAAAGAGAACTAGAATACTATCTAAACAAGTACCCCACTGGGAATTGATCTCGCGCCGAAAGTCTACTTTTACTAAGGCAAAACAAATTTCACATGGCAAGCACCACCACCAAAAGAAGCATCCAAATCGGTTCACCCAGTCAAAAGTTCTAAGGTAACAAACATTTAAAAAAAACATACCCATCGAATTGATAACCTCCTCTTTTTTTGAAGTCGGTTAAAAATATAACCTACACTATTTGTCATTTGATAGAGCTATGTCAATATTAACAAACGTTATCAGAACCATTATCATGAACTAAACACACAAACAAATATCTATTACTAAGCATTCCTATAAACATGTAGATAACTAAAACAAATGATTTATCAACTTATCAGTTAGACCATCCATCGCTTCACAAAATAGGTAATTTCCAAACATAACAAGAAAACACCTTTTTATGCAAATTATGTTCACACTTTTTAATGTGTGGGTTTGTATTTGGCCTTCATCTCACCCAGAGATATTTAAATATAGTAACAGGTGATAGAGAAACACTTTGATCTCAAAAGTCAAATGTCTTGTATTATCTTGTCTGGAAAGCATGCTCACCCTGAAGCTAGACAATATCTGACGCCCACTCTTGTCCACATGCACCAATCAACACTGCGTCTTTCAAAATTGGTTCATCATCATCAACAGCCTATATACGTCCCCACTGCAGGGGCTCAGGCCTACTCTCATACAGAGAGTGTATGGGACATAGTCCACCACGCGGGCCCAGTGTGGATTGGCAGACTTCACATGCCTGTTCAAGACATGCAGGTTTCCTCACGATGTTATCCTTCACCATTAAGCAATGGGATAATGTACTTGAATTGAAAAACAACTCATAGGTACACGGCTGGATTCGAACCCGGAACCCTCAGATTGAGAGTCCGCGCCAAAATTGGTTATTTATCTTCTAACTCTTTACTGTTTTCTCTAAATATATTTTTGTATAACAATAAGACTCCATTTATGAAACTTTATACGGCTCTTTGTCTTCTTTTTCTGAGATTGGGAGCACCTGAATACCTAATCTAAGATACTGATCCTTGATTTAGTTTAGGCTCGTCTCACACATATTTTACAAAAATAAATTAGCTTTAGTTCATATAAGATTTTAAACGTTTGTAAAAATTTGTGGAGGAAAATAAACTCATTTTTATTTTATATTTATTTATCTGTCTGTCAAATGTAATCAATGACTGAATGGCATTGATGTATTGATTTAATTATTGACCATTGTATATTATGATTACAGATAAGAGGTCAATGCTATCATTTGTGTACCTACAAGTCATATTAGCACTATACTTAAACATTATTTATCAACAAACTAGTTTCAGAAGTGCTTGTTTGTTCGGGATCGAACAAAATAGCTTATGTCCTTTTCCGACCCTCCAACTAAGCCAAACTTATCAGAAAAACGATGACATGCGAGTATTACTTATGCACCGAGGGTTCCATACAAAGGGTTCCGGAACCAGCCTGCAACATCTCCACACCATCAAAGTCAATTTTAGCTTGTGGGTGAACTAAAGACGACTACAGTTCTAGAGAACCACACCTGGCCAAAAGCACAAAGGCCATTTGAAAGTCTACAACAGTTCATACACAAACGATGCAATTTCACTCAGCAGAAACCAGCAAAGTATCCTGACCTGGGCCCTAATGGGGCACTGCAAGCTAAACAAACACCTCAGATACATGGGCCTGAGCGACAACAGTGTTTGTAGATTCTGAGGATGAGAAAACGCCCATACACCTCCTCTGCCACTGTGATGCTCTTCATTACAGCAGAAACAGATACACACACACAACACAAATAAGTTGTTGGGCTTTCTGCTGGAGCTGGGGTGGCATGAATAAGACACGCCACCCTATCACGCAAAATATCTGACGTCGAGTTGCGGAAACCTGCCCTGATAACGAATACGAATACAGCAGGAACAGACACCTCGGAGGCCACACTATCAAAACGGACAGCATATGGTTCATGACCAAGATTGGCCTTGGGGAGGTGATTTGATCCATAGGAGATTGTCACGATAGATCTGCATAGGTCGCAGTGACATGCAGGACACATGGACTGCACCCCTCATGTACAAATAATAAAGGAAGTGCTTGTGGAGACCATAGCGTTATGCAGTCCTTTTTGAACTTAAGATGGTGTCCTCTCAAACTAGTACCTTTTACTAGTACATAGGAACATTTTATCAAATTTCTATATGTCATAATGTACATTTAAAGTCTTATAAGTCCCAGTCTTCAGAGTTCAATTCAAAATTCAAAAATATTTATTGACTAAAATTGAATTAATATGATGTAGCCATATAGTCTGTCATAGGGGGAATAGGGGGAGCCCTGTACGACAGGTGTAGAGAGAGCCTTCTCTACGGATGACGTTTTGTTTTGTTCAATATTTTATTAGGTAACGTAACTAATAGATTTTTAAAACATGTTGGCTTTACTAAGTAGGGTGAGGGTGAGTGTGAGTTAGTGTGAGTGGTGTGTGTGTGCGCAGATGTTTGTGTGTAAATACAAAAAACATTTAAAAGAGGCCAAGACATCACTTCCGTATTTTGAAGAATGTAAAGACAATACCCTGTTATCTTCGTGAGATGATTCACAGTGGCAGTCTTGTGAGATAACGTGTGATGCAGTTTTATTTACAGAATCAGCGTAGCATAACTATTTTAGATACAGAAAACAGTGATATTATTTCTATGAGAACACACCGACTACAACACAACTATGTATGTAGTCGGAGTGTTCTCAGACTTAGAATAGGGACGCCCATAATCAATGAATCAAATTTTTATTTGCAATAAGTAGGGCACATGGCGGTCTTAAATAATATTGCAAGATGTGGCTTACGCTTAACCTATTTAACTGTTTCCATTAGGATACATTGCTTTTGTAGAAAAATTTCTGTTAAAAGTATTAAAGTCAATTATACTACAATATAATAGAGTTAACAACACAGAGCCTTACAGTTAAATTTATCAATCATTTAATTACAAAGTTCCTTTTATCATCAACAGCATAAGCATCATTAGACATTGCCATGATGACCAGGCTGTTGCCATGATCAAGTAATTATATTAGGATGCTAAAATTTCCAGATCAATTTTCCATTGTCACTTTTTGAGAAGCCCATGGAAGATGTCTTATTCTATATCAAGGCCAGCACAGCTAGATTTAATCTTTATTTTAATACACTTTAACTTCAAAATTACTTCAACTTCACAGTGTCAAGTGTACAGACTAAAGCTTCTAAATTTAAATTTTCACTAGTTAATGTAATGAATGTATCAGATAGTACATATAAGGAGAATCTATTAAAGAGGAGGTACTACCATGAAACTTTACACTCTACTACTGTAATTATACATTAATTTGTTAATTCAAGCTTAAACAAAATCACACTAATATAATATATGTGAAAGTCAGTATGTTTGTTACCACAACACTTCAACTGTGAAACAAATCATAATGAAATTCGGCATGTGGGTAGTCTAGAGTATGGAAAAGGACAAAGAATACTTTATATGCCAGTAGATTCAGTAGTTGCTGCGGGATAAGCTTCATATAAAATAAAACAAAGTCCCCACAATACAAATACAAAACAGTGAATAAAAGCCCATTCAGTCAAAACATGAAAAGCTCACACATAATGCAAGAGTGCAATGAATTACACTAATTGACGCAAGTTAACGCGTCGATCCTGACCCGGCGCCAAATTATCACCCATATCGTAAACAAAAAGTGTAATAAAAACAAAAGTCTGCAATTTCTGTGTACATGACTCATACTTATAAAATAAACACATTGGTTGCAGATGCTAAACTTATGAATTGGCCGAATGGTTTGACCATTGTTAATTCAGAAAAAAAGTTTTGTGAAAACGAAAAGAGATGTGATGTCAATGAATGAGTAGAAATGAGATCTCACCTTTTTCTGCTATGAATGTAGAATGCACAAAATATAGAAAACCTTGAATGATCAAACACAAAGTCAATGAAGTAAAAGCAAAATGTTGTAGTCACATCACTATACACCCACTATAACAACATTTCACGTCCATTTTGTGCGATAATTTCAATTAAATATTTACATTACAAATCACATGTCGGAGTTGTGGGTTCGGTGTATGTAGAGAACACTGGAAAACGTAGTTTTATTTTGGTCACTGTTTTCATCGTCTACGAAAATGAGGGCACAGCGCGTCACTCGCGGCGATAGTAAATCTTTTATAGAATTGGTCCTATTGAAATGAATCGAGCATTGAGCGTAGATACAATCAACAACCAACAGCAAACGACGGACTTGCGACGGACGAGGAGAAGGAAAGCGAAGTTGAATGAAAGCTTACTGCTGTGTGTGACCAGAAAATTTTAGGAAAAGTACTATATCATCAAACAAATTCGGCTTAGATACATCATTTTTAACTCAAGAACGGCTGAACCGATTCGTATTATCTTCAATTTGTCTTCACAAATAGCAGAGTGAAAATTAAAACGTGGTATAAATTCCCAAATAAAAATTAATTTTATCATACATTCACGACTTAGTCTTAGTCACAAGTCAGAATGAAATTGTTATTGCATATAATATAAATTTATATAGTTAATACTGGTTCCGTTCCGTCTATTTTTCTAAGGGGTGAAGCACTGCATGCTAAAATATAAGTTTTTAACTTAGTTTAGAGCAGCAGACGCTTTAGAATGTAACTAAATCATATTTTCCTAACCCAGTTACCCCATTTAGATTAAAGTTAAATGTACATTCTTATGAATAAATGACACGTTCCGCGAATGTGTGGCGCCAAGGCCTGGTCTTATACACTTATAATTTTAAAAGCCATCATCAAATAAAAGTGATTTAGTTACCATTTTGGTATATTTTGGTTTAGTTTATTTGTACAAAAACATATAAAACGCACGAAACAGGTAAGACTTGACTTTGAAAACAAAGATGGCTTCAATAAAATAATATTAGACGCTGTCACTTAGTACAAAAAGAATGATTTTGAACAATTAAAATAAATGCAAAAATGAAATTCTAGTATATTTCTATAAATATTTTGATTATTACTTGATTTTTAGTGTACAAGTGCAGGCCGAATTTGAAACACATTTTATTCTAATTGACAATAATACAATAAGACGAAGTCACACAGAAGTTTAGTGAGCCACCACTGACTATGCTGCTGCTGTTTTTTACTACTGGAATAATAATAATAAGCGTTATTATTTACAACGGTTTAAAAATATAGCTAGCCAGGCGATGCCCGACCAATACCCAAACTTAATACCAATAATAAATAACTCCTTAGCTGAGAATCGTACTCTTAACTCCGGATTGGCAATCAAACAGTTTCAGTTCATTGAATGAATGAATTTCACTTTTTGAATTGATTGATTTTATTACGCCAAAAAATCCCCATTACATTATAATTACATCTGTTAATTAATTACTTAAAATTTAATAAATATCACAATAATCGACATTATCATATCCTATACTGAAATTCCTACTGTTTAGTAGAAAAAGTTTGCAGCTGGTATTTTAATGACAGCAGCACTTGTACTTCTAGCATGTTAGCAGTTTTGACTACTCGATAATAGATGGCGCTATACGTAGTATTTTGATTCTATGTAATATGTTATTCATACATTGGATAGATGGCGAATAAATTACATTTAAATTCATTTTCCAAACAAATGAAATAGGAAAGTAAAACATTTAACTAGAATTACAGTTTTAATGAAAAACTAAAACTTATGGATAAAACTTAGTATTTACAACCACAATACATGTCCAAAACACTGCAAATAAACATAACCTATCTAGTTGACACTGTAGCTTCTTTCCTCGCTGCGTCTTGTAGAAGCTGCGTGTCCACTTCGTCTGCTGGAAGCTGCACGTATCTGACGACGGATCCTCGAATGAAACAATTCTTCACGGACAACATGTGTGGATATTTGTCTGGATCTATAACGCTGATATCTGACAACTTTATATTCAAGTACTGGTCCACAGAATGCAGTGTACCGCATATGCTGAGGTCATTTTTCAGTTCCACGACGACATCTTTCCCGACTAGCGACTTAAAAAACGAGTAGAACAACATTTTATTTCAATTTTAGAGGAAAAATAAAAATAGCAACGAAAAGTACGAACAACAAGGAACGCCGCGGCTTTTAGTTGTCAAAATGTTTTTTAAATTTATGCGGAGTGGATCTGGATAAAAGCAAAGAGGGTATTAAACTAGTGCAATAGAGATGTTCACCTAATTTTATTCTACGGTAATTTAACGGTTTATTTAAATCTTTTTATATACTAGCAACATACTTACTGTCACCAATCGTTCAATCATTCTTTCTTTTATTATTTTTTCTTTCATTGAAAAATTGCTTGCATTAGACTTGTGCGTGCTCGTTCACTGAGCGGATCGCTCCGAACTAGTACAATTGCTCAAATGTACTAGTACGAAATTTTAGTACAACTAGTACAGTAGTACACTGAAACTCTTTAATAGTATGGCTTGTTCCCGGTCCCGACGGTTCATGCTCCGTTGTGGTTTCCGATCTTCAGAAGGAAGGACCGACAGGCATGCAAGTAATAAGTACTATTGTACACTGGAATGAGTTCATATCATAAAATCTGTGCCGAGTGGGGGAGCTTTCACGATGAATGGTTGATTATTGATCAATACCAAAATCATATTACTTACTACTGACTAGTGGTGTTTCTATAACATAGATCTCGACGTGATGTACATTTTTAGGGTTCCGTAGCCAAAATGCAAAAAAACGGAACCCTTATGGATTCGTCATGTCTGTCCGTCCGTCCGTATGTCACAGACACTTTTCTACGAAACTATAAGGATTATACTGTTGAAACTTGGTAAGTAGATGTATTCTGTGAACCGAATTAAGATTTTCAGAAAAAAAATAGAAAAAAACCCTAAATTTTTAGGGTTCCCCATACTTAAAGCTGAAACTCAAAATATATGATGTGCATTGCCATGCAAACTTCCACCGAAAATTGGACTCGCTCATGAAGGGTTCCGTAGCAGCAAGTAACAGAATATAAAAGTTCTTGTATTTCGTTGTATTTTGAGTTGATTGAATAATTCTTTATTATTTAAGTTGACATATGAATGAATAAAGAGTATTCAAACAAACAAACAATTCTCTTATTTTAGAAGTTACATTGGGGCACACATTTTTCGTTCCGTTTTTTTGACATTTGGCAGCGGAACCCTAAAAAGTCATATCTTGGAAACTACTGACCGGTAGACTAGGCTGCTTTGCTAATTTCATAGATCTCATCGATCTGCCTGTCGAATCACGTTTTGAGAAGAAGTAAAAATCTGAAAACTCGTCATCTTGCTTACTCCCGCGTTTAAGAACGAAACCTTTCACTCACGCGAGCCGTGAGACTCCGTGGGACGTTCGGTCAACTTCGGTCTCGGTCGCTTCGGCTCGGCTGGCGGCTAGTTGACGTTTCGTTCGGACGCTCGCTCGCTCGCCGCTCGGATGTCCGAGTGTACTAAATGTACTAAGAGCAGAAAATTTACGGAATAGTTCGCTCTAGTACAGTATTGGGAATTAGGTCTTTTTAGTTCTTAGTACATGTACGACACAAGACTAGCTTGCATGGCGGCTTGGCTGGCATCGTTGCGATCCGTCTTCGAATTCGAAATTTTGAATTTTAGACTCCAATCATTTTCAGTACACTTGTTATTAGAGTAATCTTAATGTGGATTAATAGTAGTTAAACATTCACTATACTACACTTTTAGCAGTAACAAAACTTGAAAAATGACTACAGTAGTTGACGACAATCCGGAAATCGTAAGTTTTCACATTAGATGATTTTATAACTAAATATTGCTCGCCTGCTTTGTTCCCGGCTGCTAAGTTGTTTATGAATGGTTTCAGGACTGGGGAAACGAGAGATTAATACGGGCTCAGCGTGCCGTGGAAGCAAATGTATACGATGTAGATTCGTGGTCTTTGCTTATCAGAGAGGCACAGACACGACCAATAAATGACGTGCGGTCCATGTACGAGAATTTGATTGGGGCGTTCCCGACGACAGGCCGCTACTGGAAGATATATATTGAACAGGAGGTAAGTGATATAGCATAGAAAACTACCTGAAGTCCTGCCTTTTGTGTACCCCAACAAAACCTACCTGACCAACCTGTTTATCTTTACGATTGGGTGTGCCAGATCCTACAAAGCCCTGAATATTGTAATTATGTTTCTCCTCGAGGAGACATCCTAGACAACATAAGCATCTAAACTGACGACATAGATTCTTATGGTTATTTAGAATTATTATTGGTTATATAAATTGTAAACCGAGCTTTTAACTCACTCCCCCACACTGTACTGTAGAGTCATATGAACAATGATTTCATAACCAAATATTTTTTTTAATTTCCAGATGAAGGCAAGAAACTTTGAGAAAGTGGAAAAGGTTAGTACTGGATCGTAAGTTAAAGCTTAAAAAAATAGAAACAATACCTGTGATATTAGCAATAAAATTTTAAAAAAATGCTAGATTTAAGTTAGAATTTAAGTGGAAATAAAGAAACAGAGAATTTAGAAAAATTCATCTTTTTTTTCGGCTAGGGCGATGTGTTCAGACATGCTGGAGGCGATTTTCGTTATTAAACTGATTTTACTATCAAAACCTCCCCAATCAGGTCTTTATGACCAAGTGAAAACGGCATATTCAACTCTCTCACAATCTTTCTATTTTAGTTGTGTTTTGAAGAATCTACGGTTTAATTGAGAAGATCGCTTTTGACATGTATTATCCCTCTAATGATAATTGGTTAATTTTATGATACAACTTTGCAAGTTACACATTTCTTAGTATACATATCAGTTTTCAATATGTGTACATTAGAGATAATTGATTAGAACAATTTGAATTAAAATTAGATGTGCTATTTAATTAAATAACAACTGAGCATGAATATGGTGCAAGCGATACTGATATATATCGATTTAAATCTTATGATATTGAAATGAGTTTGAATAATTTTTTGGTAAAACAATCAGTGGGTGAGTAACAGTACATTATTCCAATTCAAATGGGTAACCAATTAAAAGCTGATACTGCATGCACAAAACCAAATATTTATACAATACAAATACAATAATTTTATTGTCTCAGGAAAACGTCATATTGATAAACCGCTGCCTCCACACTATGAGCCTGTCTCGTGGAGACCAGATACAATTGGCATATTAAGAAATTAAAATTAAGTTGTTAAGTAAAATACATTTAATTATTAAAAATACAGTTAACTATTACATATTAAGAATTATAACTAAAATTGAAGAGATTAAAGAATATATATAAACGTCAATGTACAACTTAACTAATCTAACATAAAGGGAGTCAACGTAAATACACAAACTACTGTACACTACATTACATTATTAGATTTTTGTATTCGATTTGAATCTCCCTCCCTTATTTAATATTTTTAATGTTTATATGAAACTTTGGAAGGGAGTCAAAGAAAATATCAGTGGTGCCACTGTTTTGGTTTACAAACCCGCGAGACTGTGGAGCTACGCCCCAAAACCGTCCTCCTGAAAGGCGGAACCAGTGGCAATATAGGGTTTCTGGAATACCTGGCAGGGGCGCGAAATGAAAACCTTGACAATAATTGTGGGCAATCGGTTATGCCTCTTATGATTTTATATGCGAAAGTTAGATCGAGCAAGTCTCTACGCTCCTCCAGGGTCATCATTTTAATCCAATGCAATCTGTCCTTGTAAGAAACTTTTTTCTTTGCTATGCCTGCCGAATAGGCCATGGTTTTATCAAAACACTAGAATGACTAGTAAATAAAATTTAATATAATTAACGCGTTCAAAAAGAACTGAAAACCGACTTCAAATGCCTTAAAAATGCCTTCACCCTTAGAGGTAAAATTATTTGGGTATGCTCTACCGAACAAAAAAAGAATCATTAAAATCGATTCATAACTGGCGGAGTTATCGCGTAACATACATAAAAAAAAAACAGTCGAATTGAATACCTCCTCCTTTTTTGAAGTCAGTTGAAAATTTGAATAATTAAAAAAAAGACAATAAAATAAAAACGTGTCCTTAGTTTGAAAGTTCTGGATAAACATATTTGCAATCATAAGACCTTACCATTGCTTAGACGAAGTGTGATGAGTTAAAAGGAAAAAGCCGTTCGGTCGAACTGGCTGAAAATTTTGAAAAATATAGTCTGTATATATGTAATACAGTTATTAATTGTGTAAAGTTGAAATGTTAAATAATGTCCAGTTTTGGACATATCGTTATTTAAAGGTTAAAAAATACATTATCAGCGATAATTTTTTTCTTCACTTTATCACTTATGGTCTCATGTCCGAAGCCCTACACTACGCGTGGCCCGACACACACTTGGCTGCGTTTTTTATTACAATAGTCACGTATTTTTGTAGCTAGGAAGCTAGCATTGCTTACACTGGCTTACACAGCCAAATCATTGATGTTCAAATTGTAATTTTAACCGACTACGACAAAAGTAGAGTTATAATTTTCGCAGGTTTATATCTATTTAATGTGGTACTACTTGATCCCGCCTTACACTCAAACGGACATATTTCGCTCACGGGAATTCGCTCAAAAGGCTTTGATAAGTAATTACTTAAAAAATAGGAAATATAAAAGGAGATGAAATTATAGTGTCGCGAAATAAATATCATTAATTTATAACTTCATAGTTAGCTACAATAGCAGTTACGCAGTTAATGGTATATAGATGGCACTTTGAACAATAATCGGAAAAAGTGTTTAAAATGTAAATTGTGATTCAGTGTGAAGTTGTATGTTAATGATACTCATTTCGCGACATCACAATCTGATGTCCTACTTTTAGATAAAAACTGCGCAAAAAAAATATGGTAAAATAAATTTATGTGTGAAACTTTTATCGTCGAAATTGATGTCATTACATGAAGTTTCATTAGCTTTTATGTGGCAACCTTCGAAAGCAGCCTGCACCCAGGGTTGCCAGTACTTAATATGGAAAACAAAAGGAAGCGTTTTAGGTGCGGTAAATTTGAAATTATGTAAATACATTCTATGTATGTATTAGAATCATTATAAAATGCTGCTGGCCGAAATAAGGAGTTATCTGTCAGAATCCATAGATGGCGCTAAGAAATTTTGAAATTTTTGCACGTTTTTTAATTGTTCAGTGTTACCATTGTAAATTTCTTTTTTTGACCATTATATTAATCGAAATTTTCATAAAGATCAGTTTATGTTCATCGAAATGATCAATTACGTTTTTAAATTTAATAAAATATATTAAACACCAACTCTACTTTTGAAATTTAATATCACAATCAGCCAAGTAAGTTATTGTGCTGAAGTATTTCAACGCTTGTAAAGCCGCTGCTAGCGCCATCTATGAGACAGAAAGGACGATAAATACCTAACAGAAAACTATTATGCCGTGTGTAGCTGTTCCAGCGATGCCTTATGAAGATCCTCAACATTGAGCTATGGCGACTCTATCTCAACTACGTGAAGGAGACAAAAAGTATGCTCCCTACATACAAGTGCGTACCAAGTTCAATTATATACAGTTTTATGTATGGAATGTGACGATATGGCCTTTGGGTGGTTACCGTGCGTACCCAGAAGAGTCCAGCTAATGAGGCAATGGCTAGCTACTGGTTAGATCGACGAGTCAGTGAGTTGAAGTGGCAACGGGCAGGCCACATCGCTCGAATAACCGATGGGGAGTTGGGGAGTAACAGTTTTCGAGTGGCGACCATGCACCGAGACACGTGTACCGGGCCGTCCCTCTACTAGATGGCCCGATGACCTAGTTCATAAATGGACGTTCCCCGGCTGATGATGATCCTATTAATAACAAATGGAAAATATTTGATATTTGTGAATCACGCGTAAACGGCTGAACCGATTTAGAATTCTGGCACTCAGAAGATGTTCTAGCAGATCTAACAGACAGGTTACTATTTATATTGGTAACAAGAACTCCACGCAGATAAGTTGCGGACAAAATCCGTTAAAAAAGATGGCTGACGCTGTCCGCCATTTTGTGATAAATGAAGCCATTTTGTTTGGTCGGATTTTTGTTTTTTAAATAATTAGTCGTTTGACAGGGAGAAGATGGCGCAGGCTTACGATTTCGCGTTGGACAAAATAGGTCTCGACATCCACGCGTACCCTATCTGGAATGATTACATCACCTTCCTGAAGAGTGTAGACGCCGTGGGGTCCTACGCTGAGAATCAGAAGATTTCTGCCGTCAGAAAGGTATGCTATGCATGAGCTTATATGTATATCTATAGGTAGGGTTGCCAGGTCGCCAAACCTTATAGCCGGACAGATCAGTTAGTTTGGCCGGACATTTGGGTAAAAAGGCCGGACACCCTGCATTATTGTGGATTTTGTATCTCAGTATAAATAGGTACGCCAAAAAAATTGTTTGTAAAATCATGCTTTTTTATTATTGTTAAATTCTAATGAAATATAAATGAATTCGAATCGCCGCAGCGCAGGGGCGGGGAAGTGGGGGAGCGACCGATAGTCGACTCGCCTGCGCTCGGCATTTGCTTTTTTGTGAAATTTAAAAAGCCTAACAAAAGCCGGACACGCAATAAAAAAAGCCTAACTATGTCCGACTTTATCCGGACGCCTGGCAACCCTATCTATAGGTAACAAACTTAAGTAAAAGTATTTTTGCTTGTAGTAGTGAAGTGTACGGATAGACGTTCGATTGAAATTTATCTTTTCCATACTGCTCACAAACACAAAGGTAGACAAGCTACAAGAGGACATTTACTTATATTTTTGGCCTAGTGGCTACACAATTGAACTCGCCGTACGGAGGTCGCAGGTTCGATTCCCATTGGAGTATCTCCGATACTCGTTTTGGTTGGTGGTTTGTCATGTTTCTATGCCCGCCTGGCTACCATTGTTTTATCTTGGTTTATCACCAAGCAGCAGTGTTAAAAGCACTTGTGTTCCGCTCTGAAGGCAGCAGAGACAGCGCATTAGGTGAGATGGAGGCCAAGTGCAAACTCAAACATATAAAAAATATTTTAATTGAAAACATCGAAGGCTATGTGAAAACGAATTTACACAATATTCGAATGACCTTAGCCTTCTTTTTCAAATAAATGCATACGAATTATTTTACCATGTTTTCAGGTATACCAAAGGGCGGTGATCACTCCGATAATCGGTATTGAAACGCTATGGAAAGACTACATCGCTTTTGAACAAAGCATCAACACTATTATAGGTAAGATTAATATATCATCATCATCACCAGCCTATATACGTCCCCACTGCAGCTCAGTCCTACTCTCCTACAGAGAGTGTATGGGACATAGTACACCACGCGGGACCAGTGCGGATCGGCGGACTTCACATGCCTGTTCAAGACACGCAGGTTTCCTCACGATGTTGATAATGTACTTGAATTGAAAAACAACTCATAGGTACACGGCTGGATTCGAACCCGGAACCGACGCTTCTGATTAATATATATATTTGCTTACGTCATCATATTCATATCATCACCCAGGAAATGTCCATTGCTGGACATCCTTCCCCATTGTCCGGTCCTAATCTTGCATCCAGCGCTGTCGCTGGGACGCGAAACTTTTTTACATTTTATTTCCAAATATGGTTATACGATCTTTATACAAACAGCTGAACGCATGGCAATGGAGAGATCGCGGGAGTATATGAACGCACGGCGTGTTGCCAAAGAGCTGGAGACAGTCACCAGGGGGCTGAATAGAAACATGCCTGCTACTCCCCCGACCATAGACCGCGAGGAGATGAAGCAGGTAAGCGATATTTTAGGGTTCACAAAGGTAACAAACGGGACCCTATTACTAAGCCTCTGGTGCCCGTCCGATGGGCTCTCATACTAAAAACTTGTTTTTATGATTAAAAACTTAACTTTGCAGTTGAAAGCCATACATCGGGTATAGAGTTGAACTGCACAGTAAAGTTTGTTCTGCTTGAGAGACATCGCTTGCGCGATTTATAGTACCAGTTGCGCCATCTAGTGACGCCGAGCAAAACTAAAGCAAAAATGTTTGGTATTTAGGCGCATTCGTTGTATCATTGCTCGATGCTTAGTATTTATTCTTTTCAGTGTGCGACCCCTCGGTGCGCGAATGCGACTCGCGCTTGACCGATTTTTAAGCGTATAAATAACTTTTGCGTACCACTTCGTCTACGTGGACTTAGAGGATTTCATCATCATCAGCCGAGAAACGTCCACTGCTGGACATAGGCCTTCCGCATGGTACGCCACATCGACCGGTCCCGAGCCACCTGCATCCAGCGACTCTCTGCTACTCCAACCAGGTCATCGGTCCATCTAGTAGGCGGACGGCCTGGTAGAGGATTTAGATGACTGGAATTTCTTTCATGAAATTACTGGTACTCCATGGATGCCTCATTGTTTTAATTTTCTCGTGTTTCTAGCTCCTCATTGTATTGTAAGGCTTATGTTGCGGGTGTTTCCTTGTACTCGTATATTATACTGGAGCGATGTCTGCGCGTGTTCATAAGTGGAATTCTGCAATGGAAAGACACCAGTCTCTTTATTACATACTTGAGTACAATCATTAAGAGGGTATGCTGTTGTCAAAGCGCCCATACAAACGTAGTCCAGTCATATTTTGAGTATTAAGCTGTGAAAATCTATGAAATTTTCAAGACACAACCTAGAAACAAATATCTGTGTCGGTGGTGAGTCAGATTTTCGTTTAAATATATACTTCCAGAGTTACAGGGCGTCAAAATATTGTATTTTTCGGTAATAAAAAGCCCCAACTTTGAACCTGATTTACAAGAGTATGAATCAATTTAGAACAATTTTGTAAAAACCACCGACATCTGAAATTTCATTAGTATACTGTATTAAAAAAATGGTTACATAATATACTGTATCCTTCAAATGATCCCTGGACTACGAAACATCCAAATAACGGGTGGATAACATCGCGTAGTGTATGCTGTCTCACCGTACGCGCTCGGGTAGGATAGGGCTCGGAGAGGGACAGCTACAAAACAATGCAACCTTGAAACCGACCACGTGGTCTTACCAACATAGCCTCTTAACCGCGTGCTGTACGTGTGAGAGGTGGGCGAGGGACTGGCGCGACACGCAGTTGCTGTGACCGCGCAGCCCCGCACAGTATAAATCGTCATCGTGTCTTCTCGATTCCCAGGTGGAACTATGGAAGAAGTACATATCCTGGGAGCGTTCCAACCCTCTCCGCTCTGAAGACACGGCGCTGGTCGCCAGGAGGGTGATGTTCGCTATAGAGCAGTGTCTGCTGTGCCTGGCGCACCATCCCGACGTGTGGCACCAGGCCGCCCAGTTCCTGGACCACTCCGCTAAGCTGCTGCAGGAGAAAGGGGTGAGTCTGGACTAGGGTTGATTCCTTTCCGTTGCACCAAAAGATTCCTCTCAGAATGAGATGAGTCTGGAAGCCATCAATAGAAGTCTTGATAAACACCCGTTTACCACAATCTCACCTGATGGTAAGTGACGATGAGGTCGACGATGTTACGTGTTGGTCTAGAAGGTGCCTATTTACTCTTCTTTTGAAGATTCACAAGTTGTAGTTTTCGGGGAACACGGAAACCGGTAGTGTATTCCATATTTTTGCTGTACGCACGATAAATGTGGAAGCGAAACGCTTGGTGCGAGTTGTAGGAGTGTCTACAGTGTACGGGTGAATCTTCTATAAATAAGCGATGATGTGGTCTAGGATGGTTCACGGTTGCCTAGAAATAGCCTATTGCATATAGGTTGCAGCGCTGGGGAAACACAAAGTCGGCAGGGAATTCAACTTCTTAGCTGTACGCATAATAAATGAAGAAGCGAAACGCTTCGTGCGGAATGGGGGAATGAGAACAGGTAGGGGTGGAACCATGGTGAAAATATAGACGAGCTGTTTGTTGTAGGACTCCAACGCAGCTCGTGTGTTCTCCGATGAAGCAGCGGCGGTGTACGAGCGAGCCACCAGTGGACCCCTCAAGCAGTCCACGTTGCTACACTTCGCTCATGCA
Organism: Carcina quercana; assembly: GCA_910589575.2. Classification (NCBI taxonomy): domain Eukaryota; kingdom Metazoa; phylum Arthropoda; class Insecta; order Lepidoptera; family Depressariidae; genus Carcina; species Carcina quercana. Next base: position 5,194,441 of record OU342455.1, on the reverse strand, counting down.
GACTACGAAGAAAGTCGCCTGCACTACAATAAGGTCTATGAAAAAATATTTACAGGTGTTAATATACACGGTGTACAACACACGAAACATGTAAGACTTGACGTTGAAAACAAAGATGGCGTCAATAAAATGTCATTTTAGGTGTTAAACTGTTCGATGGTCTTCCAAGGGAACTATAAGAACGGGAACTGTTAGAAAAGTCGAAACTGTTAAACCACATTCAAGGAGAAATATTAGTTTTTAAATATAAATTGTTATAATGTGAATTTCTAAATTTCTGCATTTTTACTGTTTGTTTTTTACATACTCTAATCTACACTAATATTATAAAGAGGAAAGATTTGTAACTATTTTTGTATGTTTGTATTGAATAGGCTCAAAAAGTACTGGGCCGATTTAAAAAATTCTTTCACCAATAGAATGCTACATTCTTCCAATTTGACATAGGCTACATTTCATTTTGAAAAAAATTAGGGATCCTTGGTAAAATTTGAACAATGTAACCGAAGGTGTAGAAAAATGAGTCTTAAAATGTCTTTCGTCGAATGCGCTGCCGAAACTATTAGCGATAGAACAAAATAATGTACAACAATATTGAAGAACATCATAATGTCTACAAAAAACTCCGCGGTAGCATATGTCCAACTATTGTAGTTATGTCACTACAACAACTTTTTTCATTTTAAACATTAATGAAAATGCTAACCAAATTCAAACCATGCTATTTATGTGTTTATATTAATCCTTATCCAAATAAATTATTTTATGGTCAAGACCATTTAACTACCTATAAAATAGTTTTTAAATTATTTAAATTGGACTTTCCATTCAAAAGATATTACGAATTAAAAAATTCAAACAGTAAACAAAACCGCCATAGCGCCGTGGCCGTTGTTTGCGATGCAGTCTGAAAAGCGCGCGCCGGGCATCGCGGCGGGCGGGGTGGAGGGGGCGCTGAAATAATTTTTTTAATATATAATTAATAAAGAATAATTTTTTAATAAATAAAAATATTTGTGAAAAAAAGTGTTTTATATCCAAATTTCCAAAAATAAATAATTGTCTACCCCGTGCGAAGCCGGGACAGGCTGCTAGTTATATATATACTCTTAATTTCTCTGCAAGTGAAATGTCAATTTCTTTTGAGAAAATAAATTATTCTTTCAACCGATTTGACGCTGTCACTTAGTACAAAAATAATGATTTTGTACAATTAAAATAAATGCAAAAATGTAATTCTAGTATTTTTCTATACATATTTAGATTATTACTGGATTTTTTAAATAGTGTACAAGTGCAGGCCGAATTTGAAACAACTCTTTTGTAAACACGATCTTTATTATGTGCTAGGTACACCAAGTATACACTCGTTATTTGGACATGGAGGACATCGACCCGACCCTCGCGTATGTGCAGTACATGAAGTTCGCGCGAAGAGCTGAAGGCATCAAGTCTGCGAGGACAGTGTTCAAGCGAGCCCGAGAGGACCCTAGGTGAGCTGGTGCAGTAGCATACAATAGAAAAAAATTTAATATCTGTTCAAAAAGAATTAAGGAACCGACTTCAGCTGCTCTAAAAGTCAGCATTCATCCCCTAAAATGTTCACTCGTAGAGGTAGAATTATCTGGGCATATATTTTGTTTTGGTTGATTTTCTCAGAAATTGCTCAATCAATTTCGATAAAATTCATATGGTCTATCAAACAAAAAAAGAATCATCAAAATCGATTCATAATTGGCGGAGTTATCGCGTAACATACATACTAACATAATAACCGACTTCGAAAAATGAGGAGGTTGTCAATTCAACGGATATGTTTTTTTATGTTTGTTACCTCAGAACTTTTGACTGGGTGAACCGATTTGGATGATTCTTTTTTATTTGAAAGGCGGTGCTTCCCGTGTGGTCCCATTTCAATTCGGTCCAGTTCTGACAACGGCATCCATGAGAAAACGAGATAAATCTTAAATTTGCCTTAGTAAAAGGAGACTTTTTGGGCAATTGAAGTGGTTTCCAATTCTTTTTGAACGCATTTACTTGTTGCTTGATGATGTTGATTTATTGTTGAGGTCCCGCTACCACGTGTTCGTCGCGGCCGCTCTGATGGAGTACTACTGCTCCAAGGATAAGAACATCGCCTTCCGCATCTTCGAGCTCGGACTCAAGAAGTTCTCACACATCCCCGAGTATGTGCTGTGCTACATCGACTACCTGTCGCATCTCAACGGTCAGTCAGTGCTCTCTTTGTAGTCATAGTCAACGGTCAGTCAGTGCTCTCTTTGTAGTCATAGTCAACGGTCAGTCAGTGCTCTCTTTGTAGTCATAGTCAACGATCAGTCAGTACTCTCTTTGTAGTCGTAGTCAACGGTCAGTAAGTGCTCTCTTTGTAGTCATAATGAACGGCTCTTCAGAGCTCTCTTTGTAGTCGTAGTCAACGGTCAGTCAGTGCTCTCTTTGTAGTCATATTCAACGGTTCTTCAGAGCTCTCTTTGTAGTCGTAGTCAACGGTCAGTAAGTGCTCTCTTTGTAGTCATATTCAACGGTCAGTCAGAGCTCTCTTTGTAGCCGTAGTCAACGGTCAGTAAGTGCTCTCTTTGTAGTCATATTCAACGGTCAGTCAGAGCTCTCTTTGTAGCCGTAGTCAACGGTCAGTAAGTGCTCTCTTGGTAGACATAATGAACGGTTCTTCAGAGCTCTCTTTGTATTCGTAGTCAACGGTCAGTCAGTGCTCTCTTTGTAGTCATAATGAACGGTTCTTCAGAGCTCTCTTTGTAGTCGTAGTCAACGGTCAGTCAGTGCTCTCTTTGTAGTCGTAGTCAACGGTCAGTAAGTGCTCTCTTGGTAGACATAATGAACGGTTCTTCAGAGCTCTCTTTGTAGTCGTAGTCAACGGTCAGTAAGTGCTCTCTTTGTAGTCATAATGAACAATTCTTCAGAGCTCTCTTTGTAGTCGTAGTCAACGGTCAGTAAGTGCTCTCTTTGTAGTCATATTCAACGGTCGGTCAGTGCTCTCTTTGTAGTCGTAGTCAACGGTCAGTAAGTGCTCTCTTTGTAGTCATATTCAACGGTCGGTCAGTGCTCTCTTTGTAGTCGTAGTCAACGGTCAGTAAGTGCTCTCTTTGTAGTCATATTCAACGGTTCTTCAGTGCTCTCTTTGTAGTCAGTATCTTTGTATTTCAGATTATTATTATTGTGTATGAAATTAATGTAATACTAATAGCCTACAACTAATTGATTAATTAATGATAATTAATTACATTTTAGATCCCTGTATAAACTCTTGTAAGCATCCCTTCAACAAGAAATCTTTGAGCTTAACGTTATCCCTCTCCTAACGCTTCCATACTAAATTTCTGTTGCCATAATCTTTTAAAATAGAATATCTGGCTTTGATAAGTAATTACCTGAAAATAGGAGACGAAATTATAGTGTCGCGAAATAAATATCATTAATTTACAACTTTATAGTTAGCTACAATAGCAGTTACGCAGCTAATGGTTCATAGATGGCGCTTTGAACAATAATAGAAAAGTGTTTAAAATGTAAATTGTGATTCACTGTGAAGTTGTATGTTAATGATACTCATTTCGCGACATCACAATCCGATATCCTGTTTTAGATAGTTACTGCACAAATCCAGCTGTTATATTTTAAAAGATTATGGCAACAGAAATTTTGTATGAAACTTTGATGGAGAAGGAGCTATATGAGTGTGTTTTGTTGTAAAGAGGACAACAACACTCGAGTTCTGTTCGAGCGCGTGCTGTCGTCCGGCAGCCTGACGCCAGAGAGCTCCGTGGACATATGGAACAGGTTCCTCGAGTTCGAGTCCAACATCGGTGATCTGCTCAGCATAGTCAAGGTCGAGAAGAGGAGGCAGGCCGTACTGGAGAAGGTAACACTGCATACATTCATCATCATCAACATCCTTTATATGTCCCCACCATGTCGTTTGTCAAAATACGACCAGCGTTTTGGGAGATATCAGGGAATAGATGAACACACAAAGAGTGCTATAATCAGAACCCTCTTTTAGACTTCACTGTAGTCTAAACAAACAAAGTTAATGCTACAGCACAAGAAAAAATATGAAGAGTTCCGGCGCGATCACTCCCCTTGGCGAACACCGCACTCTACGCCGTATTTGTTAAAAGTGGCGTTGCCGCATTTGTAACTGTTTGTTTGGTTACCATATTATAAACATCATCATCATCACCAGCCTATACATGTACCAACTGCAGGGTATCAGGCCTACTCTCCTACAGAGAGTGTATGGGACATAGTACACCACGGCGGGACCAGTGCGCATTGGTAGACTTCACACACACCTTTGAATTTCTTCTCAGGAGTATGCAGGTTTCCTCACGATGTTTTCCTTCACCGAAAAGTCAATGGTAATGATATTTATCATTCGTACATAAATAACAAATTGTAACTCATTGGTACGAGCCAGGATCGAACGCAGACCTCGATTGTTCAAGGACTGACGCTCTACACAACTGAGCTACCATGGCTTTTTTCGTACGCCCGATTGATATCCTATTTCCTTCGTGTCGAGTAGCATGGAAACTTCTCGAACGAGTGTGAAAGGCGGATCCATCTATCTCCTTCATGTCGAATAGCAACAAAAGATGGCGTGGAAGGCGCTCGAATAATCACATAAGGATGACAAGTGCGAAAGGGAGACCAATCCGTCTATCTCCTTCCTGTCGAGTAGAGAAGTTACTCGAAATCCGGGCCGAATGTAGAAAGTTCCTGATGTAAACAAAAGTTTGCTAAAATGGCAGCTACTGCTGCCGCATATGCTGAGACAGGTCCATTTCGGCGTTGCAGTGCAGCAGAGCAAATTTAAAATAAATGTATGAACTGTACTGTAATCTGTATGCCGAATAAACTTTTTCTATTCTATTCTAAAATTGACGATCATTGCGAAGGATCTCGAAACAACCTGATATATATAGGCGCGGGCCGAGCTTCGACGACAGTTGAGTTCAGTTCAGTTCTAAGTAAACAGCGATTTAAAGCGAAGAACGTGGCGTCAGTAGCGACAGATCGGCGTCAGTAGTGCCAAAGGACTCTGTACGTAGAATCCAGGGACGGACTCAGTGCAGAAGACATGGACCCAGTGAGACAGGGACGCACTCTGTTGGGGAGGACCCGTGATTTTGAAGATTGGTGTGTGGACCTGTGCTACCAATAAACTCCGGAACTTTGGACTCGTGTTTCTCTTCAATCTAATGAACCTGGAAGCTCGTAACAATATATTTGGCCGTATATTTTATTGAGTTAACTTTGAAGTTTGTTTTTACACAGGTCCAAGGGTCTGCACATTTTAGTCGGTAATTACAACTTGATTCCTCCACGCGTTCTTAAAAGGTGTTTGATACACAAACTATAGAGCGATTCTACAAGAGTTCCTTCCCTTCCCTTCCTTCCCAAGCACACAAAGACTGACTATTTTATATCTATGTTTACATTTATTTAAAAGTCGCGTGATGTTTCCAGATCAAAGAGTTCGAGGGCAAAGAGACTGCCCAGCTAGTTGACAGATATAAGTTCCTGGACCTCTACCCTTGCAGCATCGCTGAGCTCAAGTCCATCGGATACACAGAGGTATGGCAACATTACAAACAACTTTATAAATTTAAATAATTGCAGGTTATATATATGTATGTATATATTTATTTATAATTTATATATTATGTAAATCGTCTTTTTATTTATTGTTATGTTTTTTTCTTTTCTATATACATTATCTTCTTCTGTAATATTTGTTTGTTTGTTTATGTACAGGTATGCAGGTCTACTTACAGTATATTTATTTTTTGACAGCTCCAGTGTGAGTGGTAGGAGAAATCTCTCGTTAGGGATAGGCCACTCTAATTGTACAATTTTAGATATAATTGTCTTTGTGAATATTATTTTTTGTATGTACAATAAACAACACATCATCATCAGCTAGGAAACGTCCACTGCTGGACATAGTCCTGCTCCATGGCACGAGACACATCGAGAACTCTTACTCCCCGGTTATCGGTTCTTCTAGCGATGTAGCCTGCCTCCACCTCAGATCACTGACTCGTCGAGCTATGACGGTGACCCTTGTTCGTCTATGGATTTACAAACAACACATATACACACAGAACATACTTTTGTTTTAGGTTGCGTCTATGTCCAACAAGTCGTGGGCGCTCGGCGGACCCTTAGCCGGCGTCTCGCCCGAGCTAGCTGCCGTCATACTGGGACATAAGTATGTTTAGCTTTTTTTTGACAGGTCTGACATATACAAATCACCTATGCCGAAAGCCAAAGAGATTTACTGTGTCGACAATGATAAAAGAGATCCAATCAAATCATCATCAACAGCCTATATACGTCCCCACTGCAGGTCTCAGTCCTACTCTCCTACAGAGAGTGTATGGGACCTAGTACACCACGCGGGACCAGTGCGGATCGGCGGACTTCACATGTCTGTTCAAGACATGCAGGTTTCCTCACGATGTTTTCCTTCACCGTTAAGCAATCGTTTAATGTACTTGAATTGAAAAACATTCCAATCAAATAGTATTTAATAATCCCAGCACGCCGTTTCGTACAACATTGCTGGAGCGATGTGATGTACCAAATTCAAAAACGCTCAAATACTTCGCGTGTTTTTTTTTCTTCGAAAATAATGACAATATTTCCATGCATGTTTGAGAAAAAAAGAATTAGTCAAGCTGGTATAAAACTTGAGGGATCTAATTCAAAAGCTATCATACGGCCGAAAACCCTGAATTGTATTGTATTATTTTGATGTTACTTTCAGAGACATGGACCCCAATAAGGACATAGCTCGTCCGGATACCAATCAGATGATCCCATATAAACCCAAATCGAACCCGCTGCCTGGCGAACATCCAATTCCCGGTGAGTTCATACTATTATTTTCTTTATTTATGCAATAAACAGCTGAACGAAATTTGGCAAAAAATTAAATCGTTCACTCTTGTCCTTATCCCACTTCTGAATCGTGTTCGTCTAACTAAACCTAAGATATTGTCGTGGATACTAGTTTATACTGAAGCGACTGACATCTGAACGTACAACACAGAGGGGGAACTGCAACATAGTTTTTGAGATTAGACTGTTTGAAGTCCATCAAGCCGCTCGAAGGCCTAACTTGTCTGAACCATGTAGCCAAAGACAGCAACCCGCATCCACAGCTTTACGTGCCTTCCGAAGCACGTTTTTTTTGTTTATTTATTTTATCTCGCTGAGTGGCACCTTATCTATATTATAAATAATAAACAACATAAGTCCTACAAGGCAGGTATACCTGTGGGAGACGGTGCCTGAGATAGGCGTGACCCTGCGTTACAGGACACCAGGCTCTTATCCACGGCGCTTTAGAGCTGCATATAAACAGATTACAGCTAAGAAATAGAAAATAACTTATACATGGTTGTATAATATATCTAGTCTATATGATGAATGAAGAAGTATGTGTGTGTGTGGAAGTGTGTGTGTGTGTGTGTTAAGTCAGTGTAATTTTTGTCGGGGTAGCTTCTTCTTCTTTTGATAATGAGTATATTTAAATGAATCATACTGTTCAGACAATCAGGTGATTCAGCCTGCAATGTCCGAACCAAACTCGAAAAAGTCTCACAAAGTGATGTTGACACTCGGTTTAGTTGGTGGTAGGACATTTTCTATATCCACCTACACCTGTAACTACCACCATGTTAAGTCTACCACCAAACTGCAGTGTTAATAGCGTGTCGTGTTCCGATATGCAAGGTAGCAGGGCCAGCGCCTCTTTAACTTGAGACTTCTGAATGTACACTCATACCATCCAACGATCTTATCGTCACTTACCATCAGGTAAGACGAAGGCCAAGTGCAAATCTTCATCACAACATAATATAATTATTAACGCATTCAAAAAGATTAGAGAAGAGAAAAGACCAATTTTAATTGCCCTAAAAGTCTACAGCAAATTAAGATGGTTTTCTCATGGATGCCATTGTCAGAATTGGACCAAATTGAAATGGGACCACACGGGAAGCACCACATTTCAAATAATAAAAGAATCATCAACATCGGTTCACCCAGTCAAAAGTTCTAAGGTAACAAACATAAAAACCATACCGGCGAATTGAAGTCCTCCTTTTTTGAAGTCGGTTGAAAAGCGACTTGATTTTGATGTATTTTGGCACGGACGTAGCTTGTGCCATGGCGAAGGACATAAATACCGTTCACTTGTATTAATTTATAATAAAATTATTTTTAAATTATTCCTGAACCCAATAAAACAATAGATATACATATAAATAACTATTTCCAACTATGTATGACTTTTGAACTTTTTGACATAGGGGCCGTCCATATATTACGTCATTCTAAATTAGGGGGGGGGGGGGTTGGTCTGCGGATGACGGTAAATGATAGATTTGGGGGGGGGGGGGGGGGGTTCGAAATTGACGTCATTCTTATTTATTTATTTATAGTTTATTTTTCACGTACAAAAAGATTATTTTTAAAAAGAAATTTCTTCCAGCACACCTAGTAAAATACTAGCTGCCCGCCCCGGCTTCGCCTGTGGTACTTACATGTATTATACATATAAACCTTCTTTAAGAATCAGTCTATCAAAAAACCGCATCAAAATCCGTTGCGTAGTTTTAAAGATCTAAGCATACATAGGGACAAACAGCGAAAGCGACTTTGTTTTATACTATGTATTGATAATAAACACAATAATTAAATAATAACTACAACATTACATAATTAATGAATTTAAAAGAATGGGTGAAAACTCCGTGGGAGTTATCCAAAGAAAAGTAAAAAATAAGTAGTTATATTACATCAGTGATTATTGCCAAAGTAAAAATAATAAAAGGTGATTCTATAACCAAGTGTTTTAATCATATAATACCCTATTTTTCTCAAATCTGCAATGTTTTATTTTGTCAAACTAGTAATGACGTCAATTTTGGGAGAAGGGGGTCATTAAGAAATGACGATAGGATGATTATGGGGGGGGGGGGGGGGGGCTAAAATCTGAAAAAATCGATGACGTAATTTATGGACGGCCCCATAATTATATTTCAAAAATTTTGCAATATGTAATACTAGTTAATAAGTATATTAAAGTATAACTTCGTATGTCCGCTAAGGACGAAACAGCAGATCTACAACTGTTACCTACTACCATGTACTGTATTACCTATGTTTACGAATAAAGATTTTGACTTTGAAGAGTACATATATATTGTGTTACATTTGTTCAGGAGGTACATTCCCCCTGCCACCGGCGGCTGCGCACCTGTGCACCCTGATGCCGCCCCCCACCTCGTTCCGGGGTCCGTTCGTGGCCGTCGACCGGCTCATCTCGCTGTTCAACCGTATCTCGCTGCCGGACAAGCGTGAGTATATGCTCTATGGAGACATCAGTTGGAGACTACGGCCCTTGCCACACAAAGACAAGTTTACTTGCATCGAACACGGTACTTATGATGACAGTCAGGACATTTTAGTTTCTCACATTCCAGATGTAGAGGCATGCGAATATTTTAAACTTTCAAACATTTTAACAACATAAGAAAAAGTAATATGAGGGGCAAATGCATATAAGAGCGATAGAAGCCTAAACAATATCTTAAGATTTGTTATATGTCCTTTATATCTGTATGTTTGTACGCGCGTACGGTGACAGTTGTATTTCTAGAGTTCTTGAAGAATATTTCAGTATCGGATCATATTCAATAAACTTAACACATTCCAGAATCTAAGCATGTTCAAGAATCTGAACATATTCCAGACTCTGATTACATTCCAGACTCTGAGTACATTCCAGAATCTATGCATGTTCAAGAATCTGAACATATTCCAGACTCTGATTACATTCCAGACTCTGAGTACATTCCAGAATCTATGCATGTTCAAGAATCTGAACATATTCCAGACTCTGATTACATTCCAGACTCTGAGTACATTCCAGAATCTATGCATGTTCAAGAATCTGAACATATTCCAGACTCTGATTACATTCCAGACTCTTTCCAGAATCTAAGCATGTTCAAGAATCTGAACATATTCCAGACTCTGAGTACATTCCAGACTCTGAGTACATTCCAGAATCTATGCATGTTCAAGAATCTAAACATATTACAGACTCTGAGTATATTCCAGGATCTGAACTTACCAGACTCTGAGTATATTCCAGAGTCTTGAGTACATGTACATTGTGTTTGCAGCGCCGCCGCCCACGCAGGAGAACGGCTGCGACACGAAGCTGTTCGACCTGGCGCGGTCCGTGCACTGGATCGTGGACGACGAGGGCATCACCACCGTAGCCAACAAGGTAACACAAATAATTTAAAAAACATAAATAAAGTTGAGTTATTTACCAAAAATCTAAAATTATTTTCAACCGACTTCAAAAAAAGGAGGTGGTTCTCAATTCGACTGTATTTTTTGGGTATGTGTGTTACTGTTTGGTAGAACATACTTCGGAGATGGTCCCATATAAATATTATCGAAATTATTTGAGCGTCTTTTGAGAAAATCAACAAAAACCGAAATATGTACCCAGATAATTCTACCTCTAAGGCAGTTGAAGTCGGTTTTTAGTTCTTTTGAACGCGTTAATTAAACACCAGGCAGGCGGGTTATTCCAGCATATCTCCAATAAAACGCGTTCAATTTACTTTCTCTCTCTATATATATATCTCTCTCTATATATATATATATATATTATTATTGTATGTATATTGTTTATATTATTATGGGTACCAATATTTAAATATGCGACACATCCGTTCGCTCCGTTTCCTCAACGCCATCCCAGGGTCCGACTGAAAACCATCGCTGCGGTCTGTGCTGCAGCACATGATGAGTTCGGTTCCCAGTTGACAAGCGCAATACAACACAAATTTATTATTATTATTATTTTGTGTTCTCTTTTCTTTTGTTCATGTTCTGTATTTGTATTATTTGTTGTGGCTTCTTTTTTGTATTTATTTCTTCTTGAATCTTGTTTGTCTTTCTGTATTGTGTTTGTTAATAAAAATATGTCTATGTCTATGTCTTAATTACTAATATTACTATTATATTGTATTATATATATAAATACTTATATTATATACGATTTACCGTATCGAGGAGTGAACCAATTCCCTTTTGGTTCTGACGGAAGATCAGCGCTGCAGCTCTGCCTGCAGCATATGCTGAGTCAGGACCAGTTCGTCAGAAACACAGATCACAGGATGCGGCACTTACGTGACGAATGATGATGTATTGTTTATGTGTGTGTTTGTGTGTATTTCTGTTTATGTTTCTTCTCTGTATCTGTGTTTTCTGTTGAATAAATGTTATATATATCTATCTAATACAAAAATGTTACTAGTACCTTTACGGATTTCTTCAACGACGTGATTACAGAACATAAAAAATATTGACATCAAGCATATTGCTGTGCTCCTACAGTGTGTCACATATATTGTTATGAAACGTAGCAGATATATATAGGTAAACCGCTTAAATGAGTCTTCGCCTGCGCGGTTCAGGGGCGCGGGGGTACGGTGACAAAGGTGTTCTGTCGCCCGCTCCTCTCTCGGTCCCATCTCGGATTTTGCCTGCGATTTCGTCCGGTCCGGAAGTATCCCACGGGAACTACACAATCGATCGAGATAGCAAATATCCTGTCAATCGTCTAGCCCAACACAATAATCTAGTCATTCTGACCCTCCGAACAAAATAAAGTAATATGTATGTCTCAAATGCACCGATAGCCTTTCCATTGCCAGCTGATCGTCTTTATGAATTTGTTTTTATTATTTTTATATAGTCTCGAAGGCGGAAAGCTGGCGAAGATTCGGATGACGACGAGATGGGCGTGGCGCCGCCTGTCAACGACATCTATCGCCAGAGACAACAGAAGCGCGTCAAATAAATACTCCTTGCTCGTACGTCTATTCGAACTCGCGCGGAGAATCTATTTGCTGGCTGACGACAGTTTACACTGGCTGGTTTTAAAAAAGTATGAGTTTTAAAATATTTAAGACATTAGAAATACCAACTTACTGAAAAAGTAAGGAATTGATATGAAAGTATTATTTTTTAACCATGAACGCATCCCAAATGTTGTTTTTTTTAAGAATTTAAATAACAGTTTTCAATTATTGTAATTTCAAATACTTATTTATTTTTATTGAATAAGCCATGAAATGTCTAGAAATGTTTTTAAATGTACAGCAATTATGTATTAAGTATGTATTTTTGGAAGATGGGATATAATGTGTCTCCTAAAATCTTTTTATTTTTTCCTGACTTTTAATAAATTAATATTAATTACATTACCGGGAATTCTCTCAGAATGTTTCCATACAAAATTTCTTTTACCATTTAAAATATAATAATTGGATTCCATAAGTCTTCATTACTGTCGTTACAGTACGCGCAAACTATGATTGCCCCTCTGAAGTTAGCTACAAAAGACCGCGAAGTATCAATTATTAACGTATAAATGAGAGGCAAGGCAAGTTAGCGGGTGGAAAGAAATGTCCTAGTGTTGCATGTCATCTAGGGATAGTTGTTATAGAAAATAATACGCACACATTCCGATTGTACGTGCGAGAAATTCAGAGGGGCAAACTTTGCTTCGCTCGTGCCGAAAAATTTTCACTGTTTTAAAAAAGAAAAGAATTTTTGTATGAAACTTATAATCCGAATCGCCTTAACGACAGATTTATGTGTTATTTTAATATTGATTTTTATATTGAATAGCTTTAGGATTTATTTAGTAATCGAATAAAGAACAATTTTAAGAATGTAATTGTTTTATTTCATTGTATACAATACCATGATTTTACCTATCAAAAGTTGGAAAATCTTTGTGTTTTTTTTTCCAGTTTGTATGGAGTTTGACACATTTAAAATATTGTGTTTTTTAAACTCTCCTCTAAGCCTCTTACCTGATAAGGCCGTGGGATGGTAAGCTGGCGCACCCAGAACCCTCAAGCTGCAATAGTATGGTGCCTCTTCACGACCAATCGCTGTAGCCAATCGTGACACATATGTAGCCTGTGGTATGTAAGGGATTTATAAAAACTTCTGTTGCATTTGTGTTTTGTATAGTTTTTAGACTGATGACAGGTGTGTAGAGAGAGTAAGTAAACGCTTTTTTGAACGCATCTTTACGAAGTGACGTTCTCCTAATGACAGATTCATTTCACGCAGGAATCATTTGATACAAATTCTGGGCTATTGTTACTAAACCATATCAGAAGAGTTGCTAAAGTTAGTCGTATCAAAAGCTTCTCATTGTGACGCGTAGAACGATATCCGTGTAGCAAATCAGTACTTTTTGGATTCAGATATTGTAACAGGCTTATATTATTCCTTATAGACTGTAGTTGAAACGGAACGCAGTCCCGTAAAAATGGCCTCGCTGCTAAATATTTTGTTGCGAAAATCCTCTAACTTGGGCCAAAATGCAGCCCTATTAAAGAATTTACCGGCTGTTCACAATGTGAAGTGAGTGTTTATTATGAATAAATTATGAAAGTCACCTCAGATATCGTGATATTGTGAACGAAAAATTATGTAATATTATTAGGTTATTCTCGTAGTTTTGCCTTCAACTTGATCTTTACGTGCTACAAAAGAATGAAAATCATCAACGTACTGCGTAAATAGTTAATTTTTATGTTAAAAGTTACACCAGAATGCTATATAAAATAAATACTTTTCTCAACCTCAAATTCTACGTATGTAATATTTTAGCTCTCATCGGAAGGGGCATCGATGGATGCCCGACGCGGAGTACGTAAAGCAATTTGAGGGTGCAGTGATGTTCCCGGACGAGGTCACCAGTCTCTTGAAGCACCCACCTTACAATGGTAAGAAACCCAGTATTCTTCCGATTGTGTCCCGATGAAGTTGACATATTTTCTCAAAGAACATCCTAAATAATGCATAAATATTTTATGTGATCTATTCTATATTTACTTTAGATATAAACATTTAAAAACTGATAGGTTTCCTAAAAATTTAAAATAAATTAACAAATAAAAATTACATACATGCATATACATTTAATTTTGAAATCATGTTTCAAAAATTATTTGATTCCGCATCTCATGCTTATGGAATTGTTTCAAAATCTTTTTTATTTACAAAAAATAGGGTTTTTGTACAAAGGTGGTAAAAGAAATATTAAGTTGCTTCAGTCCTATTTAGCTAAAATCTTTAGTGTACAAAATTGTTTATGTCTAATTTAAACTATATATTTTTATTCTTAAATTTTGTATTGATTTTACCGTTATATCCTTGTTTTTATTTATTTTTAGGAATTCATCTATAGAGTAGAACATATACTCCAGTAGCCATTTGTTAGAGACTTTTTAAGTTCTTTGATTTGCACCGGCAGTCTGTTAAAAATTGTTATACACTAATTTTTTTAAATGAGTTCAGGAGATCGTTTCAACAACACAGAAAACAAGTCTGTTGAGATTTCGTTAACTTCTCTTTGTCAAGTCCCCTGTTTTTGCAAAACTGAACCATTTAGTTTTATGAAAACACCCACCTCAAGAATATAGAGACAGGGTAAACCTGTGTTTTTAATCTCAAGAGAATTATTGTAAACAATGGTGAAAGTGTATGAAGTGAAAAATGTTTTCAATATGATAAAATTTCTATTTAAGTGAAACTATTCTTTAACTAAACTATAATAATACACACACATTCCGTCTGTACATGTTTGAAATTGTGGAGAGCTAACTTCACAGGGGCAAACATAGCGTGCGAGTACTGTATATGTAGTTTATTCTGGGCTATTTATATGTGTGTTTATTATAATTTTTCATTTTTTGGTATGACATGATCAATCGAGACAAAATGCGCTAATGTTTCAGGTGTGATAGCACCTGCTGAGAAGCAAGTGAAGAACATGATCCTGAACTTTGGCCCGCAGCATCCGGCTGCTCACGGGGTGCTCCGACTCGTGTTGGAGCTGGATGGTGAGGTAAATTTGACTGTAATATCGTCTGATTTGTTGGCATTCAATGGGCTTGGCTATATATTACGAATTACAACCAGCCTACTTTAGATCTTTTTACATTTTGGAGGTCTTTCATCTTTCTCGGCTTATTTACGTATCATTGACTTGTATATCAGTGGTGAAGGCCTTAGAAATTACTCCACAAGTTAGGCAGGCAACCAAAATAGTGAATACTACCAGTTGTTAACCGTATTCAAAAAAGGAGGAGGTTATCAATTTGACGGGTATGTTTTTTTAAATGTTTGTTACTTCAGAACTTCGAGCCGTAAACTGATTTGGATGAGTCTTTTTTTATTTGAAAGGTGGTGCTTCCTGTGTGGTCTCATTTCAATCTAGTCCAGTTCTGACAACCATCCATGAGAAAACCATATAAATCTTAAATTTGCCTTAGTAAAAGTAGACTTTTATGGCAATTGAAGTCGGTTTCCAGTTCTTTTTGAATGCATTTACTTGTCTATTCTCCACTCAATCAAACCTCTCTGTTGATTGTTTTTGTCCAGTCTATTCTTAAACATGCTGACTCTTGGTCACTATTTTGTTAAATTGCTTGCTCCAGTTCATATATCAGATTACACGCTTTCTTCCTCATAGGCATCTATCTATCTAATTTAGGGATATATTTTTTCATTCTCATATGAACAGGAGTAGCTCGTTTTAGAGTGTAATATAAAATCTATAAGCCGTTTATAACCTCTTTGTAAAATACATTTTAACAACTTAATTAATACAAACCAAAAATTAAAGTTGTTTTTATTAATTAAGTTATTAATTTTTTAAAGTGATGGATGTGTTATTAATTTATTTTTAAAAGAGGATGATGGAATGTAACACATCCAATGATAATATTAAACAGTAAAAGAAGTGACGTCTACTGTCACTTCACACTGGTCATTATAGCACATCGTTTAGTTATATCATAGAATTAATTGTAACTATTATTAATATAAGCAATACATTTATATCCAATGCAGTTTCACAAACTAATCTCATTTTTCAGACCGTGCGAGGAGCAGACCCTCACATTGGCCTCCTCCACCGAGGCACAGAGAAACTGATAGAATACAAAACGTACACCCAAGCCCTGCCGTACTTTGATCGACTCGACTACGTCTCCATGATGTGCAACGAGCAATGCTACAGTCTGGCCGTCGAGAAACTGCTCAATATTGATATACCCATACGAGCAAAGTATATCAGAAGTAAGTTGTTAAAGTTAATCAATACGAATTAGCAGTTTCAGTTATCAATTCTAAAAATAATTTCAAATTAAAATTTCGTGAACATATATTGGAGGTTCAAAGTATTGTTGCGGGTTTCCACGTTCGAGGGATTGAAGAAAAACACGAGTCCAAAGTTCCGGAGTTTATTGATAGCACAGGACCACAAACTAATCTTCAAAATCACGGGTCCCCCCCAAACAGAGTACGTCCCTGTCTCACTAGTTCCAAGTCTTCTGCACTGCGTCCGTCCGTGGATTCTACGTACAGAGTCCTTTGGCGCAACTGACGCCGATCTGTCGATACTGACACCACGTGACACACTAGTACACTAACACTTTTCCATCTCGACTGTACTTTCACTCTACAAGTTCTTCCGGTTTCCGTTTCTTCACTTTAAATTGTTGTTTACTTAGAACTGAACTGAACTCAACTGTCGTCGAAGGTCGGCTCGCGCCTATATATATTTCTAGATAGGTAGGTAGGTATTGTTTCTAGATCCTTCGCAGTGATACTCAATTTTTGGAATCTTCAGGAACATTCGAGAACCTTCCACGCTTTATTTTGTTCCCTTTCAAACTTGACAATCCTTATGTGATTATTCGAGAGTCTTCCACGCTACCTATTGTTGCTATTCGACTCGAAGGAGATAGATGGATCCAGCTCTCTCTTTCACACTCGTTCGAGAAGTTTCCAATGAGGTCACCTCGTTTCCTTCGCTCTTCCAGTGTTATCAACTCAAGTTAAGTTTGATATTGTATCTGAAAGCATAATAAACAAGGAGAAGATAACATTTCAAACGAAAACTCGATTATACTAACCTAACCTAATAATTACTTATATGTTGTTTCAGCTCTCTTCGCAGAGATCACCCGCATCCTGAACCACATAATGGCGGTGGGTACCCACGCACTGGACGTGGGTGCGCTCACGCCGTTCTTCTGGCTGTTCGAGGAGCGAGAGAAGATGATGGAGTTCTACGAGAGAGTGAGCGGTGCCAGGATGCACGCCGCCTACATACGCCCGGGGGGAGTCTCGCTGGTATAGTACACACATACAGTAATTTATAGATAGATAAATATACGTGCATTAAACTACAAATATAAACGGTCAAGTGCGAGTCGGACTCGCGCACCTAGGGCTCCGTACTGAAAATGAATAATTAACATACTGAAAATCATGCTACACCGAAAATATAAGTCCGATTGAAGAACCAACTTTACTTTGCAGCTAATTTACATACCCGATGTATGGCTTTCAACTACTAAGTTAAGTTTGTAACAATAAAAAAAGCTATTTTTATTGTGTTATATTTCAAAAATCCTGGTTTTCTGATTTATTCCTTCTTGCCATATTTCAGGATTATTTTTCCCTGGCATTTTGTATGGAAATGGTCTAAAATACAGCAATATCCTTTTATTGCGTTGTGTTTGATTTTTTCACCACTGCCAGAGACCGCAGACTTGCGTCTTCCATAGACGTAGCTCGACGAGTCAGTGAACTTAGTTGAAAATTATTTATTTACCTATAATAGCTACACTCTAACAGCAATTAAATGTTACCAGAAATTCGAATAATCTACATATTCTCATTTTATACTTATTCGAATGGCAAACATCTTATCGGATTTAGTTTGTTTACTAAATTTTGATTTTAATAAATAAGGGTACATAACACATAAATACATTATTTTACGAGATATAATATTTGCTGTGATATAATGTTAAAAAAAGAGCCATGGTAGCTCAGTCGTGTAGAGCGTCAGTCCTTGAACAATCGAGGTCTGGGTTCGATCCTGGCTCGTACCAATGAGTTGCAATTTGTTATTTATGTACGAATGATACAAATCATTACCATTGGCTTTTCGGTGAAGGAAAACATCGTGAGGAAACCTGCGCACTCCTGAGAAGTAATTCAAAGGTGTGTGTGAAGTCTACCAATCGGCACTGGTCCCGCGTGGTGTACTATGTCCCATACACTCTCTGTAGGAGAGTAGGACTGAGACCCTGCTGTGGGGCTGTTGATGATGAATATTTTGTTTCAGGACATGCCTCTTGGTCTGATGGACGACATATACGAGTTTGCGTCCAAATTCGCCGAGCGCCTGGACGAGGTCGAGGATGTGCTCACCACCAACAGGATCTGGGTGCAACGCACCAAGGACATCGGCATCGTCACCGCTCAGGACGCGCTCAACTACGGGTTCAGGTCAGTTGGTGATGGGTTTAAGACATTAAAGCTATATTGAAGCTATCGCGCCTATATATACCCGGTATTGTTTCTAGATCATTCACAGTGATCTTCATTTTTCGGAATCTTCAGGAACATTCGAGAGCTTTCCACGGTATCTTTTGTTGCCATCCGACATGAAGGGGATAGATGGATCCGTCTCTCTCTTTCCCTATCTCTAGACTGTTCGAGAAGCGCCGTGACAATATACTTGGCAGACTAACCACACCCACATAGCTCTTCTATACTCTGTGACCCCTTTACATTGTTTACCGAGTTTACCTTAACAAAACCTACATACAAACGGAATCTATCCTCAAACCTAGTGAATAACAAATGTAGTACCTATCATGAGTAGAACTATCCTAAAGTGTATACTTTCCCAACCTATTTAAATAAGATTTTAATTAACTCACGACATACATAACCTCACCCACACTTTTACACACATACACACATATTCTCACATACTCACCACACAAAAACTTTATTGTTCCTGTCCTGTTTCCTTCTTCTATTAAATCCCTACTAGTCCCTACTAATATTATAAATGCGAAAGTAAGTCTGTCTGTCACGCTTTCCCGCTTAAACCTCTCAACCGATTTTGATGAAATTTGGCACAGACAATCTTTAGACCCTGAGAAAGGACATAGGCTACTTTTTAATGCGAAAAATATAGTCCACGTGGGCGAAGCCGCGGGCAGAAGCTAGTTAGTAATATAAGTAGATGAAACAGTTTAAAAAGATAATTATATTTATTAACTATAATTTAATATATAACTATATTAACTAGTCATAATAATTGAATGTAAATGTATTAATATAAGGTCGTTATAATGTATTTAAAGTAGCACTAGGAAGAGCAGGGCCTCCTAACACAAGTCATCAGTACTTAAGAGGAGGTCCTGAAAGTATTGCATAATTTATTGTCCTTTTATGAAAAATAAACTTTTTTCTACCGGCGCTTCATTGATGACGATGTATTCAACAGCGGTGTGATGCTCCGGGGCTCCGGCATCAAGTGGGACCTGCGCAAGTCGCAGCCCTACGACGCGTACCACCTCATGGAGTTCGACGTGCCCATCGGTACCAACGGGGACTGCTATGACAGGTCAGACACTCATGTAATCTCTTTCAGAGATGTCTCTCAGTTGAGTACTGAAAGGACTCGATAAATGGCGCCTGAAGAGTTCAAAATTATCTGTCATAAATCATGGCAGTACACACGCCACAAAAATGTCTTGTTAACAAATTTGACAGATTTATTTACACAGCAATTATATTCTCTTTGGTAGGTTTTTGACAGGAGGATTTAATGGCTTTGCATCAAGAAATTAAGATTCTTGGCGCGAACTTGAATAATGTTGGTCGATTGCAATTTTTCGTAATTCGTTAATAATACTGTTATGTGTGTTTTTTGTGTTATAATGGTGTGATATAGTGCAAAAAGTGTCACGGACGGTGTTATAGTATCGATTACGCAAAATTGCGAGGGTTTCCACGCGATCGAAAGGGTTTAATGTCGAGTACATTCGGCATATGGATTCTTTCGAATAATGTTGAAACCAGGCCAGCCTTTGAAATTCTCGTCATGAATCGTCAAAACAATAGATAAAATGTACACATTATACATTTTATTGAGAAAACTGAAGAAAAGATATATTCAGAGTAGGCTGTATGGCTTTGTTCCTTTGCCTTCCCATTCGGGAGAATTAAACTACTACTACTCAAGAAATTCAGTATATTAACTCCTTCCTTGTAGTTCTTACGAAAAAATGATACATTTGACAGTTAAATTTTGCTGCGACGGTGCCACCTATCCATGGATGAAGAACCATTTTTTATCGTCTCATTGCATAGTTGAATAAAACTAATTCATGCTCTCATTTGAGAGCTTTATACTAACGGAAGAGCGGAAATCTCTTCTACAAGTTTCAAAGCTTAAAAGAGATTTTCGGCCTCCATCATCATCATCAGCCGGGAAACGTACACTGCTGGACATAGGCCTCCCTCATGGTACGCCGCATCGACCGGTCCCGAGCCACCTGAATCCAGCGACTCTAGCCAGCCGGCCTCCACTACTGATTAATTTTTGGCTATAACAAAAACTATTTTATTTTTGTATTTGAGAGACCGTGAGAAAAAAAAAAAACATTACTGCTAATCCTAATAGAATCCGTTGGAAAGTAATTTTAGCCACGTGGTGCAACAACGCTCCATACTATTCCATACTTTAGCTGTATAAAAGCATTTAAAGCGGAAGTGTGCATTTTTATTTTTTTATTTTCAAATCAAATATTTATTTATTTCCACAAAAATAATAATTTAAAATTTTTGACGTAAATGTAGTTATATAAAACAAAGACAAATATACCTTTTCGTTAGAAAATTGTTTGGCTTTTAGCCGAACTGCCGAACTAGGTGGAACCTGTGCTTTGTGTCGGGTGTGTGTGTGTGTATGGTGTGAGAGGGTGTGTGTGTGGTGTGAGAGGGTGTGTGTGTGGTGTGTGAGTGCAGGAAAGTTGAGTTAGAGTTAGAAAGTTGATTTTGCACTACCAAAGAGTGTCTGCGGAGATCAGTCGACGCGACATCCGGTCTATTATTCTAATATTCATAATTATCAGGTACCTCTGCCGAGTGGAAGAGATGCGTGAATCCTTGCGTATCATCGACCAGTGCCTCAACCAGATGCCACCCGGGGAGGTCAAGACTGACGACGCGAAACTAACACCCCCCTCCAGGGAGGAAATGAAGGTAATTAAGACTCACCCTCATAAGGACACTGTTGGATATGGTACACGCTCATAAAAGCGTCAAACATGCGTTGCCAAAAAACACATTTCTAATTCAAGCTTTTCTGTTGACGGTACTTTATTATTCCACTGTCACCGGATCTACACAGTACCCATCAAGACAAATCAAACGAACCCAAACACGACGAGTTTATCGTGTGTAGTTAAGGAGTTCCTATGACCACCTTCCGTGTCCATCATCAGAATAGCTCGATGGTACCATAAAAATTAATTGTCAGCAAAACTGCATAAGTATGCCAAATTGCAGCTTAAATAGATACCAGCTAGTTTAAAATTCAGTTGCAAGTGGTGAAGTTAAATATTCGATACTCCATCAAATTTTCATACTAAATTTCTGTTGCCATAATCTTTTAAAATATAACAGCTGGATTTGTGCAGCAACTATCTAAAAATAGGACGTCAGATTGTGATGTCGCGAAATGAGTATCATTAACATACAACTTCACAGTGAATCACAATTTTCATTTTAAACACTTTCGATTATTGTTCAAAGCGCCATCTATGAACCATTAGCTGCGTAACTGCTATTGTAGCTAACTGTGAAGTTGTAAATTAATGTGATTTATTTCGCGACACTATAATTTCGTCTCCTATTTTCAGGTAATTACTTATCAAAGCCAGATATTCTATTTTAAAAGATTATGGCAACAGAAATTTAGTATGGAAGTATTAGTCTCATACTAAATTTTCTCATACTAAAAATAAAAAGTCTTTTGTGTGTTTTCGTGTGTTTATAGTTTGAAAATTGTAATTGTAATGATATTTAGTGTGAAACGATGTAATGAGAAATTTAGTACGACACCTCTGTCGTCGAAATGATCTTTTAAATCTGACTCGCATTTCGTTTTTTTTTCTTTGTTCAACAAAAATCTCTTGTGTTGTTTGAAGCTATTGCACTGTTGCTTTTTCTTCAGACGTCAATGGAGGCGTTGATCCATCACTTCAAGCTCTTCACGCAAGGGTACCAGGTGCCCCCCGGAGCCACGTACACCGCCATAGAGGCGCCCAAGGGGGAGTTCGGGGTCTACCTCGTGTCGGACGGAGGATCCAAACCTTACAGGTTAATTTTAATTTCAGATATTACACACGGGAAATTAACGGTTTAAAATCTTTTTGTTTACAAATGCAATGTTTGCAATAAATTAAACAGAAACAACTAATATCCTACCCTAGCACGGGTATTTTTCCTATTTGGGAGGATATAGTCTCGCACCAGTCTTAGTCTATTGTCAAGTGCTTCGTTCTATAGGTGCAATTTGTAGTCATATTATAAAAATAATATAAATAAATAAATAATTATGGTTTACAATAAGATTCCGAGGTGTATTAGAGAACTGACGTGAATCTGTCTGGAGCGTAAATTGTGTAGTTAGCTATTAGAAAGAATTCCTGCATCGCGGTTGGTGGATGGTAGTTAAAAGCATCATATTTATAGCATAAATAATAACAAGTAAATGCGTTCAAAAAGAACTGGAAACCGACTTCAATTAAGAATAAGAATAAATTTATTTATAACAGTGTACACCTTATAGACCAACACGTAACATCGTCGACCTCATCGTCACTTACCATCAGGTGAAATTGAGGTCAAGTGTTGGTCTATCTTTAATTAAAAAAAATGTTTTCTTAAATCTAACTGGACTAGAATATCTGATCTAGTTACATACTAAAGCGTCTGCAGCTAAACTAAGTTTAAAAACTTGTATTTTATCATACAGTGCCTCACCCCTTAGAAAAGCAGACGGAATGTCTAGCCGCCATTATTAAATGGATCAATTTATATGTAATAAGCAAAACCACTTATTCTAAGTTAACAACACTGTGAAAATTGCCCTAAAAGTCCACTTTTACTAAGGCAAATTTAAGATTTATATAGTTTTCTCATGGATGCCGTTGTCAGAACTGGACCAAATTGAAATGGGACCACGCGAGAAGCACCAGCTTTCAAATAATAAACGAATCATCCAAATCGGTTCACCCAGTCAAAAGTTCTGAAGTAACAAGCTTAAAAAAACATACACGTCGAATTGATAACCTCCTCCTTTTTTGAAGTCGGTTAAAATAGTCACATTAATTCAAATCGTGTGGTTAAAATGTGTAACAATTTTAAATATTTGCATGTCAGATACTAAAATTTCAAAGGAAATAAACTTATCTTTATAGGTTGAACGTAGCCAAAAGTCGAAATTAAAAATATAAACGTGTCAAATATATCTCCTGTTGACAGATGCAAGATAAAGGCGCCCGGGTTCGCTCACCTCGCCGCCTTGGAGAAAATCGGCAAAAACTCAATGTTAGCGGACATTGTCGCCATCATCGGTACCTTGGACGTGGTGTTCGGTGAAATAGATCGATAAATCAGTAAATACTGCGCACGCATCGCTTCTTTAGACTTTAAGGTAGATAAAATCGAAATGTAGATCAAGCCTGTACATTTTTATTTTGTAAGCAATAAATAAATTATTGTTCAAAACTGTCTATACATACAAAATCAACACAATAAATACAAAAATGTTTATTTTTCAAATATACGACATAAGAGACAATTCGTTGGCATCCGCCATCTTGATTTTAACGGTTAATTTTTGTTTTTTGAATAACTCGTTAGTTTTAATTTAAAATACAATATAACTTTATTGTACACCAATAAAAACTTAAAAAATTGTACAAAGTCATCAATCTGGCCCACGACAGCTAATGTTTTACAGTTGTTACTATTGCTGTGATAAGTTGAATGGAAGAGAATGAAACACAGAATGATAATTACTCGGTTTTATTTACTTGCAAGTACTTTACGATAGTGACGCAGAAAACTCAAGTATTTTAAGCTTTAGCATATTAATAATAATAAATAATAATGTGTCACAATACACAATCAATAGTAATTGAAATGCAATAAAAACCTATGTTTGCTTAGGTGGGTAGAAACATGGCCCTTGCAACAATGAGTGGGTCGACAGCTTCCTCATAGAGCTATGAGAATTCTACGCATGCCAAATTTTAAGGCAATTCACCTTGCACCAAACGTGGAACGCCACTGTCGCTCTATGTTATGAATCGAGATTCATAAATAAAACCAAAAATATACTTAACAATTTATTTCACCTACGTCCTAAAATCTACACTTCACGGTTCCATAATTTCAGGCAAATCTCGATCGCTTTCCTGGTCAAAATAATTTTCGGGGATCACATAATTTTCTGGTGGTCGCATCGGACCGTATGTCCTTTTCGCGCTGCCACTATCTTCATCAGTTCTCCTTGTCTCACATTTGGTATTTTCTGAGCGTTTCTTTGATTTCTCTGTTTCTACATCGTCAGATTTTCCGCTCGGGTCTTTGATTTGTGAAGTTTTGGTGATTCGAGTACTTGATAGTTCAATTTGAGAACTTTGAGGATTTGATCGTTTAAGGTCGGAAGTTTCATTTTTAATATCGGATTCCACTTCTTCGTCCGAGTCCATTTCTTCTACAAACTCTCCTTCCTCTTGCTTGGCTTCTTTTCTCACTCTCTGTTTTCTTTCGGCGTCTTCTTTTAATCTTATTCTGAAATTAAATTGACAACACGAGATTTTTTATGAAGATCAGGCACACGGATTAGCTATCTACATATTTTGCCAAATAGAAGTGTTCATAGCACGTGTGTCCAAAGCTTTATAATTTAAGTAGCTTTCGCCCACGGCTTCGGCCGGGTGGACTTTAGGATTTATCCCAAAAAGACTGTTCGTTCAATCAAGAAAAAAGTAAAAAACAAAACATCAAGTCATTCTAACTTTTAGGTCGTGAATATCGAGAAAATGAATATTTTTAAAGTGTTTTAATAGTTATTTATATATATGTATATATATTTTAAATATAGGTTATTTAGTGACCTCTTCCCGTAGACGACGTCGTTGCTAGTCTTGATCAGCTTGCGATCCGCCTTCGTGACGAGCGGAGGGAGGTGTGCGGGACGAGCCAGCTCGGCGAGCCGCTGCGTGCGAGCTAGCTCGGTACGTAGCTTCTGTATGTTCATCTGGAAACATTATTCAACCGCCTCTGTAGTATTTCCATTAGTTTAATTCCCAGAGCGGAATATCTCTGATACGAATTTAGTTTCATGTTACCATTACACATCACTCGAAACATCACTGAGATACGCGCCGTGCGCATCGCTTTTGATATTGTATTGCAATGCCCCCGAATACGTAGATGCGCTCTGTACGTCCTTGTCGTTCTGCCGAAAACGCAGCGCGCCCTCTCGCTCGCGCCTCGCTAGGTGCCAGTGAGCGGTGCAGAACGAAGACATGCGCTCGGAATGCTACGAGTGATGCGTAATGTTTAGAGTTATTCGAGTAATATGTGCTGCAACAGTACGCGGTCGGGTAATATCAATCGAATTACACATGTGTTTGGCTTCGCTGTAGTGGGGTAAAGAGTTATTGTAAATACCTTAGTGTTGGATATTTCTGCTTTCTGCGCCATCGTCTGACCCTGTGCCTGCAGGGACGACATGTAGCTGTCCAGTGCGTCCTCGTCGCTGGACTGGCTCACTGGCTTGCTCGCTTCACGGAGACGCTGCAAGCTCTTCTCTTCAGCCGATATCTTAGCTTCTATTTCTGTTATCTGCTTCAACTGTAATAATAATAATTATAGTTTTTAAAAAAACATACAGCGGAACGGAGTTCATTCTATGTATATTTTAAAAGACAGTCATGTGAGCTTCTGTTGATAGGCTGTTACTTCAGTGTTCTCACTCACCAGGTCGTCGTGTGTGAGCGGCTTGTGCTCGGTCTGTGCGTTGGCTGGTCCGTACCTGCGCATGCGCAGGGTGCGCTTGCGCTCTACGCTGCCGGTGCGGTCCAGGAACGTGTCGTCGTCCGAGTCGTAGTAGTCGTCCGCGCTCCAGTCGCGCTGCTTGCGGCGGCGGGACTCTGTATACATTGAACCCATTTATTTGCCACAGACAAATTACACATACACACATATCTTATATATATAAAGCTAATGTTAGTACGTTAAGACAGGGTTTCCTCTATCACCACCAACTCCGATCAACTTCCCGTTGGGGTAGTGAATACCCCTTGGTCTCCTGCTGAAAGGAGTTTGGTGGAAGCGGGTGACAAAAATGTGAAATATATATATCTGTCCTTGTCCTGTCTGCATGTGTTAGTACGCGCCCGCCATACTGCCTTGCCTGCCTAGATCCTTGAGCGGTTCACTTTCTTGCGCGGAGAGGTGAGGTATGGCGGATCGGTGGGAGGTCGATAATTATGGTCTTTATTTTGTATAGTTATTGATAAATTACCATCATCATCATCCGGGAAACGTCCACTGCTGGACATAGGCCTCCCTCATGGTACACCACATCGACCGGTCCCGAGCCACCTGCATCCAGCGACTCCCCGCGACTCTAACCAGGTCGTCGGTCCATCTAGTAGGGGGACTCCCTGGTACGTGGTCGCCACTCGAGAACCCTTTACTCCCCACCGGTTATCAGTTCTTCGAGCGATGTGGCTTGCTTCCACTTAAGCTCACTGACTCGTCGAGCTATGTCGGTGACTTTCGTTAGTCTACGGATTTTCTCATTCCGGACCTTATCACGTAGAGAAATTACCATCAAACCTTGACAAAACAAACTTAGTTATGCAGTCGGGAAAACGGAACCTTATTTCAAGGTAATATAGGATATGTCTACTCATGAGGCAACATCTTACTGCTAACACCAGTTTAACTGCCCAGCGTGGTGATTACAGCTAATCCCTTCACGGGAAGTCCAATGATATCTATATTTAGCCGATTTATGAATACCCCTCACCATGTTTGGACTGTCTGAGGAGACCAGCTCTGTCCAGTATCCTGCACGCTTCCAGGGCGCACGCGACCACCGCTTCCTTCTTCTTGCCCCCTTTATGTATCACTTCAGCCACCACCGGATTACCCCTGGCATCGTCTATGGGCAGTTCTACCCTGAAACAGACGATTGTGGTCAATGTGTCTGTTCCGTGTGTCTATGTGTTAGTTTGCTAAACGTCAGTGTCAATGAACTTTCATGAATTTTATCCCGGATTTTATCACGTAGAGAAATTCCGAGCTTAGCTCTTTCTATTGCTCGCTGAGTGACTTTGAGCTTGTTTATTCGTCCCACAGTAGAGGACCACGTTTCGGTTCCGTATGTCATCACTGGCAACACGCACTGACTAAAGAATTTTGTCTTTAGATGCAAATTTTCTACCAGTAACCGAATTCTTCAAGCAATACCCAATCATTGATATTAGCTATGGGGCTGCATACATTTACTTTGATAATAAAGTATATCATACAATCATCTGTCCCACTCTCCTACAGAGAGTGTATGGTACATAGTTCACCACGCGGGACCAGTGCGCATTGGTAGACTTCACACACACCTATGAATTTCTTCTCAGGAGTGTGCAGGTTTCCTCACAATGTTTACCTTCACCGAAAAGCCAATGGTAATGATTTGTATCATTCGTACATAAATAACAAATAACAAATTGTAACTCATTGGTACGAGCCAGGATCGAACCCAGACCTCGATTGTTCAAGGACTGAGCTACCACGGCGTGTGATGTAAGTACCTGCAGATGAACTGTGCAACGCCTCTCTCCTCGCAGTTGTACGTGAGCTCGTACCCCTCGCGCTCAAAGTACCCCCGCAGGGTCTTCTTGGGGTCCTCCAGGTACAACTCCTCGTTGACCGTGGCTGCGAAGGGATTCTCAGCGAGGTCAGGCTCCTCCTCAGCGTCCTCCCCTGTAAACCACCGTCATCATCAGCGGAGGAACTACACTACAAACAATGGACTTTCCAGAAAGAAAGAATTTATTTTCCAAGTACATAGTTTTTTACACGGTGTTTAGATAGTAATTTCAATTAGTTCGATGTACTTAACCTGTCCAAAGGTTTGCAAATATTATAAACATATCTAATAAGGAATTTAATTGTTAAAAAATTAGTTTACATCGCATGTCAATTAGTACAGTGTTAATAATTTTGTCATTCACAAGTCATCTCATTAATTTATGTCAAACTATAATTACAGGCGGATTGTAAACTCTTCCCAGTTTGTTAAGGATATCGCCGGCTGAATCACCTGATTGTCTGAACAGTAGATGATGATTCCGTGCTTCGTTAGTAGCTACATGAGCCACGTCAAATTCTCACTTACCCATCCCCCAATCTATGCCCTGCTCTTCTCTCTTCCTCTCCTCTTCTAATCTATCCCTCTCTTTCTGTTCTAACGCTTCCTTTATCATTCTGTCTCGCTCCACCTTCATCTCGGCTGCTTTCTGTTTTATTTCCGTCACTGTCAACTCTGATTCCCCTTCGCAGTCAAAGTCGGGGCCCTGAAATAGTATGTTTTCAACCGACTTCAAAAACGGAGGACGCGTATGTTTTTTTTATATGTATGTTACGCGATAAATCCGCCAACAGTGAACCGATTTTGATAATTCTTTTTTTGTTTGGTAAAGCATACTTCAGAGGTGGTCCCATATAAATTTTATCGAAATTGATTGATCACTCTTTGAGAAAATCAACAAAACCCAAATTTTTAAGGCAATTGAAGTCGGTTTTTAATTCTTTTTGAACGCGTTATTTATTTAACATTCAAATGTTTGCACAATATGTGTCTTAATAGCTCTACTTGTTTGGATTATCAATCTGGAGGTCCCGGGTTCGTATTCCCAGTACGTATTGGTACTTAGTTTTGTTTGTGCCATACAGAAAGTAAATATCTCAATTAGCTTGAGGGTTTTCGGTGAACACACTTTCCATCCAATATATTCCATACAATAGCCTTATTGTAATGTTCATGTGCAAACATACTATAAAAGAATATTTCAAGTGTCTACCTGTTGCCATTATCAATATCGAGCAAAAAAAATCACGTTTGTTGTATGGGAGCCCCCTTAAAGGTTATTTTTATTATTTGTTGTTATAGCGACAACAGAAATACATCACCTGTTAAAATGTCAACTGTCTAACTATCACTGTTCATGAGATACAGCCTGGTGACAGATGGACAGCGCAGTCTTAGTTATAGGGTCCCATTGGTTACCCTTCAGGTACAGAACAATAAAAAATGTATATCTCTTTACATTCTGCCATTTAAGACACCCAACCATATAGCTAAGCTCAGCAATATATCATACTATACATACCAGCACAATGTACATCCGTGAGCTATTCCCAAACTTGATCTGGTGTCCGACCCTCACCCTAGTGTAGTGAGCGTGCTTGAGTCGGTCTCGGTTGAGCCATGTGCCGTGTGTACTGCCCAGCTCATATATATACCATCCAGACGGTGGTTCTCCTTCCGTTGCAAATGCCTTGTACTGTAGCACTGCATGGTACCTGGGGTACAGTTACATGATAATTTTACTGTAAACCATTTGTAACTGTTTAAAAATGCATTATTTCTTTAGTAATATTTAGACTTGCAACGAATAGTATATTCGGCAGTATACCGAATATTCGGCGAGCCCCCTGACCGAATAGCCGAATATTAGGCAAAAGTATTCGGCCGGATTTTAGCGCCAAAACTTGTACAGGCGTGATTGTTTCCCGCTCGATTGTTCTAATGTACTCCCCGCCCGCCCCCGCGCGCCCGCTCTGCTCTGCGCGGTATATTGCTAGCGCACTGAATGTTTAGACAAGTTTATTTCGTGGACATCGACAATAATTCAAATACATCGAATCCTGAACTGTTCTAATACAGAAGATGATTTAGGTACCTGTGTTATGTACCAATGACTACTTAAATGATTATAAGAGAAATGAAAAGATGAATATATATATGTAACGAATCGATTTTTTTCTTCATTTTACCAATTATGTTCCTATAACAAAATATATTACTTAAGTATTCGGCCGAATATAACAAAAGCAGCCGACTAGGCCAAATACCAAATAGTAATATAAAAATATAAAATATTACTTGGCTTGCAACGAATATTCGGTATATTCGTTGCAAGCCAAGTAATATTTTATTTATAGTTAATTTACACAAATCTCAGAACATAGTTGTGTGGGGATTGCTCTGACGATAGGAAGACCCTTGTTCGTACACATGACCAGTCTCGTCTAGTCACATCTCGGTCATGCACCGCTCAACTGCAGCAGAAAGGGCTGTTTACTCGATATTATCTTAACTATTTTAGAGCAAGTGAAGGATTCTGACGACTGAATCAAATCTCGAGGAGTTATTCGCACAAGGAGGTTGTATAGCATAGAGATAGTATATCAACATCATCAACAGCCCATATATGTCCCCACTGCAGGGGCTTAGACCTACCTCTGACAGAGAGTGTATGGGACATAGTGCACCATGCGGGACCAGTGCGGATCGGCGGACTTCACATGCCTGTTCAAGACATGCAGGTTTCCTCACGATGTTTTCCTTCACCGTTAAGCAATCAGATAATGTACTTCAATTGAAAAGCAACTCATAGGTACACGGCTGGATTCGAACCTGGAACCCTAAGATTGGGAGCCCGCGCCTTATCCACTGCGCCACCGACGCGAGATAGTATATAGGTGTATTATAAATTCAAGCACTAAAATATTGATTACAACTGTTCATTTACCTGGATATAGTTGGATGTGCCATCACAATATCACAGTTGGTGAGTCTTCCGAACACATAGTACGGTTTGTTAGTGAGATTAATTTTTTCCACTATCATGCCCCCTTTTATCACCTCAAGAGCATAATCCGATCCTGGAAATGGTAAGGTAATTAATTAATGAAAACAACAGCCTCTGTGGTGCATTTGTGTGAGCATTAGACTTCTTGCCGATACGATACCGATACTCTTATAAAAATATCGGCGATACTGATACCGATACGCTTATTGAATTAAAAAATACTACGCGCAACAACATTCAACCTAGCGAAATGGGATAGATGTGCGAGTGTGAGGCCAAAGCGGGCGGGCGAAACAAAACACTGAATTAAGCGCGGGGTTTCCCCGAGCATAGTTAGTTCGTGCGTATAGTTGAATCTGACATAAAAATATCGCCGATACCGATATATCGGCAAACCCGAAGTATCGCCGATATATCGGTATCGGATGCATCCCTAACTCAATAGTGGGGCCCCGGGTTTGATTGCCAGTGGGGACATGGTCAAAAAAACTGAGTGAGACTTTCCCCAGTTTGATTAGGATATTGCAGGCTGCAGCACCTGATTGTCTGATGTGAGATGATTCTGTGCTTTAGAAGGCATGATAAGTGTTTGGCTCTGGATATGATCTAGAACAGTTAGTAGCTGAAACATGAGCTATGTTGTATAATTCCAAAATAAATTGAAATATATGCTATTGATGATGATGCAATTTGTGGAATTTTTATTTTGTACCTCCCTAAGGTTCTTACTTTGACTAAAAAGTAAAAGGTCAAAAAAGGTTGATAATCGCTGAACTTAAGATACAAGGACCACTGTGAAATACCAATCATTGGGGTTGTTTTCTTGGTAATAGAGTATGTGGAATAACCTGTCTGAATTCTACCAACTATTTATACCAGGGGTGGCCGCTGATAGATCTGCAAAGGTCGCAGTGACTTGCAGGACAGACGAACTGCACCCCTCATGTCCAAATAATATAATAAAAAAAATAACCAGGGGTGGCAGACTTGATTAGACCCAAGATCTACTGTTTCCTGCTGAAACCCTGAGTGATCTACCAATTACATACTTCTTGAAATCTTAAATGAAACAACATAGTTAAGTACACAATTATGTAGTAGTTTTTATTTTATTAAGAGGAAAGACATAAAACTAATAATTACTACTGAAAACTTTTGCCCGTCGGCCACCCCTGATTTATACTATTATAATAAATGTTATGTTGAGTTTGTTGCCACTTAGAACCTCAATGGTGCAACAAATAACCTGTTCTGTTGAAACCTCAGTGCCCGCTACCAAAAGTTCC
Source organism: Carcina quercana (assembly GCA_910589575.2). NCBI lineage: Eukaryota > Metazoa > Arthropoda > Insecta > Lepidoptera > Depressariidae > Carcina > Carcina quercana. The sequence continues at coordinate 5,162,208 of OU342455.1, read as the reverse complement.
CTAATGATTTCTGAAATCAAAACATCTGAACCTGAGGGCAAAAATATCAGTTCATAATATACATTAAATGCAAGATGATTTACCTTCAGGACAAAGCCCAGACCATTTAGGCTCTTTGTACGGTATAGGAGTAGATAATTCCTTTAATAACATTGCAGGCGGCAAATAATTCTTCGAGCTATCGCCTATCGTGTTTTCACTAGGTTTTTCCTCTGTCTTCTCTTCGGGGGCCTTTTCTGGTTCAGGAGGAGCCTTTTTAGGTAGTTTTCCAATGCGTCCAATGAGTACAGGTTTTTTAAATTCAATTTTTCTTGGTGGCTCGTCAGAATTCGATGGTTCTGGTTTAGTGGTCTCCTCCATGGTTTGGTTATGTTTAGTACGTGATTTCTTGTAATCAATACTTATATAAAAGTTTAATACAAGTATTATTACCGGCTTAGTTAATTAAAAACACAATTTTAAAGAAAATAAATAGCGCCCCTTCTGTAATTTACTTTACGTGACGTTCAGCAGTGACGTTTAGAGCTTTTTATGACATCTTATTTTTTGTAGCTCTGAAATCTGAATACTCTTCGCTATCAACAAAGTTCTTAAATAACGGACTCCGGTTTAGTCCTTCTAGTAATGCAATTATTTATATGAAATGATTTGCCATAATCACTACCTCTTCAACAGGTGCAAAACTCTCCACTGCTGAACATGAGCCTCTCTTACCGGCTATTGATAATTACAATACCGGTTTTTGTACAATTTAAGTATTGCCCGATAAATAAAGCTGTTTCTGAACGAAAACGGCATTCAGTGAACCATTCATTCTAGAACGAATGATTGACTGAATGGGAATGGTGGCTTTTGCAAATCAATCAATCAATTCAAAGTTTTTTTCGCCGATTGCCAACTGATCGTGTGTGTGTGGTGAAATATAAATCAGACGTACGTGATAATTCTTATGAAAAAATCTGAAAATAAGTTCCCAGTGTATTCAATATAGTTGTTACAGTGTTATAAACCGAATACTTTGTCTGTATAACAGTTTAGTTGTGACCATATTGCGGGAGTGGAACCCAAGTTAAGACAAAAGATTTTGTTATTTACTTTTATCAGGTTTTTATCGATAATTACTGCCTGTATTGTGATTTCACCACGCCGCTGACGTCTTGGAGCGTGAAATGCAGTCAGGTGAGATGAATTTTTCAATTATCTATGTTAAAAATTGTATGTAAAACCATGTTACCTTTCGTTTCTTTTGCATAACTGTGGGCGGTATTTCTTGCCAGATTGGGATCTCCTGGTGAAAGTATGCGCCGAAATCATAATAGAGCATTGTATAGTGTTCATTGAGATATATTTATGATACTGTATCATTGTCCAAGACCTGTCTTTGTGACTATTTTAGTTTTAGTTTTTCTTGTTTTGTCAGCGAATTTCGAAAAAGGTTGCATTGTCGACGAATAAAGTAGGCTCTGGGAGTTTTAATGTTGTTGCAGCATTATTATTAATAATATTTAATTGTTTGCTAGGCATTAAAATTAATCTATTGACTAAATGTTGAAGGATTTATTTTAAAAAAAACACCTAACACAAGTCATCAGTACTGAGGAGGTCCTGAAAGTATTATATAAAGTCTAGTCTTTTTAAGAAAAATAAACTATTTTTTTATTTAGGATCCTTCACAGACTACATACAACAGTAAAACATTAATATGTCTGAAATATTATAAAGAACCATAGAATGCAATTTTATATATATAGCAATGAAAAGACCTATAAATAATCTAGAACTGAATTTTAAAAAGATATGAAAAAGTATCAATACTGACATAATAAATGCAAAAGTGAGTATGTCCTTCCTTCCCATCATAAAGGAGAGTCAGAATGACTAGATTTTTTTAAATAGGGATAATGGAAGAATCGAAAAAGAACGTCTACATTTTATCCGAATAGAGCATGACCTATGTAGTACATTTTAATTCATTTAGAGATGATTTATAGCAGAGGTTCCAAGATGTTTTTTCTTCTCATAGACCACTTCTAAGATGTAGCTGGTTCTGATGGACCCCCTTCAGCTACATTTCTACCATATTCCCAACTATGCTTACAAAACCCTTACGATTTGTATTTTGTCAACCCCCAATTTTTGTCAACCCAACATAGAGTCACCCATCGACCCCTGGAGGTCTTATCTGGAGTATTTCTAGTTAAGGGATAATGACAGTTCTATGGTGTGGTCATGCGAAATGCTTTATTTATGGCATGACTGGCTTTTATCTTGTAAGTATTGAGCTCAGATACAGAACCCTGCGAGTACCAAATCTTAGTGTGCCATATAGCCAGTTTTTATAACTAATTATCCTTGATCGAAAACAACTTCAGATCCACGGCTTAAACCATAACCCTCAAGGCCAATATGCAACTCTTTAACTACATTTTAATGTCCATGGAACAAAAAACCTCACACAATGAACCATAAAACCTTCGTAATGGTGTAATTTGATGGCCGCTGTGCAACACACAATAAGAAATTAGTTAATTTGTGGTTTAAAATTCTTTTTATTGTGAATTACGTCAATTATTTTTATCTTTAAGACCTAATGAATGCTCTGGAATCTTTAATAGCCCATTTTAGATAAGACTCCAGTTTTATTGGATACTAGTTACATATTTACATCAAGTACCCAGCATACCTATGGAACGAGCTATGCTCAGAATTTCTCTATGTCATAAAATCCGGAATGAGGAAATCCATAGACGTACGAAGGACACCGACATAATTCGATGAGTCAGTGAGCTGAAGTGGCAATGGGCAGGCCACATCGCTCGAAGAACCGATAACCGGTGGGGAGTAAAGGTTCTCGAGTGGCGACCACGTACCGGGAAACGTCTACCGGGCTCTACATCTAGCGTCCCGCTACTAGGTGGACCAATGATCTGGTAAAGGAAGGGAGTCGTTGGTGTAGGTGGCTCAGGACCAGGTGATGTGTCCTATGTCCAGCAGTGGATGTTTCCCGACTGATGATGATGACCACATACAATATCCACTGAGCTTGAGTCTCCCTCATAGATTGTTGAATTATTGAATTCAAAAAGGAAGGTAAAATAAATAAAACACAATTAATTAATAGTTTTAGTCATCAAAATTAATATTTATAAGATTTTTATTTAAAAAACAAAGTATTCTTAAGTTTTGCGGGCAAAGGCGATTTCGCAAGTCTGTATAGTCTCTCAGATGCGTTCGTGCCTCGTTTGCAACGAAGTAGATGGGACAACACGCGCGTTTACATTTTTAAAGCGCGAAATTTGAAAGTATCGTTGGATCTGCCATAAAAATATCGCCGATACCGATATATCGGCAAACCCGAAGTATCGCCGATATATCGGCATCGGTTTCGGATGCATCCCTAGTATTCTTCTTGTACTAAGTGGAGAATGTCAAATTTCATATTCCGGGGTCCCATAAAGGCGGAAAGTCTATTTTATCTCATATCTTTTTATGATTTTCATGGGATCACTAATACTTTACCTTTAGATGACCTAATGAAATTTGTTGACGACGAGGATAGCCTGAATTAATAATCCGACAGTATTTTAGTGGTTATTTAATATTTCAATACTCTAGTACAACAGCCGCAGAGCGCACAACATTGACGGCACACAGAATCACATAAAAACAATTGAATTTTAAACAAAATATTTATAAAATGTATTTCAGTCTAAAAAGATTGTTACTGGTCGCCAACAAAATTTGTTCAAGTTTTTGCTTATAAGTTTCTTCACTCCCTTACAACTTATCTACCTGCCTAATTTCTAGTTTGCTGGTGTTGTATGTGTGGAGATTTCACGATGAGTAAGTAAGTAGCAGTAATAGATTCAAAAGTTGCCGTACCTTGAAGGTCATATCTGTTGAATTCCACACATCTCATCTCTCCATACGGCCTTGCTTCCACGCTGTCTGATTGTCATTAAATATTCAAAGTTTCAATGTAATTTGCAAATTTATTTACATAATCGTATGTTTTATTAATGCTAATCATAATTAGGCATGTCTCAGTTTTGGCATACGGATGAATAGGTTACACTATGAAAATTACTATGGTTTGTAAGTATTAATATTTTTTACATATATAGTAATTTTTTTAAATAAGTGATTGTACCCAGAATATATTTACAGTACACAAAAAGAACAGCTTATATAAAAAAAATCTCACAGCAGTCATGGGTTAAGCGATAAATAGAGAAGAGCAGTTAGGCGCGTAAATGTGTAAGAGATACGAAATATTGGTATATATCAATACATACATACATTACATAAAATAATTATTCATTAACTTAATAAAAGAGATGTTTCAAATTCAGCCAGCACTTGTACATTATTTAAAAAATCAAGTAATAACATAAATATGTATAGAAAAATACTAAATTAAATTTTTGCATTTATTTTAATAGTACCAAAACATTCTATTGTACTAAGTGACAGCAACAAATATCATTTTATTGACGCCATCTTTGTTTTCAACGTCAAGTCTTGCCCGTTTCATGCGTTTTATATGTTTTTGTACAAATAAACTAAACCAAAATATACAAAAATACTAACTAAATCACTTTTATTTGATAATGGCCTTATAAAATTCTAAGTGTGCTAGACCAGGCCTTGGCTCCATACATTCGCGGAACATGTCATTTTGTCATCTGTTGGTCCCAAATTTTAAAATAAGAAACTGTCCAAGTGTCTGTCAGACTTGAGTATGAAGATTCTTGGAAGGGATATTTTTCCTTCATAATAAGCTCTATGAGTCTACTGATAGACATGAGACTACCACATAGAAAACCATGTGTCTTACCATGAGGGTGTTTGCGAAGATCACCATGATTGCGTTCAGTTTATTATAATTATTAACAATGTACATTGTATTTGACTTAAAACTAGATGGAGAAAAAAAGAAACTCACAAAAAATATTATAAGATTATGAACACATGTAAATAATATGATTAAGTAGGATTAAAATGATAAATAAATGTCCGTGTTTAATTGACATGGTCTGCGAATGTACAGAGCCCTGGCTTGGACTTATACACACTACTAATTTAAAATAAAAACTTCATTATAAAATACAAGTAAATGCGTTCAAAAAGAACTAGAAACCGACTTCAATTGCCGTAAAAGTCTACTTTTACTAACGCAAATTTTAAGATTTATATCGTTTTCTCATGAATGCCGCTGTCAGAACTGGACCACACCTTTCAAATAAAAAAGAATCATCCAAATTAGTTCACCTAGTCAAAAGTTCTGAGCTAACAAAAATAAAATTTTTAAGAAAACATACACATCGAGTTGATAGCCTCCTCCTTTTTTGATGTCGGTTAAAAAGTGATATTTTTATTAACATTTTATATCGGACCACCTCTGAAGTATGCTCTACCAAACAAAAAAAGAATCATCAAAATCAATTGGCGGAGTTATTGCGTAACATACATACCAAAAACACAGTCGAATTGAGATCCTCTTCCTTTTTTGAAGTTGGTGGAAAAGGAAGCAAATATATCTTAAACATGGGAACATTTTTATGAAATGATGTTCAGGAGTGTTTCAGAGTCCTCGTCCAGTTTTCATAGTCAAATTAATTTTTATATAATTATCACAATACTGATTTTGTGCAAATTATGCAAAAAGTCTTCAAGCAGACTGCCTTCAGCAATTTAGATGTATTGATTTGATATAGTATCAAAATCGTTTCATATAATAGATAATTCGTAATCAGATTTGACGTAAATTACTTTTGCAGTTTCTAAATTAGACTTTCACTTTTTGTTGGCGACTTGTGATAGCATTATGAGATAGCAATTTAAACGACTCTGAGGCCTCCTCCACGCTTGGACTCACAACACGGAGGTTCCGGGTTCGGTTACCAGTGGCATATGACCGCCTGGCTAGATACCCATCGTGTTATCTAAGTCGGATGCCAAACAACACTGTCACAAGGTCATTAGATTAAGAGAGTATGCTGATGTCAAAGCGCCCATACAAACGTAGTCCAGTCATATTTTGAGTATTAAGCTATGAAAATCTATGAAATTTTCAAGACACAATCTAGAAACAAATATCTGTGTCGGTGGTGAGTCAGATTTTCGTTTAAATATATACTTCCAGAGTTACAGGGCGTCAAAGAATTGTATTTTACGGTAATAAAAAGCCCCAACTTTGAACGTGATTTACAAGAGTATGAATCAATTTAGAAGAATTTGGAAAAACCACCGACATCTGAAATTTCATTAGTATACTGTATTAAAAAAATGGTTACATAATATAATGTATCCTTCAAATGATCCCTGGACTACGAAACATCCAAATAACGGGTGGATAACTTCGCGTAGTGTATGCTGTCTCACCGTACGCGCTCGGGTAGGATAGGGCTCGGATAGGGACAGCTACAAAACAATGCAACCTTGAACGCGGCCACGTGGTCTAAACAACATAGCCTCTTAAGATTCCTGGGTAGGCACGTTTTCCATCCAACGACTTTCGTTAATTACCTTCAAGTAAAGGTAAAAACAATACTTCGTTCACCAGTAAGGGTTGTACAGAGCTTCAAGTATTTGGGACATGTCGTCACCGAATATCTAAAGGATGACGCAGATATGGTGAGGGAGCGCAGGGATCTCGCTGTCCGTTGTAACATGTTTGCTCGAAGGACGTGAAAGTCACTCTGTTCCGAGCTATTGGCCAGAGTTTTTACACATGCCAGCTGTGAACTAACTTTACAAAGCGAGCATAAGTCCTGAGGGTGCAGTATAGCGATGCGTTTCGAATCCTAATGGAACTGCCTCGTTATTGCAGTGCGAAAGGCATGTTTGCGGACGCACGAGTCCTAGACTTCTTCGCCATTCTTAGATCTCGGACTGCTGATTTTTGGGACCGGCTACAAACCCGATCCGATTCGAATCCTAATGAAAATGCCTCGTTATTGCAGTGCGAAAGGCATGTTTGCGGACGCACGAGTCCTAGACTTCTTCGCCATTCTTAGATCTCGGACTACTGATTTTTGGGACCGGCTACAGAAAAGTGAAAACCAAATTTTGGCTGCTATCGGTGAAGACTATACCAATAACTTTTTTAAGCATTGGTCGGCTCTGCACCGATGCGAGAACGGAAAATATTGATGTTGCGTGCGCGACCCAAGGAAGGGCTTCAAGCACTAGAAGGATAAAATCTGGGATAAGGAATTCCGTAACGAAGTCACGTAGATTTGCTCGGAGAATGGATAACCGATGGGGCGTAAGAGTTCTCGAGCGACCACGGAACGGGTACCGGGAGTTGCCGGATGAAAGCGGTCCGGTCGTTGTGTGTGGCGTACTGAACCATAGACATACTGGGAGGACAATGTTCAGCTGTAGACGTTTAATAATAATAATAACATGCCGATAAACTAGAACATTTTTAACTTCTGCATCCATTAACAGGACATAGTTTAAAAAATCTTGCTTGGCTACGGCCCGCAGTAAAAACCCCATTCAAAAAGGAGAATTTAAAAATTAAAAACAATAATAATAATTTATTAAGCAGTCTGCTCGCTGTCGTCGCACGCACCGACGGACCGATGCTGCGACACTAGCTGTCATCACATGCACCAGTGTCACAGTAGCATGTCTCACGATATATTTAATTACTAACATAGCACTAAGTTTACTAACACTATGTGGATGTATGTCTGATTTAAATAAATAATAATAATAATTGCAAAGGCATTTTAAAAAACAATTTCATAATAATAATTATGATGATTAACTAGAGTTTTTGCACTGATAGCGATACAACATTACATTTACTCCGATGCATTACATTGTTAGCATAGACACAGAAGTACTCGTCATATCTACTGTTCTACATTGAGAAATTAAATGTAAACATTATTGTGTTGGTGTAACATGATCCGATCGTTACAGTTGATGCGTAATAATATGAACTGTTTCACGCACAAATGCAACCTGGCTTTGACAGATAGTAAATGAATTAGTAGATAAATTAACTATCTTTTACACAACCGATAAGATAAAACGTGTGTCGCATAATTTAGTTTTATGCTGTACAGGCGATGATAGGTACTTCTGTGATATGCTGTGCTTGGTTGCCTGTAAGTTCTGATGTGAGGTGACAAGCTCGTCTAGTTATATTGTTCAAGGTCTGTGGTGTTGTACTGATTAGTTCCTCTGACGGACGTTCAGACTTATCTACAGAGAGTGGTGCACCTGTCAGTGTTGCTAGAAGGTGATGAGGTGTCGAGCTCGTCTAGTTATATTGTTCAAGATCTACTTGATAGCGACAGGGTGTTGTACTGATTAGTTCCTCTGACGGACGTTCAGACTTATCTACAGAGAGTGGTGCACCTGTCAGTGTTGCTAGAAGGTGATGAGGTGTCGAGCTCGTCTAGTTATATTGTTCAAGATCTACTTGATAGCGACAGGGTGTTGTACTGATTAGTTCCTCTGACGGACGTTCAGACTTATCTACAGAGAGTGGTGCACCTGTCAGTGTTGCTAGAAGGTGATGAGGTGTCGAGCTCGTCTAGTTATATTGTTCAAGATCTACTTGATAGCGACAGGGTGTTGTACTGATTAGTTCCTCTGACGGACGTTCAGACTTATCTACAGAGAGTGGTGCACCTGTCAGTGTTGCTAGAAGGTGATGAGGTGTCGAGCTCGTCTAGTTATATTGTTCAAGATCTACTTGATAGCGACAGGGTGTTGTACTGATTAGTTCCTCTGACGGACGTTCAGACTTATCTACAGAGAGTGGTGCACCTGTCAGTGTTGCTAGAAGGTGATGAGGTGTCGAGCTCGTCTAGTTATATTGTTCAAGATCTACTTGATAGCGACAGGGTGTTGTACTGATTAGTTCCTCTGACGGACGTTCAGACTTATCTACAGAGAGTGGTACACCTGTCAGTGTTGCTAGAAGGTGATGAGGTGTCGAGCTCGTCTAGTTATATTGTTCAAGATCTACTTGATAGCGACAGGGTGTTGTACTGATTAGTTCCTCTGACGGACGTTCAGACTTATCTACAGAGAGTGGTGCACCTGTCAGTGTTGCTAGAAGGTGATGAGGTGTCGAGCTCGTCTAGTTATATTGTTCAATATCTACTTGATAGCGACAGGGTGTTGTACTGATTAGTTCCTCTGACGGACGTTCAGACTTATCTACAGAGAGTGGTGCACCTGTCAGTGTTGCTAGAAGGTGATGAGGTGTCGAGCTCGTCTAGTTATATTGTTCAATATCTACTTGATAGCGACAGGGTGTTGTACTGATTAGTTCCTCTGACGGACGTTCAGACTTATCTACAGAGAGTGGTACACCTGTCAGTGTTGCTAGAAGGTGATGAGGTGTCGAGCTCGTCTAGTTATATTGTTCAATATCTACTTGATAGCGACAGGGTGTTGTACTGATTAGTTCCTCTGACGGACGTTCAGACTTATCTACAGAGAGTGGTGCACCTGTCAGTGTTGCTAGAAGGTGATGAGGTGTCGAGCTCGTCTAGTTATATTGTTCAAGATCTACTTGATAGCGACAGGGTGTTGTACTGATTAGTTCCTCTGACGGACGTTCAGACTTATCTACAGAGAGTGGTGCACCTGTCAGTGTTGCTAGAAGGTGATGAGGTGTCGAGCTCGTCTAGTTATATTGTTCAATATCTACTTGATAGCGACAGGGTGTTGTACTGATTAGTTCCTCTGACGGACGTTCAGACTTATCTACAGAGAGTGGTACACCTGTCAGTGTTGCTAGAAGGTGATGAGGTGTCGAGCTCGTCTAGTTATATTGTTCAATATCTACTTGATAGCGACAGGGTGTTGTACTGATTAGTTCCTCTGACGGACGTTCAGACTTATCTACAGAGAGTGGTACACCTGTCAGTGTTGCTAGAAGGTGATGAGGTGTCGAGCTCGTCTAGTTATATTGTTCAATATCTACTTGATAGCGACAGGGTGTTGTACTGATTAGTTCCTCTGACGGACGTTCAGACTTATCTACAGAGAGTGGTACACCTGTCAGTGTTGCTAGAAGGTGATGAGGTGTCGAGCTCGTCTAGTTATATTGTTCAATATCTACTTGATAGCGACAGGGTGTTGTACTGATTAGTTCCTCTGACGGACGTTCAGACTTATCTACAGAGAGTGGTGCACCTGTCAGTGTTGCTAGAAGGTGATGAGGTGTCGAGCTCGTCTAGTTATATTGTTCAATATCTACTTGATAGCGACAGGGTGTTGTACTGATTAGTTCCTCTGACGGACGTTCAGACTTATCTACAGAGAGTGGTACACCTGTCAGTGTTGCTAGAAGGTGATGAGGTGTCGAGCTCGTCTAGTTATATTGTTCAATATCTACTTGATAGCGACAGGGTGTTGTACTGATTAGTTCCTCTGACGGACGTTCAGACTTATCTACAGAGAGTGGTACACCTGTCAGTGTTGCTAGAAGGTGATGAGGTGTCGAGCTCGTCTAGTTATATTGTTCAATATCTACTTGATAGCGACAGGGTGTTGTACTGATTAGTTCCTCTGACGGACGTTCAGACTTATCTACAGAGAGTGGTGCACCTGTCAGTGTTGCTAGAAGGTGATGAGGTGTCGAGCTCGTCTAGTTATATTGTTCAATATCTACTTGATAGCGACAGGGTGTTGTACTGATTAGTTCCTCTGACGGACGTTCAGACTTATCTACAGAGAGTGGTACACCTGTCAGTGTTGCTAGAAGGTGATGAGGTGTCGAGCTCGTCTAGTTATATTGTTCAATATCTACTTGATAGCGACAGGGTGTTGTACTGATTAGTTCCTCTGACGGACGTTCAGACTTATCTACAGAGAGTGGTGCACCTGTCAGTGTTGCTAGAAGGTGATGAGGTGTCGAGCTCGTCTAGTTATATTGTTCAAGATCTACTTGATAGCGACAGGGTGTTGTACTGATTAGTTCCTCTGACGGACGTTCAGACTTATCTACAGAGAGTGGTGCACCTGTCAGTGTTGCTAGAAGGTGATGAGGTGTCGAGCTCGTCTAGTTATATTGTTCAATATCTACTTGATAGCGACAGGGTGTTGTACTGATTAGTTCCTCTGACGGACGTTCAGACTTATCTACAGAGAGTGGTACACCTGTCAGTGTTGCTAGAAGGTGATGAGGTGTCGAGCTCGTCTAGTTATATTGTTCAATATCTACTTGATAGCGACAGGGTGTTGTACTGATTAGTTCCTCTGACGGACGTTCAGACTTATCTACAGAGAGTGGTACACCTGTCAGTGTTGCTAGAAGGTGATGAGGTGTCGAGCTCGTCTAGTTATATTGTTCAATATCTACTTGATAGCGACAGGGTGTTGTACTGATTAGTTCCTCTGACGGACGTTCAGACTTATCTACAGAGAGTGGTACACCTGTCAGTGTTGCTAGAAGGTGATGAGGTGTCGAGCTCGTCTAGTTATATTGTTCAAGATCTACTTGATAGCGACAGGGTGTTGTACTGATTAGTTCCTCTGACGGACGTTCAGACTTATCTACAGAGAGTGGTACACCTGTCAGTGTTGCTAGAAGGTGATGAGGTGTCGAGCTCGTCTAGTTATATTGTTCAAGATCTACTTGATAGCGACAGGGTGTTGTACTGATTAGTTCCTCTGACGGACGTTCAGACTTATCTGCAGAGAGTGGTGCACCTGTCAGTGTTGCTAGAAGGGGATGAGGTGTCGAGCTCGTCTTGTTACACAGGATGTTGTATCTCAGGTACGTCTGGAGCTTAATTATCATGTCGTTGCACTCATGTTTCCCTGACGTTATGTCTGTCCATCACAATAGCACGCAATGTAGCTGTAACCCATTGTGTAAGGAGCTTAGCATACCTTGGGAAAAATCCACACGCTTCACGCCTGTTGCCGGTAAAATTGACGGACTGTTTTGAATACTAAATCTAGAATACTGATGTAGCGTACGTTTTGTTTGTTTTTCTACCGACTTCAAAAGAGAAGGAGGTACTCAATTCGACTGTATGTTTTTTTAACAATAACTTCCCCAATTGTGAACCGATTTTGATGATTCGTTTTTTGTTTGGTAGAACATACTTTAGAGATGGTCCCATATAAATTATATCGAAATTGATTGAGCACTTTTTGAGAAAATGAACAAAAACCAAATATAAAGTACATTGATAAATTCTACCTCTAAGGGTCAACATTTTTAAGGCAGTTGAAGTTGGTTTTTAGTTCTTTTTGAACGCGTTTATATTATTGTTGGACTTATTTCATTACTCATCGTATAGAGACGGTTCATATACACATATGTGCTGTATTACCAGTACTTAATAGAGAAAGAGTAGGTAGCTCAGTTGTGTAGAGCGTCAGTCCTTGAACAATCCAGGTCTGGGTTCGATCCTGGCTAGTACCAATGAGTTACAATTTGTTATTTGGAATTTATGTATGAATGATACAAATCATTACCATTGGCTTTTCAGTGAAGGAAAACTTTAAACAGTGTACAAGTGCAGGCCGAATTTGAAACATTTCTTTTTTTTAATCAGGTATTTATATTTTGAAGCAGTACTTTTACATATGTCGATCCTCCTTTAATAATTTCATGTTATTATTGTTCACAAAACTTGTTCGTGTATGTGTATTTATTATATTAAATGTAGTGGCGTATTTAAGTTGAAGTTATATAACTTGTCCTTCCAGTTGGCACTAATAACATGCTAAAGTTTCCTTTGACTCAGCGATTGAACACAGACTGGAGACAGAAGACAGACCGAGCGGTGTATGTTATGTAATTCTAATCCGGCCTGCACTTGTACACTATTTAAAAAATCAAGTAGTAATCTTAATATGTATAGAAAAATACGAAAATTAAATTTTTTCATTTATTTTAATTGTACAAAATCTTTTTGTACTAAGTGACAGCGTCAAATGTCATTTTATTGACGCCATCTTTGTTTTCAACGTCAAGTGTTACCTGTTTCGTGCGTTTCATATGTTTTTGTACAAATAAACTAAACCAAAATATATAAAAACGGTTACTAAATCACTTTTATTTGATAATGACATTTAAAAATTAACCCATCAATAACCAACCGGCAACAAAAAACGGCAAAACTTAATTTGAACAAAAAGATGGCGTCGATTAAATGAAGTTTCATTTAGTACAGAAATGAATAATTTTGTACAAACAAAAATGTCATTCTAGTATTTTCTATACGCCTGTGTTTGCCGTATAAAATGAAGTCTGTCTCGTTTTTAATCTAGTCTGTGTTTATACTTAATTGGTAGTTGTTTGAGTCGCAGTAAACAGAAGCCGTGCCAATGCGTATCAGAAGCTAGCTAGCGAAGGTGACACCCGCAAGGAGGTAGCGGTACTTACAATTAGTATTATGCCTTAATTAGAGCGAAACATCTCCAAAACCCATGGTAGATCAGTCGGGTAGAGCGTCAGTCCTTGAACAGTCGAGGCCTGGGTTTTTTAACGATTAATAAAACTCATTACCATTGGCTTTTCAGTGAAGGAAAACATCGTGAACAAACCTACACAGTCCTGAGAAGAAATTCAAATGTGTGTGAAGTCTACCAATGTGCACTGGTCCCGCGTGGTGTACTATGTCCCATACACTCTCTGTAGGAAAGTAGGACTGAGCCCCTGCAGTGGAGACATATAGGCTGTGGATGATGATGTCCAAAATACCTCAGCGTCTAAAGACAAAAGTCCACTGCTAGACATAGGCATCCTCTATGGTATGCAAAAATAGCTGGATAGCTGGCCCCGAGTCACCTGCATCCAGTGACTCCCCGGTCTCCACCTAGTTTCGGGACATCCCGGTACACTGACTCGTCGAGCTATGTTGGTCACCTTAGTTCGTCTACAGATTTCATAGCATAGCTTGTTTACATGTCAAGGTATTTAAATATAGAATGCAGTAACGACGACCTAAGCATACAGACTGGTTTGATGGCCGCAGTATTGGCTACAGTCAAGACGGAGTTGAATAAGTGAACTGTTTCAGCGTCATAGGAACATACACCTGTGTAAATACTGGAGTAAACTGAATACCTCCTACACAGAAGGTAGTTGGACAATTAGCTTCATTATCGCGACGGTGAGTGTACCCAAATGTATTTCCAAAGTTAACAAATACATGTCAGTCAAGGTCATGCTTCACGTGGGCATTTACCCTAAACTACTCATTGAAAAACACGGTTTTTTAAGGCGGTGCTTTGACCCAGACACTCCGAATCATACTTTTAACAGAACCTCTGAGATTTGTAGAAGTGGGACAAATACATATGAACGTTGCGGATATTCTCTGTGATAAGACAGACGTACAAACACGAGTCCTAATGCTTCACTAGATACAATTACATCGCAGAGTAACCTCACAACGGTATGTGTCGGGTTTTATACATACTTTACTTTGTTTACACTTAATGAAACTTTATGAAGCTTTAGAATTTCTAGATGTTAAACCAATATTTATTAAAAAATTAATTGAGACAAAAAGCTATCTAAATGTAAACGAAAGTCGATGTGGCGCGATGTTTCTTACCCTTTCACCTTTACGTGTTATTATTAGCGGGGAAGCGACTCAACAAATTGAACTCGTGGGTCACTGAACGGCCTTAAGCCGAATATTTTGAAGATTTCCATTGCGATGCAAGGGAATCAATGCCTATAGGGGAACCAAAACAACTGCAAACAAAATGTGTCCTGAGTTTTCAGTGAAGCTAAACTCTAGAGCTTTATCTATGCAGACGCAAGGAAATAATGCCACTTCACACCGTTTGAACGGTCTTTTAGCGAACAGCAAAATTTGTGAAAATTTGAATAACAAACACAGATATCGTCCGATAAACCTACTTACGTTATCTGTCATATCTACGCTGAAATTCGATAAAAACATGTTTCGTGTCAATGTACTTTTAAAGAGCTATTTCTTTACATAATCGTAAATGAACGAGAACGTAGCACAATCTCCAATCAATCATTCATTATGAAGCTACGGTTATGGTAGCTCAGTTGTGTAGAGCGTCAGTCCTTGAACATCGAGGTCTGGGTTCGATCCTGGCTCGTACAAATGTGTTACAATTTGTTATTTATGTACGAATAATAAAAATCATTACCATTGGCTTTTCTGTGAATGAAAACATCGTGAGGAAACCTGCACACTCCTGAGAAGAAATTCGAAGGTGTGTAAGTCTACCAATGCGCACTGGTCCCGCGCGGTGGACTATGTCCCGTACACTCTCTGTAGGAGAGTAGGCCTGAGCCCTGTAGTGGAGACGTATATAGGCTGGTGATAATGATGACGTTTATAATATGGAAACCAAACAAGCAGTTTCAAATTCGGCAACGCCACTTAACAAATACGGCTTCGAGTGCGGTGTTCTACAAGGGGAGTGATCTCGCCGGACCTCTTCATCTTTTTTCTTGTGCTGTAGCATTAACTTTGTTTGTTTAGACTACAGTGAAGTCTAAAAGAGGGTTCGGTTCTCATTATATCACTCTTTCTGTGTTCATCTGTTCCCTGATATCTCTCAAAATACTGGTCGTATTTTGACAACGAGGAATCTTTGGAAGTTTCGTGCTCGTTTTGGGTTATATGTAATCATATAAAATCTCCACAGTCTCCGCGAAGTCTAAGGTTCGATTCCCTATAGGGACATTGTCAAAAACATCTTAGTAAGACTTTCCCCAGTTTGGTTAGGACATTGCAGGCTGAATCACCTGATTGTCTGATGTCCGTTTTCGTTGTTACCGGTTTCTACGACAGGTAGTAGCTACATGAGCCATGTCACAAGACTGACAGCTCAACAACTCTGACAACTAGGGTGTATGAGGTCGGTTATCGAGCTTACAGCCTACACGATAAGAGATCGAACCGTAAAGGAAATGAACGCGTCGTCGATAGGCGCAAAGCCGCAACGCAAGTAGGCCCGACAGAACAATGCGTGGACGTGCCTGATGGACAAATGCTAATATGTTACAGAGTTGCGACAATACTAACCGATACCTATGTTAAATACACACGTCGTTGCAACGGTACTGTAGATAATAGCCTATACATGCCAGCAGAGCAGAAATAACTATGAATATTCATACTGACGCGCAAACGAATTCAGTTCGCAGACCTTATTTCCTAGCTGGCGCTTCTTAAAATATTGGTGGTGGTGGCCTCCGTTCGAGGACTCATCAGCAACAGCCTATATACGTCCCCACTGCAGGTCTCAGGCCTACTCTCCTACAGCGTGTATGGGACATAGTACACCACGCGGGACCAGTGCGGAATGACGGACTTCACATGCCTGTTCAAGACATGCAGGTTTCCTCACGATGTTTTCCTTCACCTTTAAGCAATCGGATAATGTACTTGAATTGAAAAACAACTCTTAGGTTGGCTGGATTCGAACCCGGAACCCTCACATTGGGAGTCCGCGCCTTATACAATGCGCCACCGACGCTTCTTTTTAGGCTTAGGTTCGAGATCTCGTCTGCTTCCATCGTCCAACTTATCGCTTGCCCGGTAGACGTTTTCCACCACAGCCACATGCTATCTGGAAACTAGCAAAAGAACTGATGAATATTCTACTGATACAGTCAGATTTATTTTACAGTTTCATTCACTAATGTTTTACCTTTTGGGGGGGACATAATTTGATGTTTGGATTTATTGTTAGTGATTAGATTTTTTATGTATGATGGGTTTGCACTTGGCCTTCGTCTGACATGATGGTGAGTGACGATAAGGCCGTTGGACGGAAAACGTGTATAATCATAATCTTTGTGGTTAAAGATGTGTATTAAAAAATCACTTAATGAGAAATATTAGAATTAAAATACAATTTTGCGCAGAACACATTATGACAAAATACGATATTACACCAAATAACAGAATGTAGTTTTGTATAATTAACGCGTTCAATAAGAACGAAAAACCGACTTTAAAATATGTATAGGTACATATTTAGTTTTTGTTGATTTTCTCAAAAAGCGCTCAATCAATTTCGATAAAATTATATATAGGTCTATATCAAATGGGTATATATCAAACCCGGTTCACAATTAGCGGAGTTTTCGCGTAACATACATACAAAAATACAGTCGAATTGAGAACCTTCTCATTTTTAAAAGTCGGTTAAAGAGAAGTGACCAACATTCTTATACAAGAAAAGCATATTTTAATGTTTTCGATGTACATCTGCCATTACCAAACCAATGGCAGATTTGATGATATTATTTTTAGAAATTCTACTGCTAAGGGGATGAAAAAGTAAAACAATTCTTCTAAAATAATAATTGTCCAATCAAACAACCTTTTGACTATAGATTTGCTTTATTCGTAACTTGGGCAGCACTTCGTCTTACAATGTTACCGATACGAATGTGTCACTCCGAATGGCGGAGCGACTATTTAAAGGCCCCACAGAAAGTGTTGCCACTTTATAACATAACTGTTTGACAACTACACAGAAAGTGTTGCCACTTCATAAACATTGTTACCCACGATTCCTAAGTTAAACTAATTGTAGACAATAATAAGGTGAATGTTACATAATTAAAAATAGAATTCGTCCAAAAATCATAACACCCAATAATTAATCAAAATATCCAGTAATAGAGAACCTGTTCATGGTAAAAGCAGCTAAAGTTAATTGATCGACACCCACTATAGCTGAAACTAATTTAGGTTCTTGTCTATTTTGAGCGCGTGTCGTGATGTCAGCCAGTTAGTTTTTAGGCAACGAGTTTGTATCGCTCGATTGGCTGCAGCCGGCTAAGGTCGCCAGTGAAGGACGGACACACCTTTACGCTTTGAACGGATAAACGGTTTCTCATTCATGTTTACTCAAATCTAGACCAGCAAAGGTCACTTGTCTAGATATATTTTGTCTTTTTATCAGGAAAAGTGTGTGCGGAATGCGACTGTGCATGTTCGTTTAAATGCGTTAATGTTTAGGCAGTATCCGTGGTTATGTACACCATGGAGCGGTGGCGGCTGAAGAGTCATTGCGTTTTTGTTCAATAAAATTCACCGATTTACGGTGGCGAGGTAAGATGAGACAACACTAATTTATTTTATTTATTTATTTAAACAGTTTATTGTACACGGAAACATTACATAACACAAGAAACAGAAAAAATATATACAAAAGGAACAGCTTATTTCTAAAAGAAATTTCTTCAAGCAGTCCTAGGTCAAGGAGAAATATTAAAGAAAGTTAGGCGTGTACGATATAATAAATATAATAGACGATTACATAAATACGATATACAAAAACAAACTAATATATATCAATAATAATACATACATACTTTACATACTATAATTATATATTAACTTATAGTGATAGAAAATGTTCCTTGACGTTTTTCTTAAAGGCGGAAACAGTTTTGCTGTCGCGTACAGTGTGAGGCAACGAGTTCCACAATCTGGCTGCATGAACCGTGAATGAGTAGGAAAAGAAATCGGAGTGGTGGGAAGGGATGGATAGGATTGTCCTAATGTGAGCTCGACAAGGTTGGTCAATAGGATGCGAGTATGTAAATCGCTCACTTAGGTAGCTAGGATAAGAAGGGTTATTTAGGATATTGTACAGAAGGGAAAGGATATGAGCATTTCTACGAAGGCGGATAGGGAGCCACTTGAGCTGAGCGCGAAAAACTGACACGTGGTCATATTTTCGCAACCCGAAGATGAAGCGTAAGCAAAGATTCTGAAGTCGCTCAAGTTTGTTTAATAGCTCTTCGGTGACGTCCAAGAAGCAAGAATCAACTAATGTTCATGTCGGTGTATCAGAAAGGGACATGAAACGACTTCAACGCGCGTGTATGAGAAATTAAAACATTTTGGTTTTGTTAAATTTAATATACGAGGGGCATACCGAAAAGATCGGTAATCGAGTACTTTCGATTTAATTAGATTAAAAACTCTTTTTGATGAATAAACACTGGTTAGTTGAAAATCGAATACAATTGACAGAATTAAAAAAAAATTTTTTTTTAAAGAACAATATCAGTTTGAAATTGATAGGTCGATAAAAAAATGGAGCTTACAAGAGAAAGTTTCCGTGCCATAATTTTTTACAACTTTCGACGAGGATTATCTCAGGGACAATGTCTCGCTGAGCTTATATCTATATTCAAGAGTGAAGCGCCTAGCCAGACGACAATATATCGCTGGTATTCTGAATTCCGGCGTGGACGTGCTTCTCTTGGCACCGTACCTTCCACAGGCCGGCCAAAAACAGCGGTTACACCAGAAAATGTCGCTGTTGTGCGCCGAATGATACAGGATGACCGACATATTACATATGAGCAGATTCGGGCTACTTTAGGGATAGGTATGACTGCGATACAAACTGTTTTACATGGTGAACTGGGAGTGAGAAAGCTAGTTTCCCGCTGGGTGCCCCATAATTTGTCCGAAGAGCAAAAGGCGGCTCGTGTCAATTGGTGCCGGTCTACTCTGCAACGCTTCAACGGAGGAAAGTCAAAAGCAGTTTATAACATTGTCTCTGGTGATGAATCATGGATCTATTCATATGAGCCAGAAAGAAAGCATCAGTCGGCTGTCTGGGTCTTCGCAGGTGAGATCAAGCCAACAAAAGTTGTCCGCTCTCGCAGCGTATCGAAGAAAATGGTCGCTTCGTTTGTCGCGAAAACAGGACATGTAGTCACAGTTCCCTTAGAGGAACGGAGAACGGTTACCGCTGATTGGTATACAACGGTTTGTTTGCCACAGATGATATCCGAACTCCGCAGAGGTAACCCGAAACGACGCATAATCCTCCATCACGATAATGCGAGCTCTCACACCGCTCAGAAAACAAGCGAGTTTTTGAAGCAGGAAAACGTTGAATTAATGGATCATCCTCCATACAGCCCTGATCTGAGTCCCAATGATTACTTTACATTCCCTAGAATCAAAGATTTATTGCGTGGTCAGCGGTTTCAAGGTCCAGAAGAAGCAGTGGAAGCATACAAATCGACGATTTTGACCATGTCAACTTCGGACTGGAATTGCTGCTATAATAATTGGTTCGAACGAATGCAAAAGTGCATTAACTGCAACGGAGAATACTTCGAAAAGCAATAAAAATAAATTTAGTTATTTCCTGTATGTATTGTTTTATATTCCCGATCATTTCGGTATGCCCCTCGTATCTACTAAAAATGCTACCTTTTGAAAGTAAGAAAAAAATTATTTGCCAAGTACATAGTTTTTTACACGGTGTTTGGATAGCAATTTCAATTAGTTCGATGTACTTAACCTGTCCACAGGTGTGCAAATATTATAAACATATCTAATAAAGAATTTATTTCTTAAAAAATTTGTTTACATGACATGCCAATAAGTACAATGTTAATAATTTTGTCATTAAATAATTCACAAGTCATCTCTTTAATTTATGTCAAACTATAATTACAGGTATATTTAAAATGATTAATGTTTATGATTCAAATATTCAGGAAAGCTATAAAAGCAGTTTCCAAGAAGCCAATCCGTAATTTTTTTCTTAAAATCTATGCCGTTTTCTAATTGTAAAACCCTTGGGAGATGATTGTAAGCAATGATTCATGTGTTTAATACATTTTTCTTATAGATGTACGTGTGACATGTTGGTTGGTGCAACCGATTTATATACTGAAGCAGAAGTTGTCTTGTATTAGTTTCATTTAATTTGTTAAAGTACTCTGGGTGATACTTTACAAAGAGGCATAAGTCCCTTATATACATACAGGGTAAAGGAAGTTTATGTAACTTAATAATGTGTACTACATTACAAACCATTTAATATTATATTTGCATAATTTAACTTTGAGGGTTAAATTACTCACGTACGATCAAAAGCGCATACGGGTGTCGATGCATGCACCCTCACTGGTTATTCTGCTCCGTGGGGTACACAGTTTGGCTCTCTATACGGAGGTCCCGGGTTTGGTCCCTAAAGGGTGTCTGCCATACTCGGTTAGGTCGGTGGTAGGGCATTTCTATGTCTGCCTGGCTAGCTACCATCAGCTGTGTTAATAGCACTGTTATGAAGGTATGCTGTTGTCAAAGCGCCCATACAAACGTAGTCCAGTCATATTTTGAGTATTAAGCTATGAAAATCTATGAAATTTTCAAGACACAATCTAGAAACAAATATCTGTGTCGGTGGTGAGTCAGATTTTCGTTTAAATATATACTTCCAGAGTTACAGGGCGTCAAAGTATTGTATTTTTCGGTTATAAAAAGCCCCAACTTTGACCCTGATTTATAAGAGTATGAATCAATTTAGAACAATTTGAAAAAAACACCGACATCTGAAATTTCATTACTATACTGTATTTAAAAAATGGTTACTTAATATACTGTATCCTTCAAATGATCCCTGGACTACGAAACATCCAAATAACGGGTGGATAACTTCGCGTAGTGTATGCTGTCTCACCGTACGCGCTCGGGTAGGATAGGGCTCGGATAGGGACAGCTACAAAACAGTCCACATTTGAACGCGGCCACGTGGTCTAACCAACATAGCCTCTTAAGGTAACATGGTGACAGCTAGCCAGGACATAGAAAATGCCGTAGCACCAACGTATTGCCAACAGGTACCCCCAATGTGAATCGAAACCTGATCTCCGGATTGAAAGTACAAACGTGTTGCCATAAGGCTATGAAGGCGGTTAGCACGCCAGGTCAGCGAGCTTACTATTAGGTGAGATAAAGGCCAAGTGTCAACCACAATTGGCTATCGCTTTTTGTAGATTTATCTGGAAAATGTCATTGATAGAAGCGTAGATCCATTCAAGATTGCTAGGAAGGAATGAGGTCGCATTTACCTAATACGATTTTTTTGGTCCGGTTAGCGTTTAAAGTAGTTTGATCGCTCGATTAGATTAAGAAGGTCAAATGTGAAGGACGGACACGCCTTCAGACTTTAGCTAAACATTCCGTCTTTCATGTTTGCTAAAATCTAGCCGCAGAATTATTCGTGACGTTGTGGTTTGGCTAGGCAAACTTTTCGGGTTCCTTGTCTGAAATGACCAAACGAATTCTTTTGGAATTTGAAGAGCAAAGGCATAATTTTGTAGCTGTCTAAAAATCTTATGTCTGTGGAGAGCTATGTCTATCTCGGCCAGTCTGTCCAGGTTGTTAGACAAAACTTCAGTAAAGAAGCAGACCGCAGAATCCAGCTAGGTTGGGCTGCGTTTGGAAAACTCCGCCATATCCTCAAGTCTACTGTACCGCAATGCCTTAAGACCAAGGTGTATAACCAATGCGTTCTCCCGGTCATGACATGACGAGACATGGACAATCACATTGGAGCTTGTCTACCGCTTTAAAGTTGCACAGCGAGCGATGGAGAGGGCTATGTTTGGAATATCCTTGCGCGACAAAGTCAGGAATGATGAAATCGAGAAATCGGAAAATGAAAATGAAGTGGCAATGTGCAGGCCGCATCTGGCGAAGAACAGACGGTCGATGGAGCAGAAATATTCTCGAGTGGAGACCTCGGACCGGAAGACGCTGGTCTGACGACCTTAAGAAGATAGCGGGAAGCGATTGTATGAGGAGGACTGAGGACTGGAAGGAGTGGCGCATGTTGGGAGAGGTGTATGTTCAGCAGTGGAGAGACACGCGATGATAAGTAAAACTCTTATTGGGTTCGCAAGTCCTTCCTCTCTGCTGATGCCATAAGACCTTCGGATTGAAACGTAACCCAAAAAGCCTCAAGTTCATCACCCCGGCTGTGTTATCTTCACTACCGGAACACAGTTTAGCGGCAGATTTAGGTAACTTGGTGTTAACTTGCCACTAACAACCAAACCGACTACAGATTGTGAGTAGAGTGTACTAGCGACAATGGGTGCAATATCTGGTTGGTGGTAGGGTATTTGCTATATCCGCCTGGCTAGCTACCACCATGTTACCTAAGTCTGCCGCCAAACAGCAGTATTAATAGCACTGTTGCGTTCTGGTATGAAAGGTAGCAGTGCCAGTGCCTCAAGCTGACTTGAGGCTTATTGGTGTGGACGCTTACCACCCAACTGCCTTCTCGTTACCATCAGGTGATATGAAGCGGTCTTTGAAGTTTGATTTCCTCGTTTCATTGACAGACGTGCGGATAACCAACTGATCCTAGAAGGGTTTCTTTTGAGGTACGAAACCATAAAAATCTGTATGTGAGTAATATTGATGTCCGTTTAAAGCTTAACTATATTTTATAGTGTCTGGTGTCCTGTAACACAGGGTCACGCCTATCTCAGGCACCAGTCTCTCACAGGTACACCTGCCTTGTAGGACTTATCATATCATCAACAGCCTATATACGTCCCCACTGTAAGGGCTCAGGTCTACTCTCCTACAGAGAGTGTATGGGACATAGTCCACCACGCGGGACCAGTGCGCATTGGTAGACTTCACATGCCTGTTCAAGACACGCAGGTTTCCTCACGATGTTTTCCTTCACCGTTAAGCAATCGGATAATGTACTTGAATTGAAAAACAACTCATAGGTACACGGCTGGATTCCAACCCGGAACTCTCAGATTGAGAGTCCCCGCGCCTTATCCATTGCGCCACCGACGCTTTTCTAGGACTTATGTTGTATATTATTTATACTATAGATAAGGTGTCACTCTGTGAGAAGAAATAAATAAATTTATTATTATTGTATAGTACGGAACAGTGTCCAAGTCGAGCACGACCAGTGATTGTCCGTTACTTCGATAATGAAGATTAAACATTTTGCTCAAATGAAACGTTTCCTCGATCTCGAATTGTCGTGATGGCGACTGATTCTAAACGCTTTCGTTTTTAATGCAGTGAAGGTAAATTGTTCGGGTAGCATTTCACGTTAAATATTATACAATAGACAAGACATGGTAGCTCAGTTGTGTAGAGCGTCAGTGCTTGAACAATCGAGGTCTGCGTTCAATCCTGGCGCGTGCCAATGAGTTACTATTTGTTATTTATGTACGAATGATACAAAACATTAGCATTGGCTTTTCGATGAAGGAAAACATCGTGAGGAAACCTGCGCACTCCTGAGAAGAAATTCAAAGGTGTGTGTGAAGTCTACCAATGCGCACTGGTCCCGCGTGTTGTACTATGTCCCATACACTCTCTGTAGGAGAGTAGAACTGAGACCTGCAGTGGGGACATGTATAGGCTGGTGATGATTATGATGTGATAGTGCGGTTGACAGCTTGACCATATTTACAAAACGGTTTCAATTATTATTGAAAAGACTATATACAAGAAAAGTTCATATTCTATTTGTTTCCTAACGATGTTTTCGTTCACTGAAAAGTCAATGGTAATGACGAGCCAGGATCGAACGCCAGACCTGAATTGTACAAGAACTGACGCTCTACCCAACTGAGCTACCAGGGCTTATATTATACACACGCCATCACTTATACGTCCTAGGAAACAACTGCGCTCATGCAAGAGATTGCATTAAGGATGCACCGTCCATGTGTATCCGTGCTTTGTCTCGCCGCACAATACCATGCATGTACCGGGTCTGTGCATTGCTCAATCGTGGATATTGTAATTACATATATACATATGTATATGAGCAACTCAATTCGTTGACTAACAAACTACCTAGCTATACAGTAGGCATAACTGCTGCGTCATGCAGAGAAACAAATTGATATACTCTTGCGTCTTTGTGCTCCAATTAACATGTCCTGTCATTAATTTTAGCGATCCGTAGGCAACAACAAGAAATTGTAAAACTAAAATTTAGCTAATACATTTTCACTTTCAATTAGCGTCGGTGGCGCAGTTGATAAGGCGCGGACTTTCAATCTGAGGGTTCCGGGTCGAATCCAGCCGTGTACCTATGAGTTGTTTTTAAATTCAAGTACATTATCCGATTGCTTAACGGTGAAGGAAAACATCGTGAACCCTGCATGTCTTGAACAGGCATGTGAAGTCCGTCAATCCGCATTGGTCCCGCGTGGTGTACAATGTCCCATACACTCTCTGTAGGAGAGTAGGACTGAGCACCTGCAGTGGGGACATGTATAGGCTGTTGTTGATGATGATGATGATGAAGTATTAAGGGTCTCTTCACAAGGGATTATTTCTGTAGACAACGCAGACGAAGTCACAGACAAAAAGCTTTTTGAATAATAAATGTGTAATGCACTCCGTCACCTAGACTAGCAGTAGGTATGTTTGTTTGTTCGCCTATACACAGTTTTGCACTCACCTCAGTGTGTTCCATTCTTATTATTTACCTGCACTTAGTTTAAATGACCCGAGTGCATTAGTAAATAGGAACAAGTTTGAAGAGAAAATGCACTTACGTGATTGGATCTTGGAGATGAACAATTTTTAATATTAAAGACAGGCTCCGCGAACGTATGTTGCTCCAGAGCTACATATGTACTACCGCCAAAGTTCCCGCCTGACCACCATTAGGGCCAGTTTCGCATAAAGTCGTGTCTCGGGTTGCTCCGCCTTGCTGGTATTTTTGGGATAGATCATAAAACTATAAAAACAAGGAAGCATTGTTGTATGACCCTAAACTAATGACCCTAAACTGTAACTAAATACTACAATGAACCCTAACAAGTCATTAAAACTCACAAACATAAGCGTTTTCGTGTCTCCTTGTTGAACAAAAGAAAAGGCGGGTCTAGCTAAGATCGGCACATGCAAGCAAGGCGGGAGCTTTGTCGATATTACATTTTCCGGACTTAGAAAAGTTTTGTAAAAATATCATTAGTAACTAATTAGCTTCTAGATGGACACGCTTTCAGTCAAACGATGCCGATGCGATATCAAAGCAAGTCTGCTGTGACGTACACCCGCTGGTGAATTTGGTATTTTATATCTCGTCATCGCAGTGAGGTTGTGTTTGTGACGTAGTGGTGACTGCTGCTTGTATAGAAAATGTTTTGTGTTTAATTTTTTGCTCCGTCATGTGTAGCTGTTTTTTGTCGATTAAGGTATTTTCGCTGCCTAAATTAAATTTACCATCATCATCATCAACAGACTATGTATCTCCCGAAATCCCCACTGCAGGTGCTCAGACCTACTCTCAAACAGAGAGTAGGTCTCAGGAGTGTGCAGGTTTCCTCACGATGTTTTCCTTCGCCGAAAAGCCAGTGGTAAATGATGTTTATCATTCGTACATAAATTCTAAACAACAAATTGGAACTCATTGGTACAAGTTAAATTAGATTGTGTATTAAATAAATACTGTAACCTTTGACTTCAATCTCACCTGATGTTAAGTGACGATGAGGTCGACGATGTTACGCGTTGGTCTAGAAGTTGACGATTCACTCTTCGTTTGAAGATTCCCAAGTTGTCGTTTTCTGGGAACACGGAAACCGGTAGTGCATTACATATTTTATCTGTACGCATGATGAAGCTGTAAGAATACGAGTATCAACAGTATACGGGTGAAGGTCTGACGTTCATCTGTTTGACCGGTACTTGAATGGCGAAGGCGGAAGTAACAAAAATAGCTCCTGCGCACACTCTCCAAAATTGTTCTTCTCCTATATTTCGTCCGGGTGTACCGACATTGTCTAAACGGTCCTCATTACGTGAGATAGCCATGGGCGAAGTAGCCATTGTACGATGCCTCAACATACATATTTTTGTCTGTTTCCGGTGGTAGCTATATTCAGGGATATTGAGCGATAAGCGGTTTAGTTTAAGCTCTTAATACATTTAATCCTTACCTGGATGGTATTGGCTGGCTGCCAGCCCCGGCTTAGTCACGATGTTTAATTTTAACTCTATCCCTTTGTTTGGACGATTGAATAACTTCGTCCGTTTAAGAGTTAATTAAAATCGTCGTCAGATCATAATCAGCTGCATCTACATCTTACTGTAATTTACCTATTTCTACAAATAAAGTACTTTGACTATGGCTACGGCTGGCAATGACTTCCTCCAGCGTGTGTGTGTTTATATTGATTCCGCCATCGCCATTCCAGTACCGTTCAAACAGAAGAACGGCAGACCACCCGCATTCCTATTGTTCGACATCCGGGTCAGTTGGGAAATGTCAACTGCACCTTGCATCCTGACTACCCGCGACATTTACCACGTTGTCAATTAATCTAGCAAGGGTACGGCCTAGTTCGCGTTTCACTGTACGTTAGACCTCTACCCGAACACAGCAGAAATTCCCACAGCTCGCACCAAACTACAACTTTCATCCTGCGTACAGCTAAAGCAAAGAATGTCCTCTCAGTTTTCGTTCTACTCCCTGGAGGATGTAACTTGGGAGTCTTCAACCGAACAGTAAAAATGCATCTTTTAGGCCAAAGGCTGACTCATTTTCCTCCTGCTCTGCTAGCCTACGCAAGTCTTTCCCTCTCTCCTAGCAGGATAGCGTCTTACATTGAGTTCGCTTAGACGTGGTCTCCACTCGAAGACCCGTCTGCTCTTTGTCGGCCCTTCAGCAAATATGATGAGAATCTCTGAGCTCTGCCCCTACCTTTTGCGGTATATACGCAATCTTGGCTTCATGATTCTTATGGGTTTTTAAGTCAATGATTTGTGCCTATTGGATTTGCGCGGTAAATTACATACTATGTGTTCCTTTTTCTGTCTTTGAAATTGAATATTTAGATCTGCAAATGGCAGCTTGGCGGTCTTTAGGAAAGGGTTGGTTTTTGCTGTCGAAAACGAAACTGCCACTTCAGCTGGGTCTTTAGGAAAAGGTTGGTTTTTGTTGTTGAAAACGAAACTGCCACTTCAGCTGGGTCTTTAGGAAAGGGTTGGTTTTTGTTGTTGAAAACGAAACTGCCACTTCAGCTGGATATTACGGTGAGCTGTGTCTATTACTTTGGTTCTGTGACGTATAACTGCCAATCTGTCTACACCTAAGATTCGGACCTGCGTGTCTCGTCAGTCCGGGGCGAACGCTTTGGGTCGTATGGCATGCATAGAAACTTTTCTACGTTATAAGAAGTAAAGAAAATAAATAGAATTTTGCTGAATTTGTAAGAACATTTCCGCCATCATTCTGAGAATCTCCATTTTTGTCAGAGATCAATGTACTTATGAAGCGCTATTTGGATACTTGCCATAAAACCTATGCCGTGATATTGTTTTGTGGAGGTTTTCGTGACATTATAACGTGACTTCAAATAATTGAAGAAGTTAATACTCAGGTAAATTTGCCTTTACCTTTAATTTCACATTATTTTAGCAGCGCTACGAAATTACCCAAGAAAGCGAATTGTGGAAAATGATTCATTTTGTGGGTACGATTTGAGACAGACCACTTTGGGGATTGCTGGACTATGAAAAATCTATTCATAGTCGATTTGAAAATTCATAGAATACCTTTGAGGAACTTTAACAACATGAGAACAGAAGAAAAATAATGTTTATCCAATTATCGGAGGTCCAGGGTGTACCGCCTCCGTGGCTAATGGTTACACGCTTGGATCCGAATGTCCAGGGTTCGATTCCCAGCGGGGGTACCTATTGGTACTTGTTTTGGTTGGTGTCATACAAAATTTCTGTTGCCATAATCTTTTAAAATAGAATGGCTGACTTTGATAAGTAATTACCTAAAAATAGGAGATCAGATTATAGCGTCGCGAAATTTATTTTAGCTACTATAGCCGTTACGCAGCTAATGGTTCATATTATTGCCCAAAGCGCCATGCTTTGGGCAATAATCAGAAGTACTGTGTAAAAATGAAAATTGTGATTCACTGTGAAGTTGTATGTTAATGATACTCATTTCGCGACATCACAATCTGATGTCCTATTTTTAGATAGTTACTGCACAAAGCCAGCTATCCTATTTCAAAAGATTCATCATCATCATCCTATATATGTCGCCACTGCAGGGGCTCAGTCCTACTCTCCTACAGAAAGTGTATGGGACATAGTCCACCACGCGGCACCAGTGCGTATTTGCGGACTTCACATGCCTGTTCAAGACATGCAGGTTTCCTCACGATATTTTCCTTCACCGCAAGTAATCGGATAATGTACTTGTACTTGTATGAATTACAAAAGATTATGTTAAGAGAAATGTGTAATGATACTTTTACCGTCGAAAATCTCCGGAGAAATGTGGTCCAGCTATTAAAACTGTACAGTATCACAGCACAAAATCGTCTGTAATGGATCGATTGCTCGCTCGATTCGCATCGCTCCAACATTCGTTCTGCGGTTCAATTGACATGGATTAGTATTAACGGGTATTCTAGGGGCTTAGTTTAATCAGATTTATATTCGCAATTGACGCGTGGCAGTGTGGTCTCGGATTTAGAACCAGCTGTTGGATATAGTCCTCCATGGTATGCCGCAGTCCGGTCCCGAGACACTTGCATCCAGAGACTACACATGACTTTGAGTAGGTCGTGGACACATCTAGCAGGGGGGACAGACTGGTACCGACTTTATAGTCGTCATCACCAGCCTATTTATGTCCCCACTCTCCTGCAGAGAGTGTATAGGACATAGTCCATTGTAGACTTCATAATAGTGTCACGGAGTTCGAAAAGTCCAGAGATAAAGAAAAGAGAGAGGTGTATCCATCGATCCCCTTCGTGTCAGATATTGACAAATGACGTAGAAAGCTCTCGAATACTCGCATAAGGATTGTCATGTGCGAAAGGGAGAGCAATTCATCTATCTCCTTCGCGTCGAATACTCTACAATGTTCCAGAAGATTCTAGACTATAGGATCTAGAAACACTACGGGGTATATATAGGCGCGAGCCGAGCGTCGGAGACAGTTCAGTTTGAGTTGAGTTCACAGCGAAGAAAAGTGAAGAAACGAAAACTGGAAGAAATTGTAAAGCGAAAGTACAATCGAGGTGGAAAAGTGTTAGTGTACTAGTGTATCACGTGGTGTCAGTATCGATAGATCGGCGTCAGTAGTGTTCAAGGACTCTGTACGTGGAATCAGGGACGGACTCAGTGCAGACAACTCGGAACTAGTGGGACAGGGACGTACTCTGTTTGGGGGAACCCGTGATTTTGAAGATTGGTTTGTGGACTTGTGTTACCAATAAATTCCGGAACTTTGGACTTTCTTTCTCTTCAATAAACGAACCACGAAAGGTCGTAACAATAGGATCGAAATATTTGACCGCCTTCATCTCATCGCCAGCTTCAGTCAAGAAACGTCTACTGCGGAATAGAGGCCTCCCAGCTACGAGTATCCAGCGGCTTAGGCGTACCCAGAAACCTCAAGTAAATAAGGCGCTGCTACCTTTCATACCGGAACACAACAGTGGTATTAACACTTCTGTATGGCGGCAGACTTGGAACACGATGGTAGCTAGCTTAGCGAACAAAATATCCTACTACCAACCTAACAGTACCGACTACTTCCACTATGAATCGAACCTGTGACTTCCAGATTGTTCGTGTGTAGCCATTAGGCTATGGAGGCGGTTGAATGTGTATGTATGTAAAACCGGGTCGAGTGGCTAGTATATTCTAATCCAAGGAACAATGGTCTGCTCGGCCCAGCGGAAACAGTCGCTTTGCACGCCCCAGTTAACAAATGGAAGTCAATGTACAATCTACGTGATACTAGCTATTGATTTTTTTTTTGTATTCACCTTTATTGTTTACATATTTCTTTTAGCATTTAATTTTACAAATAAGCTGTTACGATCACGGCTATATTCGGATATCGTTGTAACAGTTCCGGTAGGTTACGAATGAGTTTTAAACGCAGTTCATTGCTGGTTGCTCATGAGACATGTGATGTTCTAACAGTCAGAAGCAGTCACTTACACCGTGTAATGCGATAACTACGTCACAGACCCGATATTAGTCAGATATCGTAGTATAGGGACAATGTTTACACAAATAGAACTATGTCATACCAACTTTGCAACAATTAATTTTTGCTGGCGAAAAACGAGTACTTTAAGAGCCATTTATGGAACTAGATATGAGAACTTGACGAACTAAGCTCACCGACGTAGCTCGACGAGTCAGTGAAGTGATAGGCAGACCACATCGCTCGAAGAACCGATAACCGATGGGAGTAAGAGTTTTCAAGTGTTGACCGGGTTACGTGTACCAGGCCGGCCTCCTGCTAGACGGATAGAAGACCTATTAAATGTCGTGTAGGCGCTGGATGCGCGCGTCTCGGGACCGATCATTGTGTAATACCATGGAGAAAGATTATGTCCAGCAGTGGACGTTTCCCAGCTGATGATAATGATTGTAAGAGATGGATCGATGACGGTTTTTTAATATATATAGTTTATTGGCTACATAATATTCTGGTGCAGTGTCCCGCGAGGTAATGTAATAATTTTAATATACGTCGACACAGACGAAGTCGCGCTGATGGTATTGTATTAGTAAAGCTAGAACTAAGTTCCAGTTATTTATTGTGCATAAATGTGGTACAAATTGGTGTTATTGAATAATATGTTAGTTTCTCATATTTAACCAGGAACTGGCGTGCAAAAATTGAAAAATTGTATAAAAACTAATTAAAATATAAAAAATATGTCAGGTCTTTAAAAAAACATATAAATACAACAACAATTTCATCTAGTATGTCAAAACAAAATAATTAAAATATTCATCCAATGTGCAGAAACAATTCTCTATAAGCCATGCTCTTAGTTTTTTACAAATTAAAAATAACTACAAAAAATACACTATAATAAAATAAAAGTGTCGTCAAATAACTGTGTCCGTGGTCTGTGTCATCGCACGCCGATAGCTACGTGTAGTTTGGTATGGTGATATTTTCCTGGGTTATGCCATTTTCTCAGGTTTACCCTCGCGCTGTCTATAGATAAACAAGAAAAGATAAAAATAAAGAACCTGAGTTCATTTGCCCACGAACTCTTCTAAATAAAACGTCTAAAAGTTTTACTAAAATCTATTTACGGGAAGTTGGTGAAATTTTACCCTTAACTTTCCCACGTAACCATTTCAAAGTTGCAGAGTTGGTAACTCCCAGATTTCTGGACACGCTGATAGTGATGCTTTACCCAACTGGGCTACCATGGCTTTTTGGAGCTACCATGACCTTTCGGGTTCCGTTATAATTTACTAAATTATTAATAATTTGATTTTCGTCTTGTCTTTCATGTTTTTCTGTCTTAGGATACAAGATTAACTTCCCGTTGCTTTGATACTAGTATCTGATGGAAGCCGTGGTAGTTCAGCTGGGTAGAGCATCAGTACTTGAACAGGTTCGATCCTGGCTCGTACCAATGAGGTACAATTTGTTGTTTGGAATGTATGTACGAATGATAACAATCATTACCATTGGCTTTTCGATGAAGGAAAACATCGCGAGGAAACCTGCACATACCTGCGTTGGGGACATATATAGTCTGTTGATGAGATGGTGTCTATGAGAGTCAAGCTTACGGTAAAAGGGTCAGTGTAGTTGTAGAAGCTGGTGCGACGAGTTATGAACGATTCAGAGGATGCTCCCGCACGCATCTCTTATAGGTTGTTAAGTCGACTGACCTCACAGAAGTCCTCTGACATGTCTCATGCAGCTACTACCTGTCGTATATAGTAACCGGTAACAACGGATTAACGTGACTAACGAAGCACGGAATCATATCACTGTTCAGACAATCAAGTGATTCAGCCGGCAATGTCCCTACCGGGCATCAAATCCGGGCCCCGTGCGTGTGTTGTGCGTCCGCTAACGCTGTAGCACCTGCGCCGCGGAGGCCGGAGAGGATCTGACGAAACATTGCGTTTTAAAAACTCGAATCATGCAGTTGATCTCAGGATGTCACAATCTAAATTGTCATTTTATGAGTAATTTCGGGGTATCTAAACTTGACAAACAGTTAAAAGCTAACAGAGATAACCAGTTCCTCATTACGATTTTACTGCCTAATCGTCATTATCGGATACGACGAAGGCCAAGTGCAAACCTATTTTCAACCGACTTGGAAAAAATGAGGGATTTCAATTCAACTATATGTTTTTGAGAAATCATCAAATAACCTCGACTACTAGATGGATCGACGACCTGGTTAGAGTCGCAGCAGGGAGTCGCTGGATGCAGGTGGCTCGGGACCGGTCGATTTGGCGTACCATGAGGGAGGCCTATGTCCAGCAGTGGACGTTTCCC
Source organism: Carcina quercana (assembly GCA_910589575.2). NCBI lineage: Eukaryota > Metazoa > Arthropoda > Insecta > Lepidoptera > Depressariidae > Carcina > Carcina quercana. The sequence goes on along the minus strand of OU342455.1, from coordinate 5,129,127 downwards.
GGCTGATGATGATTACGTTTCTTTCCATGGTTCCATGGAAATCGCTATTATTTACATGTCGTTGATAAAATTGGTAAAAAGTTGATAAAAAATTAATAAGCTGTGGTAGTTAAGTTGTGTAGAGCGTCAGCCCTTGAACAATCGAGGTCTGGGTTCCACCCTGGCTCGTACCAATGAGTTACAATTTGTTATTTGTAATTTATGTACGAATGATAAAAATCATTACCATTGGCTTGACGGTGAAGGAAAACATCGCGAGGAAACCTGCACACTCCTGAGAAGAAATTCAAAGGTGTGTGTGAAGTCTACCAATCCGCACTGGTCCCGCGTGGTGTACTATGTCCCATACACTCTCTGTAGGAGAGTAGGTCTGAGCCCCTGCAGTGGGGACGTATGTAAGCTGTTGATGTTGATAAAAAATTGTCGTTTAATTAATGATAGATTATAGCTGTATACAAGTAGCTTATTGTTTTTGTCATAAACTAATTTGATACTATTGATATTTCTTATCTATTTACCTTTTATCAGTCCTCGGTAATTCGCTCACAACCTGTTTAAATAACTGGGGCGTGGTGTTTCCGTTGTTGATTAGAATAGTACCTCATTAGAGTGAGGCTCCTAGAACACAACCCCGACTCGGATGAATCTAAAGACACCTCATTTGAAGGTGAAGTACCTTGTGACAACTCTAGAAAAATTGATACTTATTGAGATGTTATCAACGCTATATCATCATCATCAACCGCCTATATATGTCCCCACTGCAGGGTCTCAGGCCTACTCTCCTACAGAGAGTGTATGGGACATAGTCCACCACGCGGGACCAGTGCGGATCGGCGGACTTCACATGCCTGTTCAAGACATGCAGGTTTCCTCACGATGTTTTCCTTCACCGTTAAGCAATCGGATAATGTGCTTGAATTGAAAAACAACTCATAGGTACACGGCTGGATTAGAACCCGGAGAGTGCCGCGCCTTATCCATTGCGCCACCGACGCTTATTTGTTATGTATTGTTTATTAATTATTTATGTATTTGTATCAAATTTCAACGAGCGAGCCCTTGTTCAAAGATAGAGTTAACATAAATAAGTCATATCATTTATTTAACTAATTCAGCGCAAAGTAGTAGACTTCAATTTTCAAAATTCCAAGCAGTACCTTCTTAAGAAGAAGAAAAATTATTCGTGCCAATGAGAGTCGCGCGCAGTTTGATTACATAAGGTCTAAACACCAAATTAAACGCTTCATTAACTGTTGGAGCCTTGGCCCACAACCGCCATGTTAATGTGTAATTGTCAAACAATAATTTACATACGCGGACGGACACGCCTCGCGCCTTTCACCGATTACCAGTCGAGAAAAAATTGTCTCTTTGCTGAACGCTCTGACATTTGACGGCAATTGTGGCGGTTGGAAAGATGGCTAGCGTCGGTAAATAACACTTATATTACGTCACGGTCCGCCAATAACATATTTTACATGTTTTTAAATATTTGACATATGCATGGAGTACATTGACGAAGTTAAATTATTTTTGAAAAAAATACTGGGGGTTTCGTCTTGGTAAAGTATCCCAGGGGAACTAAAAAAAATACAAAAATGTTTATTTTTCTGATAAATACAAACACATACAATTTACATTATCTCCCGCACTAGGAGACCTGTGTTGCGGGAAGACAATTTTGGAGAACAAGTAACTTATTTTACATGAGGAAAATTAATTAACTGACTGAATACATTGCAAATAAATGGTAGGGAATTCATGACATATTCGTGTGTGTGTGTGTGTGTGATCTGCTACTGTAATATTGTGAGGATTTCCTCCGTGGCACTATAATTTTGTGTCAAAAACCAATTGGTCGTCTTATATTTGGCCTCACCCAGAGTGCAGTTGATGATGGAGCAGTGTCTGTTTGTCTTTTTGTAAATAAAGGAGAACTACATGCTCGATAGGAATAATAAATAGCCTATCCTTTTCCAGCCCTACAACTGTCCCTATACAAAAAATCAAGTATTTCTGATTCTTCGTTACGGCGGGAAGGAAGGTTAAACAATCTCACTTTCAAATTTATAATATTAGTTTGGATATGTGGATATATTGACGAATATATTCCTGTAACTCCGAAAGACAGCTTGCTACAATTTGTTAATTATCGAATAACCTAATAGTTTTGTCGCTGGTAATAGGCGACAAGTGATTTTTACGCTTGAGCAAATTTTTACGCTCTCATACCTTTAAATCCCTCGCTGGTGCTCAGAATTTAATATAGGCACTCGCACTAAAAAAACTTATGTTTGTACCTCCAATTTCTAATCAAATTCTTTATTGCGCTTAAAGGTGGTCTGTTTACATTACATGTTGGTTTCACACATTTATCGCTTCTGTACTAAATTTCTGTTGGCATATTCTTTTAAAATGGAATAGCTGACTTTGATAAATAATTACTTAAAATTAGGAGATGAAATTATAGTTTCGCGAAATAAATATCTTTGATTTATAATTTTATAGTTAGCTACAATAGCAGTTACGTAGCTAACGGTTCATAGATGGCGCTTTGAACAATAATAGAAAAAAGTGTTTAAAATGTAAATTGTGATTCACTGTGAAGTTGTATGTTAATGATACTCATTTTTCAACATCACAATCTAATGTTCTATTTTTAGATAGTTACTACACAAATCCAGCTATTATATTTTAAAAGATTATGGCAAGAGAAGTATGAAACTTTGATAGAGGTAGATCGCCTTAACCAGAAACTGGTGTGTAAGTATTCTACCTGAGGGTTGTCTGGAAGAGCCGTCTGAGCGACATCCGCGCTTGCCAACTGTCCGGGTGAAGCTGTAGCGGTCGCAGGACCAACAGCATCAAGTCTATTTGAAGATAAATATGTTGCCTGGAAGAGATCGGTTTTGACGATAAGTCCGCTAGCCTGCATCTAACTATGTCATTTCATGATGTTTTTGTTTGTTTATTTTAGATGTCTTGTATTATAGTATGTTTTCGAAAAAAGAGTTGTTTCAAATTCGGCCTGCACTTGTACATCATTTAAAAAATCATGTAATAATCTGAATATGTACAGAAAAATACTAGAATTACATTTTCCCGTTCCTTTTAATTATACAAAATCATTATTACTGTACTAAGTGACAGCGTCAAATGTCATTTTATTGACGCCATCTTTGTTTTCAACGTCAAGTCCTACATGACGGAATCGTGCGTTTCATATGTTTTTGTACAAATAAACTAAACCAAAATCACTGTTATTTGATAATGTGCATTTAAAATTATAAGTGTACAAGACCAGGCCTTGGCGACATACATTCGCGGAACTTGTCATTTGCTTGTTAGAATCTGTGATCCGTTGAAATGTAAAATACCTCCGAGCACAATGATTATCGGGTTGGTATTTACGACGGCATCGCCTTCAGGTCGGTACGGAAACACGGAACGTGTCACGGTCGCGAGATAGTTTAATAAACTGTTGATCTTTTCTTTAAGAGGCTATGTTGGTAAGACCACGTGGTCGGTTTCAAGGTCGCATTGTTTTGTAGCTGTCCCTCTCCGAGCCCTATCCTACCCGAGCGCGTACGGTGAGACAGCATACATTACGCGATGTTATCCACCCGTTATTTGTATGTTTCGTAGTCCAGGGATCATTTGAAGGATACAGTATATTATGTAACCATTTTTTTAATACAGTATACTAATGAAATTTCAGATGTCGGTGGTTTTTACAAATTGTTCTAAATTGATTCATACTCTTGTAAATCACGTTCAAAGTTGGGGCTTTTTACTACCGAAAAATACAATACTTTGACGCCCTGTAACTCTGGAAGTATATATTTAAACGAAAATCTGACTCACCACCGACACAGATATTTGTTTCTAGATTGTGTCTTGAAAATTTCATAGATTTTCATAGCTTAATACTCAAAATATGACTGGACTACGTTTGTGTGGGCGCTTTGACAACAGCATACCCTCTTAAGACGACTTACAACTCAGAAATACTTTTTGCGTTCTCACTGCGGAAGTTATAAACGTCATAAGTTCACGCGGTGTCGTGATCAAGGTAGATCTAAAACCAATGAATAAATCTCATATCTAGTGATCTTAGAAGCAATATATTCAAAATAATTTCTTAGATTTTTGTTTTCATCCAAAATATGTCATAATATAAACGTGAATAATTTTTTGGGTAATACCCAATTGGTCGATTCAATGCCAGTGACATTCTTGTATGATTTGTATTTTGTGGTCGTTCAAGTAAGATTTGATATTTGGTTTCAATTTGGTTTGTTTAACCAACTACAAAAATTAAGGCCGAGGTTATTATTGTTTTGCGGATCATCATCTTCCACTGCTGAACATAGCATGAGCAGCGAGCGTGGCATGAGACGTTCGAGCGTGACATATTTGACGTTAAGGTGTGTCATTTCTCGCTGTCACACTCACACATAAGCTGTGTACCATTGTCACTGAAATTGTTGTCTCCTGGCAACGCAAGACTTAGATCTATATTATTTTTTAAAAGAAAAAATTCAATTAAAAAAAATATCATCTATTTGTTGGTTTGATTTTCACATTACCTGATGGGTTAGGTAGGATATGTACTTTGCATATAATTATAGCATAGCATAAGCATGCATTGGAATAATAATTCAATTTTCTCATTAACAGTGATTTACCTCTTTTTGGTTCCAATTAATATTTAAATTAGGAGTAAATAAACTCTTTCTTTCAAGCCGAAATTAAATGCAAAATCAAATGTTTTTTAAACTATAATCCTGTTATGAAATTAATTTGTTCAATTAGGTGTCTTTAAGTTAATGAATGAGGCACTGTATTTGTTTTCTAAGTAGTTTTGTTTTAATTGATTGGGTTTTTGCGTACCTACAATATTAAATCTTATACACGTAATCGTTTATAAATACAACATTCGAATATCCTTGACAACCTTCCATTTAAATTATTTTAAAAAACAAATTAATAAAAATTCACGCAAGTGTTTTGAACCGCAAACCTGTCCCTGTGTTTTGTCAATTAAATTAATGACATCTCTTTCTCTCTTCCGCAGATACGGCGATGAGCGAGACGGAACGCTACCCACGAAAGCATAAAACGTTCAACAGTCGGGCGAAAGAAACGTCTACTTTGCCGCCAATGTGATAAATCGTATTCCTTTTTTGAAAAATCCATTGAGAAAATCAAACATAAATGAAGTGAATTTGTGAACGAAAACGTGTGTCATTCAGTGAAAACAAAGAGGTGTCATATCAATTATTATAAACATTCCTTTTTTAAATGCTCAAATGCAATCGTGCTCAATTAAAAATCGTTCCTTGAAACGGCTAGTGAATAAAAAAATCGTCCATATTGTGAATTGAAGTGCTTGTATACAAAATAAATAGTGATAAATAATAACAAATGTTCTGTTTACGATGTGAATCGATCGTTGTGCGATTGTTACAAACAGCGCCATCTCTGTACGAATAGCGGAAATGCTTGGATGAATGATGGAGGCCGGGTATATACCGGTCCGATTCGGCAATGCCGGTAGTTCGGGCGCGGCGCCGCCGGTCGTCGTGGCGCCACCCGCGAACGTTATCCGAGCGCCGGGCTTGAAGCGCGGGAAAATGGAGGAGGCAATTTCTGATCGGGTGAGTTTTTTCTTTTGTATGATAATTTTATGTAAAAAAAATTCGCAGACTAATAATGATGTCGAAATTGTGAAGTATAATATAAAACAGATTTATTATTAGATGCAGCATCTAAGTCATACTAAATTATTATTATTAATAACAACTAAGTAACAATTTTATGGTATACACGCATATGATCGCTTCTAAAAGTCTTTTGGACATAATAATACTGTTATTTATTATTGCACAGTGGTGCTTATTACATGCGGGGTCACGTAAAGAGTGTTATTATGCCATCTATGTGCCATCTAAATGTCAAATGACTTAGATGACGTTTAGAAGTGACAGATTTATCTATATATACATACATACATACATACATACATACAGACATATATATCTGAAATTGATTCAAATTTAGATCTCTTCTGTAGTAATGTAAGCACGGTGAAAACTAATCTGACTAAGAACTACCGGAACTACTTCTTGTCTGTTGTATAGCTGATACCTACGAGTATGTCTTGTATGCTCGACTATTAGTATTCTCTTTGTTGTCCTGTTTATGTTATTATTATTTCTAATTTTCTTGGATGCTATTATTTATTTATATACATATATATTGACTTTAGTTTAAATATTATTTAGGAATTTATGTTACTTATTAGTAAGTATATATAATTGTGAACTTATAGCTGATAAAAAAGCCATATGTGGAGGCTTGTCAATGGCTGTTCGTCATTAATTTTACACTATGTTCCGATTTTATAGCTGTAAGCCACCTTAATAAAATAAAATAAAATAAAAATAAAAATATTTCGCTCTCACCCGTATGATGCTACCCCCGCTGCACGAGACTTCTCTATTCCGAAATAGAAAAGGTTATAGTCATGATAAACACTAGATTAGTACATTTAAAACATTGCAGTTTCACTTTAAACCGTACATTTTTAGAAGTTCTCTGTGACCTAAATAACTTTCCCAAGGCCTACACGACGGTCGGGGTTCTATAAGAAAATCAAAGCTTTAGCCGAGGCTCGAGAACTCTTCACGCCACTTCACTTTGCGAGACACGCTTGAAGTCTACTGCGAACTTTTTAAAAAATGTAAAAAAATTATCTCACGCAAAATTGGTTGTGTCTTTTTAGGTTTGCGATGTTATAAAGGAATAATGGTAGCTCAGTTGTGTAGAGCGTCAGTCTTTGAACAATCGAGGTCTGGGTTCGATCCTGGCTCGTAACAATGAGTTACAATGTATGAATGATTAAAAAAACCATTAGAATTGGCTTTTCGGTGAAGGAAAATCGTGAGGAAACCTGCACACTCCTGAGAAGAAATTCAAAGGTGTGTGTGAAGTCTACCAATGCGCACTGGTCCCGCGGGGTACTATGTCCCATACACTCTCTGTAGGAGAGTAGGACTGAGCCTACGCTTTGTAAAAATTTTTATAATTTGTGAAATCCACACAGATGAAGCCGTGGGCAAAAGTCATTTAGAAATAATATATAATCACAAACAGGGCTTGACTGACGGATGTCATCTGAGCAAAAACCAATAAAACGGCGTGGTTAAGATACTAGGAACTGGGTTAAAACATCACCACGGAATTCTAATTAATAGACAATAGAAATGCCTCCCCGATTGATGTTGTCGCCGCACGTAATGGATGGAACAATGATAGATGACAGATGCGAGAGAAAGCACTTGCATAAGTTGCAGCGACTCTGTACGTTTTCTTATTAACCGACTTCAAAAAATGAATTAGACGGGTATGTTATTTTTAAATAAATATATATATACAGGGTGGTCCAAAATGTGACGTCCAAAAATTTTTTTTAGATTCCTTACACCTGGGTGTATCCGAAAATACCCCATGTATGTTCCGCGATTTTTTGTAGTTTAGAAGTTATGATTTTTTAAATGTATATTTCGAATTTTCTGCCGGAGCGACTTAAAATAATCGTAACTTGTTTAATAGTAAGGTTTTTTTATTTATTTTTTCTCGAAAGTGATCGTCTTGAATCACCCTTTCTACTTTATTATCAACTACACAACGTTATTCATTACAAGTTACCGAAAAAAGGGACGAAAGTAAAAATTTTAGGTTTGAGTTGAACGGAGCCAAATTTTCAAAAATTTCTTAATAATACAAAATTAATGTTTCATTGGTTCAAACTAATTTTAAAAACTCCAGCAGTTTGTCAGCTTACCAAATAATAAAAAAAAAGTTGTTCTTAATAGGCGATTTTACGACGAAATTGGCTTCAGAACTTAGTTAGGTGAGAATTCATAAAGAAAAAATTTTGTCAAAAAAAAATATTAAGCTTATTTTGTTTTCATTTTTATGGCCTACATTAGCAAGGCATCATCAAAAGCATTCAAATAATTTCAAATTGAACGATCAGTGACACATTAGAAAACATTTTATTTTAAAAAAGCTTAGTTTAGTTTTTATTAATACGGTTATTTTGGTTTATTTTTAGCATCAATAAAAGAAAACACAAATTAAGTTCAACTACTTTATTAAAGAAGATTTTCAAAATGACGCCCTTCAACTTCGATACACAATCGGCAACGTCTTAAAAAGTTATCTTTTAGTCTGCGGAAAGCGCTTGAATTTTGTCTGACTTTCGTCGCTGCTTCTCTCAATTTTCGTCTCAGTTCTTCTTCGGAGTTAGTTTGCTGAGCATAGACAACTTCTTTGTAGTAACCCCAAATAAAAAAATCTATTGGGTTCAAGTCCGGTGAACGTGCAGGCCATTCGATTGGGCCGCCACGCCCAATCCATCTGCCCGGGTATGTTTCATTAAGGTGCCCCCTCACTTGGCGTGCGTAATGGCAAGGAGCACCATCATTTTGGAATATCATGTGCCTTCTTGTTTCCAAGTTTACATCTTCCAGCAATTCAAAAAGGTTGTTCTGCAAAAAGTTTAGATATGTGTCTCCATCCAACCTAGACGGCAGCTCGAAAGGCCCAATCAGTTCTCCATTTACAATTCCCGACCACATGTTTACGCTGTATCGATGTTGAAAATTTGATGCTCTTGCAAGGTGTGGGTTTTCAATTTCCCAGCTGTGATAGTTATGGATATTAAATACTCCAGTGTTTTCAAAACGGGATTCATCGGTCCATAAGATCTTATTAAAAAAATCTGGGTCTTCCTGACACCTTTGTATCATTGTTTCGCAGAAAGCAACTCTTCTAGGGTAATCTGAAGCTTGTAGCTCCTGAACGCGCTGAATGTGGTAAGCGTGGTAGCCTTCTGAAAAAAGAAAAGGACTATTACTCACCACCTAGGCAGGAAGAAGTCTAATACCTGGCATTGTATCTGTGATTTATGTTTTGTGTAAATAAAAAACAAAACGACATACCATTTTTCAATATCCTTAGAACTGAGGTCCGTGGTATTCCAGTCCTTCTGGTTATTGCTCTGGAACTCGTAGAAGAGTCTCTTTCTACAGCTGCGATGACTTCATCTCTTCTGTCCGGATCTACTCTGGGTACTCCTTCGTGCCTTTGGCTACGACCGGGGATACGCCCGGCCATCAGCGTATTATGAGTATTAATAAATACCCTATGGTCCGGGTAATGGTCCAGTATTTCTCCTCGCCGGTCCAGTTGTTGACGATATAGCCTTGCGGCTAAATGACCGTTTCCTTTGGCCATACCATAGTAAAAGTGCATTTCTGCGTACTGGCTTAGACTAAAATTACTCATGTTGCCGTCAGTAACACAAGCACAAGTCAGTCGTAAGGCAAATCGGAGTCCGTAACACAAGCACAAGTCAGTCGTAAGGCAAATCGGAGTCCGTAACACAAGCACAAGTTAGTCGTAAGGCAAATCGGAGTCCAGTAACAAAGCGAAAGTAGGTTCAAAATATCGGTATCGGAAAGAAGCAACGTCAAGTAGTATCACACGCGATGGAAGTGAGTGAACGACTAGCGGACGGACGATACAGTGAGATGCTACGGAGAATGTATGGGGAGAGGGGGGAGAGGGAAGTGCAGGTAAAAAACCCCTAGCGCGCACGGCTGACTTTTGTGGCCAAGACAGTAGGTCTTTCTCTTTCGTACTTCTACGCAACCATAACAGTGCGAAAGAGAAAGACCTTACTGGCCTGGCGCCTTTTGAAACGTGTTATTTATTGCTTTGTGTCATTGTGTGTGATTGGCCTTGAAGTAGATTTTGGTTTAATTCTAGCTTTCATAATTTCATGTCTAAAAACAGAAAATGAAATGTGTCACTGATCGTTCAATTTGAGATTATTTGAATGCTTTTGATGCCTTGCTAATGTAGGCCATAAAAATGAAAAAAAAAATAAGCTTAAACATTTTTTACGACAACATTTTTTTTTTATGCATTCTCACCTAACTAAGTTCTGAAGCCAATTTCGTCGTAAAATCGCCTATTAAGAACAACTTTTTTATTATTATTTGGTAAGCTGACAAACTGCTGGAGTTTTTAAAATTAGTTTGAACCAATGAAACATTAATTTTGTATTATTAAGAAATTTTTGAAAATTTTGCTCCGTTCAACTCAAACCTAAAATTTTTACTTTCATCCCTTTTTTCGGTAACTTGTAATGAATAACGTTGTGTAGTTGATAATAAAGTAGAAAGGGTGATTCAAGACGATCACTTTCGAGAAAAAATAAATAAAAAAACCTTACTATTAAACAAGTTACGATTATTTTAAGTCGCTCCGGCAGAAAATTCGAAATATACATTTAAAAAATCATAACTTCTAAACTACAAAAAATCGCGGAACATACATGGGGTATTTTCGGATACACCCAGGTGTAAGGAATCTAAAAAAATTTTTTGGACGTCACATTTTGGACCACCCTGTATATATTTATGCTGGTTACCTCAGAACTATTGACTGGTGAACCGATTGAGATTTTTTTAAAAAGGTGGTGCTTTCCGTGTGGTCCAGTTCTGACAACATTCATGAGAAAACTATATAAATATTAAATTTGCCTTAGTAAAAGTAGACTTTTAGGGCAATTGAAGTCAGTTTCCAGTTCTTTTTGAACGCATTTACTTGTTGGAAATGCATACATTTTTAATTTAACGATGGTTTTTTGTTCGTATCTTCACTATTAAAAATTGAATATGCTATCTTTCAAGGGGGAAAAATTCGGGAGTGAATGTTGTTTATTACAATTAATAACAAATTTTAATAATATAAATTACAGTAATTACTCGAGATAGATTCACAATTCTTAAAATTTCACCCGTTCACTGAAACCTCGTTGGGTTTTGTTTGTTCTGTGATTCGCTATTTTTCAAATAAAAAGGGGGTTTATTACGGTTTAATTATTTAATATAATTTAACAACAACCTCGAGGGTAAATGTTTTCGGTTCCTTAGTTCATTTTAAACGCGTTGATTTTATGCGTTAATAATTTTTTAATTATGTTATTTCTATTTCTTTTAGAACATATTACAATAAAGAACATATTTACTGTTATTTTGGTAGACCATCGTAAAAGTTACGTCGATTTAGCATTAGGCCCCTTGAAAGTCCATCAAAGACATTTCTATTGGTGTCCGCGTAAGATTTCCGTGATCGTTACTAAGAAAACCCTTCTATAACGGTGTTTGAAACTATAACCACGGGACTAAACGGTCCGTAATGCGGCTCGGTTATTTAACTGCAGTTTAGTGGACGTCTAACTCGATGAGTTATGGTTTTTGTTTATTAATTCCTCGGATGGTCATGCTAGTTTCGAATGCAGTGGGTCGATATTATTATTACTATTTGATGCATAATTAAAATTAATCTAACTAAGAACTAGAACTAACGGAACTGCGGGTGCTTCTTGTCTATTGTGTGAATGTCTCGGCTTACTCAACTATTCTTCTTCTCTTTTGCTGTCGTTTATGTTATTTTTTTTATCATCGATGCTATTATTTATTTATTTACTTGAATCTAGTTTCAATATTATGTAAGTATTTATTTTACTTATTAGTAAGTATATACATATAATTGTTAATGTGTAAGCCACCCAAATACAATAAAATAAAATAATTATATGTCGTAATGGTATAGTTCCCATAAGCGTCAGCATAAAGTCCACTGTTGTACATTCGATTGGATATTCGATTGTGCGCTATTTCCCATTTCCCATTAGGGAAGTGGGAACGTCTTTACCACTCCACCCTATTTCTTTATTGTAAACGAGTCTGGGGTCCCAAGATAGCTTTAGAGTCCGTAGGAAATTCATCCACCTTCAGCGGACGCGTTTCAAGTGTACCGCTGTAGATCCTGGCTAAAACAAAAAACAGGAATAACAGTGGGAGCGGAGAGGAGGGGGGAATGTTGAACATTTATGACTCCCTTCTCTTACGATTTATTTAATCGTGAAATGAATTTTAAATTGAACTACTGAGCCGGAGGTCCCGGGTTCGATTTCTATTGTGGCCTATCGGTACTAGATTTGGTTGGTGGTACTAAGGACTATTTCTATGTCCACCTGGCTAGCTACCACCATGTTAACCAAGTCTGCCAATAAACATCAGTTTTAACAGCACTATTGTGTTCCGGTATGGAAGGTAGCTGAGACAGATACTCATTTGCTTGGGGCTTCTGGGTGCGCACGCTTCATGGATGGATCTGTCCTTTCCAGTTCCCCTTGTCATAATCAATATATTGTTTTCAAAATCAAAATTATTTATTGATGTAAATGCATGGCAGCGTGCCGACATACAGACGGACGGACAAACAAATGATCCTATAAGGTTTTCTTTTTCCATACCCAAAGTGTAAAAACGGGCCCCTATTACTAAGACTCCGCTGTCCGTCTGTCACCAGGCTGTATCTCATGAACCGTGATAGTTAGACAGTTGACATTTTCACAGATGATGTATTTCTGTTGACGCTGTAACAACAAATACTAAAAAACAGAATAAGATAAATATTTAAGGGGGCTCCCATACAACAAACGTGATATTTTATAACACGTGCGATGTACATCTAGCCATACATACCATCTAGTGTCGTTCTCGTCTACTACTGCTACTGCAAAACTAAATTGATAACCCAAATCGAGGCGCATTCGTTACAGGATTGTTCGGTCCATATTATTATTTATGGTTTTCCGTATTTTAAATATCCATATTCTGTACGGAACCCTTCGTGCGCGAGTCCGAATCGCACTTCGACAATTTTTGCCATTTTAGTTCGGGAACCTTAAAAACGCCCGCGACAAGATCTGGGGCTCTATTTTTGATTCGCTCGTGTGACATAGCTTCAAGTCACGATCGACTACAAGTCGAATGAAAACAGGTTTGACCGTATTTTTGAATCATTCGCCTCAGGTGTTGCCGATATAACTTAAAATGTTTAATTTTATCCGTTTTACGCAGAAAAATAAAACCGGTAAATCATGCAAGGAAAACGGAATGCAAAGTACATAGAAGTTCAATGTAAATAAGTGGTAATGTCAGTGTTCGACGATGGCGTTTAGTCTATCGCTCGCCTCCGCAAAGAGTGGTCCCGACCACTCGTTGCCGAAGAGCGATTCAAAAATACCAAATTTCGTAAGTCGAACGAAAATCAGTAGAAATCGAGCGCTCACGGCGCGCTGAGCCAATCAAAAACAGAGCCCATGGTCTGATCCCATTGTAAGACCACAACGATACTGCTCACATAACAAGATTAAATCTAAACTTGCTAACCGAAATATCGCACCTTACCCGCTAAGTCAAGTCCAAGGTCCAGTTTAACTAGCTAATGTTACGTCATTCAACCGTTAATTGCAGGAAACACGCTGTTTTTCGCATTGCAACCTGGCCGTGAGTTTGGCTTCTGAGCATCCTGAGCTCTACAATACTGACATCCTCCGCAAGAAACAGACTTCCATGCTGTTACGTATTCAACGTGTAGCTGCTGGTAGCTCAGTTGTGTAGAGCCTCAGTCCTTGTCAAAGACATTTAATATTATAGACCGGACAAAGAAAACAAACATTTTGATCCTAAACTTATTACCAATTGGTAATAAGTTACACAATCTAATGTCACATCACGTCACGCGGCCGTACAAGACATTTGACATACCGTTGACTTTTGAGATCAAAATGTTAATATGAAACGTTTCCCAATGACCGCTCCTAACCTATTACTATATTTAAATCTCTCTGGTCCTTGAACAATCGAGGTCTGGGTTCGATCCTGGCTCGTACCAATGAGTTACAATTTGTTATTTATGTACGAATGATACAAATCATTACCATTGGCTTTTCGGTGAAGGAAAACATCGTGAGGAAACCTGCACACTCCTGAGAAGAAATTCAAAGGTGTGTGTGAAGTCTACCAATGCGTACTGGTCCCGCGTGGTGTACTATGTCCCATACACTCTCTGTAGGAGAGTAGGACTGGGCCCTGCAGTGGGGACATGTTCGACCTTCATCTAGCTTCTTATCAGCTAGTTAACATAGGTGATTGAGGAGTTTGTAATGTTCTAATGGCTGCATGCCTGGAGTTACGATGCGGAGGTCCCAGGTTAGATTCATAGTGGGGGCTTCGCAGATATCGGTACTCGGTTTACTTGGTGGTCATTTTCTATGTTCGCCTGGCTAGCTAGTTATCTACCTCCATGTTACCTAAGTCTGCCGCCAAACAGCAGTGTTAAATGTAACAAAGTCACCGCCTCAGTAGATTAAGGCTTCCAGCCTATCGTCACTTACCATCAGGTGAGATGAAGGCCAAGTGCATACCACATATTCATTAAAAAATATCTACTTAAAGTCAAGTCCAAGGTGTTAAGAGCCAATGTTTCAATTTCAACCGTTAACTGCAGGAAATACGCATTTTCCGCAATTATTACGCCTAGCAAAAACAGTGGGTGTTTTTTTTTAAATTAATTAATACGATGTTATAAATAAATGTGAAGACGCTAGATAATCATTTACGTAATATCGGAGTCTTCAAATTAAGAGTAAATAAATATGCATCGATTGCTTAACTGTGAAGGAAAACATCGTGAGGAAACCTGCATGTCTTGAACAGGCATGTGAAGTCCGCCAATCCGCGCTGGTCCCGCGTGGTGGACTATGTCCCATACACTCTCTGTAGGAGAGTAGGACTGAGACCGCACTTGAGATGCACTTTATAGAGTCGCTGGATGGAAGTGTCTCGGCTGGGCAATATATAATAATAATAAATTTGTTTATTGCTCTACACAGAAAGTTCTAAAAATAATATACATTTTTCACTTTTTACGGTGCTAATACTGTCTGTGAGAGACTGGTGCCTGAGATAGGTGTGACCCTGTGTTACAGGTCGCCAGGCTCTCACCCACGGCGCTTTGGATGCAACACATTCAAATTCAAAAGCTGTTTGTGGAACATGGACACACGGGCAATGTGTACCATGAAGGAGGCCTATGTCCAGCAGTGGACGTTCCCTGGTTGATTATGATGGTATAGACAGCGTACCATCGTCGACCTCATCGTCATTTAGGGCGTCTTGCCTCTCATCCTATATCTTAGTTCAATTTCTTTGTCCACGATTTCCATAACCTGAGTATTGGAACGTCACCCGCGTATAGAGTATGCTCACATACATAACTTACGTTCACCTCCTCCCACCGATCTCCGGATACCACACCTCCCTCGCTCAGGAGTCGGTAGTATTGCGCGCGCGTACTCACACAATTGCATGTATATAAAAAGTCATCTGCTCGACGTATGGGAACCGATATCACGACATTTGTTCGAAGTGTCCGGACTGTGATATGGTTGTGGTCCCGGGGTGTTGCTGACATGTGCAGGAGTTACCTTGCATGCGTATCCGAGCATTCAAATTCACAGATCGCATGGGATTTCTTTTGTAAATCTACCCGCTTTCATATTTTTGTAGTAATATATAAGATTTTTTCTGGTTCATAATTCTCAAAGATCATTCATTTGCATTACACATCCTATTATTTAGTAACTAACAGCAATCAATTAAACTAAAAGTTTACAAACTGAAGTTGTTTTTAATATTTACAAAAAAATTCATATCAATTTAATTAAAAGCGTCACATAATATTTAATACATTTTTAACTTCTGGCTGCCTAACCTTGCCTCCTTTGCTTTCTTACAATTAAAAACAACAAAATGCAAATATGGCGCCAGCGAACCAAACTTAGACGAGATTTATTCATGATATCCAGGAAGTATACAGTCTAGAATCCAAACGACGACATCCGTGGAAATGATTCGAATACCACTCCCTATACCGCATGACCGAGATAAGTCCGACAGCGGCGGCTTTGAGAACTAATAGCTGGCCGTAGAAAGATTCCTACTGATAGGGTTTTATCACGTATACAGTAGCGCTCTCTGCCGTACTCTATCCTGTCATATGGAAACGGTAAACCACGCCACATATGAAACACTTTCTGTCTCATTAAATCATGAAAGAAGCCAATTTGCTACGATAAGAAGGCTTCCGCCGATTTCGTATGGCAAATTATTGTGATTGTACTGTAGGTGGAGGCATCATTTTTGTGTGTGGGACAATTGCCGTCGAAAATATCGAAAATTTAAATCGTGATATTTTAAATGGTTAAATTAAGAATGAACGAATTAGGTCCTCTTGAAATTGATTAGCATATCGAATAAGTAATTCCAAATTCAAGTGTAATTTATACGTTAAAGTCGTACAGTGCTGCCAATTAGTAAATAATAGGTCATTTCTGCTATTACCTAACATGGCTTTCCATTAATAAAATATTTAAGATAGAAAAATTTTTAAGTCGTGTACCTGTTTAATAACATACAGAAATATAGAATTAATTTACGGGCTACGTTTTATTTTATTATGATTTGCTTATTTTGCTTCCGATATGATGATCGCCATGATCAAGGCAATGTCACAGAATACTTAATAGAACTTTTTTTATAACGTTTACATAAATAGTGACTTTTGTAAAGACGCAATAAGGTGTAAGTAGATCTGCGGCCATTAAATTATATTCAGCCTCTCTTTCTATCGCGTAACTTCTGAAACGGTTTCTGATGTTGTAGTAAAACTACCCCGGGGTGGCAGCGTAGCGGAATATTACGTAGTGAAGCCTCCCATCATGAGGTCATGGTGTTAAAACGATTATTTTAAATAATCAAATACTAAAATGAAATAGTATCGCTGTCTCACACGCGTACATTTACGTCTCGGCGGTAAAGTAATGAATGGCAATCAGTGCCGCATCGAGCGCGGACCGCGACGCACGCCGTGTAGCGCATGCCGTGCCGCGACCAATCGATCAAACGAAAAAAGTTCCCTCGGAAAATCCGAGAAAGAAGTTTTTAATCGAAACAGTGTCCAGTGACATTCGGAATTTGAAAGTTTTCATTGTTTACGTGCGCGTTTGTGAGTACTGTTTTCGTGTTCCTTTTTCAAAAAACAAAAGTGCAGTGCCTCATACAGCGTAGTTCCAAGTACGAATTTTAATGTGCGGAGGTGTGAGCTATGGTACGGAATACGAAGGTGTCTTTAGTTTCCGAGGCCGCGTGTTTAGCGGTAGTTGATTTTCCTATATTGTTATTGATGATATACTTTCCATTGTTAGAAAGTGGGGTACAGACAAATCGCTTTAAACTAATCCCTTTTCAAAGCAGTGCTTACATCTGAAGAGGCAAGCTTAGGGGAACTGTTTATAAGTATAAAAAACTTGCCACCTGCGAAATGACTTCACTGCTTACTTTGGACTAAATCAATTCTAGCGAAGTGTTTAGTTATCAATTGAATATTGTATTGTGTCATATCATATGAGTTTTAAAAACCGGCCAAGTGGTTGCCGTACCACCGTTTTAAAATGCTAAACAGTTTATTAAGATTTTAAAAACTTATTATTTGTATGGGCTGTGTGACAGAAGTGACAGTCCTAGGAAATTTAGTAATAGTATTTAGTAATCACACACACAAAAATCGAATCGAACTGATAAATGAATGCTGCTCCTTTTTTGAATTTGTTTAAAAATAAGGCTTTAGATAGTGTCGTTACACCCGAACGGTATATGTGGTTATTGACATAAAAAACGATTATTAAGTAATGCACATGTATCATTCAATTTGTGAAGAAAAAAAAAAGAAAAAAAAAATTATGTTCAATAAGAAACGATCACCTCGCCTCGATGTAAAATACCAAAGTCATCAGCGGATGTACACCATAGCGGCATTCTTTGAGCTCAAATCGAAATCATTTGACTTGAGGCGGCGTATGCCGAGCATCATATTACTTTACTCAATTATTTATTACTTCAAATTACGTCTTCACCATGGAGGTTTCCTAAGTAAGTAACATCAAGTCATCTGGTATTTCTCATCATCGATTTCCCTCCCAAGTGCAATAACTGGCCGAGAAAGCATTGCAAATGGCCGACGTTTTGCAGTCATAGTATGCCAGCACGTGAGCTTAATTTGAAATTTATTACTAGAAAATGTCGATAAGATTTCGCTACGGGTTCGTTTCATGGTCGATCAATCGATGTGTCGTCCAAGGCGGGCTGTGTGCTTGAAGAACCTTTGCCAGTGATGTCAGAGAACAGATAAGAGCCTGGTTCTTTTATCTACACTAATATTTTAAAGAGGAAAGATTTGTACCTATTTTTGTATGTTTGTAATGAATAGGCTCAAAAAGTACTGGGCCGATTTAAAAAATTCTTTCACCAATAGAATGCTACATTCTTCCAATTTGACATAGGTTACATTTCATTTTGAAAAAAATTAGGGATCCTTGGTAAAATTTGAACAATGTAACCGAAGGTGTAGAAAAATGAGTCTTAAAATGTATTTCGTCGAATGCGCTGCCGAAACTATTAGCGATAGAACAAAATAATGTACAACAATATTGAAGAACATCATAATGTCTACAAAAAACTCCGCGGTAGCATATGTCCAACTATTGTAGTTATGTCACTACAACAACTTTTTTCATTTTAAACATTAATGAAAATGCTAACCAAATTCAAACCATGCTATTTATGTGTTTATATTAATCCTTATCCAAATAAATTATTTTATGGTCAAGACCATTTAACTACCTATAAAATAGTTTTTAAATTATTTAAATTGGACTTTCCATTCAAAAGATATTACGAATTAAAAAATTCAAACAGTAAACAAAACCGCCATAGCGCCGTGGCCGTTGTTTGCGATGCAGTCTGAAAAGCGCGCCGGGCATCGCGGCGGGCGGGGTGGAGGGGGCACTGAAATAATTTTTTTTAATATATAATTAATAAACAATAATTTTTTAATAAATAAAAATATTTGTGAAAAAAAGTGTTTTATATCCAAATTTCCAAAAATAAATAATTGTCTACCCCGTGCGAAGCCGGGACGGGCTGCTAGTTTATGATAAGTGAATGGAAAGTAATTTTTAAAAAACCCGACTGCGTATTTTTTTAAACTTTTTATGTTTTTTATAAACCCAGTGTCACTCTCACAGTAAATACGAATCTAACGACACCTCTCAAACTAAAATCCGTCGAGCCGTTCAGGCCGCAAAGCGTGCCAAACAATTATACATATATTCTCCCGAAAAACATAAACCTCCTTCTGGCGCAGGCGGGTAAGAATTCTATTTCAGCCATTTCAAAAAATGTTAAAAGATGTCCACAAAACTTTTTAGTTACCTTTATTAAGAGGCACAAATTTCAATAGGTGGCGGGTGTAAATGCGTTCAAAAAGAACTGGAAACCGACTTCGATTGCCCTAAAAGTCTACTTTTATTACGGCAAATTTAAGAATTATGTAGTTTTCTCATGGATGCCATTGTCAGAAATGGGACCGCACGGGAAGCACCAGCTTTCAAATAAAAAAAGAACCATCCAAATCGGTTCACCCAGTCAAAAGTTATGACGTAACAAACATTAAAAAAACGCGTCGTTTTGATAACCTCCTCTTTTTTTGGAAGTCGGTTAAAAATATAACATAGGTCTAATTTATTCGTAGACATAGGTCTGTACGTACAGCTCACAGAGCCACTAGTGACATGGGGTGAGCCTTTTCTAAAGCGGTGAGCACACCAGCTTGATCGAGACCCATTATTACGGAATTCACCCGGGGCTTTATCTCTACAAAAACAGATGACGACACAGTCTACGATGTGAACAATCACCTGTTTTGTCTAAATATTCACGCATTTGTTTTTTTCTTGTGACACCGAACACCTACTCCAAACAGACGCGAAGCGCCTCGTCAATGAAACGAATACCGGTTCCAGCGATAAACACATTACGATCGATGGCAACGTTCACAAATTGAAATTTAACGATTATTCCGGCCGCCATTATACCGTTTTTGTTTTTGGTTGGCACTAGTGACGTGCAACGAAGATGGTGTCGATACAACGATATCGACATTTTCACGAAACTTTTTGATACCAGTTGGCGTCACTTTGGTAAGAGGCCATCCATCCCAGTGCAGCTATATGTCTCTTTTTCCTTTTATTATAATAAGGTTCTCTTTGTTTTGTTATAGCCAGCCTTTCGGTTTTCTACTGGCTTCATTTCGGAGAGTGTGCGATTGCATTACTCGACCTAATTCCACCGTCCCCTTTTTACAACCAGACAACCAGGTTCCACCCCTACTTGGTTGACTTTCTATCATTTTGCACGAAGCGTTTCGCTTCTTCGTTTGTTATGCGTACAGCTAAGGAGTTTAATTCCCTGCGGGCTTCTGTTTCCCGAACGCTACAACCTGGATATCTTCAAGGCCAAGGGTATAGACTATCTATAGACAAGTCTGAACAATCCTAGACCACATCGTCGCTTAACATCAGGTCAGATTGTGGTCAAACAGAAGCCTATCAAATGTCAAAAAAATATTCGCAAGAGATATTCGTATTTCTAGGGTGGCTTAATTTTCGTTAATTTTAAAATGAATTGAAATATTTTATTTCAGACTGCAGTCCACATTTACAATAATGTAATAATATTTATTAAAAATAATTACAACAAATAAATACAGAATATTTAAATGCCTATTGGTATGTCCCAAAAAGTCGTCTAGTGATAAGTGATAATATGGATTTTGTCTGATATAATTAAATTAATAATAATAATAAGTCTCGACGCTTGCAAGAGTTCGTCATTGGAGCAAAATACGTTCGTCCTCCAAATTTTGATATTGTATTTCGGTGTAAGTTTTTTTAAAAAGCCTCGTAGGTAACTTGCTCGTATTATCTTGGTATAAGTCTTATTTTATCTGTAGTTAATCCTAGTATTATCATCAGATATTCCTGCCCCACAGCTGGGCAAAGGCCTCACAGCCCTCGAATTGTATCAACCATCGATATCGGGTTGTGGCATCACTACGTAAGCCCATATTTATTCGTATCGACCTTGCCACGGCCTAAACAACGTCCTACCTTTGCAAATTAAAAACACACAAACAGACAGGTGCAACCATGAACTCGATGTAGTTTATATGTACATATATAATAAATATGTATTTGTAATACATTCCATATACATAAGATACGTTACGACATAATGATCTTGCTTGTTTGTTTAAAATATATGTCTCAGCTCATCTTTTGTCCGCAACTTGGTCTAAGTGGACTGCATTTATTAGTGTTCCATACCCAAAGTGACCCTATCCTCTAGCCACATAATTATCATAGTATATTACCATAATTTCGATGGCTGCCCGTCCGTAATAGGCAGACAGTATTCAGCGAGCAATGGAACGAGCTATGCTCGGAATTTCTTTACGTTATAAAATCTGGTATGAGGAAATGCGTAGACGAACAAAGGTCACGGACTTAGCTCGACGAGTCAGTGAGATGAAGTGGCAATGAGCAGGCCATGTGGCCAAAGAACCGGTAACCGGTGAGGCGGAAATGTACTTGATGTACTGACGACCTGGGGAGTCGTTAGATGGAGGTGTCTCGGGACCGATCAATGTGGCGTACCATGAGGGAGGCCTATGTCCAGCAGTGGACGTTTCCCGGCTGATGATGATGATGGTTATAGTAGTCAAAAAAACGTCTCTTGTTGTAGTCTTCAGGGTAGTGTAGTGCGAGACGGGACGTGTCCCGTCCCACTCACCCTACAGACCTAGAGTTGGGATCTATACCGATTTCACGTCAGTGAGCAGTATTTCGACAATTATATCATAATGCCTTACGAAGGTTTCAGTAATTGAATTGAGTATGTATGGCTGCTACTAGACTCGACAAGTCAGTGAGCTGAAGTGGCAATGGGCAGGCCACATCGCTCGAAGAACCGATAACCGGTGGGGAGTAAAGGTTCTCGAGTGGCGACCACGCACCGGAAACGTCTACCAGGCCGTCCCCATACTAGATGGACCGCGACCTGGTTAGAGTCGCAGGGAGTCGCTGGATGCAGGTGGCTCGGGACCGGTCGATGTGGTGTACCATGAGGGAGGCATATGTCCAGCAGTGAATGTTTCCCGGCTGATGATGATGATGTACGGCTGCTATAACAACATGTAGCAACTAACACTAGGAGCTATCTGTGATACACACCAAGACAAACAGACCGTCTCTTCGTAGATATGACCCGGTGCGGTGCCGTGCCTCACTTATCTTTAATTAAATGCATGATGTCAGCCTTTATAACTTTCGTTTTATGGCCCTAATCTGTGTTTTGCCCGAGGATGTACGTGGACCAATTTCAAAGTGACTAATGGATTTACCCATGCGGTGTGAGAGTTCTCGAGTGTCGACCAAGAAAAGCTGTCTTAGACGAGTATTTCAAAGATTTGGACGAGTTGACCTCTTTGTCGAAGTTGGACTTACCCTCCCGGTGTACCATGGACAATAATTCTATCTTGTCCATGTACATACCTGCTGGGAAAATTGTTGAGGTCAGTGAACATTGCGTTCAGGATTCCGACGTTATTACTACATCATTGGCGGTGTACTCACAGATAAAGAAATTGACAAATTAAGTATGTTCTCAAAGAGAACTCTCAACACAAAGTAACATTCCTAAGCCGAGGTTGATCCCAAGCTGGCGCCCTTAGGCTTTTCTAGAAAATCTGAACCACCTGAGCGACTTTCGTACTCCACAAATTGTCCGGGTGAAGCTGTAATGGTCGCAGAAACAACAGCATCAAGTCGACATCATCCGGGAAACGTCCACTGTTGGACATAGTCCTTCCGAGACACTTCCAACAAGTACATTCCCAAAAAATAATATCTAAATATGTACGTAAGTTACTCACTATGTAGATAAACAAATCTATGATGACAATACAATAATTTGACACCATCGATCTGATCTGATCGTAGAGTCAGGAGGTGGATAGACGAACTCTTCAATGGGTACTAGTAAACTCGAATTTGGGTTCATTTTGTTAGCTGTGACGAGTCCATTATACGTCTTAACGAGGGTGTGATGACGATGGAGCCAAGAGGTGTGAACTGGAAAAATTCAAGGACAACTCGACTTTGGATTCATTTTGATTGTACTTTTTTGCTACAGTACATACAAAAGCGTGATAAGTATTTTAGTTCAAAAACAATGAATTTAAATACCAAATAAATTATATTCTTTCGTTTGAATGGGTCGTTATGTCAAGAAAGTGTCGATAAGTAGAACGAGACAGACAGAAAGTAGTAGATCTAAACAAATTTGAACAATTAAAATAACTTAGGTCCGTATTAATAAACGCTGCTTAAGCCAGAACTTAAGACATTCTAGCTAGAGATCTGCTTAGCGTTGAGCAGATGCTTAAGACCTAGGTTTATTAATAAACGCTACTCATCGATACTATTTTGAGATCATTTCTATCGCAGAGTATATAATTTTCTTTTTTTATAAGGTTTTTTTCTACCAAGAAAAGGCAAAGGCAAAACACCATACAGTCATGACCTTGATAATGATATTCTCTCTTAAAATTTTAAGGCTATAAAACAACGCCGAAGCCATTTCTTCAGTTTTCTCATTAAAATGTATAATGTGTACATTTTATCGCTTGTTTTGACGATTCTTGACGAGAATTTTATAGGTCGGTCTCTTTGGTCTGTGAAAATCTCATGAAAACGTCATGAAAATCTCCGCCGTGCGCAGTTGTTTGACAGGCTGTGGTTTGACAAGTCTCGAACGAGACCGAGGTTGAGATTCAGGTCTGAAGTAGTGTTTATTAATTAGTGAGCCATCTCTACGAACTGCTCAAGCAGCTGCTGTACCTTGAGCAGCGTTTATTAATACGAGCCTTACACGGAAGTTTTAAGTCCTCGTTTCCCATAAATTTCAGGAATGGCCCTTATGAGTAATTACAAAGTTTTAAATGCTCCTGGGGCCTATGCAATGGACTTATTTATTACATTTAGTATACGTGGCCACAGCAGCTTATATATCTACAGTACTGTTACAAAAAGAAGTGGTTTCAGTCGGCAAAAATCACTTATACCCAGGTAGAAAATAGAAATAGTCAAACCACAACTAGCTGTTTTATTACTGTATACACAGGCGGGTAGTAGTGCATTTGTTAGACGTCAACTGTCAAACGTCAGAGTGACATTAGCGGCGCTTGAATTGTGACGGGTTTTTGGACGGCATTCGAACTTTAGCAGAAAACAGCGTCATTTATTTGAAGCTTTATTTCATTGTAATATGTCAAATTCAAAATTGTTTTATTTCATTTCAAGTTGTTTACCCTCTTGGGAGTATGGGAGGATAGAGAAAGGATGTGTGTGTGTGTGTTGAAATTGTATAGCAATACACGGTTTCACGGAAAATTCCAGTCTACCGTCACCTCGGAATAGAAAAGAATAAGCTGAAAATGAGTATAAATCTTCATTTTGTCACTGTAAATGTTTTCTTAAAAGTCTTATAAAATCTCGTTTGAGCGTCGCTATATATTCAAGGTCTCGAAAATCCACTTAAAAAAAATATCTCGCTTCCGTTGACTGTGATAGTATTTGTATATATTTATGTATTACAAAAGTTGTAGAATATAAGATTCCGTACAAATTTTGTCTAAACTTACCATCACGAGAAATGGTCAAGTGCATATCCATTGTGTATTAAATTAAACATATTTGCAAAAATTGTCACGTTTTTATCTATATTGCCGGCAGGTGTCTCCATAATTCTTCCTATGCTTTGTGTTAACAATTGAAGATAAAACATGAACTGTACAGAATGTTTGCAAAACAACTTCTGTCTGTCCGTCCGTCTGTGTGACGCAATTAATGCAAGTGTGAGGTGCGCAGGTGCGTCTAGACATGATCTGTTCGATTTTACATTCGGTCCATGACGTGAACTTCGTATGAAAATACGGAACCCTTATAATCTCGCTCTGGTGTCTGTCCTTTTTTATTATCTTTGCTGCATAGTTAAATGTGTGTAAAAGTATAACCTAAATCTTCACAGTTTTGAAATTAAAATTTTAATTATCACAAAAGGCAAAACCTAAGCGAGGTCTCTGTCGAGTATAATTTTTGAGAAATCATTAAAACTCCTTCACAGAAAAACATTATGCGGTCGGGAAAAAGATACATGTGTACGTTTCTTATCGACTTTTTTACTGACGATAGATCACCGCTTGTTCATGATTTCACCTGATTGTAAGTGACGATGTGGCCTACGATGGTGCGATTTGGTCTAGATTCTAGACCACAGACCTTCTAGACTCTAGAAGGCGCCTGTTCACTGTTCTGTTCTTAAGGCATGACCATGTTTCCTTGTTCTAGTTGCCATGTTTTATTATTATTTAATTAGCAAACTTATTATCGTATTAATTTCTTTAGACAGTAAAGATTGGGACGCCTTTGTAGCAGTTATGCACTTAAGACTATTTTACCATCCCTGCAATAAATATTTCTGATTTCTTGCTGTAGAGAACAACAAGTTGGAACGCGAATGTTTGTAGTGAGTCTGCATGCGCCTGTGAGCGAAACTGAAAGTACGGTTAAGTTGAAGATAAGCAAGATAAATAAGCAAGTGGGTTACTGAGTAACTTGGTTACTTGAAACAATTGGCGAACGTTTGTTTTGTAACTGTAATTGTTGCTTTGATCGGTTAAGTAACGATTGTACACATGCGCCTGCCTTCCTTCGATACACGATTCATTTTCCCACGGATCTGCTGATGTTGTCAAACTTTTGAAATCGTTTTTAGGGTTTGATTTGATTTATTTTGGATTTCCAACAAAGAATCACTATTACTGAGAACACTGTAAATCAACTTGAATAAAGAGTAGTAATGACAGGAAACCACGGCATTAGATACAAGCTTAAACGAATGGTTACATTTCCCAAAATTAATTTCCGAACATCTGACGAGAAAACAGAACCCTTATAATCTCACTCTGGTGCCTGTCTCTTCGTCCGTATGTCACCGCTGATTATAATAGGAAATACTTATGCTATCAATTTGAAACTTGGAATAGTTATCCAAAATTGTGACCCACAAATGCCCTATAAATATGAAATATTTTTAATTACAAAGGGGTACACATAGGTCGGTCACAAGAAGCGTCGGTGGCGCATAAGGCGCGGACTCTCAATCTGAGGGTACCGGGTTCGAATCCAGCCGTGTACCTATGAGTTGTTTTTCAATTCAAGTACATTATCTGATTGCTTAACGGTGAAGGAAAACATCGTGAGGAAACCTGCATGTCTTGAACAGACATGTGAAGTCCGCCGATCCGCACTGGTCCCGCGTGGTGTACTATGTCCCATACACTCTCTGTAGGAGTGTAGGCCTGAGCGCCTGCAGTGGGGACATATATAGGCTGGTGATAGTGTTTTTCTAATAAGTCTATTTTTGTGAAGTATGGAAAGAAATCACATTGTTTGATACAAATTTTCATCCAAATCCATCCGTACATCGTGAAAGAGTAAGAAAAATACTAACAAACTTCCGCATTTTATAACACTATAAGTAAGACGATTTTATCTTGAACCGCACGCAACCGCAAGTAATAACGTAGCAGCTCACGGTGTATTTAAATATATTATTAAATAGAGTCATTAAACAATATTGTACATAATTTAATAAAGCGTTGCATTACGCACCGCGGGAGTGGGCGTTAAAACATTAATTATTATTCTTGTCGGTGCGGCTGTACGTATGTACGTGCATAATGAATGACTGTATGACTTAATATTATGTCAATTATGTATGCGTGCGCGCCGGTTGTTTTGTAACTGCTTATATGTAACCAGCGCTTGTCTATGAAATATGTATTTCGTTTGTTGAACTTTTATTCGTATAACTCTGAACAGGGAATTTTTAAATGTGTGATGGGTTTGCACTTGGCCTTCATCTCGCCTGATGGTAAGTGACGATAAGGCCGTTGGACGGTAAGCGTGCACATCTAGAAGCCTCAAAGTGATGCGCTGACTCTGTTACCTTATATACCGGAACACTATGTGTGCTATTAAGAGAGTATGCTGGTGTCAAAGCGCCCTTACAAACGTAGTCCAGTCATATTTTGAGTATTAAGCTATGAAAATCTATGAAATTTTCAAGACACAATCTAGAAACAAATATCTGTGTCGGTGGTGAGTCAGATTTTCGTTTAAATATATACTTCCAGAGTTACAGGGCGTCAAAGAATTGTATTTTACGGTAATAAAAAGCCGCAACCTTCAACCTGTTTTACAAGAGTATGAATCAATTTACAACAATTTGGAAAAACCACCGACATCTGAAATTTTATTAATATACTGTATTGAAAAAATGGCCACATAATATACTGTATCCTTCAAATGATCACTGGACTACGAAAGATCCAAATAACGGGTGGATAACTTCGCGTAGTGTATGCTGTCTCACTATACGCGCTCGGGTAGGATAGGGCTCGGAGAGGGACAGCTACAAAACAATGCAACCTTGAACGCGGCCACGTGCTCTAAACTGACAATCCTCTTAATTTATCGGTCATTACACTGTTAACAATACAACATAAATATAATCTAAGAAGTTAAATCTGATAGGATATGCATTGTGTTAGTGCAGTGTGGAAGATAGGCGAGGTCACTTGTTGTCATACAAAGAACTAAAAAAAACGTCTTCTAGTGCCCTAAAAGTCTACTTCAAGGCAAATGTAATGCTTCCTGTGTGGTCCCATTTCAATTTGGTCCAGTTCTGACAATGGCATCCATGAGAAAACCATATAAATCTTGAATTTGCTGTATACTTTTAGGGCAGTTGAAATCGGTTTCTAGTTCTTTTTGAACTCGTTAACTTGTCCCATAGGGCCACAGTACCGAACCAAACAAAACCAGATTACGGGGCCATCCACACCGTGTGCAAGTCATCCATTATATCGGTAACCTCTCGGCTGCGCACGCGCCGAATACCAGGTTAGATAGCGAGCGAGCGTCTCACGCGCATTGTTCGTCGATACCACGATACTGACATATTACCGTAGAAAGCTGACTTTATGTAACGCTGGAAAGTAGAGATTCAGTCCTCACACTCAGTGCCCAAGGGGTGCCCAACGGGGCCCTTTTACTGAGGCTCCGCTGTCCGTGACTATCTGTTATAGGGCTGTATCTATTGAAACGGAACAGGTAGTTCTGCGCCAGAAAGAGGGTTATGTTTTTCGAGAGTATGTATGTTTGTTTGAGACGCTCAGTGGCCTGAACGGCTCGATGGATTTTAGCTTGAGAGGTGTCGTTAGATTCGTATTTGCTGTGAGAGTGACACGGTATATAAAAATCATAAAAAGTTAAAAAAAATCGCAGTCCGGTTTTTAAAATTAACTTTTCATTTACTTGTTAATGTGTATTATTACGGCAGCTTTAACAAAAAATAAAAAAAGCAGCCAAGCAAACTGGTTTTATATAAATTAACTTACTGCCTTAACGTCACTTACCATCAGGTGAGATGAAGGCCAAGTACAAACCCATCGTACATAAAAATGCCACCAACGACCGCATGTAGACATGTCGGCGCGGGTCGGCGCGGGCGACACCTCATCCGCCAGCGGGCGGGGGCCCGCACGTGGGTAGCAATGTCATTGCGCGTGCGAGGAACAATCATATACCTACATAACCGTGTATAGTACATACAGAGGATGTCACACGAAATTGATGCGTGCAATCGGTCACAAAAAATTACTAGTATCTCCCGAGACATCGGTCGCGTGGATTTTGGGATGTATCCCACTAACTTCATAATTTATTGTATAGTACAAGTCCAAGGGAACTTGTTCGATTCGAGATAAAATGACATTTTCCGTCCCTTCTACTATTCCTATACGAAAATCATTATGGCTCTCTGTTACGATGCAAACGAAAAACAAACAAATTCAGTTAGTCAGTAAATCTGTGCGTTTTTTAACGTTATCCCTCTCCTGATGCTTTCATACTACATTTCTGTTGCCATAATCTTTTAAAATATAATGGCTGGCTTTGATAAGTAATTACCTAAGAATAGGAGATGAAATTATATTCTCGCGAAATAAATATCATTAATTTACAACTTTATAGTTAGCTACAATAGCAGTTACGCAGCTAATGGTTCATAGATGGCGTATTGAACAATAATCGAAAGTGTTTCAAATGAAAATGTGATTCACTGTGAAGTTGTATGTTAATGATACTCATTTCGCGACATCACAATCCGATGTCATATTTTTAGATAGTTACTACACAAATCCAGCTGTTATATTTTAAAAGATTATGCCAACAGAAATTTAGTATGAAATTTTGATAGAGATGGATCGTCTTAATAATTATTAAAATCTCCAGATGCGTTCTCCACAGTTTCTCTGCCTCGTGGCTACTGCCAATCAAACGCGCGAGTAGAACCGAGCGATCGACAAGCCTTCCTCGTTGACAACGACTCCGCCATTTGCAATTGTCGGAAGTGGATGGATACATGGATACCTTCTCACGTTACTGTTGATCCCTCGATGAATTGTATCTGATTTATTGATTTATTCATCGATTGTAGAAAAGAAATGGTCTTGTATACTGAGCGCTTTTCGTACAAACTCACTTTTATCGTATGTTGTAATTTTAATGTAAAAAGTTAGTATGTGCTTTATCAATTTGTCTTTAGCAATTATTGTTTATTTATCTAACTGTCTTTCGAATTATGTTGAACCAAGGCTGACCTTTGAAATTCTCGTCAAGATTCGTCAAAACAAGCGATAAAATGTACACATTTATAAAATTGAGAAAACTGAAGAAATGGTTGCGGCCTTGTTTTTATAACCTTAAAATTATAAGATAGAATCATTATACACACCGAGAGGTACACCCACACACTCACACACATACTTTATTATATGTATAACTTAGTGCTTAAGTAATAAACCAAATATTGGTTATTTGAACTTATAAATTATATAATCCGGAGGGGTGAGGCGCTGGATGCTGAAATACAGGTTTCTACCTAGTTCAGCAACGGAGGCCTTTACACTTAATTTTGTCCAAATTTTTAAACATAAGTAGTTTATAAGTAAATTGTACCTAAATTTTTTGGAGAATAAATACTTTTTATTATATTATTATTATTATCAAAGACATGGCTGTATGGTGTATTGTCGATGCCTTTTCCTGCCTTTCCGATCTTAGCAAGTCTATTGAAGTTGTCAATTATGTAAAAAAACACAATATTACAAAATACAAAACAAACAAAAACATAATATTTTAAAACTTCGCGGGAGTGTTACTTTTAAATATGGCGCTTCTTCACGTAATATAATGAAATCGAGAACTAATAGTGCTGCTCGCTATCTCCACAAAGCAATCGATAAAAACCGGTTGCGTGCCGGCGAAAGTCTACCGTATCGATTAAAAAACAATAAGACTGTAATTTGTTATATTTTCGCGGTCAATTAGAAATGTTAGACATTTAATTGATGTGCCAATCATTGATG
Source organism: Carcina quercana (assembly GCA_910589575.2). Taxonomy (NCBI): domain Eukaryota; kingdom Metazoa; phylum Arthropoda; class Insecta; order Lepidoptera; family Depressariidae; genus Carcina; species Carcina quercana. The sequence continues at coordinate 5,098,677 of OU342455.1, read as the reverse complement.
GTGAGGTGATAGTGAAATTTTGTTTCATCAAAACCTCAAAACGTATGATGATATAAAAGGAGATGTATCAAATTCGGCCTGCACTTGTACACTACTAAAAAAATCAAGTAATAATATAAACATGTGTAGAGAAATTTTAAGAATTATTTTTTTGCATTTATTGTAATTGATATCTCGTATTTTATGTAATCGTTTATTATATTTGTTTTATCGTACACGCCTGATTGCCCTTCTCTCTTCAATATTTCTTACTTGACCTAGGACTTCTGTAATAAATTTCTTTTAGAAATAAGCTGTTCCTTTTGTGTATATTTTTCTGTTTTTGTGCTATGTTATATTTTCCATGTACAATGAATTGTTTACATAAAAATAAATAAATAAAAGTAATAGTACAAAATTATTCGTTTTATACTAAATGTCAATATACTCAGTTGCAAATAAAGACTATACTACTAAGTGACAGCGTCAAATGTCATTTTATTGACGCCATCTTTGTTTTCAACGTTAAACCTTACTTGTTTCGTGCGTTTAGTATGTTTTCGCGACACTATAATTTAGTCTCCTATTTTTAGGTAATTACTTATCAAAGCCAGCAATTCTATTTTAAAAGATTATGGCAACAGAAATTTAGTATGATAGCATTAGGAGAGGGATAACGTTAACATGGGGTTGATATGTAAATCCGTCAATCATTATCCATCAGAGAAGTCTGACTGATGATGACGGATAATTTGTCAAATGTATTGGCATTTGATAAGTCATATCCATACAAATATTATAAATTCGAATGTTAGTTTGTTCGCCCGTCCTTTACTGAGTAACGGAGATTCAGATTGACTGGATTTTTGTACAGGGGTAGTAGAAGGGCCTGAAAGGGACATGGTGTAATTATTTTGAATCTAACAAGTACGTCCCAAGGTATAATTTCCCAAGTCGCGGTTAAAACGATAAACGATAGCGATAATTGGAACCTTAGAAATCTTAGGATAAATAATTAAAAGAAATTAAATATCTGCTATATGCAATTCGTAGCATTTCTATATAAGGAGCGACCGCTAGATGGCGCCTGACAGGAAGTCTCCGCCATCTTGGAAACCGGAAACTGTACGCGCGGGAAATCGACGCGCCATATTGGATTGGCTTGATAATGAGACAGACACTCTTTATGGCGACGAGGTATGAAGTTGTTGAGCAACTTCTTGAGGCTATGTTTGTATTTTTAATTACATTTTAAAATGAACATGAGTAATTAAACACTGGGAGACTAGACTTGTCCTAATTTGAATTAAGGTTTAAAAAGTAATTTTTGAATTGAAAATTGAATTTTGACCTTGCTTATGCTTATGCTCAATAAGAAGCGTCGGTGGCGCAGTGGATAAGGCGCGGACTCTCAATCTGAGGCTACCGGGTTCGAATCCAGCCGTGTACCTATGAGTTGTTTTCAATTCAAGTACATTATCCGATTGCTTAACGGTGAAGGAAAACATCGTGAGGAAACCTGCATGTCTTGAACAGGCATGTGAAGTCCGCCGATCCGCACGGGTCCCGCGTGGTGTACTATGTCCATACACTCTGTAGGAGAGTAGGCCTGAGCACCTGCAGTGGGGACATAGGCTGTTGATGATGATGATGCTTTATGCGTTATGATTATGTTTCATGAGTTGACTTTAGTCTCACCTGGTGGTAAGTGACGATAAGGCTGTTGGATGGGAATCGTGCTCACCCATAAGCCTCATTCTAATAAGGCGCTGGCTGTGCTACCTTTCATACGGAACACAGCAGTGGTAGACATAAGTAACATGGCTGTAGCTAGCCAGGCGGACATAGAAAATGCTGTACCACCAACTATACCAAGTTCCGATAGGTAGCTCCACTGGGAATCGAGCCCAGGACTTCCGGATCATTAGCCCAAGCGTGTAGCCATTAGGATAGAACAGAACAGAAGCCTCAAACTGATGCGCTTTCTTTGCTACCTTTTTACCGGAACATTCGATTCTTTAAACAACTATTTGAGCATTAGATGACATGATGCTAGGCGGATATACATAATACCCTATCGCTAACCAAATCGTTGATTGACAGTGTAGTCACAGTCCGGACACTTCAAACAAATGTCGTGACATTTGTTCCTATTCCCATACATCGAACGGATGATGTTAGTATGTCGCGCGCGCCGTATCACCGATCCTTGAGCGGGTCACTTTCTTGCGTGTAGATGTGAGGCATCGCGGATTGGTGGGAGGCCAGAGAGATTTAAATATAGTAATATGTTATAGAGCGGTCATTGGGAAACGTTTCATATAAACATTTTGCTCTCAAGTCAACGGTATGTCAAATGTCTTGTACGGCCGCGTGACGTGATGTAACACTAGATTGTGTAACTTATTACCAATTGGATTTGGATAAGTTTAGGATCAAATTTTTTGCTTGCTTTGTCCGGTCTATTATGGGAGGCGGTGAGTGCGGTAGTAATGTATCAATTCTGTAGTGTAGGCGTGTCTCGCCTGGGAATTGAAGAGTCCTTCCATTTTATAAAAAGTACTCCGCTCCAGAAAGTTGACTCTGACTAAAGACTCCCAGAAATTTTGTAGGCATGCTGATGCAGTGGACTTCACTCCTGTCTCTATACTCGTACCTTCATGAACCATTGTCGTTTGAATACCTTATGAAAGTTGAATAAACCCAGCACATTGTATATCAAATGTCTGACGTGATTTCTCAACTGCGTGCGCTCGGTTCGTAGTTAAATATTGACACATCGTGCGTATACAGCGTGCTCGGGTTTCGTGACCCGATCCACGCACGCGTCTTGCATCACCCTGTACAGGTTCCTTTTTGACAATATACTCGTAGATCCATTGTTACGAAATTTGAACTGCTTCTCGATGTGTGCTTGATGATATACATATAAATATATCTAATAGACTAGCTTTATTATATCATCATCAGCCTATATACGTCCCCACTGCAGGGGCTCAGTACTACTCTCCTACAGAGAGTGTATGGGACATAGTACACCACGCGGGACCAGTGCGGATCGGCGGACTTCACATGCCTGTTCAAGACATGCAGGTTTCCTCACGATGTTTTACTTCACCGTTAAACAATCGGATAATGTACTTGAATTGAAAAACAACTCATAGGCACACGGCTGGATTCGAACACGGCACCCTCAGATTGAGAGTCCGCGCCTTATCAACTGCGCCACCTACGCTTCTATAATATATTTTATTTTATTATTATAGCTTTATTATAATATAGTGATTATTTGAAACGATATATCTAATCTACCAAAAAATATACACGAAAGAAAAAGAGTTGCCGCAAATTCGGTCTGCACTTTAAAAAAAATTGAAACATAGAAACAAACAGTCGTACTAAATTTACTTTTCATTCACTTGTTAAACTATATAAATCCGAGTTTTTCCAATACTTTGATATCACAGAATTACCGAGTTATATTGTATTGTTACAGAAACCTAAACACTTTGAAAGTGTATACATAAATCTAGGCATTGTAAAAGCCCTTTCCAGACCCTGCCACCTGCGATGCTTTCTCTTAGAGAAAACTATCATATAATTGAATATTGCTTTCTCGGTCGCAATGTAGCCGACATGGCTGCGGCTTAGGCTCCACGCAGACTAAATGTAGACCATTTGTACAGGGAGCTGGCGGCAAAATTGCAGTTTGGGTTCAGTTTGAGTTAGATTGTAACAGGAGGGCAATAAGACTGCGGTAGACCGGTGGCCGGGAGATGTGCAGCCCTTCTGCAGTTCTTGTGCAATCCTAACACAGGCTGTCCAACTGCTTCCAAAATGGATTCAAAGCGCAATTTTGCAACTGGCTTGCGGTCGGCAGACGCGCAAAGAGAGAGAGAGCTACATTAAAAGAAACAGTTTCTTTCCAAAATACTTACCTTCCTGTAAGATTTGTATCATACAGTATGTGTAGGAACTGCATCCGTCTGTTATGTCCCTTAAGAGGATTGTCTGTTTAGAGCACGTGGCCGCGTTCAAGGTTGCATTGTTTTGTAGCTGTCCCTATCCGAGCCCTATCCTACCCAAGCGCGTACGGTGAGACAGCATACACTACGCGAGGTTATCCACCCGTTGTTTGGATGTTTCGTAGTCCAGGGATCATTTGAAGGATACAGTATATTATGCAACCATTTTTTTAATACAGTATTTTAATAAAATTTCAGATGTCGGTGGTTTTTCCAAATTGTTCTAAATTGATTCATACTCTTGTAAAACAGGTTCAAAGTTTGGGCTTTTTACTATCGAAAAATACAATACTTTGATGCCCTGTAACTCTGGAAGTATATATTTAAACGAAAATCTGACTCACCACCGACATAGATATTTGTTTCTAGATTGTGTCTTGAAAATTTCATAGATTTTCATAGCTTAATACTCAAAATATGACTGGACTACGTTTGTACGGGCGCTTTGACACCAGCATACCCTCTCAACACTTTTTTACTTTATCTCGCTTCATTTTTTAATCCCCGACGCAAAACGCCCCTGCGCTATTATGTATGAAGCTTTTGTGTATTTCAGATATCGTAGCTTTCAAATGGATTGATCGATTTCATTGCGGCTCCTCTCATTAGAAGGCTGGTTTGATTGGGATGGTTCTTTGCGATTTTTGATCAAAATACTTTCAGTCGTTTTATAAATAATATGTTCTTTTGCTGATTAGCATAGGGATCTCAGCGATACAAATAATTTCACTGAACGCGAATGAGTCAATAAAGAAAAATAACATAGCTCTACCACCTCCGCACTAATGTAAGAGCAAAAAATAAAAAGTAATATTAATTACAGCAATACACATCGCCCGTGCAGGAAATAACGAAGTGATTTACGAAAATAACGAGCTGTAACAAAATAACGAAACGTAACGTATAATAAATAGCGTTGTTTAACGGTGGACGCAATTGACCTTGAGTGTAATTGTGTTTTAACGTGTTCTTAATGCATTCGAATGCAAGTGAGATAAAGTGTAGAAATATAGTCTAAGAAGTTCGACAAATTGATAGTTATCAAGAATAACCTGTGCCATAAGATATTTCAAATATCACATTTAAAATAACTGCAAAGGAAACGAGAAATTCGAAATTCGAACATCAAAACCATTGTGCAGTGTTTCTGCTGTTTTTTTACGCGGCTCTGGAAGCATCAACAATTGAGCCAGATAATAGTTGTTTGTGTCAGTGTCGTGTGTGTGTATGATATAAAATGCGATCATGGCGCTCATCGGACCGAGGAATAGTTCTCCCGTCATCAGGGACAGTCTGCACATGCCTGCGTATGAGGTGAGTGATTCGTTTTATTGTGCGCTTTTCAGCACTTGGCCACATTTTGAGCATTGTGCCTTAGTGGAAGTGGGGCCGGGCTATTCTATCCAGCCTTCCTCCTAGAAGTACGCAAGGCGCTCGATGTCCTTGCATGCCTCCTGGAGTGATCCTGGGTTGTTTAGGATCGTTGTCCGTTGTGTAGTCTACCTGCTGTCAGTCGTAAGTTAAGGCGTACCTGTCTAAACTTGTGTTCATTATTATTATTTGGGCATGAGGGATGCAGCCCTAAGTGTCACTGCGACCTTCATAAATCTGTTGTGACAGTCCCCTATAGATTAAATCACCTTCTTAAAGCCAATATCATAAACCTTACGATAGGTCTGGGTTTGGAGGTTCTAATACTTTCCGTTGCGGCAGTGTGGCCATGTGTGGCGTCTGAGGTGTATGGTTCTGATGTGATGCAGATGGCAGAGGATGTGGATGGGCGTCTCTTCATTCTCTTCATAGAAACTTTAGACCCTGGTGTCGCTCAGGCCCACGTAGCTGAGGTGCTTTTAGCTTGCGATTCCCCCTTAAGATCTTCTTTAAAAGATTCCTCGACGGTTGTGCATCCACAACACAAGGGTCTGTCTGATCTTGTTCTTCTTAAATGGTCAGTGACCCTTTCAGCACTCCTTAGCTACTCAGATTGAACAGTTTCCTGAACAGATGCCGGCGATGCAGCTATTTCCTTCGCTTGACGACAATCCGTTGGATTCGTCCAATGTTTTACCTTTTGTTTAGCATAGTCCTTTTCGCTCCTTTATTCTTATATAAATAAACACGATCGATTTGCACCTAAAAGTAAGCTGTGACGCCTTAATATTGTGGTGTACCTGGTTGAATCATTTCACAGATGGGGCACCCATATTCTCGAGTATCCTTCTACTGTTGGAACAATAAAACAGTTAGATCAAACCAACATTAATTCAATTAACTATAAACTCGGACACGGACTCGGCTTCCAACTAACTCTGATTTATTCTAGCCGTCACAGTCTGCCGGCTCTAACTGCTGAACCAATGAATTTAACTGATTTGGTATTCCGCCACGAAAGTGGTAGAATTCGAAGCCATCCGAATTGTTGCACGTCTAGGAATTTTGTATGCGATGTTCGCATTGAATCGAATGTTTTTATTCGCTTCGCAGTTTACATGGACCAATTGGAGTAGTCAGACTATTTTAGTTTCTCTCATTCCACCTTTAGAGGCATGCGAATACTTTAAATCGCTAAACATTTTAACAACATGGTTTGAAATAATGTGACTATTTACAGAACTATACATATTATGTAATATATAATATATGTATAATATATAAAATAAATATGTAAATTATAAACGCGGAGGCGCATTGGATAAGGCGCGGACTCTCAATCTGAGGGTTCCGGGTTCGAATCCAGCCGTGTACCTATGAGTTGTTTTCAATTCAAGTACATTATCAGATTGCTTAACGGTGAAGGAAAACATCGCGAGGAAACCTGCATGTCTTGAACAGGCATGTGAAGTCCGCCGATCCGCACTGGGCCCGCGTGGTGGACTACGACCCATACACTCTCTGTAGGAGAGTAGGACTAAGCCCCTGCAGTGGGGACGTATATAGGCTGTTGATGATTGATGATGATGACATATAATTTTAACCCCACTGCCACTTTAAACAGAAACAAATTATTTTTATATGCCATAAATAAGTTTCTTCTGCTACTATCAATTTCTCAACTGCTATCCGGAATTCTCAAATCAAATCAAATCAAATCTGTTTATTTGCAGTCATGTACATAGAGTCATTACAATATTATTCGGATCTATATACATGAACCCTGTCAGGGCATAGCAAAATAAATATGTCAAATTTTATACAATAATAGTAGATGTCAAATTTTATACAAAAATAATAATAAATGTCAAATTTTATACAGTAATAGTTCAATGTCAAGTTTTATACAATAATAATTCCATGTCAAATTTTATACTACAATCTAAAATAAGCATAGTCAAACTTTATACATTTTTATCGTCCATAAATTCCTTAATTGTATAATATGACTTTCTAATTAGGAGAGACCTTAATTTATTCTTAAATTGTTTATCTGTGTCTTGTTTCAAAATATCTGGAATATTATTGTATACCTGGATAGACCTGTAATATGGACCGTTTTTAAATATTTCCAATTTAGGTTCAGGAAGTTGAAGTTTGTGCTGAAGGCGCGCTCGAGGGTTATATTTGTATAGGTTGATATGTTTTCTTACAAACATTGCTGTTTCTATTATGTATATAGAAGGGAGCGTTAGAATGTTTTCTTTAATAAAATGTGGCCTACAGCTGTCCATCGGTTTTATGTTCACCAGTATACGTATCATTTTTTTCTGTAATATGAAGACATCGTGAGCGTCAGTGCTGTGTCCCCACAGCATCACACCGTAACGCAGCCATGAGTACGCATATGCGTAGTACGCACTCAGTGCTGCCTCGTAGTGAGTGTTCGATTTTAATATGCTAAGAGCAAATATGAACTGAGACAATTTAGTTTTTAATTTTCCAACATGTTGTTTCCAGGTCATGTGGGAGTCGATAGACATATATATGTCCCCACTCACCCAATCGATAGACAGATTCTTTTACTGGACAGAAAGAAGCTTTTTTCTAATAGCCAATCACGCAATTAACGCTCGAGAAAGATTCTCGTCTGGAAGTACAGTTCTAGGCGAGTGCAGCGTTATTTACCATGCAGTTTCTCTCTTTACCCAAAGGAAAATCCCAGGATACTGGCAGCAGGCATCGTCTACCTTTGTATCTATTCATCATCATCACCAGCCTATATACGTCCTCACTGCAGGGTCTCAGGCCTACTCTCCTACAGAGAGTGTATGTGACATAGTACAACACGCGGCACCAGTGCGCATTGGTAGACTTCACACACACCTTTGAATCTCTTCTCAGGAGTGCGCAGGTTTGTTCACGATGTTTTCCTTCACCGAAAAGCCAATGGTAATGATTTGATGATAAATTTCAAATTGGAACTCATTGGTACGAACGCAGACCTTGATTGTTCAAGGACTGACGCTCTACCCAACTGAGCTACCATGGTTTTGTATGTAAACTACCTGTCTACTCGTATTATGGCAAACCCCAATCAAATTCACGTATCTAAAAATCGTTGCTTAAATATCTAAGATTTGCAGTATCTCGCACGATCTCTGAGCATGCATTAGTAGTAAATTTTATTTACCAAGCGTCGGTGGCGCAGTGGATAAGGCGCGGACTCTCAATCTGAGGGTACCGGGTTCGAATCCAGCCGTGTACCTATGAGTTGTTTTTCAATTCAAGTACATTATCCGATTGCTTAACGGTGAAGGAAAACATCGTGAGGAAACCTGCATGTCTTGAACAGGCATGTGAAGTCCGCCGATCCGCACTGGTCCCGCGTGGTGGACTATGGCCCATACACTCTCTGTAGGAGAGTAGGCCTGAGCCCCTCCAGTGGGGACATATATAGGCTGTTGATGATGATGATTTACCCATAGTTTTATGTAACCATCGCTTCCACCGCCATTACAATGTGTGCTTAACTTACGTAATGCCATCGACTAAACCGATATAAGAAAATAATTGTAGGTACCTGTGCAACGTTCGACGCGCTCTCTGTCAGTCAGGCGAGGCAAGGAGGTACTATGTGATGGAGGTATCATTGTAACATTTAAATGGATTTAATAGTGAGGTAATAAGTAGTCATGGTAGCTCAGTTGTGTAGAGCGTCAGTCCTTGAACAATTGAGGTCTGGGTTCGAGCCTGGCTCGTAACAATGTGGTCCAATTTGTTATTTGGAATTTATGTACGAATGATAAAAATCATTACCATTGGCTTTCCGGTGAAGGAAAACATCGTGAGGAAACCTGCACACTCCTAAGAATGCAAAGGTGTGTGTGATGTCTACCAATGCGCACTGGTCCCGCGTGTACTATGTCCCATACACTCTCTGTAGGAGAGTAGGCTTGAGCTCCTGCAGTGGTGACATATATAAGCTGTTGATGGTGATCAATAGTAAGGTAGAAGATCTGATGACCGATGTGGAGGATATGTTCTCGAGTGGTGACCACGTATCCAGAAGCGTGTACCGCGCCGTCCTTACTAGATGGACTGATGACCTAGTAAAAGTGAATGTGTCATACGATGTCAGCCATGAGCCATGTCATCCAGCGGACGTTTCCTGGCTGATGATGAATAATGAGGAGTGAATATTTGGAAAATCACACTGATATGAACTAGCCTTTGCCTGCGAGTTCTTCTGCGTTGACTTTATCGCGAAAAAAAATAACCCTATGTAACCCTCGGGGCGTGGGTCCAACTTCCACTTGGCCGGTTCTTATTTGATACCTGTAATTTCTATCACGTCTTCCTGACCATATACATGACCCATGTCGATGTATTCTAAACTAAAGAGTACGCATACATTACCTCTAGTTCAATTCTTCCTCAATGTCAATTTTTTATAAGTTTTAAGGTCACTACTACATTACGTTGTAAAATAACAAACAGATACATATGTTATTTTGTTGTGTAAGTATGTGAGTGCCGGCTGGATCGATCGAATGATGAACTGATTGAGTGTCTCTGGCTATAGCTGGATTTGTGCAGTAACTATCTAAAAATAGTACATCAGATTGTGATGTCGCGAAATGAGTATCATTAACATACAACTTCACAGTGAATCACAATTGTCATTTTAAACACTTTCGATTATTGTTCAAAGCGCCATCTATGAACCATTAGCTGCGTAATTGCTATTGTAGATAACTATAAACTGTAAACTATAATGATATTTGTTTCGCGACACTATAATTTATTCTGTTATTTTTAGGTAATTGCTTATCACATCCAGCTATTCTATTTTTAAACAAACTTTGCTTTGTTTACGCTTAATTGAAAAATCAATCATAAGTTTAAGAATAATTTAACAGCTTTAGAATTTCTATATCTTATACCGATATTTATTAAAACATTAATTAAGAGACTTTGTTGGTTAGACCACGTGGCCGCGTTCAAATTTTGATTGTTTTGTAGCTGTCCCTATCCGAGCCCTATCCTACCCGAGCGCGTACGGTGAGACAGCATACATTACGTGATGTTATCCACCCGTTATTTGGATGTTTCGTAGTCCAGGGATCATTTGAAGGATACAGTATATTATGTAACCATTTTTTTAATACAGTATACTAATGAAATTTCAGATGTCGGTGTTTTTTCCAAATTGTTCTAAATTGATTCATACTCTTGTAAATCAGGTTCAAAGTTGGGGCTTTTTATACCGTAAAATACAATTCTTTGACGCCCTGTAACTCTGGAAGTATATATTTAAACGAAAATCTGACTCACCACCGACACAGATATTTGTTTCTAGATTGTGTCTTGAAAATTTCTTAGATTTTCATAGCTTAATACTCAAAATATGACTGGACTACGTTTGTATGGGCGCTTTGACACCAGCATACCAGCATACCCTCTTAAGACAAAAAGCTATCTAAATCGAAACGAGAGTTGATGCGGCGCGCATTTCTTACCCTTTCCCCCTTACGTGTTATTATTAGTGGGGAAGCGAGGCAACAAATTGTACTTCTCGTGGGTCAGTTAGCGAATGAATGAATTTTTAATGTTGCAGTTGATCTAAACTATTTAGATCAACTGCAACATTAATATAAATATATATATAAAATAATTGCAGTAGCAAGCAGGTACTAACTCCACTCTTTTGAAGAAATAAAAATATACACCATCTTTCTTTCAACTGTAGTCTATGTTAGCACAGTTACATTTTATAACATTATCACTTTCCATCAGGTGAGATGAAGGCCAAGTGCAAATCAATCATGTGTGTACAAAAACTAATGTAAAACAAATGTAATTCCGCCAAGTCGGAGGCCAGTTATTTTTAACAGTGTCACAATGACTTCATAGCTAAACAAGCAAATTGCTCGGAGCTTTTTCTCGAGATGGACTCAATCTTGGTTCAGTTGAGTGTAGGTGTCTAAATGACTCGATTACAGGTGATTCAAACTAAATATTGTGTTTAGTATGAGTTGGTATAGTCCAGGAGTGTGATTGACCAGGGAAAACACGGCAGGGGAGTAACTAGGCCATGATGTTTAATAAGAACATTTAACAAGTAAATGAAAAGTGAATTTTGAAAAACCCGGCTTTTTTAACCGATTTTTAACCGATTTCAAAAATGAGGATGTTATTAATTCGACGGGTATGTTTCTTCTCTTTTTTTGTTACCTCAGAACTTTTGACCGGGTGAACCGATTTGGATGTATCTTTTTTTCTTTGAAAGGTGGTGATTTCCGTGTGGTCCCATTTTGGTCCAGTTCTGACAACGGCATCCATGAGAAAACTATATAAATTTTAAATTTGCCTTAGTAAAAGTAGACTTTTAGGGCAATTGAAGTCGGTTTCCAGTTCTTTTTGAACGCATTTACTTTAGTTTACTTTAAACTCTTTATGATTTTGATGTACCCAGTGTCACTCTCACAGTAAATATGAATCTAACGACACCTCTTCCGGCCATTCAGGCAGCAGAGCGTGCAAAGCAATTATACATTCATCTATACATAGCCTCTATCTATACTATATAATATCTATCCATACTCATTTATTGTCCTAACCTTTATGTCCAAGGAGTATGAACGGCGCGGTTTTGTTCTAAACAAAACTCACCGATTTACGGTGGGAGGCGAGGTAAGCTGAGACAACAACATTATACAGGCCAGTGTATCAGAAAGGGACACCATGCAGACATCAACGGGCGTGTCTTAGAAATTAAGAATTAGAATATTTTGTTTTATTAAATGTTATAAACTGTGAAATATTATATTATCCAATTTTTTTGTGTAACTTGAAGTTGACTTGAACATTTTTCGGAAAAATATAGGCTGTTTTTTATCTCATGTGATATGTTCTAATCCACGCAAATGAAATCGCTTGGTAAAGTAGGTACTAGAAATTCATATATAACACCTAACCGGGTTAGCTAATTTAGAGTAAATGTACAAAAACATATGTATAAATCTATTTAGAAGCGAGTAAAAAAGTCTTGTTTTTCTCACGGTAATCATGGCGGAAACAAACCCAAGTACCGGTCCAGTTTTTGTTGAATAACAACGCAACAATATGGTTTTAGATTGGTTTTAATAATGTTCTTCTTGGTTGGAAAAAACCTTTTAATAATTAAGCTTTATTGCAGGAAAAATATTGCGCGGAGCTTGCGAGTATACATAACAACGCCAAGGTGTTAGGCCCGTGTACGACACGTGATGTAAAACCATATATCAGAGAGGTTTTGTTTTATTAATCGACTTCAAAAAAGGAGTTTATGTAGTCGACCTGTATGTATGTAATATTTCCAGAACTGCCCAGATATCGTATACGTTAGTCTATATCAGCTTCTAAACAAGTGTACCAAATTTCAAAAGTGTATGTATAATGTATATTTGTATGTTTGCCCTCGCATATCTCCGGAACTACAAGTTTGATTTAAATAATTCTTTTTTGTTGAACTAGGTATTGTTCAACTTAGGGAAGACTGCAAGTTTCATCAAAATCGGTTTCCTACTTTTTGAGATAGGCAATGTTAAGTGTGTATTAGACAGCTGACTTACAAGCATTGCCTTTATGAAAGTAGACTTTTAGGGCAGTTGAAGTCGGTTTCTAGTTCTTTTTGAACGCGTTTTTTACGGTACGTTTGATACTCACCAGTAAAATAAAATAAAGATATATTGATGACTTAGCTTTTGCTTCACCATGCGTCCGTGTGGACTTCACAAATTATCCCTCAACGACCACTTGTTTAATCGTGATGGAAAAAGGCATTTTCCACCCGTTCATAAAATCAAGTCATTCTGACTCCGTTACGACGTAAAAAAAGACAAACAAACAGACTCACTCTCGCATTTATAATATTAGTATTGATTAGTTAATTAGTAGGGATTTTTTTATATTTTTTGGATGTCATTTAATGAGGCCATGGCTGAGCTCTCAGTTGTGTAGAGCGTCAGTGCTTGAACAATCGAGGTCTGGGTTCGATCCTGGCTCGTAACAATGAGGTACAATTTGTTATTTATGTACGAATGATACAAATCATTACCATTGGCTTTTCGATGAAGGACAACATCGTGAGGAAACCTGCACACTCCTGAGAAGAAACTCAAAGATGTGTGTGAAGTCTACCAATCCGCACTGGTCCCGCGTGGTGTACTATGTCCCATACACTCTCTGTAGGAGAGTAGGACTGAGCCCCTGCAGTGGGGACGTATATTATAGGCTGTTATAATTGCCACTCTGCTAACATGATCAACCTTGACCTAAACGAACCGCTTATAGTATTACTCATAATTCACGCATAATACCATGATAATAAAACTAAACGAGTTTTATATCGAAACCGAAAGCGAACTTTTGAAATGGAAAGTATACAAAGGTCTCTGGCTGATGGTGCGCTTGCGCCACTTGTCGACCGGCGTGTCTCATGTTCAATCATAGTAAAGTTTTAGTATGTATTAGCTTTATTATTTTGTGTTCTCTTTTCCTCTGTTCATGTTTCACTGTATTTGTATTATTTGTTGTAGCTTCTTTTTTGTATTTATTTCTTCTTGAATCTTGTATGTCTTTCTGTATTGTGTTTGTCAATAAAAATATGTCTATGTCTTTACAGCTTTACTTTTATTGACGGACTACGGTAAAACCAAAAGTAGGGTTATGGTTTTCGCAACTTTTTTGTTTTGATATAACCTCCTCTGAGGCGTAATAGTTTTGAACTAACAATCTGAAGGTCCCGGGTTCGATTCCGAGCGGGTACCTATCGGTACTCGGTTTGGTTGGTGGTAGGGCATTTTCTATCCCCGCCTGGCTAGCTACTATGTTACCTAAATCTGCCGACAAACAGCAGTGTTAATAGCACTGTTGTGTTCCGATATGAAAGGTATCAGAGCCAGCGCTCGTTAGTTTGAGGCTTTTGGGTGCGCACGCGCACCATCCAACGGTCTTATCGTCACTTACCATCAGACCATACATTAAACATGTAAATGCGTTCAAAAAGAACTGGAAGAACTAATAGTCTACTTTTACTAAGGCAAATTTAAGATTTATATAATAGTTTTCTCATGGATGCCACTGTCAGAACTGGACCAAATTGAAATGGGACCACACGGGAAGCACCACCTTTGAAATAAAAAAAGAATCATCCAAATCGATTCACCCAGTTAAAAGTTATGAGGTAACAAACATATAAAAACATACCCGTCGAATTGGGAACCTCGTCCTTTTATACAGTCGGTTAAAATATGTACAAAGCCTGGTAAACTGTCGCAGTAACGTACGTACATCGCGGTGATGAACTTCGCAACTATGTACACCCGTTGCACCCTAGCTGTATGAGATTCCACTAATAAAGTGACATGAATCCTAACAATAAATACTTATAAATAACTAGCTTCTGCCCGCGGCTTCGCCCGCGTGGACTTTATTTTTCGCATTAAAAAGTAGCCTATGTCCTTTCTCAGGGTCTAAATATTGTCTGTGCCAAATTTCATCAAAATCGGTTGAGAGGTTTAAGCGGGAAAGCGTTACACCCACAGACAGCGCGACAGACAGAGTTACTTTCGCATTTATAATATTATAGTAAGGATTGATATTATAAATAATTGATCGGGCGATCAATAACACGGCCACACTTGGTAGCAGTGATCGGTCGAGTCGAGTAGGCGCTGCGCTGAATCAATTATATCGATTTAATTGATATGATAAATTACTGAGCCCTCCTACTGTCTAAACAGACGTTTTGTTATCTATAAATCATTGCTTGGTATCGAATATATACATATTTAACTGCGCCATGTGAATAACATAAGTTATGGTATTTCAAACAAGACTGCGTGGACTATACAGGGTGGTCCAAAATGTGACGTCCAAAAATTTTTTTTAGATTCCTTACACCTGGGTGTATCCGAAAATACCCCATGTATGTTCCGCGATTTTTTGTAGTTTAGAAGTTATGATTTTTTAAATGTATATTTCGAATTTTCTGCCGGAGCGACTTAAAATAATCGTAACTTGTTTAATAGTAAGGTTTTTTTATTTATTTTTTCTCGAAAGTGATCGTCTTGAATCACCCTTTCTACTTTATTATCAACTACACAACGTTATTCATTACAAGTTACCGAAAAAAGGGACGAAAGTAAAAATTTTAGGTTTGAGTTGAACGGAGCAAAATTTTCAAAAATTTCTTAATAATACAAAGTTAATGTTTCATTGGTTCAAACTAATTTTAAAAACTCCAGCAGTTTGTCAGCTTACCAAATAATAAAAAAAAAGTTGTTCTTAATAGGCGATTTTACGACGAAATTGGCTTCAGAACTTAGTTAGGTGAGAATTCATAAAGAAAAAATTTTGTCAAAAAAAAATATTAAGCTTATTTTGTTTTCATTTTTATGGCCTACATTAGCAAGGCATCATCAAAAGCATTCAAATAATTTCAAATTGAACGATCAGTGACACATTAGAAAACATTTTATTTTAAAAAAGCTTAGTTTAGTTTTTATTAATACGGTTATTTTGGTTTATTTTTAGCATCAATAAAAGAAAACACAAATTAAGTTCAACTACTTTATTAAAGAAGATTTTCAAAATGACGCCCTTCAACTTCGATACACAATCGGCAACGTCTTAAAAAGTTATCTTTTAGTCTGCGGAAAGCGCTTGAATTTTGTCTGACTTTCGTCGCTGCTTCTCTCAATTTTCGTCTCAGTTCTTCTTCGGAGTTAGTTTGCTGAGCATAGACAACTTCTTTGTAGTAACCCCAAATAAAAAAATCTATTGGGTTCAAGTCCGGTGAACGTGCAGGCCATTCGATTGGGCCGCCACGCCCAATCCATCTGCCCGGGTATGTTTCATTAAGGTGCCCCCTCACTTGGCGTGCGTAATGGCAAGGAGCACCATCATTTTGGAATATCATGTGCCTTCTTGTTTCCAAGTTTACATCTTCCAGCAATTCAAAAAGGTTGTTCTGCAAAAAGTTTAGATATGTGTCTCCATCCAACCTAGACGGCAGCTCGAAAGGCCCAATCAGTTCTCCATTTACAATTCCCGACCACATGTTTACGCTGTATCGATGTTGAAAATTTGATGCTCTTGCAAGGTGTGGGTTTTCAATTTCCCAGCTGTGATAGTTATGGATATTAAATACTCCAGTGTTTTCAAAACGGGATTCATCGGTCCATAAGATCTTATTAAAAAAATCTGGGTCTTCCTGACACCTTTGTATCATTGTTTCGCAGAAAGCAACTCTTCTAGGGTAATCTGAAGCTTGTAGCTCCTGAACGCGCTGAATGTGGTAAGCGTGGTAGCCTTCTGAAAAAAGAAAAGGACTATTACTCACCACCTAGGCAGGAAGAAGTCTAATACCTGGCATTGTATCTGTGATTTATGTTTTGTGTAAATAAAAAACAAAACGACATACCATTTTTCAATATCCTTAGAACTGAGGTCCGTGGTATTCCAGTCCTTCTGGTTATTGCTCTGGAACTCGTAGAAGAGTCTCTTTCTACAGCTGCGATGACTTCATCTCTTCTGTCCGGATCTACTCTGGGTACTCCTTCGTGCCTTTGGCTACGACCGGGGATACGCCCGGCCATCAGCGTATTATGAGTATTAATAAATACCCTATGGTCCGGGTAATGGTCCAGTATTTCTCCTCGCCGGTCCAGTTGTTGACGATATAGCCTTGCGGCTAAATGACCGTTTCCTTTGGCCATACCATAGTAAAAGTGCATTTCTGCGTACTGGCTTAGACTAAAATTACTCATGTTGCCGTCAGTAACACAAGCACAAGTCAGTCGTAAGGCAAATCGGAGTCCGTAACACAAGCACAAGTCAGTCGTAAGGCAAATCGGAGTCCGTAACACAAGCACAAGTTAGTCGTAAGGCAAATCGGAGTCCAGTAACAAAGCGAAAGTAGGTTCAAAATATCGGTATCGGAAAGAAGCAACGTCAAGTAGTATCACACGCGATGGAAGTGAGTGAACGACTAGCGGACGGACGATACAGTGAGATGCTACGGAGAATGTATGGGGAGAGGGGGGAGAGGGAAGTGCAGGTAAAAAACCCCTAGCGCGCACGGCTGACTTTTGTGGCCAAGACAGTAGGTCTTTCTCTTTCGTACTTCTACGCAACCATAACAGTGCGAAAGAGAAAGACCTTACTGGCCTGGCGCCTTTTGAAACGTGTTATTTATTGCTTTGTGTCATTGTGTGTGATTGGCCTTGAAGTAGATTTTGGTTTAATTCTAGCTTTCATAATTTCATGTCTAAAAACAGAAAATGAAATGTGTCACTGATCGTTCAATTTGAGATTATTTGAATGCTTTTGATGCCTTGCTAATGTAGGCCATAAAAATGAAAAAAAAAATAAGCTTAAACATTTTTTACGACAACATTTTTTTTTTATGCATTCTCACCTAACTAAGTTCTGAAGCCAATTTCGTCGTAAAATCGCCTATTAAGAACAACTTTTTTATTATTATTTGGTAAGCTGACAAACTGCTGGAGTTTTTAAAATTAGTTTGAACCAATGAAACATTAACTTTGTATTATTAAGAAATTTTTGAAAATTTTGCTCCGTTCAACTCAAACCTAAAATTTTTACTTTCATCCCTTTTTTCGGTAACTTGTAATGAATAACGTTGTGTAGTTGATAATAAAGTAGAAAGGGTGATTCAAGACGATCACTTTCGAGAAAAAATAAATAAAAAAACCTTACTATTAAACAAGTTACGATTATTTTAAGTCGCTCCGGCAGAAAATTCGAAATATACATTTAAAAAATCATAACTTCTAAACTACAAAAAATCGCGGAACATACATGGGGTATTTTCGGATACACCCAGGTGTAAGGAATCTAAAAAAAATTTTTGGACGTCACATTTTGGACCACCCTGTATACTGAAAATTCCCTTAGGTAGCATTTTATAGATATAAAAAAGTTGCTTATCTAAATTTGTTCACCCGTTTCGTCATAAAGAGGCAACAAATAACCATAGAGACATAGTTACTTTCGCATTTATAATATTAACTAGCTTCCGCCCGCGACTTTGTCCGCGTGTATTTCAGGATGTATTCTACTTGTTCAATAGGCACAGGTGACGTACGTATATGACAAATTATTATACAGCATAAGGTACAAAATAGTGTTTATTCTGTTACGTAGTCTAATAATTTAAAGAAACAAAATAAATGTCAATATCTGACGTAGTACATTCAAATAGTCTGCACACCAATATTATAAACGCGAAAGTTTGCATATACAAATTTACATATTCTATGGTCGGTTGCTAGGCAACGCGTTTTTGTTATGCCAAAATTTCCCATGTAATCCCACTAATATTATAATTGTGATTTTGGACAATTTACATAATATGTCTTTAGAAATTATAGCCTAAATGTTATTCTGATGTATAAGGTACATTATTGTAAAGTTTCATTCAATTCCACTTCCAATTCCAATTCTATTCAGTAGTTTTTCCGTGAAAGCGTCACAAACATCCAAACATCTAAACATCCAAACATCCAAACATCTAAACATCTAAACATCTAAACATCTAAACATCTAAACATCTAAACATCTAAACATCTAAACATCTAAACATCTAAACATCTAAACATCTAAACATCTAAACATCTAAACATCTAAACATCTAAACATCTAAACATCTAAACATCTAAACATCTAAACATCTAAACATCTAAACATCTAAACATCTAAACATCTAAACATCCAAACATCCAAACATCTAAACATCCAAACTTTCACACTTATAATATTAGTAGGATTGAGATGGAATAGTGTAGCCGCCATTTTGAAGAAAATTTTCAAAATGGTGGTTTGTTGGACCTATAGGAATGTATCATTGGCTAGGCTCTATTTTAAAATAATTTCAATTACTTATATTTACTTATTTCATTATTTATATTAAAGATATTAGTATTGTAGTAGCTGATGCCTCAATTTGATTAGATAGTTCGATTAGTTTAGTATTAGTCAAGGCCTATCTGAAAACCAGCGCTGCAGTTACTCTGTGGTTGCAGCATAAGCTGAGAGGGGTCTTGATTTTGTATATATTTAGTTTATAAATTTCTGTTATTTCTTTTAAGCAATAAATTTATTTTTCTTTCTTTCCGCCTCTGAGGCACGGTTATCTGAGTGTTATATTCAGATGCGTAAATGTCCCGGGATAAATTCCGGGTATGGACATTGAGACTTTGCCCCTATTGTCTCTAGAATATTGCAGGTTGAATCACCTGATAGTCTGAATAGTAAGATGATTCCGTGCTTCGGAAGGCACGTATGGCTGTGAGTCGCGGTTGCTGTCTTTGGCAGCAGTTGTTAAGACAAGTTAGAGGACTTCGGGCGGCTTGATGGACTTCAAACAGTCTAATCTCAAAAACTATGTTGCAGTTCACCCTCTGTGTTGTATGTTCAGATGTCAGGCGCTTCCGTATAAACTAGCACCCACGACAATACCATATGGTTTTCGTAGACGAACACGATTCAGAAGTGGGATAAGGCTTGGGTACTGAAGTAATAATAATCACTTGGGCAAATTACATAGGTTTTGGTGCAATTTTAATATTCATAAAATACTTATTCAATGTTTTAAATCGTCGATTACGTAGCGTCGGTGGTCATTAGGCTATCAAGTGTTGATAAGAGTCATATTGCGATTCACATCACTCTGTAGCCAAATGCTGAGTTAATAAATAAACCAACGTGGCTCTATATTTTGGGTTTCACAATCATACTTATGAAGCTTGTGTCATTTTGTATGAGTGACATTGACATAGCCGTGGTAGTTCAGTTGTGTAGAGCGTCAGTCCTTGAACAATCGAGGTCTGGGTTCGATCCTGGCTCGTACCATTGGAACAATTTGGAATTTATGTACGAATGATAAAAATCTAATGATTTTTTTGGTGCCATTGGATTTTCGGTGAAGGAAAACATCGTGAACAAACCTGCAGACTCCTGAGAAGTAAGTCAGTGTGAAATGTGAAACAGTGCACCGTGTCGTCGCTTACAACCAGTTGTCGATGACATAGCGACATTCCTGCCCATTGTACAATGCGTCTGAATCGCCCGCCGCCCGCCCACAAGCATTCCGATTTCCGACTTAGCCGTTGTATTATATTAGGCGGTGTAATATGTACTATATATTCATGTTATTTATTGAGATGTTTCACTGTAATACACATTTGATTGTGGCCTTGGTAATTATTAGTAATTGAAATCGTCTTTGTTAATGTACCACTGCCTTGCAAGCTATCACATATTTATTTATTTGTTTCATTTATTAACTTATATTAATAGGAAAGTTAAACATAATAATACAAATTAACTAAATCATCTATTAATTCTATTGCTAGTCCCAGGTCTAGATATTAAATGTACATGCCTGACTGCCCTCTCTTCACTATTTTTCACTTGACCAAGGACTGCTGCAAGAAATTTCTTATAGAAATAAGCTGTTCCTTTTGTATATATTTTCTCTGTTTTTGTGTGTTTTGTATTTTTCTGTATACAGTAAATTTGTTAAATAAATAAAAAACAATGCCATAGTCATAAACGACGAGTGCGGACGTAGAGTTCGTTTTAGAATAAGGGAAATTTTCCCGAAAGCTACAGCTACGAAATTTTTCCTGACTATAACGAAACCAAGAGGAGGATGTCTAAAAATAGTGTATTAGTTTTACCAATTCACCGATAGATGGCGCCACCGTCCAGATAAAACGCAATATCAAAATTATTTTACCGCACTATAGATATACCTCAAGGGTTTCAAATAGATGAGTTAACTAGAAAGAGCAAAGCGCGTGTCTGATTTACATCCCTGCAACAAACAAGGGTTATGATTTTAGCGAACTTTGTGTAAATGTTTGTACATTCATCTGTTTCCTCATATATCTCTCTTGTAATTTAATAACATAAGAATAACGATAACATAGTATGATAATATCCTTAGTGCGTGCCACAAACGGCGACTCATGCTACTGCAGCTACTTCCCCTCTCACCCCGCAACGTCCCCCGATCCCACTATACATATACCTTTGCCATAACGAACGCATGTAACGTGTACGTTACCTACTTGATCTTTAACGCGTCCGGAGCGAGAGTTTCATTTCTATACTAACTTATGTTATTAATTATTCTTACAGTAATAGTTTCGTCACACGCATCCAGCTGTGTTGTAACCCACGCCCACGCGTGGAATCACCTGGTCAGAGCCTGCTTCTGGGCATGCTGTATAAGGGGCATGCCTTGGGCGTGGCAATTGAGACTTATACGCTTTTAAACTATTTGTTTTATATACCTACGCAGTGTATCAATACACACTAATGAATGGTTGTATTTTTAATAACATCGTCTGGTATTGATTAGGCAAATGGCAAATAGTTGTATAAAAACTCGGCTTTGCTCCGGGAGTAAAAGTTCTCTACCTAAGAGCCTGCGCGCAAGGCGGCAGCAACCGGTGCGGTTTGCTCCCGCAAAAATATGTAATGTACGAATCAAAGTGGAGAAGCGCGCGCTGCGGTTGTTCAACCGCAAAAACCGTATGCGGCTAAAAAATCTGTGATTTGACACAGATTATTTAGTATCAAACCCGTGCTCTGCGGCAGAAAAACCGCACCGGTTTGAAAACCGCAACCGCTACCGCAACTCGCCGCTCCGCAGTGAAACGTATGCATCCGATTACCGATTATGATTAAATATCAGACACCCAAAGCAAGCTGAGAGTAAACGCTTGTCTAGTAACAATGAAGGGATATTGTTATCTTACAACAAAACATGTTCTCGTGGAAATTACACGTTCATCCTCAAAACTGTTTTGAGGGTAGAAAAGTCTCCCCCTAGGGGGGTGGAAACTTCCACAGAGCCAAAGCCCCTTTGACTGCGAGGACGGGAGAGCTATTGGAAATAGAAAAGCTTTCTGAGCGTTGTTGCTCCGTTTAAAAGCTTTTTACTACTAACTTTTTACTCCGCTGCGGCAAGAGGACGGGTATTCATCCGTCTCACTCATTTTATACACATCTTGTACGATATAGCTACACATAGGCCAAAAGTGAAAGCTAATTTAGTTGTTTTTGCATTAATATATTTAAATAAATTACATCTGACTGTTTATTGGTTTTTCAAATCTGTATTTATGTTTGTTACCCTTCACTAAACTGCATCGAAATTAATGAAACTGGACACTGTAGCCTAATATAATATGGAATAGGACAAAGCCTGCTTTTTATCCCGATAACAGTGGTTCCGAATTTGGGGGTAACAGAGTTGGTAGCTAATATAGATGAATAGACAGTAAAAAATTCGGCCAAGTGCGAGCCGGACTCGCGCACGAAGGGCTCCGTACCATTTATCTACAAAAATGGAAAAAAATCATGTCTTTTGTATTCCCTATTTTATTTTAATTTGATTATATATTATTATATATTTTTTATGTGTACAATAAACAATAGTTCTGTAAACAGTCACATTAATTCAAACCATATTGTTAAAATGTTTTAAAAATGAAAATATTCGCAGGCCCCTAAAGGTGTGAGAGACTAAAATTTTCTTACTGACATATGTACCATCTTCAATGCAAATATTATTTATGATGCAGATATGCCTCTATTTAAATGTAACATCTGTACATGAGCTGTGTATCAATTAACCTGTTGCGGTAACATTTTTAATTTGAATACTATTAATAGTTGAACTTTCGTTTATAATTAGAATCGTAACGAATGTTGCACTCTCGACAACTCGCTTTCACTGACTCGACCAACACCGTACTAGATATCTTAGACTGCAGTTTGTATGCGTGTTACTTCATATTTTATGGTGAGACGGTTCCAATCGACTTTGAAATCGGTCGGATGCGAGTCAAACTTAAACACACGTGACATGAGCTTCACAAACCGGAAAATCTATTTTCAAACAGAATTTTTTACAAGCCATTATTCTATGTTAAAACATAACCCCTAATTCTACACACATCAGATCCGTCCAAAAAATGAAGGACAAATAGCAACATTATCTCAACTTAGCAGCAGAATTCGGAAACGGTCAAAAACCGGAATCGTTGAAAGGGACATTCCACCAGACACCTGATCCAAGATGGCGGACCGGTCGTCCTTGCGCGCGGGGCAAGGATGCGCGCGCGCTCCGTAACCGACACACTATGCATCATTCATACACACACACATGAATGTTGTAGGCTATGTATTAAGGACCCATGAGAGATGAAATAGAAGTTTCAAATTCTGCCTGAATTTTTAGCCTTTATTTACAAAATGAGGCAAAAAATAGTTGTATACATACATCATCATCATATTATATCCTATATACGTCCCCACTGCAGGGGCTCAGGCCTACTCTCCTACAGAGAGTGTATGGGACATAGTACACCACGCGGGACCAGTGCGGATTGGTAGACTTCACACACACCTTTGAATTTCTTTTCAGGAGTGTGCAGGTTTCTTCACGATGTTTTCCTTCACCGTTGTTATAAGAGCATATACTTTAGCATCAACCTGCGTATGTTAATGTGTCCTGCTTCTGCACATGTAACCCTCCGAATGAAAGGACGAGACTGCACATTTTTATCAGTACTTCTCAACGTGACAGCGTACTACGTAAAATGACTTTAAACCTGAATTTTTTCTCTCATGGATTGACACATTCTACACGGGATTGTTCTATTCTAAAGACCATATGGCTTAACTCAATATGTTATATAAAAAAATGATATGTCATAACTTGAATCTGGTCCGGTTCTTGTCTGAGCCTCTTGCGAGATGATATGGTTGCGCACCATTTCTTATCTCTAGTTCAGACGATTTCGTCCTACGCATGCTACAGGACAGGGCCGTGTCTAGATATCTTTGATTTATTTACGAGGTGATTGAACAAAATGTGAAAGTTAAAATAAAAAACCAACTGAAACGTGAAATGCATTGTTCATAATATTGAAATTAATTTTTTGGTGATTTAATGTCGGTAGATAAATAAAAGTGGCGCACAGGCCGACTCGAATTATTAACATTTTACTAATTGACATGCGATGTTAACTAATTTTTTTTAACAATTAAATTCCTTATTAGATATGTTCATAATATTTGCACACCTGTGGACAGGTTAAGTACATCGAACAAAATAAAAATTACTATCTAAACACCGTGTAAAAAACTATGTACTTGGCAAATAAATTTTTTATTTATTTATTTCTTTCTCGATCATTACGGCATCACTTGCGATCTGACATCGGTGGCGGACGGACGTTTCCCTGGAGCTTGCGTGACTACTTACTGAATCAATTGGTTGTTTTACTAAAATTCAAAACACGGTATACATGTTGTAAAATATTTTGTGTGTCACAGCGCGTTTCACCAAGATATGGTATGAAAAACTTAATATACGTAATATAATCAAGACATTGAATTAAAGTATGATCCAATACAATATAAATTATTATTATGTCAAAAGTAATACACTTAACATGAATATCAAAATAGAATTAAGAGTCAACCTTATTTAATAACTACATAATTACAATTTTAAGAATGTCAGCATTGGCAAGGTTCGCCTGGTCCCTGGTCTAGGTGATTAAAACCCAGTTAAATGAACAGTTTTTATAATCCTTACCTCTGATTTCCCATTGAAGCACATTACAGATTGTTATTAACAATGTTTTCCAATAATGTCAATGAAGTAACGACATCATACATCATACATATCTGCGATGGTTTCCTTGCGGACAAGTTTAGCACAGGCGGGATGGCCGATTGCA
This sequence comes from Carcina quercana, assembly GCA_910589575.2. Taxonomy (NCBI): domain Eukaryota; kingdom Metazoa; phylum Arthropoda; class Insecta; order Lepidoptera; family Depressariidae; genus Carcina; species Carcina quercana. The sequence goes on along the minus strand of OU342455.1, from coordinate 5,073,467 downwards.
ATCATCATCATCATCAGCCGGGAAACGTCCACTGCTGGACATAGGCCTCCCTCATGGTACGCCACATCGATCGGTCCCGAGCCACCTGCATCCAGCGACTCCCTGCGACTCTAACCAGGTCGTCGGTCCATCTAGTAGGGGGAGGGCCTGGTAGAGGTTTCCCGGTGCGTGGTCGCCACTCTAGAACCTTTACTCCCCGCTTCGAACGATGTGGCGTGCCCATTGCCACTTCAGCTCACTGAATCGTCGAGCTATGTCGGTGACCTTCGTTCGTCTACGGATGGATCATTCCGGACATTATCACGTAGAGAAATTCCGAGCATAGCTCTTTCCATTGCTCATTGCAATCATCGACATGTAAATCGAACCGTTTACAATGTCCCAACTTCATGGTTGTAAACTCCACCATGATATTCCTAAGTCCGTCTCTGCAGTGGTATGAGTCTAAAGAACAAACATGAGTGAGTAACCTTGTAACAATAACTGGCAGGCCGGGCCTATTCTTTGCATAGTGATTAACCAATTTGGGGTACATACCAACGCGTGCCTCGACATTTTTTAGAAGGAAATTCTGGTCGAGAATAAATTTTTACATGTTGTCTGTTAGTTTCTCCTGTGAAGACAACAATAATCTGATTCTTATATTTGTTATCAATTGAAAGGCATCTCTGACTGGCTGATAGACTTGTACATAGTTATGTTTTGCAGTTTAAAAATTAGTCTGGATTGACATTTATCTGGATATATTCTATGTATAAAACTTTATACACTTACGATTTTATCATAGGTAATGATGTATCATAGCACTTGGCCTACATCTCACCTGATGGTAAGTGACGGTAAGGCCGTTGGATGGCAAGCGTGTGCAGCTAAAAGCCTCAAGATAATGAGGAGCTGTCTGTGTCACCTGTGTCACAACAGTGCTATAGCAGTGCTGTTTGGTGACAGACTTAGATAACATGGTGATAGCCAGGTAGACATAGAAAATGAGTACAGATAGGTAGTCCCACTGGGCTTCGAACCCGGGACCTCGGGATTGTTAGTACAATATTAGGCCATAGCCATTCGGCGGGTGTACCCCACAGTTGCAAAGTTCATTACCGCGATGTACGTTACTGCGAAAGTTAACCATCGCGACGTACGTTGTCGCGAAAGTTCTCTACTGCGGTGTGCGTTACTGCCAAAGTTCACAATCGCGACGTACGTTGTCGCGAAAGTTCTCTACTGCGGTGTGCGTTACTGCCAAAGTTCACCATCGCGACGTACGTTGTCGCGAAAGTTCTCTACTGCGGTGTGCGTTACTGCCAAAGTTCACCATCGCGACATACGTTGTCGCGAAAGTTCTCTACTGCGGTGTGCGTTACTGCCAAAGCTCACCATCGCGACGTACGTTGTCGCGAAAGTTCTCTACTGCGGTGTGCGTTACTGCCAAAGTTCACCATCGCGACGTACGTTGTCGCGAAAGTTCTCTACTGCGGTGTGCGTTACTGCCAAAGTTCACCATCGCGACGTACGTTGTCGCGAAAGTTCTCTACTGCGGTGTGCGTTACTGCCAAAGTTCACCATCGCGACGTACGTTGTCGCGAAAGTTCTCTACTGCGGTGTGCGTTACTGCCAAAGTTCACCATCGCGACGTACGTGGTCGCGAAAGTTCTCTACTGCGGTGTGCGTTACGTTAAGTTCACCATGTACCCAACTGCGCTACCCGGCTAATTGTTAGTTTAAGTATTTAATGACAAATATAACTCATTTTGTTTAATTTAATTATGTTATTGTCCACAGATTAAATTGGAGGCGGTCCTGGGTCTGACTGTGAGCAGCAATGCTGCGCTCGACTGCGACCCCAACAAGCAGCTCGTGGCGTATCCCGCAGGGTGAGTGACGTCATCGTATAACACATACACACTTGATATGAGAGATTTGGGTATAATCTCAGGCAATCCTCTGTACATGATCTGGATTCAATCCTTGACTTATCCGCCCGTGTCTCTCCACTGCTGAAGATATGCCTCTCCCAACGTGCGCCACTCCTTCCGGTCCTCAGTTTTCCTCATTCACTCGCTCCCCGCTATCTTAAGGTCATCATACCAACGGACTGGAGGACGTCCCATCCCGTGTCTCCCGGTCCAAGGCCTCCACTCTTTTATCTTTCTGCCCCAGCGACCGTCTGTTAGTCGACAGATGTGACCTTCCCATTGCCACTCTAGATGATGATTCGAGGAGCGTTAGCTTTCGAAGGACCTTGTTAATCCTGATGAAACCTCCAAGAAAAAAAAGTTATAATAAATACCATTGTTGGTTCTTTAATAAAGTTATTATAAAAACCTCTACATCGCTATTTATATGAATACTAGCGTCATCTTTTGACAAATAACCAGAAGCTACTAGTATCCTTGTACACTCCAGTACATAAATATGTAAGTACAAAATAAGAGTATCGCGACGACATACGAGAAGAATGACAAGCTTAAACTCATTGTCAATTTAAAAAAAGGATACAATAAACTTAAACCAAGTCGCATGTTTTAAAATACTCTGTAAATGAATACAGTTCATAGATAGCTTAGTACAGTACAGTACGTGGTCGGAGTAATCAATTCCGCGCGTGTGGGTGAATATTGACTGAAGAGTTAGCGATGTATGAGGAAGTGGAGGAGGCGAGGTGACGAGCGGAGCGTCGAGCTTAGCGGGGAGCGGGCACTACAGTGTGACAATAGCTCGCTGAGTGAATTTGAGCTTGTTTACTCGACAAACAGTGAAGCGATAAGTTTTAGTTCCGTATGTCATTACTGGCAACAATCACTGATTAAAGTTAGTCATTAGTTACTGAGGTATTATGGACGAGAAGAGGCTGTAACTTCCCGAACGCTGCCCAGACGGGAGCGTTATTCGGTTGACTTCCTTGTTGAAGTTGGACCTAGCTTGTTAAACGATCTTTCCCAGTATTTACTACCCGCAAATATATTATAAACATTAACTCCTTGAATCGAACCGATTTTTACTTTGCACCGATTCCTAAATCTCGAAGCAACATCCCTAAGCTGAGCTTAGCCCCAAGCGGGTGCCCTTAGGCTTGTTGGCAGGAAAATCTTTACCGTCTTAGCGCCATCCGTGGTGCTCTGTTCGGGTGCAGCTGTAGTTGTTCCGTTCAAGAAAAAAACTGCTGTCTTAAAGTGTTCGCCCTGCGTGACTGCATTATGCATCTGTGGTATAGATGTATTAAAATGATGATTGTAATTGTTTACTAAATGTCGACATCAACATTTTTCGGACTACTTTGACAGTACAACGGACATGAATGCTGCCACAGTTCACGCAGTGTGGTTCTTTTATGAACTAAGCCTATATTAAATGAAATATTGTCATGGGTACCTCACTATTTACAATAGAACAATTTTAGAAAAAAAATTCCAGACACAGTTATGTCAAACTAGTCTGTGAATTTCTGGTTTCGACTGCACCGTCTCTCCGCTCCGCTCGTCGCCCCGCTCGTCACCCTGCCATCACCCACACGTCACCTTATTCCGTATGTACGAGTTGTTGTGTGGACAGACGCAGTTTCTCACGGACGGACGGACGGACGAGCGCATGCCATGGTGTTTGTACTAATGGTTAAATAAACTGATGGCGGATCCATCACCGATTCACCGTGACCTCTAATGTGTATACGGTTTTATACATATCACGGGACCTCGTATGTTGGTGTACACCAATAGATTACGTCTTTCTCTAACGTTCATAGATTCGATTCCGTCTCTGTCACACTTTTTTGAATATTACTTTTTCTTTTTAAAAAAGTTAGTTTAGTTTCTCCACCTTTTTAGCCTAGTGGCTAACGATCCAGGGGTAATGGGTTTGATTCCCATCGTAGGTATCTGTGTTACTTAGTTTGGTTGGTGGTGGTAGGACATTTTTCTGTCCGCCTGGCTACCGACAATCATTTCTAGTCTAGTCTAGTAGTCTAAGTCTGCCGCTGAATAGTAGTTTTAATAGCACTGTTGTCTTACGGGAAGGCCAAGTGCCTATTGTATTACGTTTTTTCTTCAGTAGTTTCACAGAGCTTCTCGTAAAGTCTAGAGATAGAGAAAAGAAAGAGGCGGATCCATCTATCGCCTTCGTGTCGGATAGCAAACAAATGACTAACGTTGAAAGCTCTCGAGTATGTAGTTTCTATAAAAAGGGTATAGACAAATTCGGTAAAATTCAACTTTTCAGTTTGGGTTTCATTTCATCCATATAATTAAACATAGACACGCTAGAAATTTATACATCTGGCTGTGTGATAAACGCAACCTTGACTACAGTTTCGAATGATATTGTTACGGTACCCCTCGATACAAAACCCGTGATGAGTCATGGCGTGTTATGGTCGGTAAATGGGGTAGGCTGCGGAAACGGAAACCGTGCGCGGTACAGTAACGTGGGGTCAACGATCTGTCCTAGAGGTGTGCTGGCCTGACGGTAGACCAGCTGTTGTTGTTGGGGCGCGTCTCTTGTTCACATGTTCTCTCGGTGTCAGCGTCCTCGTGCAGGTTCTGGATATACGTTTAATTTGGTACTTCCAGACATCACAGCTCTTGAGTCTATATTGCGCTCAAGTAAGATCATGCATGGAGTGCCTCTGCTATCTTTGGGATGGTTCAGCTCGCTATCAACTAGCTGCTTTGGAGCGTCGAGCTATGAGACTGATAGGCAACGATACGCTACATAAGGCAAAGTTCCAAAGCCTCGAACATAGGCGTCAGGGTGCCTGCCTTTCGGTGTCTTACAGGATACATTTTGGAGAGTGTGCGCAGGAGATATTTTTGTTGATTCCACAAGTACGGGTCACACAGAAGAACGTCAGCCCTCCACCCGTACACTGTAGACATTCCTACACATTTATCGTGCGTACAGCAAAAATATTTATTTTATTTTACATGAGCATGAAGACACAAATGTAATAGTATAGCTAAATGCTACCCTACTTACAGGCAACAACGACATGATAATAAGAACGTTATTAAATTAAAAGAACGACAACAAAATAAAAATAACAAAAGAATATTTACAGCTTATAAGATATTAAGGTTTTGAATTTAAATTTACTATTGTGAAAAATATCAACGTCTGTGACTTTGGTTAACTGGTTATACAGACGCACAAGTCTGTTTAGTGGTGAGTGGTGGCCGAGATTTGTCCTTGTAGTGGTTTCGCTGAACAAAATATGGAATGCACTACCGGTTTACGTGTTCTACGAAAACTACAACTTGGGAATCTTCAAACGAGGAGTAAATAGGCACCTTCTAGACCAACACGTAACATCGTCGACCTCATCGTCACCATCAGGTGAGATTGAGGTCAAGTTGGTCTATCTTTAATATATAAAAAAATTAGGGTTTCGAAGTCAACCAAGGAATCATTATAGTTTCGCTCTGTCCGTCCGCGGCTTAGCTCAGAGACTGTTACTACAAGAAAGCTGTAATTTGGTACCGGTATACATATTAATCACGCCGACAGAGGTAGAATAAAATCTTGAAAAATATTTTTTGGGTAGATCCCATACACGTAACGTGGGGATGAAATATTTTTTAATGTATAATGGGGCTTGCACTTGTCTAGTTCTAACCTCACAGAGGGTATAAAAGATGCATCAAATTCGGCCTGCACTTGTACACTATTTAAAAAAATCAAGTAATATATTAAATATGTACAGAAAAATACTAGAATTACATTTTTGCGTTTCTATTAATTGTACAAAATCATTCTTTTTGTACCAAGTGACAGCGTCAAATGTCATTTTATTGACGCCATCTTTGTTTTCAACGTCAATTCTTATCTGTTTCGTGCGTTGTGTATGTTTTTTTTCTTCAAAAATGGTAACTAAATCACTTTTATTTGATAATTGCTTTTTAAATTTATAAGTGTACAAGATGAGGCCTCGGCTACATACATTCGCAGAACGTGTCATTCCGTAGCTAGGAGTATGTCCGTCCCGACTGTATACAATTTATTAAAAACATGGATGGGCGGTGTATTCTACATAACGAATGACCCTCCCCAAGGGAGAGGGAACGAACTTTTAAAACTTATAATGTCATGTATTTCGCCCCTGTAGACTCGCCCTGCAGGAGTGGTCTGGCCGCACCTGTGAATCGATACAAATTACACCCACCGCTTTCTATACTTCTCTGACGTGCAGAATGCATTTTCTTACAATGTCAATCAAATGAAGCGCTGTCTTAATGAACCTTACACCGGAATACAACAATGCTAACACTACTGTTTGGCGGCAGACTTTATTTTTATTTTTTATTTCGGCATGAGGGGCGCAGTTCTATCGTCCTGCGTGTCACTGCGACCTGTTTAGATATATTGTGACAGTCCCCTATTGATCACATCACCTCCCCAAGGCCAATCGCGGTCATGAACCGTACGATAGGCCTGGGTTTGGAGGACCTAATGCCTTCCGTTGAGGCATTATGGCCTCCGATGTGTCTATTTCTGCTGTGATGTAGGGCATCACAGTGCGGCAGACTTAGGTAACATGGTGGTAGCTAGACAGGCGGACATAGAAAATGCCACCAACGGAACCCAGTACCGATAGGTACGAGTACCACTGGGTATCGAACTCCCGGATTGTTATTCGAAGCGTGTAGCCGTTGTTAGGTCAAGGAGGGGGTTAATGCTGATCACATTTAAAGGTTGTTGTTACATAGGTAGATATACATCTCCAGGTCAATTAGTCGCTTTCTACGACACCCGCTGGATGACAAGGGCTGGGAGCTCTATTTTTGACACGTGCCGCGAGCGCTCGATTTCTACTGATTTTAGTTCGACTTACGAAATCACATATTTTTGAATCGCTATCCTGCAACGCGTGGTCTCGACCACTCGAGCGATAGACTAAATGTCAACGTCGACACTGACATGTCACTGATTGACATTGACAGTTCCTACAGTACTGAGATCTTTGCGTTCAGTTTTCGTTGCGCTAATTTACGGTTTTATCAATTAAAGCGAATAATTAAAATAGAGTTGATTTCAATTTATAGTTTTACTATTTCCTAATAATAGGCTCAAGTGGCCACTAATTATTTGATGTTACTATTTCGTTGCGATTATTACCGGTTTTATTTTTCAGCGTGAAACGGATAAATGACACGTTCCGTGAATGTATGGTCTTGTACACCTATAATGTTAAAAGGACATTATCAAAGGAAAGTGATTTAGTAACCATTTTTGTTTATTTCGGCTTAGTTTATTTGTAGAAAAACATATTAAACGCACGATACCGGTAGGACTTGACTTTGAAATCAAAGATGGCGTCAATAAAATGACATTGACGCTGTCTCTTAGTAAAAACACCCAATGATTTTGTACAATTAAAATAAATGCAGAAATGTAATTCCAGTATTTTTCTATACATATTTAAAATATTACTTGATTTTGTAAATAGTGTACAAGTGCAGGCCGAATTTGAAACTTCTCTGTTAACTAGTCATATGCGACGATGCGATCACACGAGCGAATCAAAAATAGAGCCCTGTGTCCTATTCTAAACGTGAGACTACACGGTCTGTTGTGATTAGTCCCCCTTGTAAAGTACGCATCAATGACACCATAACCTATGTCATAATTTAAGGTCAGTGCCCATGTCTGTTTAATGATATAACGTGATCAATTGTGTCCGCTGTCCGTCCGTCCGTCCTTACGTCAAGCGACTATTCAATATGCAAAGCTGGTACGAGTTCGTATTGTGTAGTTTATAGGAGGAACTAGTGTTCTGTTTTTACATTGTTTGGGTCGTGTTAAAAAGGTTAGGTATTGGCTCGAGTTTATATTTTTAAACTAATTAGAATTTCATCTGACTTTAAGAGTCGAGTGGTCCAGTGTTTTATAAAATGTATAGTGAGAAAACCTGCACACTTCTGAGAAGAAATTCAAAGGTGTGTGTGAAGTCTAGAATACGCACTGGTCCCGCGTGGTGTACTATGTCCCATACACTCTCTGTAGGAGAGTAGGTCTGAGCCCCAGCTGTGGGGACACATATAGGATGTTGATGGTGATAATGGGTTTACACTTGGCCTTCACGCACCTTATTACTACTTTTTATTTATTAACAGACATCTAAAAATATACAGTTTTTTTCTAAATCGCTAATCTGCCAAAGCAGTTTTTAGGCGATGAGTTTATATTTTATTAACCACGTGTTTTTATACATTACTTACAATACTACCTAATAACTTAAGTTTCGCTTTTACGTTTAAATTTTTTTATTTTGTATAAGATATGGTATTTATTATTTAGTCTAGGCCCTGATTCTTTCCCCATATAATTTTCCCCCTCTTTATTATTAATTTTCTGTTTGGTTTCGCCTTGGTATTGAATATATAATATACTTTATTTTTGCCTGAAGGTCAGTTACGATAAGGCCGTTAGATGGACAGCGTGCTCACCCAGAATCCTCAAGCCAATGATACGCTGGCTCTGCTATATTTTATACCGAAATGCTGTTTAGCGGCAGACTTAGGTAACATAGTGTTAGCTACCCAGGCGGACATAGAAAATGCCCTGTCCATCCTAACCAGACCGAATACCAATAGGACCCGAACTACCACTGGCAACCGCGTAGCTATTAGGACACGCCGGCACTTAGAAATTTTATCTTCAAAGAATCCAATTTCACTCTACTATATTAACGTAACGACTACCGGCTTTCATTATATCATAAACGGCCGAGCAATTTCCTCCAACAACCGACTGCGGGGTGAAAAACAATTTCCTATTAGTGTAGCGTCACCTTTCACCTGGATGGACGAGTTTTGTAGGCTAAGAGACTATACATATGTACGAGCTATGCTTGGAATTTCTCTACGTGATAAAACCCGGAACGAGGAAATCCGAAGGTCACTGACATAGCTCGACAAGTCAGTGAGATGAAGTGGAAATGTTACGGTTTTTATTTATTATTACGGTTTGACAATATGACTATAAATTGCACCTATAGAACGAAGCACTTGACAATAGACTAAGACTGGTGCGAGACTATATCCTCCCAAATAGGAAAAATACCCGTGCTAGGGTAGGATATTAGTTGTTTCTGTTGTGCAGGCCACATCGCTCGAAGAACCGATAACCGTTGGGTAGTAAAAGTTCTCGAATGGCAACCACGTTCTGGGAAGCTTGTACTGGGCCGTCCTCCGATGGGCAAGTGTCTCGGGACCGGTCAATGTGGCGTACTATGAAGGAGGCCTATATCCAGCAGTGGATGTTTCCCGGCTGATGATTATGGTGTGCGAAAACGCGACTATAAAAAAATTCAAATAGCCATTTTTTATTCAAAATGAATATTAGAGGAGAAAAAAAAGAAAGAATTATAAAAAAAAGTCTATGTTAAAAATATATATTTAAATAAATAAAAATGAATAGTTTTTAATTTTAATTTTTAATTATTTTAATTTTAAATAATTAAATATAAATGAGGAATAAATAATACGAATATAAAAATAATACAATTAATCTTATTATAATAAAAATAAAAGATAAAATATAAATTGTATTCATAGACGCAGGTTTATGATAAATTATTTAGTCTATGTGACGTATTTCGGCCGGTCTATAACAAGATGGATTATCGTAAACGTCGAGCAGAAGTAACTGCGTATGTGGGCGTGTCAACTTACTAGCGTCAAAGGTTACTGGGTCTAGGCTGACGCGGCCAATATACATAGTCTACAGTTCACCAAAGCGTACAATATCGACGAACTAAAAAGGGTCCAGCAAATAGAGTCACAGATTTTGGGAGAAATCCAGACGCCATATCTGTGTCGGTGACCCGAGTTCGGACCCGGATATAGTCACGTAGAGAAATCCCGGGCATAGCTGGTTCCATTGCTCGCTGAGTGACTTTGAGTTTGTTTATTCGGCCCACAGTAAAGGACCACGTTTCGGTTCCGTATATGTCACTTTAACAGTGGTTTAGTATAATAAAACTGATTGATAAAAACTTGAGATCATTATTTATTTGGAAACAAACACACTACAGTATACTTCCTACTGTCGCACATAGCGAGTATACAGAATGAGCAGAATTCCTGCGTGGGCCAATAACAGCGCGGCACGGTCGGATCGGTCGCGCGCGTGACGGTGGCGCCAGCGCGGCGCGGTGACAGTTCGCGGCAACTACGTAAAGTGCTCTGTACATTATGTGCTAGTTGCGATTGTCAATATATGCCATATCACTTTTGTACACGTAATCCGCCAAATTAAAAAACAAGATGGCAACCTGTTTATTTGTACGTCGAATTCTTCACCTCGTTGAATCTGTCAAAAATTAACTAATAATCTAAGAAAAATTAAAAAGTTCGGTAGAATGAGGTTTTAGGCAGTATGATCTCACATTGTGAAGTTTTTACATCGTGAAGGTTATCCAATGGTCTTTCTACGAGTATAATCTGAGGTCCTAATAAATCAATGTTCTCTGTTGCAGCTGCACAGTGGTCCTGTACAATTTCCGCAAGAACACGCAGTCGCATGTTCTCAACGCGTCGCGGAAGAGCGTCACCTGCGTGGCCTTCTCTCCGGACGGCAGGTACCTGGCCACCGGCGAGTGCGGGCACGCGCCTGCCGTCAGAGTCTGGGATCTACAGGTACCAATTGTTTTTAAACTAGCAATATCTGGCCGGATTTTTTGGCCAAAAACACTTGAATTCGAACCGGGATTTGACTGTAATTGTCAATTTTGCGCCTTGGCCACTTGACCGCGATTCTTATGCGAGCTTGTGAAATTAACGACCATATTTTGCGTGCGAAAGAAAACCGCATGAATATTAGAAAACATGAGCTTTTCCTGGACATAAGACGCATCTAGATCGATTTTTCGTCCCCGAAACCGCCGTTTTCGAGATTGTCGGTATATATAAATAAATAAACAAGATTTGTCCGCGTCTGTGCTGGCTTGGCCAAAAAGTAGTCTCTGTTCTTTTACAGCCCCTCAACTAATCCTACACAAAAAATCAAGCCTCTGTGTTAGGACGGGATGGAACTAAAACACTCAATTTATAATATTACCATGGATTGAATTGATGCTCTTGGTCCTGTGACCATAACAGGTTCATTCGAGCGATGTGTAGAGCGCGGAAGTCGCTCGGACGGTTAGGGTTGTATTAGCCGCTACTAGCCGTACTCCGCCGGCCGGTACGAGACAGACAGCGCCATCTAGCGGGTAGTAGCTGGTATGCGTTTCACTTATTTAGTGCTACAATTAAACGCCTCCGTGGTCTAATGGCACTTGGAGATAAAATGTAAAAATAAATAAAAATAATTCAAGAATGTATGATTTAGTTCATAAATAAGTTCAAGTTATACAGTAAGTTATATATACAAGTAAATGCGTTCAAAAATAACTGGAAACCGACTTCAATTGCTCTAAAACTCTAGTTTTACTAAGGCAAATTTTAGATTTATATCGTTTTCTCATGGATGCGTTGTCAGAACTGGACCAAATTGAAATGGGACCACACGAAAAGCACCACCTTTCAAATAAAAAGAGAATCATCAAAATCGGTTCACCCAGTCAAAAGTTCTGAGGTAACAAACATTAAAAAATACCCGTCGAATTGATGACGTCCTCCTTTTTTGAAGTCGGTTAAAAATCTGGTAAAAATATGAGCGTAGAGCGCGTCGTGTAAAAACAGCCTTGGGAGTTCGGCGATCAAAAACAAGTGGAGATTTTTAGATGTGTGTTTAAATAATGTCTGGTCCCGCGATCAAGGACTACGGTACTGGAAAGCGACACCAGGTCAAGACCACTAGAAAGCGCTTCTAGCAGGCTACAACACAAAGTTTGCAAGAGAAGCACTTTCCTTAGACATAAATCCTATAAGAATTCTGTCACAAACCCTGACAGGGCACTGCAAACTTAACAAGCACCTGATACATGCGTCTAGGAGACGATAAGATTTGCAGATTCTGTAAAGAGGAAGAGGAGACACCTATCCACATCCTGTCACTGCGATGCACTCCATCACAGTAGACAACAGTACCTTGGAGGGCATATCGTCACACCAGACGATATGAAGGTCTCCACCCCTGGAGATATCGTTCGATGTACCATCGGAGTGGAGCTCACAATAGATCTATCAAGGTCGCAGTCATTGGTTGGTCCCGGAGGAGTAGTTGGACCCCGATTGTCTCAAATATTTGTGTGTACTTTTCGCAATCCCTCAATCAATTTGTTTTACGTAATTTCAGGACCCCATGTCGTCTGTGGCGGTGCAGATCGGGGAGTTCCAAGGCCACACCCACGGCGTGAACTGCGTCGCGTTCTCCACCTCCTCCAAGTATCTAGTCTCGGTCGGGTCCCAGCACGACATGATCGTCAATGTGTGGGACTGGCGCGCCAACCTTAAACTAGCTAGCAATAAGGTACGGTACACTTACTAACTACAGTTCTAAAGCATAACTAGACATAGACATTTATATAAATATAGGCATACAACAATACGTAGAGAAATTCCGAGCATAGCTCGTTCCATTGCTCGCTGAGTGACTTTGAGCTTGTTTATTCGTCCCACAGTAAAGGACCTTAATCAGTGCGTGTTGCAAGTGATGCCATGGAACCGAAACGTGGTCCTTTACTGTGGGCGGAATAAACAAGCTCAAAGTCACTCATCGAGCAATGGAACGAGCTAGCTATGAATTTGTCTACGTGATAAGGTCCGGAATGAGGAAATCCGTAGACGTACGAAGGTCACCCACATAGCTCGACGAGTTAGTGAGCTAAAGTGGCAATGGGCAGGCGACATCGCTTGAAGAACCGATAAGGTTCTTGAGTGGCGACCACGTACCGGAAAAAGTCTACCAGGCCGTTGCCCTACTAGATGTACCGAAGACCTGGTTAGAGTCACAGGGAGTCTCTTGATGCAGGTAACTCGGGACCGTTCGATGTGGCATACCATGAAGGAGGCCTATGTCCAGCAGCGTTTCCCGGCTGATGATGATGATGATGAAAGGACCACGTTTCGGTTCCGTATGTCATCACTGGCAACACTCACTGATTAAAGACTTTTGTCGTTAGACGTATTTTGGACGAGAGAACTTCCCGTGATAAAATCCGGAATGAGGAATTCCGTAGACGAACTAGGGTCAGCCTGGGGGCGCCTCGAACAGTACAAACAAAACCGCAAATAGAAGGTATATTTTTATCTGACAATGTTCTTCAATTGCAGGTCTCGTCTCTAGTGAAAGCGGTCAGCTTCTCGGAGAGTGGGAACTACTTCGTCACGGTCGGGTTTAGACATGTCAAATTCTGGTATCTGGAGTACTCCAGAAACGCTAAGGTAAAGATGATTCAAAAATGTACGTGTTGTACTTACAGTTTAATTTTTTGCCTTTTTAAATACCCGACGCAAAAAGAGGGGTGCTATAATTTTGACGCCAATATCTGTGTGTCTGTGGCATCGTGACTCTCCAACGCAGAGACCGATTTTGATACGGTTTTATTATGTGAAAGCTATATTGGTAAAAAAAGATAAGCAATTTGAAGAGTGTGTAAAACCCACATCACTAGTTTTTGGTTTTTATATGCTAGCAACATTGTCGTGTGTGTCAAAAAACTGAAGGAACAATTAAAGTGTACGTAAAGGCTCGGCCATTGATTTAAAATATCCAACAACAATTCGCAATTATGAAGTTTAAACAAAGAGTATCAGCTGATGTTAGGCATTAAATTGAATAATTATTGTGTAGGTTTTTTTTCGTAGCTATACTTTAGGCCCATGTATTTTAAGGAATGTCTGACAAAACGAAAGCACAGATTTTCGTTTCTTATATTTTCTCAAGAAAATTAACACTGACTTTGATAGCTTAATTTTCAAAATAGGCTAATTTAATCAAAATGATTCTTACGAGTAATTTAGGGAGAAGCTACTCGAATCATCAAGCTGGGTAGACCCACCTGTTGACGAACAGACGTTCGCTGGAGCAGAAAGGTTCTCGAGTGGATACCTCGGACCGGGAGACGCTGGTCTGATGACCTTAATAAGATAGCGGGAAGCGAGTGTATGAGGAGGACTGAGGACCGGAAGGAGTGGCGCATGTTGGGAGAGGTGTATGTTCAGCAGTGGAGAGACACGCGATGATCAGTCAAAGTCAAGAAAATCTGTTCATTCGTTTGGAAGGCCAGCTTGTCAATGTTTTTTGTATACAATGAACGAACAGACAACCTTTGCAATTGGTAGATAAAGGAGCCGGTGCCGCTGATGGGTCGCAGCGCAATACTGGGGGAGCAGAAAGACAACGAGTTCTGCGACGTGGTGTGCGGGAGGGGGGAGTGCGCCGAGAGCACCTACGCCATCACCCGCGGGGGGCTGCTGTGCGAGTTCAACAGCAGGAGGCTGCTGGACAAGTGGGTCGAGCTCAGGGTGAGTCCGTCTACTAGGTGCGATAGAGAAGCAGAAGACTGGCAGACCTACCGACTCCAGCTCGCATCGAACTTATAATACTAGCTTTTTTTAACAAAAATGTATACAAAAATGTTTATTTTCCTGATAATTACAAACACATACAATTTACATGATCTCCCGCACTAGGAGACCTGCAGACAATTTTGGAGAACAAGTAACTTATTTTACATGTAGAAAATTAATTGACTGAATACATTGCAAATAAATGGTAGGGAATTCTTCGACAAAGAGGTCAACCGAAGAATCCAACTCGGCTGGGCAGCGTTCGGGAAATTACGGCATATCTTCTCGTCCAAAATACCTCAGCGTCTAAAGACAAAAGTCTTTGATCAGTGCGTGTTGGCAGTGATGACATACGGAACCGAAACGTGGTCTTTTACTGTGGGCCGAATAAACAAGCTCAAAGTCACTCAGCGAGCAATGGAACGAGCTATGCTCGGAATTTCTCTACGTGATAAGGTCCGGAATGAGGAAATCCGTAGACGAACGAAGGTCACCGACATAGCTCGACGAGTCAGTGAGTTGAAGTGGCAATGGGCAGGCCACATCGCTCGAAGAACCGATAACCGGTGGGGAGTAAAGGTTCTCGAGTGGCGACCACGTACCGGGAAACGTCTGCCAGGCCGTCCCCTTACTAGATGGACCGACGACCTGGTTAGAGTCGCGGGGAGTCGCTGGATGCAGGTGGCTCGGGACCGGTCGATGTGGCGTACCATGAGGGAGGCCTATGTTCAGCAGTGGACGTTTCCCGGCTGATGATGATGATGATGATGGTAGGGAATTCATGACATATTAGTGTGTATGTGTGTTCCGCTAATGTAATATTGTGAGGATTTCCTCCGTGGCACTATAATTTTGTGTTAAAAGCCAATTGGTCATCTTATATTAAGCGATATATGGGAGGATAACCGCCTCCGTGGCCTCATGGGTATATGCTGGACTGACAAACGGAATCCCCGAGTTAGATAATCCGTGGCGGTACCTATAGTTACTCGGTTTGGGCCATGTTACCTAAGTCTGCCGCCAAACAGCAGTGTCAATAGAACTGTTCCGGTACGATAGGTAGCAGAGCCAGCGCCTTATTATACGCTTCTGGTGCACACACCATCCAACGGCCTTATCGTCACTTACCATCACTGTCATGTCCATCAGTGGGCTTTTGCAGCAAGTTTTCTCACAATGATGATGACGTAATGTCAACAGCCTATATAGTATATATGTCCCCACTGCAAGGTATCAGTCCTACTCTCCTACAGAGAGTGTATGGGACATAGTACACCACGCGGGACCAGTGCGCATTGGTAGACTTCACACACACCTTTGAATTTCTTCTCAGGAGTGTGCAGGTTCCTCACGATGTTTTCCTTCACCGAAAAGCCAATGGTAATGGTTTTTATCATTCGTACATAAATAACAAATTGTAACTCATTGTTACGAGCCAGGATCGAACCCAGACCTCGATTGTTCAAGGACTGACGCTCTACACAACTGAGCTACCACGGCTCTAATGTAAGATATGTCCGGTGTATTTCAGACGACGTCGGCGAACTGCATGGCGGTGGGTGCCAACTACATATTCGTTGGTTGCGCGGAGGGCATAGTGCGGTGCTTCGCGCCCGACTCCCTACAGTACATCACTACGTTACCGCGCACGCACTATCTCGGCGTTGACGTCTCACAGGGGATCAACATCAGGTGAGGGTAGACGATTTTTTTTGATTTTTTGATTTTAAATAATGGCTTTAACCTGTGGTTATCTAGCCAATGACGAGTAAAATTAGGTGAACAAATTTTGAGGTTATAAACTATGCCGAAGCCATTTCTTCAGATTTTTCAATAAAATGTATAATGTGTACATTTTATCGCTTAATTTGGATTCTTGACGAGAACTTCAAAGGCCAGCCTTGGTTTCAACATTATTCGAAAGAATCCATATGCCGAATGTACTCGACATGGTAAACTCTTCGGATCGCGTCGAAACCCTCGCAATTTTGCGTAATTGATACTATAACACCGTCCGTGACACTTTGCACTATATCACACCATTATAACACAAAAACACACATAACAGTATTATTATTCAATTAACAAAATTGCAATGAACCATCATTTTTCAAGTTCGCGCCAAGAAGATGATTATTTTTGTTCTATGAAAACAGCGCCATCTGTTCGAACTTGTAAGTACCACGTCGACACTAACTACTGTCTGGACCTTTGGCAGTGATAGATCTTGAATGTAAGCCAACCCCAAAGTATAGTTTCGTTATTAGAGCGTCGGGTATATCTTTGTGTGGTAAGATTCAATATAAGTTTATATTTTTGTTTACAGTTTATATTATGATTATAATTATACTCAATCTATTGAAATATTCTTTGAATGTATCATAATCGTCTGGGAAACGTCCACTGCTGGACATAGTCCTCCTACGTGGTATGCCGAGATACTTGAATTCAGCGACTCCGAGCGATGTGGCCTGTACATTGCTACTTCAGCTCACTGACTCGTCGAGCTATGTCGGTGAATGAGTAAATCCGTAGACGACCTAAGGTCTAAGGGTTATCAAGTAGAGAAAAGAGTGGTTTCCAATACGGCCTGCACGTGTACACTATTTAAAAAATCAAGTAATAATCTAAATATTCATAGAAAAATACTAGAATTACATTTTTGCATTTATTTTAATTGTACAAAATATTTTTTGTTGTACTAAGTGACAGCGTCAAATGACATTTTATTGACGCCATCTTTGTCTTTAACATAAAGCCTTACCTTTTTCGTGTGTGTTTATATGTTAATAAACTAAACCAAAATATCCAAGAATGGTAACTAAATCACTTTTATTAGATAATGTCCTTTTGAAATTATAAGTGTACAAGACCAGGCCTTGGCGCAATACATTCGCGGAACGTGTCATTTTGACTTGATTTACAATGCATTTTTCTATGTATATTGTTTCATAATTGTGTTTGTTTGTTTTATATTGTATTTCGTAAATGTATATTGTTTCTGGAAAAAGAATCAAGGACCATCCACGCCATGGGTCCTAATGTATATAATAGACTACCTGTCGAGATAATAAATTGTACAAGTGTACCATCTTACAGACACATGTTGAAACAGTGGCTTGTCGGACAGGACTTTTATACCTATAAGGAATTTTTAGAATATAAGAAATTCTAATAATAATACATATTGTATTTATATTATAATTGACATGTAAATATTAATTTATTAATAAATATATTTTTTATTTTAGTTTATTCGGAAAACATACAGTTAGATTTTTATAAGTATTAAAAAAATGTATAACTAGAAACCATTTAAATGTTTTCACATATGTTCTTCTATATAAAACAGCGTCACTAAAGCACACGGAAATGTATTTATACATAAAAAAATTCCCCAAAAATATGCCTATGACCATACATGTTTCAGTCACATGTTCAGCCAGCCGTCGCACGCGCGCTACCCGGACGCGGTCGCGCTGAGCTACGACGCGCGCAGCCACAAGCTCACCTGCGTCTACAACGACCACAGCCTCTACGTGTGGGACGTCAGGGACATCAAGCGGGTCAGTAAATATACGTATCGTTAACAAAGTCGTTAAAAATGGACACAACAACACGGAATATTTGTTGAATATGCTAGCAGACGAACGTATCCACACACACACACACACACACACACCACCACCACCACCACCACCGCCGCCGCCACCACACACCACCACCACCACCACCACCACCACACACCACACTTTACACATATACACTTACACACAACTAACCTAATTTCTTTAAAAAATGTATACATCCTTTATCTTATCTACAACGATTGGCTCTCGAAATAACACCTAAAACGACGCGCATTCAAAAAAACAGTTACTGTATGTGTATTAAAATTTACAACAAAATACCAGGATTTATTAAACAACTCCCGAGACATAGGTTTAAGAGAGCATTACGTTTGTGGCTGATGGAACACTATTTTTATTCATTGAATGAATTTGACCAATTATAATTATATTTGTTGATGTTGGTGAGATCGATGCATATTTAGATTAAGATTTTTGAAATCGAAAGTGCTCATAAAATGTTTCAGTATATTTAAACAGACTACAATGTAACTAGACTTAACATTTGCACGTCGACATGTTCGACAGAATACAATTACTTTATATTCATATTAAGATCTTTTTAAATTTGTATTCTAGCAAATAAATCTTTCTTTCTTTCTTTCTTTCTAACTATTTTTACTGTACCACTATATACTCGTAATGTAATAATTAAATCTGTTAGAGCGAGGCTACCAACACAGATATTTCTATATTTAAAAGGTAGTCTCTACTGTATGTTCGTCATCAACAGCCTATAAAAATCCGTGCAGTAGTTTTTTAGTTCATCGCGAACAGACAGAGCGGCGAGGGACTTTGTTTTATAATATGTTATGAATATAATTACCGCGTTCAAAAAAAAATAGAAACCGACTTCAACTGCCCTAAGAGTCTACAGCATTCATACCCTAAAACGTTCACTCTTAGAGGTAGATTTACCTGGGTACACATTTAGTTTTTGTTGATTTTCTCAAAAAGCGCTCAATCAGTTTCGATAAAATCTACCAAAAAAATCAGCAAAATCGATTCATAATTGGCGCGTAACATACATAAAAACATACAGTCGAATTGAGAACATCCTCCCTTTTTGAAGTCGGTTTAAAATCACCGCTTTACGATTACAATCTGTTAGTGCCTATACTAGGATATATGTCGTAATGTGTAAATTAAACATACAGCCTGCTGACAGACACGACGGACGGACAGCGGAGGCCTAGTACTAGAGTCTATTAGAAGAGAGAGAGTTACTTACGTAACCCTAATAATAAATGATTTTATCGCATATTGTTTTTCATCGATCTTATATGTTTGTATTCAGGTTGGCAAATCCCACTCTGCGCTGTACCACTCTGCGTGTATATGGGGTGTGGACATGGTGGGGGGCGGCGGGGGCCCCCTGCCCCCCGGCACCTTCCTCACCTGCTCCAGCGATGACACCGTGCGCCTGTGGAACCTCAAGACCGGCGAGGGAACAAACATATACAGCAACGTGAGTTGAACAAATAAAACTATATCTCAATTAATATTCAGGAATCCTGTAACTTACTTATTAGAATTAGCTAGTTTATTCTTTCAAAAGTTAAGGACCATGTTTTGATTCGCAGTGAAACGCTAGTAAATAACAAAATTAGATGTGTAATGTTTGACCTCCGTTGCAATGTTAGACTTATGTTGCAGAGTTTGACCTCTGTTGCAATTTTTGGCCATTGTTGACCTATGTTGCAATGTTTGACCTATGTTGCAATGTTTGGCCGTTGTTGACCCATGTTGCAATGTTTGACCTCCGCTGCAATGTTTGACCTATGTTACAATGTGTGACCTCTGTTGTAATGTTTGCCGCAGGAGCTTAACAAGGTTCTGTACATCGACCCTGAGCTCAAGTTTCTCAAGGACGTGGACCTCACCGCGACCAGCGACCGGGATAAAGCCAAGTCCTACGACGACAAGACTGGAGTCAGGTCTGTCCATTTAAAAAGCTTTTAACTTTTGCAATGTTGTCCATTGCCTGTCTGTTACAATATTATTGTATTTTGTAGTCAATAATGACATAAGTTCCCGGGTACGTAGTCGTCAATCGAGAACCATTACTCGATATCGGTTCTTCGAGCGATGTAGCCCATTTCTACTTTAGCTCACTGACTCGTCGAGCTATGTCGGTAACCTTAGTTCGTCTACGGATTTCCTCATTTCATTTATTATCACGTAGAGAAACTCCGAGCATAGCTCGTTACATAGCTCGCTGAGTGACTTTGAGCTTGTTTATTCCCCCTTCTAGATACAAATACAAATAATTTATTATCTCAGGAAAAGTCACTTTGCTACACTGCGGCCTCCACACTAGGCTGAGCCTGTGTCGTGGAGACCAGATACAACTTACATACATATTTACATTACAATAAGCAATTAAAATTAAGTTTACATTTAATTATTAAAAATACAGTTAACTATTACATATTAAGAATTAAAAATTATCATTACAATTAAATTACATTATAGACAATAAACAATTAAACAGAAGTAAGAAATATAAAAATTAATATGAAGTAGAAAATAATGTTTTTGGATTTTTGTAATTATGAATAGGAAGGGGGAGGGGTTTAAGAAATGGACCGAGGACCTTCAGGACCGGTCGATGCGTACCATGAAGGAGGCCTATGTCCAGCAGTGGACGTTTCCCGGCCGATGATGAATGATGTACTGTTTCCAGATGCGTGCGAGTGTCGCCGGACGGGGACCACATCGCGTGCGGGGACCGCGCCGGCAACATATGGATCCACGACGCGCTCGGCACGCTGCTGAACACGCTGGAGGCGCACGACGCGGAGGTGCTCTGCCTGGAGTACTCAAGCAAACCGAAGCTGCTCGCGTCCGCGTCCAGGGACCGGCTCATACACGTCTTCCTAGTCGATAAGGTGAGTTCTAGCGTAAGTTGTATCGCCACCAGCCTATATACAAAAAACCTCAGCCCAAAATACCTCAGCGTCTAACGACAAAAGTCTTTAATCAGTGCGTGTTGGCAGTGATGACATACGGAACCGAAACGTGGTCTTTTACTGTGGCACGAATAAACAAGCTCAAAGTCACTCAGCGAGCAATGGAACGAGCTATGCTCGGAATTTCTCTACGTGATAAGGTCCGGAATGAGGAAATCCGTAGACGAACGAAGGTCACCGACATAGCTCGACGAGTTAGTGAGCTAAAGTGGCAATGGGCAGGCGACATCGCTCGAAGAACCGATAACCGGTGGGGAGGAAAGGTTCTCGAGTGGCGACCACGTACCGGAAAACGTCTACCAGGCCGTTCCCTTACTAGATGGACCGACGACCTGGAGAGTCGCGGGGAGTCGCTGGATGCAGGTGGCTCGGGACCGGTCGATGTGGCGTACCATGAGGGAGGCCTATGTCCAGCAGTGGACGTTTCCCGGCTGATGATGATGATGGTAAGTGGCTATAGAGCCATTGTGGGGCTATATTGCGCACCCAGAATCCTCATGATAATAAGGCGCTGGCTCTGCTACCTTTCATACAGGAACACAACGGTTTTATTAAAACTGCCATCCGGCAGCAGACTTTGGTGGTAGCTAGTCAGGTGGACATAGAAAATGTCCTACCACCAACCTAACCTAGTACGCACGGCTACAGGTCAAGCTATACACTTCCAGTATACGCTGAACCGGTATCGTGTCGCGAGTCCTTTCAATGCGAGTCCAGCTTATACTGGAAATGTATAGCTTGATGTGTAGCCGTACCGATATACCAGGATCAATATAGTCACTATGCCACGTAGGTGGTTTAAAAATCTACCTTTGTTCCATGGTAACCTTTGATCTCTTTTGACCAGGGCTATCAGATCCTGCAGACCCTGGACGAGCACTCGTCCTCCATCACGGCGGTGAGGTTCCTCAGCTCGAGCGGCGGTCTGCAGATGGTCTCGTGCGGCGCCGACAAGACTATACTCTTCAGGCAATTGAGGACGGTATGCTACCAAACAACACTACACGAATTCTACAAATACAATACAATAAACTATTACACACTACTTTTCGTTTATTCGGCCCACAAACGTGGTCCTTTACTGTGGGCCGAATACACAAGCTCAAAGTCACTCAGCGAGCAATGGAACCAGCTATGCCCGGAATAAAATCCGTAGAACTTAGGTCACCGATATAGCTCGACGAGTCAGTGAGCTGAAGTGGAAATGGGCAGGCCACATTGCTCATGGAACCGATGGGGAGTAACGGTTCTCGAGTGGCGACCACATACCGGGAAGCGTGTACCAGGCCGTCCCCCTACTAGATTGACCGACGACCTGGTTAAGGTCCCGGGTAGTCGCTGGATGTAGGTGGCTCGGGACCGGTCGATGTGTGTACCATGAACGAGGCCTATGTCCAGCAGTGAACGTTTCCCGGCTGATGATGATGATGACTGAATTACACAATACAATAATAAACCTATATTCTTAGACACTCTTATTTACTATGTCACGTTGGTGCCGCTCTGGTGGTGTTGGTCGCTATCCTCCCTCTGAAGCGACGGCACACCTTCGGCTAGAAGTCCTTCCTCATGAAGGTCTCCAGCTCGCAGGTCGTGATTCGCACCACGAACTACTTGAAGTGTGTGTCGTGCCGTGACTCCAGCTGCTCCACCCTCATGAGGCAGTTGGACTTCTGCTTTATGTACTCTGTGACGTCCTGCATGGTGGTGATATGCAGGCGTGACAGGTACACGGCTCGCAGCTGGAAGTTGAGCTATGTCCAGCAGTGGACGTTTCCCGGATGATGACCATGGAAAGAATTCATATTAAATACCATTGTTTTCTCCGTGTCAGACCCAAGACGGCAGCTACCAGTTCGCACGAGGGCAGAACGTGTCCGGGAGAACGACTTTATACGACATGGAGGTGGACGCGGGCGGCAGGCACATACTCACAGCTTGTCAGGTAACTAGATCTTATTATGGACAATCCAGGTCTTCATCTGACCTCATGGTAAGCGAAGATTACCCGTGGAATGGTAAACGTATGTACCTTTCATACTGGAATACAGCAGTGCTATTAACAGTGATGTTTGGCGGCAGACTTAGGTAACCGACAGGAACCACACGCACTGAGAATAAAGCTAAGATATCAAATTAATATAAAAGCCTATAAATATATACTAAAAACATTTCACACACAAAAATCTAAAAATAAAACAAATTATAACACAGCACAGACATACAAACGTACATTTTACACTGACTACACACACCAGTCGGTGGCGCAATGGATAAGGTGCGGACTCTCTATCTGAGGGTTCCGGGTTCGAATCCAGTCGTGTACCTATGAGTTGTTTGTTCAATTCAAGTACATTATCCGATTGCTTAACGGTGAAGGAAAACATCGTGAGGAAACCTGCATGTCTTGAACAGGCATGTGAAGTCCGCCGATCCGCACTGGGCCCGCGTGGTGGACTATGGCCCATACACTCTCTGTAAGAGAGTAGGACTGAGACCCTGCAGTGGGGTCATGTATAGGCTGTTGATGATGCACACCAGTCACATTCGGCGAACAATGCAGTAAGATAGGTAGGATGAAGGTATTTTGTTAAAATTAACGATACAATGTGAATATTGTAAAATGGACGAGACATGGTGTACACATAAACCTTACAATAGGATTAAGTACACTTTAAGCAAATATTTATGTTTTATTAATAAATACATCTGTTGAGTGCAAACAGGCTATTGTAAACAACCAATGTGAATTCAGTCGCAGTAAAGCAATCGTATGAGACGCACGTTTTTCATTTTTCACAAATCCCAAACAAATAATACAGTCCACTTTCAATCCTACGCGCCCGTTTGTAATTGGCCGCCCATTCAACGGCCTTATCTTCACTTACCATCAGGTGAGATGAAGGTGTGGTGACCTCAGGACAAATGTTCGAACGCAATATATTGAGACCTGTGTCGCTAATTATTACGGAGAGAGAACAGTAAGGTATCTGACGCCACGCCTTTACAATGATTTTCAATACGATGATGACTGCAAAAATAAAAGAGAATTTAAGAAAAAATTAAAGGCATGGTTGTTGGATACCTTTAATGATAAAATAATAGGTAGATAAATATGATATTGAAAGAATTAGTTAGCATAAGAATATACATATAGAATAAGTAATATTAATATATATAATTTATTTAAATTATTTATTTAATATTATAAATTAATTAATATATTTATATATAAATTAATTAATAATATAATAATATAATAATAATTAATATAAATTAATTAATATATATAAAAAAATGCATTTTTTATAATGAAATAGACGTATTAAACAAAGGCCAAATGCAAAATCTATCAACAAAATAATATTAGTAAATTCCTTAGGTATTGTATTCGTGACGTATTTGTTTGTTCCCAGGATCGAAACGTGCGTGTGTATAGCGCATCTAACGGGAGACACACGAAGACCTTCAGAGGTACCACCGCTGAAGACGGAACACTGATTAAGGTATCATCTTTAAATAAGTGAGCTTCAGTGAGCTGGAGTGGCAATGGGCAGGACACATCGCTCCAAGAACCGATCACCGACGGGCAGTAAGAGTAGTCGAGTGGCGACCACGTAGTGGAGAACGTCCATCGGGCCGTCCCCTTACTACGAGTAGGTGGGCCCATGACCTGTTTACGGCCGCGGGGAGTCGAATGCAAGTGGTTCGGGACCTGTCAATGTGGCATACCACGGAGGTGTCCAGCTGTGGACGTGGACATCATCAAGTTATAATCGTAACGTATGTTTTCAGGTGTCCCTGGACAACAGCGGTATCTACCTGGCTACCTCCAGCACAGATAAAATATTGAGCGTGTATGATTATTACTCGGGCGAGTGTATGGCGACCATGTATGGACATTCGGAAATCGTCACTGGCCTCAGGTGAGTCTGCTATAGCAAAAGCAATGTTTGCGCTGTCGCACTTCAAGTGATGTTTCGAGTGATGTGTACTGTTTCGAAGTGATATCACGCTATACAAAAAGTAATGACATATAACATTACTTTAAAAGCACTGTTTTGCGCATTTTCTACCCTAGATTATCTAGTCTCTGGAAGCGAAGTCACCGGTAAAGGCTAGTATACGAGATGTGTGTGTGTTTTCAGGTTCACGCCCGACTGCCAGCACCTGGTGTCGGCGTCCGGGGACGGGTGCGTGTTCGTGTGGCGCGTCCCCCACGACATGGTGGTCACGATGAGAGCGCGGCTCGCCCAGCAGGCCATCAGGCAGGGAAAGTGAGTGTTAAAACAGATTAAGATATTTTACGTGATTTTAACACGAAAGATCATTTCAATTTTGATGTAATAAGTGAGCAACTTTTTTATATTTTGATTAATCGACTTCATACCGGCGACTGTTTTGTGAATTCTTGCTTGCTAGGCTTAGAATATCACCTATTAACAGATCTTTTTGACGTCTAACCGTTATGAAAAAATTACAATATATTGTTGTCAAAGTCTTATATACAATAAGCGAAGCATTTTTTATCACTTTCATAAGATAATATTTGAGTAAAAAATATCATACTTATTCAAATTTTAGAGAGAATAGGCAAAAAATTGCCTTTGATTTCGGTCACTTAGAACTCTCCTTCATTAAATAAAAAAACGATATAAATAAACTTCAGTTCAGCCACGGAGATGGTTAAAATATGTCATATATAAAATTCTTATTAATTTACTATAATGGTTGTTACCAGGAAAGTGTCTCCCTCTAACGGCATGTCTGGGTTGGACAGTGAGACGGACTCGCACTTGGGCTCGCCGCCGCGCGAGATGCCCTATGAAGAACAAAACAAGTACGGAACGCCGGTCGTGCCGGACTACACGTGAGTCATTTTACAACACATTTGTACACCGCTTACTGTTGCTGCACACATTACTCGAACATCTCAAACAGTACACATCACTCATGGCATTACACGCGCATATTTTACTGAAATGCAACCGTATAACTAGGACGATAAGGCTTACATTCTATGCATCTCCACATTACATATACAATAGCAATAGAGCTGTCGCATGGCAGCGCATGGCGTGCATTTCAGGTGATGTTTTAGAGTGATGTGTAATGCTACGATGTAATGTAATGACATATCACATCACTTTAAGACGCCACTACGAGACACCTTTTAGGTGACATCTCAGACTAATACGTCTTATGCATCATGCTATGCGCCGAATCACCTCTCTCTCTCCCCACTTACTGTCCTGAAACAGCACGCAGATTGGCCCGTTCAAGATCGCGCTACGTCATAAAGTGGTCCGAACTAAGAGTATAAGACTTACAAGCCTAATGTGTTGTTTGATCTGTGCTTAAATATTTGTTTCTTTTTCTCAAACATATGTGCAATCATGGCAATGCGAATGTAGTTGTGTATTTATATATTTGAAGAATGTTGTTGTTCAGGTTCCAGATCGGCCGCCTTCCCTCGTGGGCCAAGAAGAGTCTTGGTGATGACCTGGCTCCGAGCGCGACACCAGCGCCCGAGCCCCCCGTGCGGGGCAAGTGGGCCTCCAGGATACAGCCTCCCACAGGTATCACATACATACACATCTCACGACATGTGCACACTGACCTTGTGCCTTTTTTTATTTTATTGAAGATAGACCAACACTTGACCTCAATCTCAGCTGAAAGAAATGGCTACAAAAGTCTGAAAGATGAAATACTGTCAGAAGTCGAACGCTTAGGTCGATCGTGCCTCTCTATCGCTGGTTTCGCGTTCTCGCTTGCTCGCTCAGGGTCAGGCGGATCGTGACACTTTTTCGTGCGTGCAACCAGCGTTCATCGATTTATAAGATGTGACGTCAAAATTCAACACTTTTTCAATTTATGGAAACACTGTTCGACAAGCAATTTTTGAAATTTGTTTTTAAGAGATACGGAGTTATATGAGCATTGAGTACGTTTGTCGGGTCAATTAGTGCGGGGAGGTAAGAAAACACTCCTTTATAACAATGATTACCTTCTAATCCCAAACCAGCCGTGGCAGCTCAGTTGTGTAGAGCGTCAGTCCTTGAACAATCGAGGTCTGCGTTCGATTCTGGCTCGTACCAATGAGTTACAATTTGTTATTTATGTACGAATGATACAAATCATTACCATTGGCTTTTCGGTGAAGGAAAACATCGTGAACAAACCTGCACACTCCTGAGAAGAAATTCAAAGGTGTGTGTGAAGTCTACCAATGCGCACTGGTGCCGCGTGTTGTACTATGTCCCATACACTCTCTGTAGGAGAGTAGGCTTGAGACGCTGCAGTGGGGACGTATATAGGCTGGTGATGATGATCTTTAATGTAATCTCCCAACAAGCTTCGATGTTTTGTCTATGAACTAATAGATTCTATTTGTGTTTTGCCGCAGAAAAACGAGTGGACTCTGACGGGTCTAAAGACAGTTCACTGGACAGCGGCACCGACACCCGGTACATTGATAAAAGACGCGAACAAAACATTAAACAGGTTCGTGTTACAAACAAACATACAGATATTCCTCGATTGTACGGTATTGTTACAAAAAGAAATCTACATCGGCAATATTCGGACATCGCCAAATAGTGTTCATCAAATATATATGGCACAAGCAAAGCGTCGGTGGCGCATTGGATAAGGCGCGGACTCTCAATCTGAGGGTTCCGGGTTCTAATCCAGCCGTGTACCTACGAGTTGTTTTTCAATTCAAGCACATTATCCGATTGCTTAACGGTGAAGGAAAACATCGTGAGGAAACCTGCATGTCTTGAACAGGCATGTGAAGTCTACCAATGCGCACTGGTCCCGCGTGGTGTACTATGTCCCATACACTCTCTGTAGGAGAGCAGGACTGAGACCTGCAGTGGGGACGTGTATAGGCCGTTGATGATGATATGGTACAAGTGCACTCGAGTAAAAAAAACATGAACCCACTTTTGAACATTGTCACATTCATCTTTATTTGACATTTCCTAAGTGTTTTCTTCAGCACACTGCATAGGAACAAGCAATGGTGAATTTGACATGGTACGAAAGTGGATACATATTTTTGTCCTCGAGTATTCTCTGTATATAGATTATTTCAAGTCTAACCGTTTTATCAATACTGGATACTCGTCATTAGAAGAGTACAGAGGTCGAATAGATAGAACTATGTGTTACCAACATTACAGACGCTAACAATTTCTGTCGACTATTGGCGATCGATTTCTTTTTATACCAGTACTGTACGCACGGTTAATGAATGCCGAGGTGTATTGTGTTCCTGGCACACAACTTGAACAAAAATGGGCATAGTGGGGCGCAAGGGGGGACTGTTCGGATAATCATGCGCCTCAACGCGTTCGATATGACATTCCCCTCCCGCACCCCGCCAAAGAGACCAAAACATTGTTTCTGCCATTTTTCAACTTGTTTGCCGGGAACTGTACCTGATTTCGGATGTCAGATTTGATTTATTAGGAAGTGTTGAAAGATGATCTGTATTGTATATTTCACTAACATTTGTGTCGTCTAATTCAACTCACAGTGGTTGTGGTGGAGGTTTCTGTTAATTTATTTTGCTACGGAAAAATCAAGTTTTTGATACATTAGTGTAAAATATCCTATAAAAACTTTTAGCAATTTTTAGCAATCTAAAATAATCTACTGAACTAGATTTTTCTGCATTTTTAAAGTATTGTTTTTATGCTCGTGTACACTTTTTTATACTTGGCCACACAAACGTTCATAAATTTCTTGATATTTAGCATATATTCAGTAGTAAAAGCAATTTTTAATTAAAAAAAATATTTTTGATCATTGAATATTTTTTTGTCAGAAACATTTATAAATTAAACGAATTCATTATATACAGTAGCCTCAAATGGTTTTCTTTTCTTAAATTTTTTTACTTAGTCTATTTTTAAAATCCAATCTTCTATAACATTTTACATAAAAGATCGTTCAATGTATAATTTAGAAATGTTAGTGTGGACCAACTGGCGGACGTTTTAAATAAAATAAATAAAAGAGTATAAATAAACCGCATTATTTGACTAACTTTATGCTATTAAAAATTGACAATAGCAACCGTACTGCAGTGTACTTAAAATTATCGATTTATCTTCTTTGAAATGTCCGCCATTTTGTATTTTATTTTGTTTAACCTAACTCACCCGGTTTTGGACCTTATTCTCCTATAAATAGCGTCCGAGATCCCTCAATCTATCACAGCTGCCCCGTGTAGAAGCGCTGTTCAGGAATTTCGATGCGACAATGCGAAAGACATACGACATTTTGACAATATCGCCGAGGGTCGAGAAGGTTTTCTGTTGTTTTCTTTTTAAGTTCGCCATTTTGTGTTCTGTTTCCGCCATTTTGAATTTGTCTTGTTTGAACGGCTTCTGTTTGTGCTTGCGTCATTATCATTTTTCAAGCAATAAATCTTTTTATTCGAATTTATCACGTAAGCACATTTGAATAATATATAGCTACATAAAACAATTAGTTACATTTGACGAAATAAATAATATATATTTTGGCGTATCATTTTCCATTTCTTTTTTCATTTAAAAAATTAGTGTTAAAAATACTTCTCATCAGAAAAATCGAAACACCTTGCAAGTTTATGTTTTGTAAGGATTATCAGAAAAACTTATGAAAATTTAATTTGAATTTAGAACATTAACATTAGGATTTGAAAACCTCATATTATTCACTATTAAACGACATTTGACATATATTCCTAAATATACACATTTTACTGATAATCCTTACAGAACATAAACTTGCAAGGTGTTTTGATTTTTCTGATGAGAAGTATATTTTAAAACTACTATAAAATTAGGGCAGTGCTGAAAAACCTGTAATTATTCTCTATGACGACCACATTTATTTTCGTTTTAATTTGGCTTTTTATGTGCTTAAAGTTTTAAAGATTCATCCGTACACCGTCATTCACTCATTGAAGTTGTATTTTTGTATTATTGGCTTCTCGTTACTGCGCACAAATAGAGACCAAAATCCCATTGGACGTACCCACGCTTAGTATGCATGAATCGAATGAAAGTGCTTGGACTGTTTAAAGCAAAATATTCCTTCTTATTATGCGCTTTTTTTAAACCTATTTTATTATTAAATGTAGCATAAGAGATTAAAAAAATACTAAATAATGTCTTTATTTATTTATTTTAAAATTTTTGTTAAAGTTACATTACTCGCACGCTATGTTGGCCCCTCTGAAGTTAGCTGCGGAACTTCGAACATGTACAGTCGGAATGTGTGTGTGTTATTTTCTATAATAACTATCTCTAGATGACATACAACACTAGGACATTTCTTTGCACCCGCTAACTTGCCTTGCCTCCAGTTAATAAAATTGATACTTCGCAGCCTTTTGTAGCTAACTTCAGCGGGGCAAACATAGCGTGCGAGTACTGTAAGGGTAACCTCTCTCTTTCATAATTAAAAATACTCGTTTGAGTAAAAGCAATAAAAATAATTAATATTAATAACTATCGGCTTGATAAATATATTTCTAAACAAAATTTTAAAACAATATTATTCTGATTAATTAATTTTCTGATTTTGCTGCCGGATTAATTAAGCTAGGCCAATAATACCTTATAAATTAAACAAGAACTATTTTGCAAAATCCTTTTTTTAAATTCTGGTTTTAATTGGGATTCTTATCCTTCCGGCAAGACAATCTCGTATGGCTTATTCTATATATTTACACCTACAAGGGAGACACTGATGGTTATCGGTGAGCAATGCACAAACATCTCTTGCTACAATCTCTGCAGGCTCCGAGAGAATTGTCTGCAGTACACATATATCCAACGCTTTACAAGTTTAACATTACCATATCACAAGCTCATCTTCTACTAATTTCAATTTTATGTTATTGTTTTTAATATATTATCAATGTCAAATCAACTTTTATTACGTATCAACCAGTAATTTATTCCATCTGTTCTCAACATTATGTAAAGTTCATTTCAATACAATATGAATTTCAACAAACACCGAAACAATATTATGAAACCATTGAGGCTTTGAGGAGGTACGACTGGTACGGGTAGCTTTGGATTGTGTTTTCTCATCTGTTATGGAAGCTACACGTATGAAATTTGGGCCATGAAAACTAGAGGGCTTTATCGAGTAAACTGTAGAATGAAAACATGATTGGTGTAAATGACACGTTCCGCGAATGTATGGCGCCAAAGCGTGGTCTTGTAAACTTATAATTTTTAAAGGACATTATCGAAGGAAAGTGATTTCGTTACCATTTTTTTATATTTAGGTTTAGTTTATTTGTACAAAAACATATTAAACGCACGAAACAGATACGACTTGACGTTGAAAACAAAGATGGCGTCAATAAAATGACATTTGACGATGTCATTTAGTACAAAAAGAATGATTTTGTACAATTAAAATAAATGCAGAAATGTAATTCTAGTATTTTTCTATACATATTTATATTATTACTTGATTTTTTAAATAGTGTACAAGTGCAGGCCGAATTTGAAACACCTATTTTTCTCGATAACTTTAATGTTTCTAAAACCCTTTTTTCGTGACATCACCGTACTGCATGATATTTACGTTTACATTTTATATTGGTAGATAAACTCAGTATTTAGTAAAGATCTGATCGATTTCCTACACGAAACCGTTTATTAATAAAATCACTATTTGTGTTTTGTCGCTTACGTTATTTTACTCCGGGCAGCATTGCATTACAGCTTTCCTACTTCCGCATTGAGAACGGATGAAGTGCTATCTCTGTCTTGCATATGTTTCTTACGGTTAGATATTTACGAGTCGTACCTCGTCTTAACAACGTGAAAGCATTTATAATCTGAATGCGTTATAATTTGAAGAATAAAAGTGGATAAATCTCGTTGGGCTTATTTACTATTGTAATGGAATGAACCTTAGTTGTTTTTGAGATTGCAGTCAACTTTGATTTTTTTACTGTACGATTTGCGATGAGAAGTTATACATTTGGTTAAATATGATAATTTTGTTCTACGAGTTGATTTGATAATAATTTTTGAGTTTGTTTTATTTATCGTAAAATGGTGCTATTTGGAATAATTTGGGGCGAACGAAATAATAATTCGAGGAGCACCTTATAAAAAAGTCAAAATTCTTCATTTGTGAATACAGGTTATAATATAAAAATTGGTCTCCGTATTCAACCTACTAATTAGGTATAATCTTGTTAAATGTAAATCAATTTGAAGTTTAGATTAAAATAAAAAATTTTGCACAGTGTGTTGTCACATTACCATTGTTTGATGTGGCGGCAAGCGAGTACGAGGCCGCGGTAAATAATACATGAATCAATTATCAGTTCAAATGCCTTATTATTATTGATATATTGATGAAATTGCACATGGAATATGAAGCCCCATGGTTCCAAATAGCCCCACGCCCGCGGCACGCGTTTTGATTTTGTTTTTTAATTACATTAGGTGACACTAAACCTGTCGAAGGCGCGAGTGACGGACAGCCGCACTCGGCACCACACCGACGACTCGTCGCTAGGGAGTTTTAAATACGAGGTTTGATTTAGTTATTTTTAGTTTTAGTTTTTATTATGTTATTTTAATTTATTTTTAGTTGAGACTCCAAAGAACCTCCTTTACTTAATAAATGTTTCGTACCCTCGAATTATAAAAACATTTTCTTTTCTGTGAAGGAAAACATCGTGAGGAAACCTGCACACTCCTGAGAAGAAATTCAAAGACGTGTGTGAAGTATATCAATCCGCACTGGTCCCGCGTGGTGTACTATGTCCCATACACTCTCTGTAGGACTGAGCCCCTGCAGTGGGGACGTGTACAGGCTGTCGATTACCTTTTCTTTGATACCCTTTGTGTATCATGTGTCAGGAGCAGGAGTCCACGGAGCACGACGGCGACATCGAGGACATATCTGACGGTGAACGCACCTCGTCCTCGGAGCGCGGCGCCCGGCCCACCTACTACCCGGGGAACAATGATGACGACACGCCGGGGTGAGTAGGAGATATGATGACAGTGATCAACACGACGTGACGCAACTTAGTACCGAATATGTTTTTTTTCATTCGGTTATTTTCAAAAAACAATATAACTGTGTGCGAAAAAAACTAAAATATTACAACTAATATAATGCCTTAAAAATACAATAATTTAGCCAATAATATTAAAAAATTTACATTACTAAAAATATATAACAAAGTCATTTCATAATATCTAGTGAATCGTGTCAGGTTATTACATGTCAGAAATCCTTAATGGTGGACAATTTTTTTTCTAATAATAAGAGTCTCAGTTTATTTTTAAATACATTTACACTTTTTATATTTTTTAAAACAACTGGCAGTCTGTTGAAAAGTACAACAGCTTGATGCCTCGGACAATGTCTAGCAATGTTCAGACACGGTTTGGACACGGTGTGATTTAAATTCTTCTTGTATTAATACGATTCATCATTTCGTCTTCAGATTCAAATTTGGGTCTATTTTTAATTACATCAGTCACATTTTTTCACGACAAATTGTATGAAACATGGCAAAGCATCAAAGGCGCTACTGGCGCATTGTTGGCGCCACAGTCCCTATAGTATTTCGGTTTATTTTCGCTGTATGGAGTCCCGTCTCTTATTATGTTTGTTATATACTCTTCTATAAGTAGTCCGTTATAGTATGTCATAGACAGATTATATGAATCAGGATCCTAATAAATAAATGTTAGCCTTTCTAACATAATTAAGTTGACATAAGAATGAGATAAATATACATTCTCTGTCACATGTTGGGTTAACATTTTACGGAAACAAGTAAATGCGTTCAAACAGAACTGCAAACCGACTTCAATTGCCCTAAAAGTCTACTTTTATTAAGGCGAATTTAAAAGTTTCAAATTCAAAAGTTCTGATGTAACAAACATAAAAAAAAAACAAGAAAAAAAATTACCAAACATAACCCCCTCCTTTTTTGAAGTCGGTTTAAAAATTAGTTCTTCAGTACCGCATTATTTAAACTTCAGTACAATTAACAAACATTTCAGATGTCAAAACACCGGGGTGCTGTGTAAATAGACTTGCAATTTGTATTGTGTTTTTGATACAAGAAATGCCGTCATTTTAATGAAGAGTATCGACATTTGGTTCATTCAACTTGAACTAACCTTGTTTTGTATTATCTTTGCATTACACATTACTTGAACATCACGCATCACTCATGGCATTCCGCGCGCATGTCCTAGTTCTGCACCGCTCACTCGCACCTAGCGCGAGCGAGAGGCCGCGCTAAAATCTAACATCAGAAACCTCTATTTGTTACGGCTTGAAAGCTTTTCAAAGTCAAAGTTATTTATTGCAGATTATAAGTACATAAGGTGTTACATTGTAAAAAGTCCACTATAACCAACCTGTACAAAGGTATGCAATATTTTAAAATTGTACTTATATCTAATGTGCGACTAGTCAATACAAACAAAATAATTAATTATAGAAAAATTATACAATACTAATCTAAAATTAATGTCACTTGTTTTTATTGTCCAGATAGTCACATATTTTATAATAACATGTATTTATTAGCCAGTTACATAAGTTGTTTACTTACATACTTGTTTAATTATGGCT
Organism: Carcina quercana; assembly: GCA_910589575.2. Classification (NCBI taxonomy): domain Eukaryota; kingdom Metazoa; phylum Arthropoda; class Insecta; order Lepidoptera; family Depressariidae; genus Carcina; species Carcina quercana. The sequence continues at coordinate 5,038,772 of OU342455.1, read as the reverse complement.
GGAAGAGCATTATACAGCCTAATCGACATATAAGTGGAATTTTTTGAAAAAGAGTACTGTTCGATGCTAGCATTAAGTCGTTTTTATACCTTGAGGAATATTTTAAGCCAGAGCCTTTTGTCGCAAATTTATGAATGTTATTCTTAATATAAACGCAACCAATAACGCAACACTCAAATATATATAGAGAAGGAAGAGTCATAATTTTATGTTTTTTAAAAACGGGCTGACATGATTCTCTTTGGTCAATGTAAAATATTACCCTCAGACATCTCTTTTGTATTCTGAAAATTGCTTGCTTCTTACAACTGATGTTATTTTTACGCTACATATTTTAGGTAGCGGATCGGTCTAGCATTTAAGAGCGTGTCCTAGCTGCATTTTCTCCATACAAACGTATTCCCCTATTTTCATCCAGGATAATGCCTCTATAGCATTCGTTTTTTTTTCTTCATAAAATCAATGTCTACTGTAGGCATGCCTGTATTATTCACTTTTTTTCCAAAAATTCATTATTAAAAAAAATATGACCTCTCAAAAACCTAGAAAAATTCCCCGTTTTTAACGCCGCGATCAGAGGACTATCAGACAAATCTAAAAGGTTTTTTTTAAATAAAAAAATAGAATCATAGATTTACTCTTTCTTTATATTTTGATACTAATAACATTTAAATCGGCTTAGTTTTGGAGGAGAAAATAGGGGAATACCGCGCGACGGCAATAATTTCTTCAAATATCCATATCTGAGTTCCCTCGCAGCCCGGACACGCTCTTAACGAGAATCACATTTGTGTGTTGTCCGCAGAGAGTTCATGGTGAACGCGATGGACGCCGAGGAGCTGCGCCAGTCCGTGCGCCGCTCCAAGCGGTGGCAGGCGGAGTCTGTGCGGCTCGAGCTGCCCCTGGGGACCGGCACCTCCCTCAGCGGGTCCGGACACGACTCCGACGATGACGAGGTAACACTGAGAGACACAACTATAACGGCACACGTCTGACACTTCCAACAAATGACGTGATATGTGCACACATCGAACTGTACCTCTAGTGGTTTTGTCGGATAGTATCTCGTTTGCGTTTACGTCAAATTTGTATGAAGAATCACAGTTTCGTAATAAGTTTCGGTTAATAACACACACTAGAGGTACGGATTACATTTGTATAAACGCGCATTGTGTGTGTGAGTACGCGCGCGGTATGCTTGTACGTAACGGTCGTTATCTGAGTCAGTTTCATGCGCGAGGTGAGGTGGCGGGGATCGGGGAGGGGGGGAGGGGAACGTCCTTTCTGTATATAGTACTGTATCAGTGCTGTTTTGCACCAAAATTGTAAATCTAAACCATTCTCGAAGCCACTTGAACACACGAAAAATTCCGTCAAAATCGGTCCTGCCGATTAGGAGGAGTTCAGTGACATACACACGAACATTCCCACCTCCTCTCCGCTCCCACTGTTATTCCTGTTTTTTATTTTATCCAGGATCTACAGCGGTACACTTGAAACGCGTCCACTGAAGGTGGATCAATTTCCTACGGACTTTAAAGCTATCTTGGGACCCCAGACTCTTTTACAATAAAGAAATAGAGTGGAGTGGTAAAGATTTATAACTTATAATAATTATAACATTTTGTGTCAGGTGTCTACGCCTTCTGGCGACAACGCCGATCGCAACCCGCTCTCCGGCTCGTGCGAGTCCCTGGACACCGCCGGCCGCAGGGAGAAGTACATCAAGTCAGCATTCGACAGTTTGAGCGGAGTTGAGATGGACTCCACGCTCAATGCTGCAGGTACGATATCCCCACTGCAGGGTCTCAGTCCTACTCTCCTACAGAGAGTGTATGGGACATAGTACACCACGCGGGACCAGTGCGCATTGGTAGACTTCACACACACCTTTGAATTTCTTCTCAGGAGTGTGCAGGTTTGTTCACGATGTTTTCCTTCACAGAAAAGCCAATGGTAATGAGTTTTATCGTTCGTACATATTCCGTTCGGATGTACCCGCACTATCTAAGCATACATACTGTATATAAAAAATAGTTACCGTGGGATAATTTCTAAAGACCACCCAGACGTTAGGGTAGAAGCTAATAAGTAGAAGGTGAGTCCGTGCGCGGTAAGTGAAGTTAGAAAAACTAAGCCAATCTGACTCAGTTTCTCTCCCTCTCGCCATCAATTCTCGAGGTCAAATTTTACTGATAAAAATGGTTGTCACAATTACAACAACACATAATTTGGTTCGATCTAAGTTGAAATATGTATAAGATGATTAGTGAATATACTTGATATTATTATATATAGATCAACGTAATCATCGTTTTCAGGCCACAACTCGTTATCGTCCCAGCACCTGTCCCGCACGCCGGCCGCCCCGCGCGCGCGTCCCGCTCCTGCGCCCGCGCACCCTCCCGCCCCCGCGCCCCGCACACCCGCCAAGAACTTAGATCCGGAGGCGGCCAGACGACGCGAGGAGCTCAACAGACGGATACTGGAGACTAGGAAGCAGTTGGAGAGTGTGAGTTGATCTCCTGGAACCGCTAGGATTTTTAGTTAGGTGCAGGGACCCAAAAATTCTAAATGAAAAACCGAAAATTTTCACTAACTAGGAGCTCTATTTTTGATTCGCTCGACGCGCCACGAGCGCTCGGTTTCTATTGATTTTCGTTCCACTGCAAAAATTTCGTATTTTTGAATCGTTCCTCTGCAACTTATGATTTCAACTGCTCGTTGTTGGACGCGAGCGATAGACTAATCGTTAACGTCAAGCACTGACATGACATTGATTGGCATTTACAGTTCCTCTAGTTTTTATTACTTTGCGTTCAGTTTTTGTTTCGCGAATTAACGGTTTTAGTTATTCAAGCTATTTATCCAACTAGAGATGTTTTTATTGTATTTAATTTTACTCCTTTCTAACAAAAGTCTCAAGTTGGCACATTTTCGTTGCGATATTTACCGGTTTTAATTTTCCTGCGTGAAACTGATAAATTTAAACATTTCGAGTTGTATTGGCAACACCGGAGACGAGTGATTCAAAAATACGGTAAAATATATTTTATACATTTTCATACGAGCGAATCAAAAATAAAACTCCAGGTCGAACATGACGACTGTCCTCTAGATGACCTCTAGAGACCTTATGTAACAAAACATTAATATAAATACATAAATTCAATGTTTGCCATCCCTTTCTGCCTTATAGGTAGCGTTCCGTTCCAACTTAAAATCGAGTCAGTCCACGAACGATCTCTCCTACATACCGGAAAAAGACAACTCGAGACGATCGCGTCCGGTCTCCATGGCAGTGCCGAGCAATACCAGGCCTTATGGTGAGTTGGGTAGATTACATTTTGTGTGTTGAGCTAGCGGGCGATTGGAATGTGACGACACGGTGTCTACAAAACATATATTTGTATTATCTTCAGACCTTTGGTCTTGTCGGCGCATACAATCTTAACATCTTTAGTATTAAGGCTAAAATTGAAGGAAAACAAGTAAATGCGTTCAAAAAGAACTGGAAACCGACTTCGATTGCCCTAAAAGTCTACTTTTACTAAGGCAAATTTTAGATTAATATCGTTTTCTCATGTATGACATTATCAGAACTGGACCAAATTGAAATGGGACCACACGGGAAGCACCACCTTTCAAATAAAAAAAAGAATCATCCAAATCGGTTCACCCAGTCAAAAGTTCTAAGGTAACAAACATAAAAAATCGTAACTGTCGAATTGAGAACTTCCTGCTTTTTTGAAGTTGGTTTAAAATTACAGAAAAAGCCGTAAAAGAGAAATATATCGTCTGTATCTTTCTAATATTCTAAACCTAGTACGCTGTGCCTTGATACAATTACATGGAATTCATTGTCTCTCTCTTAAATAAATAATCAAATGTAATTCAGTTTGCAGAATATTAAACCGATGCCGCCGTGTCGTTGCATTTGAAAATGCTCACGTATTTATCATTAATCACCTCGTGTTTTTCATAACATTACTAACAAACCGTTTGAATTTCCACTCTCTCCTATGCTAACCAGGATTGGCCCCTACTTGCCCCGAAGAAAATCCCGACAGTCTAAATTCCAACTATTTCGACAGTCTCAATTGTAACAATATGAACCTCGATTTTAGAAACAAGAATCCTTACGCTATCCCTGCTAATTTGCACCATAGATTACCCGAGTACATCGAGAATATTGCTCCCTATGTACCCCCTCATGCGAACATATGTAATACGCAAAACGATAGACGCAATATGAATTTTACACCTTACGAAGGTAAACCGTTGGTCTTTAAAGAGCAATTGCCTCCAAAACAGGCGTTGGCGTTCACAGTTGAATTCAAAAAGCCCGTCCAATCGAAGGTATTTAATAGACTGTTCCCTAATGTAGAGGAAAAGGAACCTAAGGTAGCTCCTAGGAATTTCACTCTGAACCTAACAAAAGATAGTCCACAGGCTAAGTCAAAACCAAATGCTCGGAGCATATTCAAGAACTACAAGTCATGTCCCGTTTCGCCAGTTTCCGAAGAGTGCAAATGGGCAGACAAAGCTAATCAGAATAAAAAACAAAATAAAAGACCCGAAACAAGTTCTTTGGACCCTAAAAAACGAAACAGTCTCAGTTTTTTCGTTGGCCTCGATAGTAAACACGTGAAAGAAAGTGGGAAAAACATCGTAAATACAATAAAGAGTGATACAGAAAAGATGATTGCTGAAATAACAAAGAAATATGGTGATTTGGATGAATTTGAACCTTCGCAAGCTGATTTAGATTTGAAACCGTCGAAGGAAATTGAAAAAGAGGATGGTAACTTTTCCTCAGACTCTCTCGAGGATTGCAGTCTAAGTCAAGATGCCAGTTGCAAGAATAAATTGTACTCTAAAAAGGTTTGCAAGAAACACAATAAAACCGCGCCTCGGAGAGCAATTTCGAACTATGAAATTGGTGCTACGGAAAAACCAGTGATACCTGCCAAACCTTTGTACATAGTAAACCAAAAAAGTTCAACTTTACCTAGAAATATGCCATCAAATTTAGATGATATTTTAGATGAAGAATATACAGATAATGCTACTTATAATAAAATGTATAGATGTCAGAGTGTTTTAACTAAAAGATGCGTTACTAGGTCAAACGAATCAGTTCTGAGTGACAATTCTAATTGCTCCAGCGTTTCAAATGAGATTTTCTTGAGATACGGCAACGAAGTCGCATTCCAGCAAGCGAAATTCGATAGCAGATATCATTTGGACTCGCAGAATTGCTCGTTCGAAAACATAAACGAACCCGAAGAAGGTTATTTAGAGAATCAAAGACACAGCTCCGCCAGTTTCTTTCTGAATCAAAAGAAATATATGAAGAACAGCTGCAGTCAAGAGTCTGTTCTTTCAGATGAAATGTTCCTCGATAACCAACTCTCAAGAACGAATTGCAACTCGCTCGAGAGTGTGTTGTCGGATGACTCTGAATGCACAAAAAGCGCACCTTTGGAAATGCTGTTTGAGAATTCTAAAGCTAAACTAAAGAAACAAGGACAAAATATACCCAGAAATAGTAAGAGCTGCTACGAATTTGATAACACGTCAAAGAGTTACGGTTCTAGTCCGAATAATGCGCCAAGTTTTGGTAACTACATGTGTAATTACATCGGTGATGGCTTTAGTCCTAAATATAGAGAAATTAACGCTCTAAGTCCAAGAGATATTGAAACAGTTAGTCCAAAATATAAAGAAGTTGTTCCTATTAATCCTAAGCCTCCTGTAAACAGAGTTTACGGCTTCGAAATACCAATATCAGAGTTTTCAGGACATAAAACTGTAACTAGATCTAAGAGTTTATACGATTCTACACCAAAAGCTAAAAATATTGCGTACTATTTCGATGGAAATAGCGTACAGCAGTATACAAAAGATAAGAAACAAGCCGATGAGATTCCAAGACTTAACACTGGAAATTACAAATCTAACACTAAGTCTTTGCAACCAAAATTCGCTGAGAAACACAAATATGTCAGTGAGATGGAGGGCTGTGATAAAATAGCCATGGTCAAGTCGAAAAGTTGTAGTTTTGAGGTGGTACTGGAACCGGCCTCAAAACCTAACCCTCTAAGAAATATAATGGAAAAACGTAATTCACAAGTGCAAAAGAATTTGGAGAAGTTCGAAGAACAAATTAGGAAAAGCTCCCAGAATAAGGTAGTCAAGAATCAACTAAATAAAGAGAAGGCTACGACCAAAAACAACAACACTACCAAGAGTTTAGAAAGAGGTTCTGGTCAGAAGAATAATAATGTTAAAGTCACTATGGAATTCGTACCTCATAAACCTCCGAAACCTATCAAAAGGACCTCTTCTGTTAAAATCAATAATCGGTTGAAAGCTGGTCTTGATAAAACTGGTCTAACTGCGTCTATATCTTCTCAATATAAAGCCAAATTAGATGGGCTACAAAACAAAAACTATTTAGCATCTAAAAATATTGCAGACAAGAACTCAAATATAGACAAAACGGACGCTTCAGAGAAAACTATCGACGGTTTCATAAAAGAGAAAGACGTCAATGAGAATAAATCTGAAGTTCAAATGGATAGTTTAGAAGTGTACGCTTTGCAAAGAATAGAGAGGATGAAACAAGAAAGCATGGATTCTTTGAATGTTATAGAAGACACGAACGATTTCGCTAAAGATTCTTTAGATTATTACGCCGAACAGGATAATAGGAATTTCGGCAAAGGCTCCAAAAATCAAATGAATAAGAAATTGTGTAAAGTTGATAAAGATTCCCCAACACACAGTCGACAAATAGAATGTACAAATAAAAAAGATAAAGTTGTTACCGAAATGACCGAAGAGATTAAAAAATACAAATACATCGAAAGGAAAATCGAAATAATTAATAAATTAGTAGAAATGGAAGAACGAAAGATGCTCCAAGAGAAAATTTTGAAAGAGTGGCGTATGAGACCACTTAAAGCCAATATTAATGACGGAAAAGGTGTAGTGAAAGTGTTATCGAGGAAATTCGAGAAGTTAGCAACAAAACAATCTACTGTGCCTAACTTCGCATCGTTGACTTTAGAGGAAGTCGATACGGACACAGAGCAAGGTTCAGACGGTAAAGAAATAAAGAGAAACTTGAGTCTCCCTGACATACTAGATAGTGAACATATAGGAGGTTTAGTTTCCGTTGATAACGAATTCCCTAACGAATCTGGCAACGAACAAACAAAAGAAGACGCTGAAAGCAAAAAGAATAACCTAAACGACCAAAGACAAACTGACAAAGAACCGGTAACAATAATCGATCAACAAGACATCATTAACCCAGAAAAAGAATCCGAACTGGAAAAGAGATTAAACAACGCTCAAAATTACAAGAACCAAATCGAAAACGAACTGGCTGCACCTAAACTAAACAACACGGTTCTGAACGACAAAAACCAACCTAAAAGTTTAAAGCAGAGGGTTTACAACGAAATGGTCATCCCGAAGACGGACGTCCATTTGGACAGCGAAAACTATGAATCGTCAACAACTAGCTCTAGTTGCACGAATTCGCCAAAAAGATTGTCTATCTACGGCTTCAATAGACCTAAAACTCCTTTCAGAAAGATTATTCGAGTGCCAACGCCTAGGCTCTGTATGGAGAACAAGCTGTTTATGACGACGAGACCTACGTTAGGGTTGGTTAGAGGTTCATATTTAGGGAAAAGGGTCCCAGTACCTACGCCGGTTCTACCTTCCAAGTTCACAACTGTACCAGGTTGGATATCTAATAATACGCATGTTAAAAATCGATGTCGTAATGTCCCCTTTGATTTGAGATCTTATGAATTTTAGGATCATATAGTCGGAAATGTCACTTAAAAGATATAAAGTCGTTCGTAATTTTGATTCGTGTTCTTATAATTCGTGGTGACACTATTGGAATGTGCTTTGAACTTTCGGGTTCGATTCCTGGCGGAGTACTGATCTGATATCAGATGGTGTTTATTGTATCGTAACCTTATGAATTATTGAATTCTTAATGAAATTGGCTTCTGTATGATCCATCCTTATGGTTTATCCTCGCAAATGGAAGTTTGAGTGTAAAACCATCCATTTACCACTAATATCCCTAAGTAAAATTAAATAAAAAAATGAAATACCTTCTTTTAGGTGACACAATCGGCTACGGTCATTAGAAAAATTAGTTGAGTACAACTTAGAAAAACCTGATAATCTGTGAAGGGGCCGAAAATCGCGGAAATTGAAAATCAATAAATAAAAATCGTCATCTCATTTTCTGCACTGGTTTCCTTCACACATTGTCACTTGCACGCTTTTTATCTTTATTGTACAAGTTTGATAGTAAAGTTTAGCCTTATTTTAGTTCTATGCCTGTCATGTCAAATGAATTCATAACTTTCTTCTCTGAGTTTCTATTTCTCATATTACATAAACATTGTGCTGAAGGAATTGTTTTGAAACGAAATATTTTTGAAATAACTTTTTAATCTTTAGTTTCGATGCAATTTTATTTCCAATTACAATGGAAGTATATGATATTGATATTTGTAACTCATTAAGTTTGTCGTAAAGAAAGAAAGAAACACAATTTTTTTGCCATATTTTTGAAGCAGTATTTAACTAAGACTACTAATTTAATTTAAAATCAAATTACAAACAATTATACGAGTATTCTAATTAAAATTAACTTTGCTAATTGACGACCGAGAATGGAGTGGCTGCTGCACCAGCACCTTGTGCCTTTTAGTATAGTGGGCAGTGCAATAGGCATATGTATGACTTTGTGCAGTATTGATCTGGAAAGGTCATCCCTACTAATATTATAAATGCGAAAGTAACTCTGTCTGTCTGTTACGCTTTCCCGCTAAAACCTCTCAACCGATTTTGATGAAATTTGGCACAGACAATCTTTAGACCCTGAGAAAGGACATAGACTACTTTTATACTAACTACTACTAAAATAAAGTCCACGCGGGCGAAGCCGCGGGCAGAAGCTAGTTAGATTATAAATATTGTTATTGCGGGATTTTTTTTGAAACGCCATCTATACCCCTGTCCCGTATAACGAAAATTTCAATGAAATTATTTTCTGGCCTTTATAATTTATTGTACTATTTTTAGGCAATTATTTCTCAAAGCATTCTTATTAGCTGTCTCTATTTTAAGAGATTATGGTACACTCGAGTACAACAATATGTATCCACTTGTGAACCATATCACACTCACCTTTAATTGACATTTCTTTTAAAACACTACATAGAAACAATCAAGAGTGAATGTGATACGGTTCAAAAGCGGACACATATTTTTGTACTCGAGTGTACAAAGCTTTTTTGTATTCCAGTTAATAATAAACATCAGAAGAATAGAGAAGAAAGTTAAAATTTAAATATTACAGTTAGGTACTAAATATTTAGATTTCATTTTAGTGTTTATTATGTATGTATATCCAATCCATTATTAATAATTAATATTTTCATTGCATGGTGTTATGATTTTGTTTGATCATGAAGTGATGTTTTTTTTAGAATGTGCCTTGATTACATTACATTAAGACTTCAAGGTGAGAACGCTTTCATCTTACCTGACCTGGTTTTCAATTACCATCAGATGAGATGAAGTTCAAGTGCGAACGCAGTGTGCTTAAAAATGCTTTGTATAGCAATCTGAATGTGTTTTTACTGATTAGCGTTTTGCCTGCGACTTTGTCCGCGTGCTTTATTATCCCACTGAATCTATCGATCGGGATAAAAGTAATCTATGTCCTTTTACGGACCTTCAACTACCCCTATACCAAAAATGTTGTCATTCTGACTATCCGTTCCGACGTAAAGAATGTACAAACACACTTTCGCATTTAGAATATTAGTATGAAAATTATAGCTTGTGTAGTTTTATCATTAAATGTCGAACATTACTTTTATTATTAATGGACAAAACTGTCGCGGAAAATCAAACAAAATAAACGCAAGCTTCCTATTAAAAACAGTTGAGTAAGAATACAATTCAGATTGCACCAGACTGCCATCTTGCATGTGTTTTTTTAACTTTGTGTGAATTGCTTTGTCGAATCAGCGAATCGGAATCATCTGTCACCTTCCGATCCGGATGAAGAGTCGACCGGGATGCGACGGGCCATTTCACTGTCGGATCTGGCGGCTAAACCTATGCCGGCGCCCAGAACGCCGCAAGGTGGGTCCTGGTGACGGGTTGGCTAGAATTGGTGATGGGAAAGTTAGGAGTGGTGATGGGAAAGTTAGAATTAGCGATGGGGAAGTTAGAATTAGTGAAACGGATGTTAGAATTAGTGATGGGGAAGGTAGAATTGGTGACGGGGAAGGTAGAATTAGTGACGGGGGAGGTAGGATTGGAGACGGAGAAGTTAGAATTAGTGAACGTCTGTATATAGATTAGCTCTAAAACACTCGAAAACAACAATAGCTCGCATAAATGAAACATCTGTAACAATCGTAACGCTTTGAAACAGATTTTTTTTTTTAAATTAAAACTGTTTAAAAAGATCTGAATAAGACAGATCAGAGAGGATGTACATTAAGGTAGGACAAACGCAAAGTGTCAGATTGTGTGTTTCACACTTGGTTTGCATGCTCGCATGATTTTTAATTTATTCACTTATCAGCCCGTGTCTCTCCACTGGTGAATATATTGTGAAATGAACCAGTCCATATTTTATTTTAAATCACAATTATAAATACAAATTATTATTACTCGTAATTTATTTGCTCGCATAATCCAAGCTTTAACAAAAATTGCTTTGCTATATTTGTATGCTATTTATTGTATTATTCACCTAAAAGTATTATTTTAAAATAATACTGTTCGGGAGGATTAGAAATGTCGCGGTGCAGGAAGAGATTCGTAAAATGGAGGGTACACTCGTGCACTTACACACTCGTACACTTTTAAACCATGTCACATTCAATTTCCTTCAACATACTGCATAGAAACAAGCAAGAGTGAATGTCATGGTTCAAAAGTGTGTGCGATTGAAAGGGACAAGTAATGAAGGGTCATTGTACGAAATTCTTCCTGCACAGCGACCGCACATTAGTAAATGCAAGTTTTATTATTGTTATTGATGTCACTTTGCTTTATTCGAAATATAAATCAGAATATGTGGTTTGTTCATTTAAAAAATTCTAACATTATATTCCTGATTTTATAGTTGTATTACTACTCAGCATTTAATGCAAAGTAAGTAATAATTTAATTATTACTTACAAGTAATAATAAAACAGATAAAGTTCGCGTTTTTATTTCTTCCTATCTGTCTGAAAATGAACTAGTGTCAGCTTTTGCATAAATAATTACTGATTTAAGAGCAGACATACATCAATCTATAACAATGGAAGAATTTAAAACTACAAGCTTAAAATTATGTGGAGGTTGTTAACAGGTCTCCGCGCCCTATTGGCTACACAAGTGGAAGTGAATACTTTTGATATGCGCTTACCGTCGTATCACAAGTTCTGTCAAAAATTAATAATGTCGAAATAAGTAAGTAACAAATTAAATTAAGAATAAATGACTATTCGTTATTCAAAATGTCCTTCCGACGGGAGCGATTAAAAATCTGATAATCAAATGGTAACCAACTACATAAATTTTGTAAATGATTTTGTATATGGGCTTATTTGATGTTGATATTAGGTTGTTACGACCTGTTTATCTCCACTGATTTTGATCTTGTTTTATCTTTCAAATTATCGCCCTAAGACATGTAAAACGCACTCCTGGTTGTAGGTGCACCGAAGCAGTCTCCGCCACAGAATGGCAGCGCTCTCAACACCAAGTCACCGAGCGGGTTCCTGCGACCCGCGCCGCGGTACAACGCCAAGTCGAACATGACTAGAAGCTCCAGCGTCGGCGTCCTGAATCAGGTATTATAACATCATCATCAGCCGGGAAACGTCCACTGCTGGACGTAAGGTCCCGAGACACCTGCACCCAGCGAATCTCCGCGACCTCTACCAGGTCGTCGATCCATCTAGTAGGGGGTCGGTACGAGGTCGCCACTTGAGAACCCTTTGTGTAATAAAAACTAAAAAGCAGAATCAGTTTCCGCAACTTAGTTCCAAATTAGTTCACGACAAATTGTATGAAACGTGGCAAAGCGTCAAAGGCGCTACTATAGTAGAATTATTTTGTCCGTGCAGTTGGGGTCATAAATCATTCGAGTATTTCGCTCTCTCTCCCACTCACAGGCATAGTGATGCGCATTATTGTTGTCGATAAGCGTTATCGATAGTGTATTTAGTTTTGCCATTATGTATGGTAGAGAATGGATGTTGATTTTGCCTCGTTTGATTTTTGGTAGGTTTATTTTCGCTCTATGGAGTACCGTCTCTTATTACGTAGTACACGTATATTATATTCTCTTTGAGCTGTATTGTGTTGTGTTGTCGACAGAGTGACTCTGAGTCGGACCCTCAGCCGTCCCGTCAGCAGACCAGGGTTCAGGGTGTGATGCGACCAACGATTAGCTCCATGAACAAGCAGGCCGCAAACTCTGCCAGGAGGCGGGGTCTCTCCAACGCTTACAGCGCCGGTGAGTCGAGAGGTCACTTCACTGTGGTCGCACGCATGAGTAGATTCATTTGACGTAATGTAATACTAGACGTAACGTTTCTTGCTAGAAATTTGTTTTTAATATTTCACTAGGAGGTCGACATTTTGGCTTTAATGACTGACCTCATTGTCACATAACATCAGGTGAGATTGAGGTCAAGAGGCGTTTTATCTTCCAAAAAATATTTTCAGAAATAATATTAACTAGGAACAGATTTTTATTATTATAAGGTGGCTAATACATTTCTTCGAGATATTTTCTGAATGTCCAGTTTAATGGACAATATCTCGGCGAGCAAGCTCGGAGTTTTGGGCCAAAAGCACAATTTTATTTTTAATTTGGCTTAAAAACACACGCACAAAACTTGAATAAATACAAAAAACAATAAGAAAAGTAAATCCATTGTATCCGACCGGGATTCGAACCCAGACACCTGCGATTGTCAATCTTGCGCCTTGGCCGCTTGACCAGGATGTTTATGCCTGAATATGTGAAATTAGTGACCACATTTTGAATACTCGAGAACACACGTTTCCCCAGACATAATACTAATCTAGATCGATTTTTAGCCCCCCAAACACCCACATACCAAATTTCTGCGAAATCGTAGCCATGTCCGAAATCGACGGTATAAATAAATATACAACAATTGCTCGTTTGAAGGTATTAGACAGGTTAGGCGCCTGTATCATTTAATGCTTCAATTTGCTGTTGGTACAGGTACAGTAGCGCAATGCTTCTGTTAGACAGAATAATAACACGAACCTAGAACCTAGATGATAGAGTTAGCTCACCGTCTAACCAGCACTTGTAACGTTTGCACAGTGAATCTAAACACGGGCCAAGAGGAGTCCAGCTCGGAGGCTGAGGACAGAGCCCCCGTCGACAAGCCTGCCGTTCCACCCAGACCGAGGTCAGGATCCGTCGACCAGAGGAGACTTGGTAAGCATCAGCGAGTCAATTCAGAAGTCATCGTCATCATCAGCCGGGGAACGTCTCCACCGTGGTATGCCATATTGACCGGTTCCGAGACACCTACATCAAACGAACTAAACTAGGTGGTCAGTTCGTCTAGTTGGGGCCGTCCCGGCACATGTTCCCCGGCACGTGGTCGTCACTCGAGAACTTCTTACTTCCCATCGCTATCCTATCCTATGTTCGAGCTTCAGCTGAGTTCGGTAATATATAATTGGAAATATTTTAAAACGGCCCATATTACAGGTCTATCCAGGTTTATAATAATATTCCTGATATTTTAAAACAAGACACAGATAAACAATTTAAGCATAAATTAAGGTCGCTCCTAATTAGAAAGTCATATTATACAATTAAGGAATTTATGGACGATAAAAATGTATAAAGTTTGACTATCCTTATTTTGGATTATAGTATAAAAATTGACATTGAATTATTATTGTATAAAATTTGACATTTATTATTATTATTATTGTATAAAATTTGACTTATACATTTTGCTATGCCCAGACAGGGTTCATGTATGTAGATCCGAATACTATTTGAAGTCTAATGACTCTATGTACATGAATGCAAATAAATTGATTTGATTAGGTTATTTTTGCAGTAAACGATGTTATTATTGTTATTTATGACTCTGTACTCTTATTTTTATTATTTGTAGTATTCAATTCAAATAAACTTTATTGCACACACATACATACACACAAAACAGAACATAAAAGGTACAATGAGGCGGCCTTATCGCTAAGAGCGATCTCTTCCAGGCAACCTTGGGGCAGAAGAATCATATAAAAGTATTATGCTGGCCAAAAAAATATTATCAATATATTTGACAATGTAGACAAGTCCGTTAACAATACTGTAATAAAAGTAATGATGATGATGACCTGTGTTGTCCACCAGGCCGCAGTGGGAGCGAGAGGGATCTGTCTGCGAAGGCCCGAGAAGTGACCGCGAGGCTGAGCTCCAACACGAGGCAGCGGCCGAAGCAGGAACCTATCACGGACCCCAACCGTGAGTATCTGAAACACTGCCTTAAGAGGCTATGTTGGTAAGACCACGTGGCCTAGTTCAAGGTTGCATTGTTTTGTAGCTGTCCCTCTCCGAGCCCTATCCTACCCGAGCGCGTACGGTGTGACAGCATACACTACGCGAAGTTATCCACCCGTTATTTGGATGTTTCGTAGTCCAGGGATCATTTGAAGGATACAGTATATTATGTAGCCATTTTTTCAATACAGTATATTAATAAAATTTCAGATGTCGGTGGTTTTTCCAAATTGTTCTAAATTGATTCATACTCTTGTAAATCAGGTTCAAAGTTGGGGCTTTTTATTACCGTAAAATACAATACTTTGACGCCCTGTAACTCTGGAAGTATATATTTAAACGAAAATCTGACTCACCACCGACACATATATTTGTTTCTAGATTGTGTCTTGAAAATTTCATAGATTTTCACAGCTTAATACTCAAAATATGACTGGACTACGTTTGTATGGGCGCTTTGACAACAGCATACCCTCTTAAACGCTGTATTAAACTCCTGAAGGCGTGGCTTGTGTGAGAATCTGGAACTCGAATATAGGGGTCTGAAATGTCATTCACTCCGCGTGAGAAACCGTGATAATTAGAAATAAAACAACCTATTCTTTACGATTGTGAATATTGTAGTTATCTATTTATTAATTTACTTACTTAAAGCGATCCACCTCCATCAAAGTTTCATATTAAATTTCTGTTGCCATAATCTTTTAGAATATAATAGCTGGATTTGTGCAGTAACTATCTAAAAATAGTACATCAGATTGTGATGTCGCGAAATGAGTATCATTGACATACAACTTCACAGTGAATCACAATTGTCATTTTAAACACTTTCGATTATTGTTCAAAGCGCCATCTATGAACCATTAGCTGCGTAACTGCTATTGTAGCTAACTATAAAGTTGTAAATTAATGATATGCATTTCGCGAAACTATAATTTCATCTCATATTTTTAGGTAATTACTTATCAAAGCCAGCTATTATATTTTAAAAGATTATGGCAACACAGTTTAGTATGGAAGCGTTAGGAGAGGGATAACATTAATGGTTTTTGGTTCACGAGTTTAGTGCATTAATAGTGTGATACACTAGGTCATAAGTGTTTTATGATGAAGCCAGGAAGTAGACAGTGGAACTCTTCAAGTGATACTAGTAAGCCTCTCGGCTCTGGGCTCATTTGGTTTGACGAGTGCAACACATACAGTACTCGCACACTATGTTTGCCCCTCTGAAGTTAGCTCTCCGCAATTTCAAACATGTGCAGACGGAATGTGTGTGTATTATTTTCTATAATAACTATCCCTAGATGACATACAACACTAGGACATTTCTTTACACCCGCTAACTTGCCTTGCCTCACATTCACACGTTAATAATTGATATTTTGCGGTCTTTTGTAGCTAACTTCAGAGGGGCAATCATAGTTTGCGAGTACTGTAACAATTGGTGATTTTTATATAAAAAAATTAGTAATAAAAAGTATTTATTCTCCCAAAAAATTTACATTTAGTTATAAGGATCTGATGATGAAGACAGGGATGGAGATAGTGACAAAAGCATGGTTTCAGTGTAAACTATATTTACGTCTGTAGACTTGAAGATATGTCGTTTTTATGGAGGTTTTCGTGTATGTACCTGCTGAATATGTGTCCAGCTATGGTAGAACCTACAAAACATACTTACAAAATATTTATAATATGCGGTTAAAGATATTTATTCTCAAAAGAAATAAAATTACATTTCACTTAATGAGAAAACTTAGAACTAGAGCAAAAAGATAGCAAATAAATTAACAGTAGATAATATTCTTTATATTAGTGGGTAGGTACATACAACAAAATCAACAAGTCGCAAAATAAAACAGTCGGCGGGTATTAGCGCGGGCATTGCATAGCAGCGGCCAGTTGAACAGGGTCGGATTAAGAGCTATGAAGTAATGTCAGTTTTAAGTTTTTTTTTTTTTTTTTGAAAATATTTAAATTTTTCGATTCTTTTATCTCTTTTGGTAGTCTGTTAAATATTTTCGCTCCCATACACGTTATATTACTTCTGCCATAATTTGTTCTAGACCTATTATATTCAACTAAGATTACTTAAAAATATTGTTCCACTGAAAGTAAAATATAAACATAAAAACGATTATAGCAAACTATTTAAACACTGCAATGCTTTAAATGTTTATGATAAAGTGAAATTTGCAATTATTAAGGAATACATATATCCCATCCCGTGCATAATAGGTTTAGAAAAAACACTAGGCCCATGACAGCGGTCAGTCAGATGCCGATGTATACAGAAAATAAAAGTAGCAATGTATATGTAGCGTCGGTGGCGCAATGGATAAGGCGCGGACTCTCAATCTGAGGGTTCCGGGTTCGAATCCAGCCGTGTACCTATGAGTTGTTTTTCAATTCAAGTACATTATCCGATTGCTTAACGGTGAAGGAAAACATCGTGAGGAAACCTGCATGTCTTGAACAGGCATGTGAAGTCTGCCAATCCACACTGGGCCCGCGTGGTGGACTATGTCCCATACACTCTCTGTAGGAGAGTAGGCCTGAGCCCCTCCAGTGGGGACATACATAGGCTGTTGATGATGATGATATGTAGCAAGGGTGTGGAGGTGCGTCCTCCCTCGCATCCTTAATGACCTACATAGAAATCTGGCAGAGGAAATCGAAGTACATAATAGTAAACAATTTAAAAAATGTTATGAAGCGATTCCTCTGCCAGAGTGGGTGCAGGGACGCGGGGCGGACACTTGCTCCAGGTAGCTGTGGAATTGTGCAGCTCTCCAGGCGCACACAATTTTCTAAAAGGAGATTTTGCGCACTGGAAAATGTTTCAGTTATTATTAGTGCTGCTATTTGAAATAAACAGTTTAAATTTAATTTTTTTATACTTGCAGTATCGTCGTCTCAGCTGTGCTCGGCGCTCACCGACCAACTCACCAAGACTGCCAGTAAAGTGGTGCAGCTGTACAGGAGCCTACAGAAGGAGCCTAACGCCGCTGCCGATATCAGTGGTAGGTTAGCCTGTATATTCATCATCATCAGCCGGGAAACGTCCACTGTTGGACATATGCCACCTTCATGGTACGACACATCGACCGCTCCACCTGCATCCAGCGACTCCATGCGACTAACCAGGTCGTCGGTGCATCTAGTATGGGGACGGGCTGGTAGACGTTTCCCGGTACGTGGTCGCCACTCGAGAACCTTTACTCCCCTTACACTTCAGCTCACTAACTCGTCGAGCTATGTCGGTGACCTTCGTTCGTCTACGGATGGATCATTCCGAACCTTATCACGTAGAGAAATTCCGAGCATATCACATCATGTCAAAAGTATAATTGTTATTGTTTATTTATAAACACAACTAACGTAATTTCTTTAAAAAAATGTATAATTAGTTATAACTTATACTATTAATTTTTACTGCACTACTGTATTATCCCCTATGTATTTGTATTCCTAAATAACTAGTGGAAGAGCGGGGCCTCCTAATACAAGTTTTTTTTTTAACTTAAAAGGAGTGTCACAAAAACTGTAATTTAATGTCAATGTGAAAGGAAATAATTTTTTTTTTCATTTTTTTTCTTCATTATTATATTGTCAGGTCTTGAAGCGGCCATATTAGAAACGCAGAAGGTGCTCCGGAGCGCGGGCATGCGCGCCCAGAACGGAGACGCGCTGAGCAGTCTCTCGTCCAACGAGGACCGCACGCAAGACCTGGCCATGGACAACACACGGCAGAGACTGGAGAACCTGGTGTCCAAAGGTAGGTCTTTAAAAAAAACTATGCATAGAAAACATTTACACACGCAGCAAAATAATGGTGTTTTTTATATATTTAAAGTCAAATTAATCGTTATTATTAAAAGCAAAATAATAAAATAAAACCAATAGTTAAGGCAGTTTTTAACCGACTTCAAAAAAGAAGGAGGTTATCAATTCGACAGGTATTTTTTTTTTATATGTTTGTCACCTCAGAACTTTTGACTGGGTGAACCGATTTGGATGATTCTTTTTTTATTTGAAAGGTGGTGCTTGAAATGAAATGAAATATTGTTTATTTGCTTGAAAAACGGTCCTTGAGGTGGTAACTGGTAACAGTGGTAATAAATAGTAAATGTTTACATAATAATTAATTACAGTCAATTTAATATAATAATAATAAAATGTCAATTTGGGTTAAGTATTTATTTATGTCAATTAGGGTTATTTAAAAATGATCCAAACTGTAAAAGCTTTTAGTTACTAGCCATTTATATAATTCAATATTCATTTGTCCGCTCGCCGTGTGGTCCCATTACAATTTGGTCCAGTTCTGACAACGGCATCCATGAGAAAACGGTATAAATCTTGAATTTGCCTTTGTAAAAGTAGACTTTTAGGGCAATGGAAGGCGGTTTCCAGTTCTTTTTGAACGCATTTACTTGCTATTGATAATTGTATGGAACCCTTCGTGCGTCCGACTCGCACTTGGCCGGTTTTTTATTTTACCACCGTGCCAACTTACATAATGGTAAATTAATGAAATAGAATTGAAAAATGCCCATGAACTTCCCATGATCACCACGCTGTACATGTTCATGTTGGTTTCAGAAGCGAACGCGAACAACCCGGCCCTGTCTCTGATAGAGCAATACTCTGACATCCTCCTCAATATGATGCAGAGTAAAATGGTGAACCAGTTCGCTCAGAGTCCTCAGAGCCTTCCACCGAACTCTTCGAGAGAGCCCGGGGGCGAGAGCTAGTGTTGCCAGTAAATTAAGTAAGGGTATCTTATTAGCGAGATTCTTTACAGGGAATTCGTTTGCAAGTAAGGTGTGGTTTGAAAATCTTAGTAGTGTTCAAAGGCGAACCGTGTACAATTAACTTCATATAAAATCATTGTAGTTTTTATATATGTATATTCTGATCTTGTTTTATTTAATTTTTGATCATATTTAAAATAATCACTGTAGAACACATTTCGTTGAGTAGATATATATGTATATATATAGAATAGTTTTAACTCAGTTGTGTAGAGCGTCAGTCCTTGAACAATCGAGGTCTGCGTTCGATCCTGGCTCGTACCAATGAGTTACAATTTGTTATTTATGTACGAATGATATACATCATTACCATTGGCTTTTCGATGAAGGAAAACATCGTGAGGAAACCTGCACACTCCTGAGAAGAAATTCAAAGGTGTGTGTGAAGTCTACCAATGCGCACTGGTCCCGCGTGGTGGACTATGTCCCATACACTCTCTGTAGGAGAGTAGGCCTGAGCCCCTGCAGTGGAGACATATATAGGCTGTTGATGATGATGACGATTAATAGGGATTAATTTTAAAAACAAATTGGTAAAACTATCAACTCTCCAATGGTTTTCTTTAAAGGGTCGCTCTCAGTCGAACTTTGCTTGCAGAAGAATTCTCGCGTGAAGAACGAGTCTGTGAGAGACAGGAAGTTTGATAAGACTTCCATTTAAAATTAAGTATCGGACACCTCTGTAATTATATATAATAATTAAATAACTCGTGAACATGTGAATGATTAATTTAACAAAAAAGGACTTGGTCAAGTTAAATGTGTTAGTCTATAAACATATGACCTTGAAATACCGTAATGACTGTAGGGATCGTGAACTGTCTCTGGTATTCATTACTTTGCTGCCACAGTAAAGCCTGTAAAGTTCTCGGAAGTTCTAGAAAATTCAACATTGAACATTCTGGAATCTTTCCTAGCTCCTAGAATGTGCGACAAAACTTATATTGTATCTTCGGATTTTCTAGAATTTTATCTGTTTTTTTTTTTAAATTTCCATAAACTTATAAAGTCTTTTCTATAAATAGCTTCGGGCAATATTAATATTCGTAAATATTTAACAGGTTTTCTTATGCAAAAGTTTTTTTATAAAAATTCTAGAATTTCCCGGAAACTATTTTGACACGGTTTATCTTCCGCAATAATATTCCCAATGATGAAAAGCGCATCAATGGTTATTAGAAAATAAACAGAAATTCTTTTTAAAAAATCTTAAAGGCTATTAAAATCATGAACCATTACTTACGTTAATATCATTGTTAATGAAAACTACTCGATCCATAACTTTTGGAAATTCCATGGAACATAGTTTTAATTTCATAATTACACATAAATAAATAAAACATTCTACAATTTATGCATTTATAAGATATCATTCCAACTGTAAAAATCATGGAGGATAATGACTGTTTTCAATTGACTTAAAAAAGGTGACTTTTTTTGTTAAATCGTTGATGTTTTTTATTATTCTAAATTAAGTTTTATGAATGCTCGTCGAGTTGACAATCGATTCTTAGACAAAAGTGTATCAATTAATCAGTAAGATTTTTTTAAGCTAAAAAGACAAGTCAAATTATTCGTAACATTGTGCAGTATTCCCAAAATATCATTCCAAAAGTAACAAATGTCTTAATTCTTAATTATTTTAAGAAAACTAAGACGTCATTTATAAAAAATTTGGAAGCCGTTTTTATGTAACTTGGCCATAGAGGATTTAAATGAATGTCGCCATAAACAGAATCTCAGCCATCTTGAAATGTCAGTGTGCGACATTTGTGTGGTGAAATCGTTAAAATATTTTTTATATCATTTTAAGATACTTAAGTCACTGATTTACACACATGTGACTTCTAAATAACTTTTCGTGGTCAGGTATTTAGTATTTAATAATCTGTGGAAATGTGTATTTAAATTTGAAAATAAATTTTTAATTTTTCTGTTAAGGCTATAATGGCAACACTGAGTGCGTTACTGCGTCTATTTAGATCCTCGTTGCGTTAAATAAATAAAATTTGGTTTTCCTTAACCGTTAGAATGTTTTTTGATAAGTGTATTTTGATAAATGAATAAGATATTCCAATGGATCACTCGGACGTAAGAAATTATATATAAATAAAAACAATTTCAAACGATATTTCAACATTCGAATCATGATAATCAAATATCTTTCAGATATATTCGTTTTATTTTTGTCTTTAAAGCATTTTATCTCTACAGTCGGGTGTGTGAGGAATTACTTGAGTATAGGAGTTGTAAAACTAACGAAAAAATGGTAAAAATTACGTCCGTTTAATGTTATCATAGTTGATAAGTGTTTTCTTTTTCTATTTTTGTCACAACTATAATTGTTAAGTGATTAAAATAGGGTATTACACCTTTTTTCAAAAACTGTTTTAAATTAATCCTGAGATCGTAATGAACTAGTAGAAATTTTGTTAATTTTTTTTAAAACCGAAAAGCGCCTTAATATCGGTTTTTTATTTATGATTTTGAATTTTCGCGCGGAAACGCTAGCCGCCATGCTTTTTCATCTCGTGACGTCACTCGGTTAGTAAACAATACGACTGCGAAAGACCAAGTATTAAGATTCGTGAAAATGAGTTATCATTGGTGTCTTGTGCCTGAATGCAAAAATACAAGTGTAAAAACGCCACAAAAATTATGGATTCAAGTGCCAAGTGATGTAAAAATGAGAAATACTTGGTTGAAACTGGCAAGAAGAGATCCAAAGTCATTGTCCACAAAGACTAGACTGTATTCTGTGAAGACCACTTTGATGTAAGTATGCGCTATAAATGGTAAATTAACTATCAAATAATATATATAATATATAGCATTCAACCGAAGTACACGACGGGGCTTCGGTTCGACGATGTAACCACATTAAAAACACTGCAACACTGTGCTTGCAGCCGCCTTCTGAAGATGGGCAATCGTGGCACTTGACACTAGTCACAGTCTCTTCTTGTTCGTTTACAACAAGTGTCACTGCATAGGGCTTGGTACGCACTTTATGTTCCGGGCATACCGTACACTTAACCACGCATGTATTTTGAACACGCTTCAGCTGCACATAGCCTATTGCGTCGTCTCCGTAAGATTCCCTTCCCGACCTGATGACAAAATATAGGTTAGGTTGGAGTGTAACATGAAGGACCCGTTTTATTGTATTGTGTATTGTTATTGTACTTATTATTAGACAAAACTTGATACAATGGTTACTTACATTGCTGTTTTAACATTTCTCAACTCCGCAGAACAGAAATCGGGATTGGAGGCAAAAAATTTCGCCACCATTAAAGTATTAACCATTGGCAGATTTGTACTTTCTGCTTTCACAAAACCGTCTTCCATAGTGAAATAAAGGCTAGAAGTCTACAAACGTGTTAATAACACGTAAATTTATCAAAATAACAGCGCACAACTTATTTTCAGTAGATTGTTTACTATCGGAATGACGTCACGGCGGGATCCAACATGGCGAATGGCGTTCTAGACATTTCAAAAACAGATTAGAAAAGACGATTTTTAAAATGGAATTATAAAATTAAAATTGCAATTTTATGAATAAATATCGACGTTTCTTGTTTACTTTTTTCTAAATCTATTATGAACAAACATTTTTATATTTTTCCTTACATAGTGTAAAATACCCTATTGTAAATGTATGCTAGCGATGCTGTCTGTTAGAGTTTGGCTTTTGGGACCGTGTTAAATTAAAGTCACTGGCCGATTAAAACAGCAAAAGTGAGCTCAAAACTTGGCTGAATGCGTGGGTCGTTGCGTAGTGAAAAATATTTTTGACGTTTCCCAAAAAACGCGCCCAAACTCAGTAGCGCAGAGGTCAATGACCTGCCGTTGTAGATATTTTTTATCGTATTTAATGTTCAAAATTGTAATGCCATCATGTATAAGACTAATTTTATTTGTTTACGATATTATTACTACATTATTATTTGGAGTTTGTTGTTCTATATTCGATTTTCATTGGTAACTTGACGTTTTTCGCACAACGTGTTAATTTGTACGATTTTTATATATTTTTTTATTGCAGCAACTTTCATTCAACTATACGCACATATTTAGTTTTTTTTCTTCAACAAACACTTTTTTATTGTCTTTTCTTCGGTCTAGTTACCTTTGAAATAAAAAAGTTGTATAAAAATTAGGAATTAAGTTGTACGTAGAGAACATTTTGAAACGATTTGAATTGTAGTTGATATTTGTAGAAAATTGAATGTGTCATAAATGCAAGCAATGGAAATTGGTTATGTATAATCTGTGTTTATAAGTTCCATCAAAAATGGTTGTTCCTTTAGAAGGAATTGAAGAGGAAGTGAGCAGAGTAATGCAGTATTTTCTCAAATAAATAATATTTTGTACATAATTTAATCAGCTCGTTTAGATTTGTGTAAGTTAATCAGCCATTTCAACTATCAGTCCAATTGATACCTAGGAAAAATGTATGTAAAAGTAATTTTCGGGAAAAAATAATGAAAAAATAATCATAAAGGTGATTTTATTGTATTGGCCAAATTATTTTGTAACAATTTAGCTATTTTCTAGTACAAATCTAAACGGTCAATATTGAGCACTATGAGTAGAAATAGTTATACAGGCCAAAAAATAACTTTTTTGTAGGTTATATAATCTTATTTCGTAATTTAATGTTTATAGACAGTGTGTAATTAATTCTTATAAAATTGGATTCGGATTGCAATATGTTTTTTAGCTATTTAAAGTATTTTCATCGTACTTATTTTTGCATTATCTGTGAATGTTAGCAAAAAAACTGTAATCAAATTATTTATAATTATTATAAAAAAACTATATCCGGAGTCGATCACGAAATCTCATTGACATATTTTTATTTATAAATTAATATTTCGTAATTATACACTGTCTATGTGCACCTTTAAACACTAAAACGCTTTTTACATAGCTTAATATTTAACTCGTACTTTGACGTAAGTCATCCGCCATCTTGTATTCTTTAGCTAATCCAAAATGGCCGCCCGTTTTGGCGGGAATTGTTTTAAAAACTGTACAGAATTAGAGGGCGTAAGAAACATTTTTATGAAGGAATAAAATGGAAAAGTAACCGAGCTTTCTGTGTTTGTATTTTAAAATATGAAGTCTATTTTGACAGATCGTATTTGCACATATAAATATGTATAAGATTCACGAAAGTAATATGTTTTTTACGTCAGTTTAGCTTTGTGAACCTACAATACCTCCCTTACTGAAATTGTTCCCTATATTGGATACTCTTATAAAACCGAGTTTGAGTTCCCAGTTTGAATCATGACATTAACTTTAAGCATGGTACGCCACATCGACCGGTCCCGAGCCACCTGCATCCCGCGACTCCCTGCGACTCTAACCAGGTCGTCGGTCCATCTAGTAGGAGGACGGCCTGGTAGTCGTTTCCCGGCACGTGGTCGCCTCTCGAGAACCTTTACCCCCCACCGTTTATCGATTCTTCGAGCGATGTGGTCTTTTTGTTAACTAGATCATAATTTGGACCTATCTCCCCTAAAAAATACACAGATTTGTAAAGAATATACGGATGGAACATTGTTTAACAATGCGCGAGGCAAACGAAAATACACACACACGTGTAACTAACACTGACGTGCGTTACATATTGACGAGTGTCTGTCGTTTGGCGTGTTTTTATTTGTGTGTTAAGCTAAAGTGTCTGATGTAGTTCTTTCATACATGTTCAGTGACACACGGCATTTGAATTTCACTTCACGTCCCTATAATTTTTTTAAAGACCAATTAATTGAATTAACGTATTTTTATTTATTTATTTATCTCGGCTCATCCAATACATCATGTACCACGTTGAAGTTGTATGAGGTTTCCTTGAGGAATCCGACGCGCAGAAGGAAGTCTATAATAGGTCGTCGACGAACTATCCTCTCGCGGTAAGTGGCTGATCTGATCCCTGGTAAGTGAAGACTTATAATTAATAGCTAGCTGATTCTGATGCAATATATTGGTTCACTCGTTATTCGCTTGATAAGTTTCATACTGCTGTTGCCATAATTATCTAAAAATAGGACATCGCATTATAATGTCCATCCATCATCAGTTGGGAAACGTCCACTGCTGGACATAGGCCTCCTGCATGGTACGCCACATCGACCGGTCCCGAGCCACCTGCATCCAGCGACTCCCTGCGACTCTAACCAGGTCGTCGGTCCATCTAGTAGGGGGACGGCCTGGTAGTCGTTTCCCGGCACGTGGTCGCCTCTCGAGAACCTTTACCCCCCACCGTTTATCGATTCTTCGAGCGATGTGGTCTGCCCATTGCCACTTCAGCTCACTGACTCGCCGAGCTATGTTGATGACCTTAGGTCGTCTACGGATTTCCTCTTTCCGGATTTTATCACGTAGAGAAATTCCGAGCATAGCTGGTTCCATTGCTCGCTGAGTGACTTTGAGCTTGTTTATTCGGACCACACTAAAGGACCAGGTTTCGGTTCCGTATGTCATCACTGACAACACGCACTGATTAAAGACTTTTGTCTTTAGACGCTGAGGTATTTTGCACGAGAAATTTTTATTATAAAAAACACAACTTCCTTTCAATTTACATTTTTACACACTATTTTTCTATTATTGATCAAAACGCCATCTAGGGACTATTAGCTGCGTAACGGCTATTGTAGCTGACAATGAAGTTGTAAATTAAAGATATTTATTTCGCGACACTTAAATTTCATCGCCTATTTTCAGGTAATTACTTATCAAAGCCAGCTATTCTATTTCAAAAGATAGTGGCAACATAAATTTAGTATGGATTATGGATAGAGATTGATAAGTAATTACCTAAAAATAGGAGATTAAATTAAAGTGTCGCGATATATATCATTAATATACAATTTTATAGTTAGCTACAATAGCAGTTACGCAGCTAATGGTTCATAGATGGCGCTTTGAACAATAATCGAAAGTGTTTAAAATGACAACTGTGATTCACTGTGAAGTTGTATGTTAATGATACTCATTTCACGACATCACAATCCGATGTACTATTTTTAGATAGTTACTGCACAAATCCAGCTATTATATTTTAAAAGATTATGGCAATAGAAATTTAGTATGAAACTTTGATGGAGGTGGATCGCATTAATTTGTGTTGTGCTTGAACCAACGATTGCAATCAATGCATATCATCACCGTCAGCCACAAGCTCGCCATCAGATAAGGTTGTCAAGAATTACACTTACTGACTGGCTGAAGAGGCTTGGTGTACGCTTGGGGGCCAAGCTCATAAAGCACTTGTAAGTCGGCGTGATTACCAAACCGGAAACCGAAGCCGAAGCGATTGTCTGCTCCTGAAAATGTAACCAATAATTTTCAACAAGGTAAGCGTCATTGAAAATTGTGGGTCGAATTTACATTGGGTCAGTCACTGACTTACACGCTGCTAGTCAACCGCTGTACTGTCTTGAAGCCAATTAACACTGACTGATGATGCCTTGAATTCTAAGTCGGCTACTGACCCAATGTAAATCTGGTGTATTTATATTTAGAATTTACATTTCTATAGAATATGTGTGATCGGTCTGTCTCGAAAGAACTTCTTTTTTAGATCCGTCTCAATAGACCACTTTTGTATCGTCTTGAACAAAGACATTTAATATTAATAGACCGGCCAAAGCAAACAAACATTTTGATCCTAAACTTATTACCAATTGGTA
The DNA here is from genome assembly GCA_910589575.2 of Carcina quercana. Classification (NCBI taxonomy): domain Eukaryota; kingdom Metazoa; phylum Arthropoda; class Insecta; order Lepidoptera; family Depressariidae; genus Carcina; species Carcina quercana. Next base: position 5,011,620 of record OU342455.1, on the reverse strand, counting down.
ATAAGTTACTCAATCTAGTGTCACATCACGTCACGCGGCCGTACAAGACATTTGACATACCATTGACTTTTGAGACCAAAATGTTTATATGAAACGTTTCCCAATGACCGCTCTATAACCTATTACTATATTTAAATCTCTGGGCTCGTCTGCACTTTAGGTGACTAAAACTAGCGCCTTCAAACTTTTTTTACTTATAGAACTACTTAAAACAAACAACTGTGTAAAATCTCAGATTGCGGAAATGCGCCGTTTTAACGATATGATTTTTTAAAGTTTCAGAAAATTCCTTAGCACAACGCCATATTTAAGTGAAAACCAAGTGCACAGATAACTATATAGTTACACAGTTGTTTGTTTTAAGTAGTTCTATAAGTAAAAAAAGTTTGAAGGCGCTAGTTTTAGTCACCTAAAGTGCAGTCCTTCCAATCTCTGTCTTGAAATTATAACACTTTTAGACAGTCATCATCAGCCGGGAAACGTCCACTGCTGGACATAGGCCTCCCTCATGGTACGCCCCATCGACCGGTCCCGAGCCACCTGCATCCAGCGACTCCCTGCGACTCTAACCAGGTCGTCGGTCCATCTAGTAGGGGGACGGCCTGGTAGACGTTTCCCGATACGTGGTCGCCACCCGAGAATTTTTACTCCCCACCGGTTATCGGTTCTTCGAGCGGGCATACGGTTCACAACTGTGAGGCCTTCGCATGCAACCTTCACTGGATATTCTGCTCCGTGGCAACAATTTTTCCGGTACGTGGTCGCCACTCGAGAACTCTTACTCCCCATAGGTTATCCGTCCGTACGGCCTGCCCGTTGCCACTTCAGCCCACTGACTCGTCGAGCTATGTCGGTAACCTTATCACGTAGAGAAATTCCGAGCATAGCTCGTTCCATCGCTCGCTGGGTGACTTTGAACTTGTCTATTCGGCCCACAGTAAAGCCAATGTAAATCTGGTGACATATTTATATTTCTAATTTACATTTCTATAGAATATGTGTGTTCGGTCTGTCTCGAAAGTACTTCTTTTTTAGATCTGTCTCGAAAGACCACTTTTGTATCGGCTTGAAATTTTGGCTTGAATAATAACACTTGATGATGATGATGAGACAGTAAAGCAGTTTCTAGGAGCATTTCGCAGTTTAATTTCTTTTTGCGTCGTAATTTTCGTTCATTTTCGTGTAGTTTTCAAGTCACAGAAAACGTCAGTCAATTCTTATTTTCTTACTTTTTCTTAAATAATGACATTTGTTGCCGCGGAGATTGCACTCTGCGGAGATTTCGTCCGTGGAGGTTGGATGCCGCGACAATGTGTGTACAGCCATCCGTCATTATCCAGCCAAAACACTCGTTTTTATTATTATTTATTACGTCTTTCGCCCGTATTTTCGTCATCGTTGCTTTTGGAATGTATCCCAATAAAATTCTAATATTAATTTTAAAAGAGTGTCTCGACATTCTTCTCGTTAAAACAGGTTAAAACTTTTTGGGGCCAATTTGGTTGGTTAAGAGGCTATGTTGGTAAGACCACGTGGTCGGTTTCAAGGTCAAATTGTTTTGTAGCTGTCCCTCTCCGAGCCCTATCCTACCCGAGCGCGTACGGTGAGACAGCATACATTATGCGATGTTATCCACCCGTTATTTGGATGTTTCGTAGTCCAGGGATCATTTGAAGGATACAGTATATTATGTAACCATTTTTTAAATACAGTATACTAATGAAATTTCAGATGTCGGTGGTTTTTCCAAATTGTTCTAAATTGATTCATACTCTTGTAAATCAGGTTCAAAGTTGGGGCTTTTTATTACCGTAAAATACAATACTTTGACGCCCTGTAACTCTGGAAGTATATATTTAAACGAAAATCTGACTCACCACCGACACAGATATTTGTTTCTAGATTGTGTCTTGAAAATTTCATAGATTTTCATAGCTTAATACTCAAAATATGACTGGACTACGTTTGTATGGGCGCTTTGACAACAGCATAGCCTCTTAAAGCTTTTTTGGGCCTGTTTCTGTTGACGACTGTTATAAAACTTGCCTGTGACCAGTCGCGGTGAGAACCCGTAGATGCCTGCGGATCCTGTGGCAACGTCCTCCGGGATGATGAGCGGGATGATGAAGATACTGTCGCAGGGAGGACCTGCAACAAACATCATCATCACTGGAGCGAATTGATCGCAGCCACTATCAAAACTAAACGACTGACAGCGTGGCGGAATGACACGTTACGGGTCTTATACCTTTGTCTTATACACTAAAATAAAATTGGTATAGTGACCATTTTTGTATATTTTGGTTTCGTTTATTTCTATAAAAACATATAAAAACCACGACACAGGTACGACTTGACGCTGAAAACAAAGATGGCGTCAATAAAATGACATTTGACACTGCCACTTTGTAAAAAAATGATTTTGTACAATTGAAATAAATGCAAAAATATAATTCCATGATTTTACTATACATATTTAGATTATTACATAGCAGGCCGAATTTGAAACATCTCGTTTGAACAAAACATAGCGGAAAACTGCAATAGGTTTGTTGGTCGTTGATAGAACTGAAAGGGCTAGACGATCCTGAATATAAGAGACGTGTATTATTTGTTATCAGGTAACAAGATCCATAGTAAGTTTGCTAATCACCAGCCACCGTTGCCGTGACGTGTGTGTGAAATTTTTCACACTTACCTTCGCTTTGTTTTATGTTCGCGCATATATGTATTTCTTTTATTTATAATCTTTTAAGAAGTAAATAATCTCAAACCGTAGTTGTAGATTTTAGATACAATATTACACACTATATATAAACTTATATTCTAATGTATAACACTTGTTACCCGACTGCGCTAGAAGGAGGGTTATGTTTTTCGAGAGTATGTATGTATAATTGTTTGGCACGCTATGCGGCCTGAACGGCTCGATGGATTTTAGCTTGAGAGGTGTCGTTAGATTCGTATTTACTGTGAGAGTGACACTGCGTATATCAAAATTATAAAAAGTTGAGAAATTACGCAGTTTTTTTCACTTGTTTACTATGGCACGTTGGTGCCGCTCTGGTGGTGTTGGTCGCTATCCTCCCTTCCACCACGACCTTCGGCCAGAAGTCCTCCCTCATGAAGGTCTCAAGTTTGCAGGTTGGATATTATTATGCAGCGGGGCAGAGCTTTAGTTAATCTTATTCATATGTTTAGCAGGTAAAACCTGCCGTTAGTAGACAACAATCAATCCTTCTCAATAGTATTCGTTTGTAATTAACGCGTGTAAGTACTTCACCTTGACTGCAATTGGATGTGCGCATGAGTGTTTCCGCTGGGTTCAAAGTGAACGAGACTTATTTGCTTAAAATATTGTCTTACAAGATGTTACAAGTTTATTTGATGCTCTCATATTTTACCAAAAGACATGCAAATACGTAAAATTGAAGAAGAAAAAACGTGAAAGAGAAAACGACAATTGAGTATTTTATTTATTGGATCTGCTAACAACTATTACACTCCACATTCATGTTATTGCAGTGCAGTGCATGCAGATGCAGTTTGCACCAAAAAATATACTAAAAACTTGGTTGTCTGTAATGTCGGTTTAGATTCGCTCTGTCCGTCCGCGGGTTAGCGCAGGGACTGTTACTACTAGAAAGCTGTAATTTGGTACATCTGATCACGCCGACAAAGTGGTAGAATAAATATTGAGGGTGCAGGAACGTCACTCTTGGATTTAATGATCCGTTTGCGAAATATCAAGCTTTAAAGAACACGGCATTGAGGGGTGCTGGCCGCGGAGAGCCGGCGCCTTTTTTTCACAGCGGCTTAGCCTCGCCGTACAGCGCGGCAACAACGCCATGTACTGGGCACCATGCCGCACGGACTAGCCCGAGACGAAGTGTTCACTTTGTAAATATACGTTTTTGTTTTTTATTATTATCATTGTATTTTTATTAGTAATAGTATTGTATAAGTTTGTAATCAATAATTTTAAAATTCTAGCTTTAAAGTGATAAATAATTTTTGTCCAAGCAGGGCTTCATCTATCTGCTAAACTATTGCTTTAAAAGATCTGAAAACATTCACAGTAGTAGCTTATATACTAAACTTTAAAGGAAAACTGTCACGACTAAGGTGGCTTTACAGGTGAACGAGTAATAGTCGAGCAAATTATAAAATGTACTTGGAGTGGTCAAAAAGAAAATTTCGTACAATTTTCACTCTAAATTACTTTATATAAAACCAGTTTTACTACGGAGCCCTACACAGCGCGTGGCCCGACATGCACTTGACTGCTTTTTTTAAAATAAATAATAATATGTTTCCATAAAAAAATAAACTTACACTGAATCATGAATACTGCGATTGGAATGCAAAGATATTCTTTCTTCATAGCTACGCACCACAAATAAAATACAGAGAAAAAACAACTTTTTTCCACTTGTAATTAAAATTAAGTTTCTATCTAAGCTTTTTATCACGTAATTGTTCTTGGGACAATAATAAACTTCACAAAAATCAGGATTTCGTGTTATACTTTTGAAATAATTTAAAAATTATAAAGGGCACAACACACTCAAGTGCAGGAATGCCTAACAATGCACAATTGCAATAGCTTCGTGCCTATGCATTAAAAAATAGCTATTGTTGACAATAGATAAATTTTCTCACAGTTTAAGAAATATTAAATTAGTACCTAAGTATATAAAAGGCGAATGTTTAGAAACATTATTGGCAACAAAAACCTAGGTCATGATTGAACCGGGTTTCATTTTACGGGTAGCAAAGAGCGAATGAGGGCGTCACTGTCGCTCTATGGCCTCTTAAAAGCTATTCAAGAAGTTAAGACCTCACTTAAGAGGCTATGTTGGTAAGACCACGTGGTCGCGTTCAAGGTTGCATTGTTTTGTAGCTGTCCCTATCCGAGCCCTATCCTACCCGAGCGCGTACGGTGAGACAGCATACACTACGCGAAGTTATCCACCCGTTATTTGGATGTTTCGTAGTCCAGGGATCATTTGATGGATACAGTATATTATGTAGTCATTTTTTCAATACAGTATATTAATAAAATTTCAGATGTCGGCGGTTTTGCAAATTGTTCTAAATTGATTCATACTCTTGTAAAACAGGTTCAAAGTTGGGGCTTTTTATTACCGAAAAATTCAATACTTTGACGCCCTGTAACTCTGGAAGTATATATTTAAACGAAAATCTGACTCACCACCGACACATATATTTGTTTCTAGGCTGTGTCTTGAACATTTCATAGATTTTCATAGCTTAATACTCAAAATATGACACTCTATCTATGATAAAACTCTAAAGGCCCTACCACCTATCCACCTACATCAAAATTTCATACTAACTTTGTATGTCCCTTTGTCACAAGGTCAAATCCCAGCAGCTTTAAATGCTATCGACTTGATAACAATATTTTTAGTGGAAAAATCTAGAGCATGTAAAAAAAGCTTATTTGGTTAAAGTGTTAAAGATTTTTCATTAATTGATTCATTCTTAGTATATATATATCTGGGTTTATCGAAGACTTTAGGTATGTTGAGGAAATATGTTAATATTTTAAATGTAGAATTTGAGTACGAAAAAAACAAAGATGTATAATCTCTTTGGTACAAATATTTATGGAAAAAACAAACAAACTACGTGACTTCTCTTTGACGATTCTTGGCGCGAACTTGAATAATGGTGGTTCATTGCAATTATGTGTGTTTTTTGTGTTATAATGGTGTGATATAGTGCAAAAAGTGTCAAGGACGGTGTTATTCCTCAAACCGACACTTTACAAATACACCGTCTCCGCCGGCGGAGACGGCAAAGACACACCTTCCCCACGACGAGCAATAATCCTGGCGCTTACTGCAGATATCGGCAAATTCCGGGCCGATTTTCTCCGATCTCTTCATCACAAAGCAACGCCCTAAGCCGAGGACGAGCCCGAGCGGGCGCCCTTAGGCCTGGTGCTAGTAATAATAATACCGGTTAAGCGCCTTCCGCGCCCGCCATTGTCCGGGTGAAGCTGTAGAGGTCGCAGGACCAACAGCATCAAGTCCATTCGAAAAAAAAAGGACGGTGTTATAGTATCGATTACGCAAAATTGCGAGGGTTTCGACGCGATTGAAAGGGTTTACCATGTGGAGTATATTCGGCATATGGATTCTTTCGAATTATGTCGAAACCAAGGCTGGTCTTTGAAATTCTCGTCAAGAATCGTCAAAACAAGCGATAAAATGTACACATTATACATTTTATTGAGAAAATGGAAAAAAAGATATATTCAGAGTAGGCTGTATGGCTTTGTTTTATTGCCTTCCCATTCAGGAGAATTAAACTACTACTACTTCTCTTTGACAATGGTTGACAATGATTTGAAAAAAGAAGATGTCAATAAGAATACAATCTTAATTTTTTGCGAATTGATTACTTACATACAAATAAAATGATAAAATTCAACTCAAAATTATAACTAAGAGGATATAACGATATATACATATTGTAGGTACGGCGTATGCGTCTTGGTGAGTTATTTAATTTTATTGAAATTTAATTCCAATGAAAATAACATATTCGTATTAATTAACGAGTCTTTGTATTATTTTTAATTTTTACATCATTTTACTCGACTACGCCAGAGTCAAGTGCATGTATGTATATTTGTTTAGCTTTAGTTTATCACTCTGTATCTTAATCCTCAACCTCCAAAAACAGCGATTTCCATATTTTCCATATATATATTAAACGCCCTCATGGATTTAAGCTTGCGCCATACTTGCGCGGTGTCGTTAGATTCGTCTTAATTCTGAAAGTGATATGGAGTACATCAAAATTATAAAATGGCTGATTGATGTAGTCAAATTATATGGGGGTGGCTGACAGCCGACTGCCGCAGTGGCCTCAGTGGCTGCATGCTCGGAGGACCCCGTTTCGATTTCCAGTGGTGCTCGGTTTGGGTGGCGGTAGCTAGCCACTGTTATCTAAGTCTGCCGCCAAACAGTGGCATTAATATCACCGGTAGCAGAGCCAGCGCCTCATTACATTGAGGCCCTTCGCTCACGACGCTATTTTCAAGCGACTGTCGTTGCAAACGCGTTTGCTACGCGTCGCGTCGCTTGTGAGTCGCCGCTATACATATTTGCATGAGTCCGCACACGACGAAACGCATCTACGACGCGTTTCATACCAGTCGCTCGCTACTGGTCCAGTTGGTCGCACGCTACTCTAGTCGCTTGAGCGTCGTAGACGAAAATGGCTTCCGAACAAACTTTTAATATTAATTTTGTACAAGAAGTGGAGAATTATCCTTGTTTATATAATTATAAATTAATTATAATTCATCATTTTCATGTAGTTCTCTAGCAGCGACGAAAGCTCTACAGTTAACATTTCTCGCAATGTATGGGTGCACCCAAAATCTTCGAACACATTTTCTTTTGTTTTTATAATATAAATATAGGAGAACATTATCTTCATCACTACTATCGCTACACGTACCATACGTGTTGCAATCGCAATATCCTAATTTCAATGAGAGGAATTAGTCGCATTACGATAGCGTAATGTGCGGAATGCAGCTCAATTTCGTAGCATACCAGTAGGAGACCACAGGTTGCGTTGCATACATTTTCGGTAGCGTCGTGAGCGAACGGCCTGAGTCCAACGGCCTTATCGTCACTTACCATCAGGTGAGGTGAAGGACAAGTAAACCCATCATACACACAAAAAAACTTGGGCTGTGTGCACTGGGGACGCAGAGCCAGAACTACGCTGTGCAGCATTTAATTTAATTTATAAGACAAAATAAACCTTTATTTGCAATAAATGTGGTACATTTCAGATGTTCAAGTAAATTATTCTAGATCACACATTTAGCCAATGTTCTGACATGCAAACAGTAATTAAAAGTAATAATATCGAGCATTTAAATTATACAATTATATGATGTCAAGACACGTGCCTGATTGACATCTATACCTATGTCAATTAATATTAGTCAAATGTTATACATAATAAAATTATATTCGTTAACCAAATTAAAATTTAATCTGTTTTGTCCTAACTCGAAAAATTCCTTAACAGAATAAAATAGATATATACATAACATATTTGAGGTATTAAAGTAATGTAATATTGTGGGAAAGAAGATATGTAGACTTCTTTCCAACAACATTGACATAAGCATTCCAAAACTCAGGTCCTTCCAAGGGTATGAGTCTCCGCTTCTCAACTCTCATCATGCCTAAAATCTTACTTTTTAGAATAACACACAAAATACAAGATTTATGTACTAAAACTCGCATTTATGTATATTCCTTTGTATATACACGTTTTTTGGACAGTAAAACATTTTGATTTTGTATTATTGATGCCGTTAAAGTGAGACACATTTTATTTGTCGACAGAGAATAATGTCAGATATACAGGTTCATGTTAAAATAGAGCCAATGCAGGAAACAGCTGAACCTAGTGAGGAGAAGCTGCAGGAATATTTGTCAGAGCTGTATGCGGATCACGAGATTAAAGAGGAGTTGGTGATCGGACCAGAGGGGCTGCAGGATGTCCCGAGGGCTGAACACGATGCTGACAGTATGTACTTATTATTTCGATGTTTTTGCTATCATTTCCTGATCACAAACAAACCCCCACACTTATATCACCAGCATATATACGTCTCCACTGTAGGAGCTCAGTCCTACTCTCTTACAGAGAGTGTATGGGACATAGTACACCACGCGGGACCAGTGCGCATTGGTAGACTTCACACACACCTTTGAATTTCTTCTCAATAGTCTTTTAAAATATAATATCTAGATTTGTGCAGTAACTATCTAAAAATAGTACATCAGATTGTGATGTCGCGAAATGAGTATCATTGACATACAACTTAACAATAACTAGGGAATCATAATTTTCATTTTTACACACTATTTTTCGATTATTGTTCAAAGCGCTATCTATGAACCATTAGCTGCGTAACGGCTATTGCAACTATAAAGTTGTAAATTAATGAAATAAATTAATGAATCACTTTAAATTTGGAATATCTTTTCTATAAAATAATTTTCAATTTAAAGGTGGAATAATATTGTTCTATTTTTAAATTTGTCAGACGCACGCGTAGATGTCTTTTCATGTTGTCCCTTTCTGATACACTGACATGAACATTAGTGTTGTCGCAGCTTACCTCGCCTCATCGGCACATTTTGTTCAGAACAAAACCGCGTTGACGCTCACTCCAGCCATACTCATTGCTTGTAGCGGATAGTCGCGTCTCGGGACCGCTCAGTGTGTCGTACCATGGAAGAGCACTATGTCCAGCAGTGGACGTTTCCCGGCTGATCCCGATGAGCTTCAACTCCTTGTTACTGAATGTATCTTTGCATCCACAGGTGGCCAGACAGAGTCTGCTCATGACCATGCACGAACATTCGGAACAGCAAGTGATCACAGCTTTGTGTGTGATCATTGCAACCAAGGGTTCACCACCAAGCGCTCCTTAGCTGGTCATATCGAGAAACATGAACAGGATATTTCGACGGACGATATTTTAACATCACTAGTACACTCGGATGATAAAATGTTTCCTTGTGAAATATGTAATAAAAAATATAAGCATAAATATAATTTAACGCACCATTTAAAAGAACATTTTGATGAAAAAAAGTTCGCTTGTGCAATATGTGATAGAAAATTTAAACAAAAACATATTTTAAAATACCATTTACTAGTACACTCTGATGAGAAGAGGTTCGCTTGTGCAATATGCAATAACAAATTTAAACTAAAGCAAAGTTTAAAAATCCATTTACAAGGACACGAGGATGAAAGGGTGTACGCTTGCAAAATTTGTAAAAAACAATTTTCAAGATCGGATTTAAATAAGCATATATCAGTACACTCGGATGTGAAAAAAATATTTTCTTGTGGTATGTGCGATGTATTTTTTTTGAAAAGTAATTATTTAAAAAGACATTTACTAGTACACTCTGACGAGAAAAAGTTCTCTTGTGAAATATGTAATCAGAAATTTAAACGAAAATATAACTTGATACACCATGTACAAGGACACTCGGGGGAGAAAAGATTCTCTTGTGAGAAATGCCTTAAAACATTTCTCAACAAATACAGTTTTACTAGGCATTTACGGAGGGAATGTCATGAGAGATTTGCTGTCCAATCACACGAATGAATTTATCCAGGATCACATCGGCGGTGTACGGCAGAATATGTTTTCGGAAGAATTGATTGGACAGAATCGTCTTATGCCAGTATTTGTTATATACTCAAAATAAGAAAAAGAATAAAGTTTTCGTGCCGGGACGCCCGACAGAAGTGGTGGCTGGCGCTGTGAGTTAGAGTGAGAGAATAGGAGCCTGCCTACCGCTGCCGTATGCGTGATAGAAAGAGCAGCCAGACAGACTATCGCCGTAACGCGTTACGTAACGAAACGGTTTATCATACCATAAGAAGTTTCGCTTCAAAAATATTGTAATGTGACAATTTATACTTTGAGCTGTGCCCCGAGAAAGCATTTTTACAAACAACAAACTTACTTCAACTTCAAAAACTGTACTTCTGCCGTAAAACGATTGTGTCCAAAGCCAAATCTGCCCAATCAAGATTCTGCCGAATACAGATTCTGCCGAAAACAGATTCCGCCGTACACCGCCGGAGGGACCGATGAATGAACGGTCAAAGGATTATCATTATCTCTGGCGTTGAACGACGTGAATAGATGAATGGTTCATCTACATATTTGTACATTGAAAACGGCAGAGAAATATAATCTACTGCCAGCGCCTCGGGGTGCCAGCTTGTCTGGCAGACGAATATTGTTTGAATTTTTACGAGTCATCTCGTCCCAGTGATGACTTAACTCATGATAATTTCCATTGACGCGGACCCGCTCCATCAAAGTTTCATACTGAATTTATGTTGCCATAATCTTTTAAAATAGAATAACTGATAAATATATAAAATAGTACATCAGATTGTGATGTCGCGAAATGAGTATCATTAACATACAACTACACAGCTAATCATAATTGACATTTTGAACACTTTTTTCGATTATTATTCAAAGCGCCATCTATGAACCATTAGCTGCGTAACTGCTATTGTAGCTAACTATAAAGTTGTGAATTAATGATATTTATTTCGCGACACTATAATTTCATCTAATATTTTTCGGTAATTGCTTATCAAAGCCAGATTTTTAAAAAAAGATTATGACAACCGAAATGTAGTATGAAAGCATTCGGAGAGGGATACGGTTAACAAAACAAATACGAATTATACACAGGGATGGTGCTCAAATATCCCAATGTAGTTGCATGATTACAAGCTTTTAATGTAATATTTATGTATTATTCAATTATTAATTTGTAGCTCATAGAAGATGAATTAATTATTTTATCATTCAGTAATAAATATGTAAGTTACCAAAAAGTATTTTCAATGTAAGATTTGGCTCTGGACGGGAACTATTTTGCTCGATCTGGATAAAAGTATATTGACACAAATATATCCATTCTTTTTGTCCATAGCAATGCGAAAGTGAATGTGAGTCAGAATGATTTGATTTTGTTCTGTATAGAAAGGACATGATACGTTTCATTACGATCGGGCAAGTAGTTTGAAAATGTCTGTCCGATGGAATCGTACGAGTATAAAACGAGCAAAAAATAACGTTTGTTGTATGCGAGCCCACGTAAATATTTGTTTTATTCAGCTTTTTAGTATTGTTGTTATAGCGGCAACAGAAATACATCATCTGTGAAAATGTCAACTGTCTAACTATCACGGTTCATGAGATACAGCCTGGTGACAAACGGACAGCGGAGTCTCAGTAATAGGGTCTCGTTTTTTACCCTCTGGGTACGGAACCCTAAATTCATTGAGCTAACTGTAACATAGTCAACTTTTATCCTGGTTAATAGTTCCATAGGGTAATTTCTAAAGCCCTTGCCGACGAAGTCGCGGCCAGACACTAGTCTAGTTCACCTCAGAGTATCGAATCATTGCAGCAATTTTTCGGAGTGACTCATTACATAGCAATGTGAGCTCAATCTCATTTGCAATAGGGTCATTAATAAATTGATTTTAGTTGATCAGTTAATAGGATCGCTAACGATGGTTTCGGTGATTACGGATAGATGGCGCTGTTTAAAAATTAAGCTAGGGAGAAATAATATATAATATACTTTAATTTTAGTTCACATCACTACACTGCCCGGGATATATTAACACAAAAGTGCTATTAACGCTGTGTTTTTTCGGCAGACATACAATATTGACTTAAGGCATACAATTATGGCAAAATAGATAATAACAAACTTCTTATTATTTGCGACCTCGTCCGCATGGACGTAATGTATCCCGCGGGAACTACATGCTCATGATGCGACATGATGTAGCCTTGTTATAAAATAGAATCTACAAGTGTGTTTAAATAAAAATACATTCAGCGCCATCTATACAGTTCCACGTAACTTTCTAGTACTTCGCGCCCCCACTTTTAAAACCTTGTTCTGCAGTGAAAGTTGTGTCCGGCAACCATATGTTACTGGCCAGTCCGCGGCAAAAACTCAGCGCGACGCCATTGTTGTGATTTTGATATTTTTTAAATCGTACTCGCAAATGTTTTTCACAAACAGCCTGGTCAAATAATGAACTTATCTTTGTGTTTTTGATTTTATTGTAACAGTTATATTTTTGTACGGAAATAATGGATTTGAAGGTGCTGTTTTTCGCGTGGTGTGTTTCGTTCGGTAAGTCTGTTTTCTAGTTATTTTTTGGGGAGGAAATCGAGCGTTTTTTAGTGTCGTAACTTAAGATTTTTTGTTACGTCATTTATTCAATCAATTCATTAAATTTCGGTTGGTGGCAGGCATTTTGCTATGTCCATCTTGCTATCTACAACCATGTTATGTCTGCCGTCAAACAGTAGTTTTGATAGCACTGTTGTGTTCAAATAATTACAGATAAGCCAGCGCTTCTTGAGGTTACTGGGTGAGAACGCAAGTGAAGTGAAGGGCAAGTGCAAATCCATCAAAGTTAGAATAATAAATTCATTTGAAATAAAAAATCTGTGTCACATCACGCAAAACGCAACGTACTGTTTTAAGACTTAAGGCATATATAAATACGAAACAAATTCGCGTTAGTTATATCTTTTATAGCTCAAGAGCAGCTGTACCGATTTTAATAATCCTTAATTTTTTTTGAATCGGTCTCAGCTTTGAGTAGCAAATTAACTATTAAAAAATGTGATAAATTCACACACAAAAAATTTCTTTCATACATTCATGGCCTGACAGGAAGTCAAAATGACTTGATTTTTTTAATCCCACCTCCTCTCCGCTCCCACTGTTATTCCTGTTTTTTGTTTTATCCAGGATCTACAGCGGTACACTTGAAACGCGTCCACTGAAGGTGGATGAATTTCCTACGGACTCTAAAGCTATCTTGGGACCCCAGACTCGTTTAGGATAAAGGAATAGGGTGGAGTGGTAAAGACGTTCCCACTTCCCGCATGGTAAATGGGAGATTTGTAGAGGGATAGTTAAAAGGCTGAAGAAGGTTATATGCTACTTTCATCCCGGTCGGACGAATAGTTCCCGTGGGATAAATCCTAAAGACCGCACCTAACTCCTAAAAGACTGCATTGATTTGGTGGAAAGGTTGTGGGTATATTCCCTGGATGGTTTGAAAATTCTTAGGACAGTACATTGACTGTCTTCATCGCTGGATCTTCTTGAGCTAGGAATGTCCATGGGGTGGCCTAAACATCTGTTTTAAAATGAAATTATTTACAGTTTATGTCAGTAATTTTTCAAGATAGCAAAAACAAAGAACTATGAGTCCGATATACCTGTTTGACCTCCAAAAGCGATATTGTTTTGCCGCTCCAATTGAAAGGGCAAGCTTTGCGGAAGTTTTGTTATTTAATATAATTCATTAACCGACTTCAAACAGGAGGAGGTTCTCCAACTGTATGTTTTTTGTATGTAACGCGATAATTATTGCCAATTATGGACCGATTTCTAAATATATCTATATAATAATAAAAATAATCAGCTGGCCCCAGCTGGCTGCAGGTAGCTCAAGATACAGACAGCTGGAATTCTTTAGAGGAGGCCTTCACCTTCGCCTGAGGAGGGGTTCTTGCGTAGGATTTTTTCTTTATTATTTTAATTATATTTTTCCTTAGTTTAAAACAAATGTAACATTCTTGCAAGAAATAAAAGGCTGTTTATTTTAGTTTATTATGAACAGATTTTGATGATTCTTTTTTTGTTTGATAGAACATACTTTGGAGGCGGTCCCGTATAAATTTTACCGAAATTGATTGAGTGCTTTCTGAGAAAATTGACAAAAACCCAGATAATTTACGAAATTTCGTGCAGTACCTTCTTAAACTTGGAACCCTAAACCGCTTGAGCTAGCCTTGGGCCTTGTCTAAAGTGCATTCGGCTCCAATTCCCCAGCATTGATTATGTGTAAAACTTTTAATACCTTTGTAAGGGAGAAAAACAAGAATTTGGATGTATTTTGCAATTCTTTGTTTACATTTCAAAACATCGTTAAAAGTAGTTTTCGAACTGGATTTTCTAATGCAGATTTGTAAGTATTTTTGTCTATATATTTTTCTTATTATCGGTACAACGCTGTGTTTACCTTTAAGTTAGTTGCACATATGACAATATTGTTCTGTAAGTTTAGTTTTTTTGTTATTGTAATTAGTTGGTAAGCCTTAATAAAAAGAAGAAAAAAAGAAGAAAATGATGTGACGTTTTTTACTGACAATTTTCACTTTCTTATATCTATTTTTAATATTAGCATGACGTCATTACATTAGAGAGTTTATAATGATTATGACAGTCACGTTAGTTAGATTAAGGTGAGGTCTTTAAATGACATTTAGGGTAATAAACTAATCCTACTAATATTATAAATGTGAAAGTTTGGATGTTTGGATGTTTAGATGTTTGGATGTTTGTGACGCTTTCACGGAAAAACTACTGAATGGATTTGAATGAAACTTTACAATAATATAGCTTATACATCAGAATAACATATAGGCTATAATTTATAAAGACATATTGTGTAAATTGTACAAAATCACACTTATAATATTAGTGGGATTACATGGGCAATTTGGGCATAACAAAAACGCGTTGCCCAGCAACCGACTATAGAATATGTAATTCGTATATACAAACTTTCGCGTTTATGATATTAGTGAGAAGACTATTTGAATGTACTACGTCAGTACACGCATCCGCAGTACGCAGTACATCCTGAAGTACACGCGGACAAAGTCGCGGGCGGAAGCTAGTAACTAATAACGTCGATGACTCGTGGCGCTGACTCCGAATTACGAGTAGAGGAAATGATTAGCAATAAAGTGGATATACAAGTGAAATCACATTGGAGTTTAAACAGCCACTTTCCGTGAATTTGTGGAGCCCCGGCTCGCGTCACGAGACTGGTGTTACCGCCTCTTGTGACGGCCTAAAAGAACGTTAGACTGACTTGATTTTTAGCCCCCTGCGCATAAAGAGGGGTGTTATAAGTTTGCCGCCAATGTCTGTCAGTCTGTGGCATTGTAGCTTTGTAGGATGTACCGATTTTTATGTGTTTTTTTACGTGAAAGCAAGTTTCCTTGCGGTGGTTCTTAGATATATTTGGTAAAAATCGATTCAGCAGTTTGAATAGTATCAGCTGATGTTAGGTATTTTCGACATAAAATGAATTTGTTTATTAATATTTTCGTATGATTATTGTGTAGGTCACGTAAGAAGGGATAAGGTTCGGGTTCGAATCCAGCCGTGTATCTATGAGTTGTTTTTCAATTCAAGTACATAATCCGATTGCTTAACGGCGAAGGAAAACATCGTGAGGAAACCTGCATGTCTTGAACAGGCATGTGAAGTCCGACGATCCGCACTGGTCCCGCGTGGTGGACTATGTCCCATACACTCTCTGTAGGAGAGTAGGCCTGAGCCCCTGCAGTGGAGACGTATATAGGCTGTTGATTATTGCGAAGGGTTTTCATAATTTTTTAAAATTAATTTACTTGTTTGTATAGAGATAGTTGAAAGGCCGGAATTTTTGGCTACTTTTTATGCCAATCGAACATTTAGTTCCCATGGGATATATCACAAAGTCACGGAAATAAGCTAGTTTTTTTAATATTACAACAAATATAGTAAACAGGTTAAATCAACTAATACATTCGCAAGCATGTCACATGAGGTCTTGTCTGAATTTCTCAACTTGGCGCACAGAACGAGGTTATTGCGCACGCGCAGAGCTAGGTACAAAGGTCAAGTTACTTCACTTAGAGGTACTTACTTGGCTTGGCTTGCGAAGTTGTAAAGTATTTTAGTGTAAATATATAATTATACATACAATTATAATGAAACTGGTGTTTTGCTGGTGACTCAGTTCGCGTGGACTTCGTAAGTTATCCTGCGGGAACTACTGGTCTGGTCTGGATGAAAAATAGACTATATCCTTCTCCTACCCTTCAACTATCTCTATTCAAAAAAATCAAGTCATTATGACCTTGCGTTACGACGTGAATGAAAGACAAACAAGCAAATTCACTTTCGTCTTTCTACTGTCAGTGTGGAATATGGGTTCATTTAATACAAGATGATAAGGCTATCAGATTTGACATATAAATCTTAAATTTGCCTTAAGACGATCCACCTCCATCAACGTTTCATACTAAATACCTGCCATAATCTTTTAAAATATAATAGCTGGATTTGTGCAGTAACTATCTAAAAATAGGACATCAGATTGTGATGTCGCGAAATGAGTATCATTAACATACAACTTCACAGTGAATCACAATTTTCATTTTAAACACTTTATCAAATATTGTTCAAAGCGCCATCTATGAACCATTAGCTGCGTAACTGCTATTGTAGCTAACTATAAAGTTGTATATTAATGATATTTATTTCGCGACACTATAATTTCGTCTCCTATTTTTAGGTAATTACTTATCAAAGCCTATTTTAAACTATTTAAATAGATTATGGCAACAGAAATTTAGTATGGAAGCATTAGGAGAGGGATAAATAACTTTTAAGGCAATTGAAGTCGGTTTCCAGATCTTTTTGAACGCATTTACATGTTTATTGCGTTGACTTAGAATTTTGAATTTTTCACAGATCAAAGGGATTAATTTCAATTTGATACCATCACGCGTTTCCGAGAATAAGGTTCTTTACAGAAAGACAGACGGAAAACAGTGTAATCCTATAAGGGTTCGTTTTTGCCCGACTGCGTCAGAAGGAGGGTAATGTTGTTTTAATATTTGAAAAGTGATGAACAATATTTTGTTTTGTTTGCAGGATCTTGCGGGATTTTGATAATACCAGAGGAGTTGCCTTCGCTGCTGTCAGTCGCATATTCTAATATACCACCCATTAAAAAAGGTATGTCGATTTGATTTTAATATACAAAACTATTTGTTTTAGACATAATTAAATTAGGCTTTCGTTTGACCACAATTTAACGTTATGATGTGGTCTAGGATGGTTCACGGATACAAAAAAAATACCTTTCTCCTCTGGCCTTGAAGATATGCAGGTTGTAGCGCTCGGAAAACACATAAGCCAGCAGAGAATTCCTCTCCTTAGCTGTGATGCCTTTCAGTATAATGAATAAAGAAGCGAATCGCTTCGTGGAAATGGTGGAATATCAAATATTAGGGGTGGAACCTAGTCGATTTTCTGGTTTACCGATTGTAAAAAGGGTACGGTGTAATTAATTTCTTGTTATTTAACAAAATTGTAAAAATCCAATGTCTGTACATTATAGATTTTGGAGAAAAACCAATATGGGGGTCTTTATTAGATATTATTTGTAGAATTTGTGTATGTCTGTCTGTTTGTACACTCATCACGAAAAAACTGTTGCATGGAATTGGATAAAGTTTTCATGATTATATCGGTGGATGTCTAACATAAATCTGTTGTAAATAATAATAGCAAATCATATAGCTCCAAAAAGAAGTTATATATCAATTAATGAAATAGTATAAGTTGGTTCAAATCCAATTTGTCCAACATAAATATTACAGATTTTATATAGAAAGAAAAGAGTTTATTAAACACAGAAATTACAAAATAATAATAAATATGACTTAAATACATATTTCTAAACTATGAATAAATAAAAAAACTAGGTACATATCTGTCTGAGGGTTCAAGGTTCGAATCCAGCCGTGTACCTATGAGTTGTTTGTTCAATTCAAGTACATTATCCGATTGCTTAACGGTGAAGGAAAACATCGTGAGGAAACCTGCATGTCTTGAACAGGCATGTGAAGTCCGCCAATGCGCACTGGGCCCGCGTAGTGTACTATGTCCCATACACTCTGTAGGAGAGTAGGACTGAGACCCTGCAGTAGGGACGTATAGGCTGGTGATGATGATGTTTTTTGGAATGTTATTGTAAATTTTTGGAGCCATGAACTACACTTTAGTGGGTAGGGTAGTAGGGGGTAGTCGTTTTTCCTCAAAATGGCGTCACCGCAAAATAGTAATACTGCTTGCTTGTCATTGCAGGGACGGACTCGCGGGTGGGATTCGGATTCGCGTTCGGGAACCATGCAGACTTCCAGGTGATGTTGGAGCTGGGGCCACAGACCAACACGCAGGCCCTCAGTGAGTACCTGTTCAAGTATGATGGGCTTACACTTGGTGACGATAAAGCCATCTTCAGTCTAATCTCTCACTCACTCATATATATATTTCTTGGAATGTAAAACTATTTTTAATACTAGATAATGTACAAAATACTATTTCTTGTCACTTATAAAAACACAAGTCCAGTGGTGGAGGCCTGGTTCCTGTAGCACAGGGGATCCTAGTCCAGGAGCCAGCCTGCACAAAGTTACGAGACCATAGAATTAAGTGATTTACTTTGTGGAGAAAAATAAATATGATTTTATTTAATTATTATTTATTTAATGAGGCGCTGGATCTGCTGCTTTTTAGTAGACTTGAGCCAGGCGGAAACAAAAAACGCCCTACCACCAAACACCGAGTACCACTGGAAATCAAACTATGGTTATGGCTGTAGCCATTAGTTTGTATATATGACGGTACTACGTTTGTATGGGCGCTTTGACACCACCAAATCTTCTTAAAACTTGATTGATGTTCACAGATGGCCAGGGTTTCCAGACGAGCAACAAGCGTCAGGCGCCGGCGCAGCCTCCCCCCAAAACCAATAAAAACAGAGAAAAGGTATGCTTTCACTAGTTTCGAAGTTCTGCAGTACGGGAACTTAGAAAGAGAAAATTTATTTGCCAAGTACATAGTTTTTTACACGGTGTTTAGATAGTAATTTCAATTAGTTCGACGTACTTAACCTGTCCACAGGTGTGCAAATATTATAAACATATCTAATAAGGAATTTAATTGTTAAAAAATTAGTTTACATCGCATGTCAATTAGTATATTGTTAATAATTTTGTCATTAAATAATTCACAGTCATCTCATTAATTTATATCAAACTATTTTATTTATATTTATTTAGAGACACCAACAAGTTACATTCCAAACACATACAAAATACAAACTTACATTACTAATTACTAAAAATGTTAACTTAATTATGGGTATCCACAGATTACACAAAAATTCACGTTAAAAAGAATGACAGTCAAAAATAGAAGTACAGAAATATAGAATTATAATGTTTTTACACTTGGGATTTAAAATAGAAATTTTGAATTTTTTTCTCAAAATCTAACAAACTATCATGATTAATATCTAAATCTAAAAATTTGAAAATTTAAAAATACAGGTATATTTAAAATGGTTAATGGAGAGCGACAGTGGCGTCCTCACGCGGTCTTTTCTACATTTTACAAAACCAAGTCGGACTTTTTTGTAGTCATTCCTGGTTTTGGTTCTGGTTCAGGTTAAACATGAATTTTTATATCGACTTTATGTATGACGGGATTCCACTTGGCCTTCATCTCACCCAAAAGGCTCAACCTAATGAGGCGCTGGGTCTGCTACCTTTTGTACCGGAACACAACAGTGCTATTATCACTGATGTTTGGCGGCAGACTTACGTAACTTGGTGGTAGCTAGCCAGGCGGACAAAAAAATATGTACCCCCACTGGGAATCGAACCCGAGACCTTCGGACTGTGTTACTATCAATAATAAAAAATAATAAAAATAAAATGCCTTTTTATTTGATCCTGTTACATTACATTGCTGCTTGATTTCTTATTTTTCTATTACACTATGTTCAATTATCCAGGTCCTCAGGTTGGGTGAAGGCCTCCTCCAATGATGTCCACTTCTCTCTACCCTGTGCAATGTACCACCACTTTGGACCAGCGGCTTTTTTAATTTCGTCCTCCCTCCCAACCTTCCTCTCTTTCTTTTTCAATAAAACAGTTAAGAGGCTATGTTGGTAAGACCACGTGGCCGCATTCAAGGTTGCATTGTTTTGTAGCTGTCCCTATCCGAGCCCTATCCTACCCGAGCGCGTACGGTGAGACAGCATACACTACGCGAAGTTATCCACCCGTTATTTGGATGTTTCGTAGTCCAGGGATCATTTGAAGGATACAGTATATTATGTAACCATTTTTTTAATACAGTATACTAATGAAATTTCAGATGTCGGTGGTTTTTCCAAATTGTTCTAAATTGATTCATACTCTTGTAAATCAGGTTCAAAGTTGGGGCTTTTTATTACCGTAAAATACAATTCTTTGACGCCCTGTAACTCTGGAAGTATATATTTAAACGAAAATCTGACTCACCACCGACACAGATATTTGTTTCTAGATTGTGTCTTGGAAATTTCATAGATTTTCACAGCTTAATACTCAAAATATGACTGGACTACGTTTGTATGGGCGCTTTGACAACAGATGACCACTTTAGACGGTTCAATTTATAATAACTACACAGAATCTGAACATGAATCCATCATGTATCGATAAACCGTAAACCAGCTGTGACTACAAAACTCCGGCTCGGTTTTTGGAACAGAGCACGGATGAGGGCGCCACTGGTATTTGAATCGTGGACGGTTTTTGCTCCTCAGCTCCTCCAATCAGAGCCGACGAAGTATCTCCAGTCCTGGGCGCTGAAGATGAAGCACCCCAAACCTAGCTACCAGTCCCACCTGCCGGGGGAGGTGCCCAACCTTGAAGACTCCATGGTGGAACTGGTGAAGAATGAGCGAGGGGAATACGAGATTCACCAACCCAAGCCTGGTAACCTCTCACACAAGGTCTTGGAGGATCTCAAGATGTAAGACCTTAGAACCCTCAAATCAGCATCACTCTTGACTCCTGCTTTGAGTCCATTCTGAGTCTCACTGACTCTGGAATACACGAGATGAATTGACTCAAAAAGAAATATCCCTGATTTAAATAATAGGGGGGCCGAGCTATGCTCGGAATTTCTCTACGTGATAAAATCCGGAATGAGGAAATCCGTAGGCGAACTCAGGTAACCGACATAGCTCGACGAGTCAGTGAGCTGAAGTGGCAATGGGCACGCCACATCGTTCGAAGAACCGATAACCAGTGGGGAGTGAAGGTTCTCGAGTGGCGACCACGTACCGGGAAACGTCTACCAGGCCGTCCCCCCCACTAGATGGACCGACGACCTGGTTAGAGTCGCGGGGAGTCGCTGGATGCAGGTGGCTCGGGACCGGTCGATGTGGCGTACCATGAAGGAGGCCTATGTCCAGCAGTGGACGTTTCCTGGCTGATGATGAAATAATAGGCAGTTTTTATGTTAATCTTGTATGGTAATTTTTTTATTGTTATTTATGTGACTTATTTTTAATTTTTATTTCATGTACACGTGTGCAGTTTTTTAAAATGTATGATGGGTTTGCGTTTGTCCTTCATCTTACCTGATGGTAAGTGACGGTAAGACCGTTGGATGGTAAGCGTGCGCACCCAGAAGCCTCAATCTAATAAACTTCCACTGGGAATCGAACCTGATAAACTGATCAGATAGTTGTTCGTTCTAAATATGAACAACTGCCTGACAGTAGAATAGGAATCTGCTAGTAAGCCTGTCTAAAAGTGAACAAAAAATTATTATATGAGCGTGTTTGCTCTTAAAAATATAACAGGCGTTTGCAAAGCGCAACACTCAAAAGTAAAAAAAATCATTTAATATTTTAATTCTGCAACTGTACTGGGAGCAAGAGTTCTCGAGTGGCAACCACTTACTGGGAAACGTGTACCGGGCTCTACCCCTACTGGATGTACAGGCGACCTGGTTAAGGTCGCGGGGAGTCGCTGGATGCAAGTGGCTCGGGACCCGTCACTGTGGCAGGAGGTATATGTCCAGCAGTGGACGTTTCCCGCTGCCGATTATGGTAAGCGTGCGTACCCAGAAGCCTTTAGCTAATATTACGCTGGCCCTGCTTTCATACATACAATAGTGCTATTGATACTGATGTTTAGCGGCAGACTAAGATAGCTTGCCAGACATTAGACTTATTAGGCTTTGTTTCTATTTCTATAAGGATGAGTATACTTTAACAATGGGCATCTAAAATATTGAAAACGGAAATGTTCAACGTTTTCTTTTCAGACTGTACGGCCAAAAGAAAGAAGAAGCAAAAAGATTGATGGAGAAAAAGAAGACCGACAGTCAAACGAAGAAGAGGTCAGAAGCAGAGGTTAAGAAGATAACAGAAGATCTGTCAAACGTCGACTTGGATTAGTGTAACTTTGCGTGTGATCTGGTGTGATTTGTCCAAAATATAGTGCAATTATTTGTAAAGACATTTCGTTTTAAAATCGTATTGTGATTTGGCAGTACGGGGAATCCCTGGAATAGGAGGGAGGAGGGTAGTGACGCCAACTTCTGTGCATCATCATCAACAACCTATGTACGTCCCTACTGCAGTCTCAGGCCTCTCATACAGAGAGTGTATGGACTTCACATGCCTGTTCAAGACATGCAGGTTTCCTCACGATGTTTTCCTTCACCGTTAAGCAATCGGATAATGTACTTGAATTGAAAAACAACTCATAGGTACACGGCTGGATTAGAACCTGGAACCCTCAGATTGAGAGTCCGCGCCTTATCCACTGCGCCACCGATGCTGCCTGTGAACTTCTGCGCATGAGTAACTCTAATTCAACGGGTGACTTGGCTTCAGTCTACAGTACTCGCACGCTATGTTTGCCCCGCTGAAGTTAGCTCTCCGCAATTTCAAACATGTACAGACGGAATGTGTGTATTATTTTATACAATAACTATCCCTAGATGACATACAACACTAGGACATTTCTTTGCACCCGCTAACTTGCCTTGCCTCCCATTCATACGTTAATGATTGATACTCCGAGGTATTTTGTGGCTAACTTCAGAGGGGCAAATTTAGTTTGCGAGTACTGCACTCGTTGCCCTCGAGGTGTGTAGCAATCGACACACACACACACACACTCAGTCCCTCACACACACACACACACACACTTGAATATCTAGTATATCATTAACCTGTTGCCATAATCTTTCAAAATAGAATATCTGGCTTTGATAAGTAATTACATAAAAATAGGAGATGAAATTATAGTGTCGCGAAATAAATATCTTTAATTTACAACTTTATAGTTAGCTACAATAGCAGTTACGCAGCTAATGGTTCATAGATGGCGCTTTGAAGAATAACTGAAAATAGTGTTTAAAATGACAATTGTGATTCACTGTGAAGTTGTATGTTAATGATACTCATTTCGCGACATCACAATCTGATGTTATATTTTTAGAGAATTACTGAACAAAGCCAGCTGTTATATTTGACACGATTATGGTAAAAGAAATTTAGTATAAATCTTTTATCAGTGAAATCACATTAACATATATAATTCTGTCTGAGCACGCTTTCATCCTGCAGCCTTATCATCATATTACGCCCACAGGACACCAAAATACAGAAGTTTTATTAAATTAATAGTATAAGTTATAAATTAATTATACATTTTTAAAAAGAAATTTAGTTTTTTTAAAATTAAATTTCAAGTCATTTAATAAAAGCGGACATAGGAAATGCTCTACCGCCAACTAAACCGAGTATCGAGATGTACTCGTACCCTCTCTGGTAATCGAACCCGGGACCTCCGGATTGCTATCCATGCGTGTAGTATGTGTAGTGCATGCGTAATTAATTAATGTTACATTTTTAATACATAAGTATTTACAATGAAAAAGTAAACAAAAACATCAAAAAACAAAATTACAGTTTTTTGTGTGAAACTTACAATGGAATATTCTGCACCCTAACCTAATGACCAATCTCTCCCACTCCTGCGCTCATATTTCTTCAAGTACTTCTCCATTTTCTTCCTCACCATCCTTTCCTTATGCTTCTCCAGCAGTTCTGAGTAGACATCGGAGAACGGCATTATGTTGATACCACCGTCTGGCGAGACCAGACCTGGCACTCCAGGCACCAAACCCCTGCGTCTTGGAGGAGGGATAAAGGGCTGAGGGGCCACTGGAAGCATGGGGTTAGTAGGAGCTAGTGGAATCCCGTAAGGTATTGGGTGCAGCGGATATGGCTGTGGTGGAGGGTATGGCTGGGGTACAAATGGGGACGGCTGGGGTATAGATGGATACATTTGGGGTGGCATTGGAAACGGTACTTGCTGATATTGGATGGAAAGGAAAGGAAATGGAGGCAAAGGTGCGAAGCTTGGTGAGAATGGAATGGGTACTGGTATTGGAAGGGGGATTGGAGGAGGGGGTGGAGGTCCCGGAGGCAGAGTTGAAGAGGGACAAGGAGGTTGGCAGGGAGGTGGCACTGGTGGAGGCACTGGAACTGGTAGTGGAACTATAGGGGGTGGAGGAGGAGGTGGTGGTGGCATTGGTGGGAAAACAGGTTTGAAGTCGCAGTATTCTGGCCGCTCTCGGGGGTACCAATATAAAGGGTTGCATGGGTCAACATCAGGCGTTCTCGGTTTCTGCCGTATTGGGTCCATGTAGGAAAGACCATCGATTTTCAAGTGGAAGCATCTCACCCAGCTTGTGTGGAAAACCAAAATAATCTGTAACGAAGAACATGTGACTGACATCTTTGCTTCAGCTGTGATCTTTGTGCTAATTTTGATTCTATTATAAACGAGCTTCTGCCCGCGGCCGCGTCATCATCAGCCGGGAAACGTCCACTGCTGGACATAGGCCTCCTTCATGGCACGCCACATCGACCGGTCCCGAGCCACCTGCATCCAGCGACTCCCCGCGACTCTAACCAGGTCGTCGGTCCATCTAGTAGGGGGACGGCCTGGTAGACGTTTCCCGGTACGTGGTCGCCACTCGAGAACCTTTACTCCCCACCGGTTATCGGTTCTTCGAGCGATGTGGCCTGCCCATTGCCACTTCAGCTCACTGACTCGTCGAGCTATGTCGGTGACCTTCGTTCGTCTACGGATTTCCTCATTCCGGACCTTATCACGTAGAGAAATTCCGAGCATAGCTCGTTCCATTGCTCGCTGAGTGACTTTAAGCTTGTTTATTCGGCCCACAGTAAAAGACACCGCGGCCGCGTAGACTTTAGGATTTATCCTATCGTTCGATCGGTATAAAAGTAGTCTATATCCTTACTTGGCCCTTCAGTTATTCCTGTACAATAAATTCAAGGCGTTCCAACGTTCTTTTAGGTCGCCTGCATATATGACAAAATGGATTCGTCGATAGCTCGCAGAGTGACGAACAAAGGTCACCTCGACGAGACGGTGAGCAGAAGTGGAAATGGGCAGGCCACATCGCTCGGAGAACCGATAGCCGATGTAGTAAAAGTTTTCGATTGGCGAAAACGTACTGGATCATTCCCTTTGGTAGATGGACCGCGGGTCGCTGGAGGAGTCAGAATTACGATTAAATAAATACAGCAACGTGATAAGGTCCGGAATGAGGAAATCCGTAGACGTACGAAGGTCATCGACATAGCTCGACGGGTCAGTGAGCTGAAGTGGCAATGGGCAGGCCACATCGCTCGAAGAACCGATAACCGGTAGGGAGTAAAGGTTCTCGAGTGGCGACTAGATGGACCGACGACCTGGTTAGAGTCGCAGGGTGTCGCTGGATTCAGGTGGCTCGGGACCGGTCGATGTGGCGTACCATGAGGGAGGCCTATGTCCAGCAGTGGACGTTTCCCGGCTGATGATGAAAGACACCAACGTACCTGCAGTATTGCGAGCATTATCCCAATTTATTTGGAATAAATTTATTGTTCACTGATAGCCATTGACGGGAAATTCCTGCACCTAAACTTACGCGAGGTTTGTTCTCAATAGAAACAAGCACTGAACTATTTCTTGAAGTGAACAGAGTTGTAGGTATACTTATATAATGATGAATTGTTCTGCGCATTCTTGAATTTGGAACAATGGTGGAGTTTTTTTCCTAAAAAATACGATTCGAAATATTTCATATGGTCTCGGGCTTAGAATGGGCGTATCCCATGTCTTTCTGTTGCACGAAATTTTGGAAATGAAAGTCTACGCGCTGTTGAAATAGGTTTTTGCATTAAGATAAATAATACTTTTAAATGTGATTGACAGATTCTACGTCACTCCTCTTTTGATATTCCTTCTGTAATGTTTAATTATTTGCTAATAAAACGAACTGAACTGCCCCCAACAGAAATGACTTATTTATGATCCTTGAACAAAGGCACGCTCTTGTTGAAATTTGATACAAATATATAAATAATTAATAAACAGTCGAGTTATTAATTTATTTGAGTAATTTCAATGCATTTAACTAATTCAGCGCATAATAGCAGTGTATTTAATATACAAAATTTTGGGCAGATAGTGGAGTGCGCATCTAATTGGCATGTTCATCTCAATCAACAAATAAACTTGTCTGGTATTACAATTAAATATTAATAAATATTAATACTGGCCGAGTGGTATTACAATTTTTATGTATCACAAATCCGTCTCATCAAGTCTGGTGATTATCGCTAATACCGGAAAGCTCAATTCTTCGTACCGATGTGATATCTCGTCCAGTAGTGACAAGTTTATTCCGAATCTGTTCAGTCATTTCTACATGGGTGTGGGTCGGATGTGAGGATTACGTAAAAAAACTAAAGATGAGATGAAGGCCAAGTGGAAATATAATTTAAAAGGCTGTAAATACAAACATAAAAGTATTTTAATGTTTGAAATGCACAATAGGCACGTTTTCTAAGTTTCTGCCAGCATTTAGTC
This sequence comes from Carcina quercana, assembly GCA_910589575.2. NCBI lineage: Eukaryota > Metazoa > Arthropoda > Insecta > Lepidoptera > Depressariidae > Carcina > Carcina quercana. Next base: position 4,984,364 of record OU342455.1, on the reverse strand, counting down.
ATGGGCGTAGTGATGGGACGATAACTCGGAATGTCGATATCGATGAAAATTTACGAGCGAAGAATAGGTACTTTGTGCCCAAAGGAGAGGCCCTATTATAATATACATACACGAGTATAGCGAAGTGTAATAAATAGTGAAGCGTCGGTGGCGCAGTGGATAAGGCACGGACTCTCAATCTGAGGGTACCGGGTTCTAATCCAGCCGTGTACCTATGAGTTGTTTTTCAATTCAAGTACATTATCCGATTGCTTAACGGTGAAGGAAAACATCGTGAAGAAACCTACATGTCTTGAACAGGCATGTGAAGTCCGCCAATCCGCACTGGTCCCGCGTGGTGCACTATGTCCCATACACTCTCTGTAGGAGAGTAGGCCTGAGCCACTGCAGTGGGGACATATTATATAGGCTGTAGATGATGACACGAGTATACAGATATAGTGTTTATTGGTGTTGACATTTCAGAAGTATTATTATCTCTTTTTACTTAATTTGTAATGAGAAAGAGACGGATTGCTGTTTATTTATTCTAACTTCGGTAGCAAATTCGTGCAACGTCACCGCCATTTGAGTTACAATTATTATTAAGTGTTGCATTTATTTTATTTTTCAGGAGGTATTAGCAAATATTTGTGGTAACTATTTCTTCTCCACAGAAAAAAAGGAAGTCCAAAAGCTACTGGCACTTACGAACAAAAATATTTTAAATTTGTAAGTTTTGTTTTCTATAACTGTTATAGAATATTATAGACTAGCTTTTGCTTGTGACTTTTCTGCTTGGATTTCACAAATTACTTTACATTTATCACTGGACTGTTTGAGAATGAGAATCTAAAAACATTGAACAATAGCAGAGTAGAACATATTTTTAAATGTGCGTGAGTGTCTATTTGAGCACTAAAATTTAAAAAAGGAACATTACATATTTGTTTGTTTTGTTTGTGTGTTCCCTTTTTTCTTTGTTTATTTCGCAGTCACGTCGAACTTTCCACGACGATATTTCTCATAATCGAAACGCTTGGTGATCTCAGGAGGATGTTGTTGAGTAAGTTTCCCTTAGTCGCCTTTTACATAGCCCTTGGGATGAAACGGGATGGACATATTCTAGAGCTGAACTCACTCGGATATGCACTAGCCAAGACGGGTACAACTTTATCGATATCGATAAGCTAACATGTCACAGCACTAGCTTATTTTAATGCAGTTATTTAATTACCTTCCCTTGGTCTGTGACCAACGATTCCAACGAAATGTGGAGTATTAGATGTGAGCTTGAGTGGAGTCAAGTCGATATTCGAGTCGTTCATCATTGTATGGCGGAGTGGTTACAGCGCTTGCAAATCACAGGCGTCCAGAGAATCTGAGTTCGTATCCCGATCGCGAAAATGTTTGTAATTTTTTTTGGTGTGTGTTTTTATATATTTATTCAAGTTTTTAGATGGGGTCACGATGTCCGCTCTGGTTCCTTCTTGGTGCAAAGGCTGTCCATAGCCATTCAACGCGGAAATACGGCGAGCGTTATGGGCACCTTTGCGCCGGGAGCGACCAGGGGAGGTTTGTTCGATTAGCCTTTTGTTTTACAATCATTGTGATGTTTTTTTTCCCTTATCCTTTTTAAAGTCCGTCATTTTGTAAATAATTTAGTTTATTGTAGTTTGTTAAATTTTCCTTTTGTGTATATTTAAATGTAAATAATAATAGTAAATAAATTTACCCCATTGAGAACTAATTGCACAGTTTTTAGATATTATTTTTTAGCTCCGAGCAAAGCTCCGTCGCCCAAATATTTTTCTTTGTTTTAGAATTTTAGTTAGTGCTTCATTATTACTATTGTATTTTGCAGCCTCTTTTGGTAAAATATGCGTACTTATTTAAAATGTATATAACATCTGTTTCCACCATATTTTAAGCAAAGTAAAGATTATGATAGTAAAATGCTTTACTACTAATATCTTCACATGTAGTTAGTGCGAGAGGGAGGGTCAAGGAAGGGGAGAGGGCAGGGAGAGGGGGAGGGGACAGCTCCTGCTCGTAACAATATCATAATTATGGAGTCCTGTCCTCTACTAACATTCTACTGTTTGTTTGGTGCTTACGAGCGGACAGGACGTTTACATTTCAAAATATGTTTCAAATTCGGCCTGCACTTGTACACTATTTAAAAAATCTAGTATTAATATAGACACCCTGGCCCCGTGCCTCATTGGGGCGACATCATTGAGAGCGGATGCAGCCGCTGCTACGGCAGAAGGCAACAAGCGGCGCAGATATAGCATCCTCGGGGAGTGATATATATTTGTGCCGTTTGGTGTGGAGACATTGGGTCCCTGGGGTCCAGAGACACGCCGACTTGTGTCCGACCTATGATGTGATGATGTGGCCACAGGTGATAGGGGAGCTGGTGGATACTTCCGACAAAGGCTCAGCCTAGCTATCCAGCGAGGTAACGCCGTTAACGTAGGAAGTTAATTTTTTGTATAACTTATCATTTGTATATATTTTTAAACTAAACTTGCTCTCGCAACAAATGTTATCGAGGCGCCACACAATTTTAGTGTCCGTTCCGCGCTCGTGTCAGGTGCCCCGTGCGTGCGCTTGCGCAACAATACAACGCAAATGAGCCGCCATATTGGAAAACAAATTTTAAAAAAACACGCCGCGGCCACGGACTGGCTTGACTCTGTTTATATTTGTACTGGATGGCTGGATCGTTGCTAGTTGGACAATTACAATAAATAATAAATAAAAGTTCAAAAAATTTGCTTGCCCAGACTCGAGGGGTTTACTAGTTTAATACTTGAATAGTTCCACTTTCTACCTATTATCAGACTTAGTGTTAGACTCGTCAAAACAAACAAAATTAGTACAAACTCGAAGGGTTTACTAGCAACCATTGAAGAGTTTCTATCTGGCTACAGGGTCACGATTTTTCTTCAATTGAACTTGATGCTGTTGGTCCTGCGACCATTACAGCTTCACACGGACAATTGGGTATTTTACTTTAAAAAAGCTAAATAGCTCTATCAATTTTTTCTCGATACGACTAACATTTTTTTATGACAACCCGCCGAAAAGTGATTCTATTCGCGCGGTGCTAAAACGCTCCATATAAATCGGGTATGAGTTGTGACGTCACACGTCTATAAATTGGAGCGTTAAATGTATGAAGCTTGTTAGATATTTTGATTTATCTCGTAAAATAATGTTTTTGTGTATTATATACCCATAGAAACAAATGTTCAAAATGCAATGAGACAACTAAATCTAATAAGCATTTTACTATTCAAAGAACTATATCTTTCGCAATTTTTGAAATTTTAAATTCTTGCCAAATCTCAATTAAAAAATTAAAATTGCATTTATTTGTATTTTGGGGCGCTTTATTTTAATGTCTGTTACGGTATAAAATACAATTCAACCCCAGACTAATTAGGTGTCAAGTACCCAATCGTCGAGCACGGAAGTCGCTTAGACAGTTAAGATTTTACTGGCAACTGTACCTAAGGGCTTGGGCTTGACCTCAGATTAGGGATATTGCTTTGGGATTATAGGAAGAATAGTTTCATACCGGATACCTGTCCGCTTATATAGCGCCGATACAAATGAACGAAATATGTGATTGTAACGAGTAATTAAGAACTGCACATGATTTTATTTAGGCAGCAAAAATAACATAATCGACAAAATATGGGTGCGCAGGAGCAGAGACATGACAGTTTCTTCATCATCCGTTACAGGCGCTCGGTGAGTGTCTCTCTCTCTCTGTTTCTTTCTCTCTATCTCTCTTAGTTGCAGAAAGGTCGATCGAGAAATCGATATAGGCTGATCCTAGTGCGGAACCCAATAGTCATATCATGAGCTTATCTGTAAACTTGATATAACTTAATGCTCTTAAATGCTCAATCCACCTCCATCAAAGTTTCATACTAAATTTCTGTTGTCATAATCTTTTAAAATATAATATCTGGATTTGTGTAGTAACAATAAAAATAGGATATCAGATTGTGATGTCGCTTAATGAGTATCATTAACATACAACTTCACAGTGAATCACAATTTTCATTTTAAACACTTTTTTGATTGTTGTTCAAAGTGCCATCTATGAACCATTAGCTGCGTAACTGCTATTGTAGCTAACTATAAAGTTGTATTTTTAGGTAATTACTTATTAAAGCCAGCTATTCTATTTTAAAAGAATATGGCAACAGAAATTTTGAATGGAAGCATTAGAAAAGGGATAACGTTAATAAACAGCATTTAGTTAACATTAATGAATACCGGACTCAACTCAAGTGGCTCCCTGTCCGTCGCCGTAGGGACTTACACATCCTCTCCCTTCTCTATTCCGTCCTTTTTAATCCCTGTACTCCTTCATATCTCAAAGAACGCTTCAGCTTTCACTCGTCTAGTCTTAAGAGGCTATGTTGGTTAGACCACGTGGTCGCGTTCAAGGTTGCATTGTTTTGTAGCTGTCCCTATCCGAGCCCTATCCTACCCGAGCGCTTACGGTGAGACAGCATACACTACGCGAAGTTATCCACCCGTTATTTGGATGTTTCGTAGTCCAGGGATCATTTGAAGGATACAGTATATTATGTAACCATTTTTTTAATACAGTATACTAATGAAATTCCAGATGTAGGTGGTTTTTCCAAATTGTTCTAAATTGATTCATACTCTTGTAAAACAGGTTCAAAGTTGGGGCTTTTTATTACCGAAAAATACAATACTTTGACTCCCTGTAACTCTGGCAGTATATATTTAAACGAAAATCTGACTCACCACCGACACAGATATTTGTTTCTAGATTGTGTCTTGAAAATTTCATAGATTTTCATAGCTTAATACTCAAAATATGACTGGACTACGTTTGTATGGGCGCTTTGACAACAGCATACCCTCTTAATCGTGTCCTCCGCTCCTCAGAAACTCTCACACTTGACATCCCTTCCCACCGCACCAGCTTCTACTCTGACTCTTTCACGCGCGAAGCGTTAGATTGTGGAACTCCCTTCCCGAAGCTATCAGGCAAGCCAAGTCTATGGCCACATTCAAATACCAACTTAAGTCGCATTTTCTCAATAATTAATCCTATGTAATCCTATGTACTAGTATGTATTGTATCCATAAAATAACGTATATTTAATTTGTCTGTATTTATTATTATTATTTATTATTATATATTATTTATATAAGTATACATATGTGTTTATTCAAGTATTTAATTATAATCTATCAATATCTGTCACACCTCCACCCAAATATTGTTACTTATTTCCTCTACGCAAAGGTTGTCTGGTAGAGATCGCTGTAAGCGATAAGACCGCCTGTTGTACATTTTTATTTTATTTTTTAACTTAAGTTTGTATTGGTGTACAATAAAGATATATTGAATTGAATTGAATGAAATGAGATATAGTCAAGTCTCCTATTTGAAAAATGAATCGTACGATAAAGGTTCCTCTTTTGACCAGGGACTCCCAAAAACCAATGGAAACTCGTCAAACCTTGTCATACCAACAGAAATATTTAACTAATCGTTTCCCAAGCAGTAGGGAATTAAAACATTTCAAATTAAATTTATTTTGGTAATTCGCTTCGTAGAAACACGAGCGTATGTTTTCAACAAAAACATGCATAAAACGGGCATGCCTCGCGGTATTAAACGAGCGCGCCGTCGCCGCTCCGCCAATAGGGTGCGCGCGCGCACAAAAACTATGTAATTAAAAATTCAGGAACCACAATGGCGTACGCAGGATGCTGTTGCTTAGGAGCAGATAGGACATTGGCAGGATTTTGGTTGGTTGGTTGGGTGTGAAATTCGAACCATAAAGTTATACTAATTAGGGCATAGATTCCCAACAGTTCTAACAGTGGACCCAGTAGCTTTTCTTGGGGGTAGCTTTGTGTATAGTCTTGCATTACTTGGGTAAGCGATAATTTTGTGTTGATATTATTATGGTCTTGTCTGAATTAAATGTTTTTATTATTAGATATCAATTAGGTACGTGTAGGGTTGCCAGGCGTCCGGATAAAGCCGGACATAGGCTTTTTGATTGCGTGTCCGGCTTTTGTTAGGCTTTTTAAATTTCGCAAACGTGCGAGTGCCGAGCGTGGGCGAGTCGACTGTTGGTCGCTCCCCCACTTCCCCGCCCCTGCGCTGCGGGATTCGATTTCATTTATGTTTCATTAGAATTTAAAAATAGATATGGTAATAATAAAATAATCATGACTTTATAAACAATTGTTTTGTCGTACCTATTCATACGGAGACACAAAATCCACAATAATGTCCGGACAACAAACTGACAGGTCTGTCCGGCTATTAGGTTTGGCGACCTGGCAACCCTAGATACGTGTCTGACATCTTCAGTACACGCTGTAGAAGTGTATGATATAAATTAAGACTACACTAGAATATTATTATCGTTAAAAATCTGCGTGTCATTATCTGAAATGTATATTTGTTGAATTGATGGTTAATTAATGCTGTATAAAGAATACATTTTTTTCCGAAAAGTTTTAACTCAAATTTGCTTTACTTTGACACATAATTTGCGACAGAGAATGTACTGGTATATTTATCTCATTCTCTCTTATGTAAATTCACTGATGTTAGAAAGGCTAGAATATAGGTATTTGGATTCTGTTTCATATCATCATCAGTCGGGAAACGTCCACTGCTGGACAAAGGCCTCCCTCACGGTACGCCACATTGACCGGCCCCGAGCCACCAGCATCCAGCGACTCCCTACCGGTTATCGGTTCTTCGAGCGATGTGGCCTGTTTCATATATTCGGAAAGAGGATATCGGAGGAGGATAGATATAAAGAGGAAAGATTTGTAACTATTTTTGTATGTTTGTAATGAATAGGCTCAAAAAGTACTGGGCCGATTTAAAAAATTCTTTCACCAATAGAATGCTACATTCTTCCAATTTGACATAGGCTACATTTTATTTTGAAAAAAATTAGGGATCCTTGGTAAAATTTGAACAATGTAACCGAAGGTGTAGAAAAATGAGTCTTAAAATGTCTTTCGTCGAATGCGCTGCCGAAACTATTAGCGATAGAACAAAATAATGTACAACAATATTGAAGAACATCATAATGTCTACAAAAAACTCCGCGGTAGCATATGTACATCTATTGTAGTTATGTCACTACAACAACTTTTTCATTTTAAACATTAATGAAAATGCTAACCAAATTCAAACCACGCTATTTATGTGTTTATATTAATCCTTATCCAAATAAATTATTTTATGGTCAAGACCATTTAACTACCTATAAAATAGTTTTTAAATTATTCAAATTGGACTTTCCATTCAAAAGATATTACGAATTAAAAAATTCAAACAGTAAACAAAACCGCCATAGCGCCGTGGCCGTTGTTTGCGATGCAGTCTGAAAAGCGCGCCGGGCATCGCGGCGGGCGGGGTGGAGGGGGCACCGAAATAATTTTTTTTGTAAATATATAATTAATAAATAATCATTTTTTAATAAATAAAAATATTTGTGAAAAAAAGTGTTTTATATCCAAATTTCCAAAAATAAATAATTGTCTACCCCGTGCGAAGCCGGGACGGGCTGCTAGTACTATATGAATTTATGAAGTAAACCATTTTGATTTGATTTATGCAATACAAAATATAAAGGGATTTTGATGAGACGAGTGCCCGTATTTCGTACGCTTTCACTTGTGTTTATTTGATGGCCGTTCCACTCGCGTGTAAGTGGAATTTCCACTAATTATTATGTATGGGCGCTCGCCGCGTGAGTTTTTGTTCCTTCAATTTGGGGACTTGTCTTTAAGACACCAAATATCATGGCCACTAAGCACTGGAGACAGCTCAAGGTTTCTCCATTTAATTTTGATAAATTGTGAGAAAAAGTCGCGATTGGAAAAAAACTTATAGTTCCGCTGCAGTCGGATCAGCTTGCGATTCTTTAAAACATATCTCCTAACGCTTCCATACTACATTTCTGTTGCCATAATCTTTTAAAACAGAATAGCTGGCTTTGATAAGTAATTACCTAAGAATAGGAGATGAAATTATAGTGTCGCGAAATGAATATCATTAATTTACAACTTTATATTTAGCTACAATAGCCGGTACGTATCTAATGGTTCATAGATGGCGCTTTGAACAATAATCGAAAAAAGTGTTTAAAATGAACATTGTGATTCACTGTGAAGTTGTATGTTAATGATACTCATTTCGCGACATCACAATCTGATGTACTATTTTTAGATAGTTCTTACACAAACCCAGCTATTATATTTTAAAAGATTATGGCAACAGAAATTTAGTATGAAACTTTTATGGAGGTGGATCGTCTTACTGTATGATAGGTGTGCACTTGGCCTTCATCACAACTGATAATAAATGAAGATGATTTCCTTAAAAGCCTTAAGCTAATTAGGCGCTTGCTCTGCGACCTTTATAACAGTGCTATTTTTAGTCCTGTTTGGCGGCAGATTTAGTTACCAACCAGGCAGACATAGAAAATGCTCTACAACCAATCAAACCAACTACAGACTGGTATCCCCACTGGGAATTGAGGCTGGATGATTTCAAATCTGTTACAGTTCCGAATATTTGTATCATGTCGCAGCGGAGCAGCAATTATCCATTTGTGCTTGGTTTATTTAGCGGGTTCGACTCCCAGTGGGGTTATCTATACGAGTATGTACTCGTTTTGATTGGCGGTGGTGGTTTGATTTTTATGTCTGCCTGGCTAGCTACCACCTTATTATCTAAGTCTGTCGGCAAATAACAATTTCAATAGCACTTTTGTGTTCTGAATTGTGGGGTTACGGGACCGGGTAATAAAATAAATAGCCAGTTCCAGAGTGAGCACTCCTCGAATAAACTTACCATCATATAAGATAAAGGCCATATGTCAGCTGATTTTGAAAAACCCAACTTAAATATCGCTGTGTCATCGTATACCACTTTTAACAAGGTAAAATGGCCGTTCACGCTTTTTTTCGTCAGCCGGATATCAAGTCAATTCACCATATATTCGACACATCCACTTAGAATTGGCTGAATAACGTCAGATCTGTGCCTTTTTGGAGAAAAAAAGAAGAAACTATTTCGTTCATTGGACGGACGTGCGTAAAACTACTAATTTAAAATGAACTCTCCTTTTTGTGATTTTGAATAGAAGTACAGGGATGTTGCAGGCCAATCTAATTTGGTAAGGTTAGAATTCGAAATCTGAATCACGAGGTCTTTTCAAATGAGCGCCTTTTTTTCTTAAAGCCGATATTTGACAAAGGAGGTTTGAATTCGGTTAGTTAAGGCCAGTCACACGCGTTCGCTTTTATAAATGTTTCTTTTTAGGGTACTCCAGTCAAACATTGACCCTTTTTATTTCGTCCCAGCAGCTGTTCTTTTTATTTTGTCTATTTATGATTTAGGGATTTTAAAATGGCTAAACTCGAATCGGAGTTCGCCAATACAAGCTATTTTATAAATGAAACTCCCGCACCGGACGCGTTCAAGATCACGATAATAGTTACTTTTCGATGATTTCTTATGAAGGTACTGCACGAAATGTTGTTGTTTAATTAAAGTCACTACTAGTATGCGCTGAATTAATAAAGAATGAATAATATTTGTATATATGTATCTCTAATTATGTATAATAGCATACAAACTATGCCGAGCCTCTATCTTGGATGCTAGTTTCTTCCAATGTCGTTTTAATTAATTCCAAAAGGTTGTGCTATTTTAGGTACATTTTGGTTAAGTTTATTTGAACAAAAACATATAAAACGCACGAAACAGGTTGACGTTGAAAACAAAGATGGCGTCAATAAAATTACATTTGACACTGTCACACAAAAAGAACGATTTTGTACAATAGGCCTGTTTCCACTAATAACAAATTGCTTGGTTTATAGTTTCTAATTATAAATGAGGAGACGAAGATAAGAAAAAACTAGTATATTTCTCAAAAAAGTTAAAGATTATTAATATTTTTAGAAAATGAATTCGAAAAAAATAGGCATTAGGTCACGTGACAACGAACACGAAGAACGCGGCGCAAGAAAGTGTGACGTCACGCCTCGCAAAACATCATTGTTGTTGTTGACGTTTTCATATCACAGAGCAGGTTATTTCGCGAGCTGTGACGTCATTCAAGACGCCATGACACTATTCAGCGTTTTCGAGGGAAATCTAAATGGCTTTTTTAAAATACAAAATACGTAATGTAAATATTGATTTTTCTTTAAAATATAGTTTTTTTGGGATAAAATAGATATTAAAGTATATAATTAGCCAAGTTTTCAAATTTAGTCAACTAGCCTATTAAAATAAATGCAAAAATGTAATTCTAGTATTTTTCTGTACATATTTATATTATTACTTGATTTTTTAAATAGTGTACAATTGCAGGACGAATTTGAAACAACGACAAGTGTTGTAATACAAGAAGTGGTGGTGTAATAATTGTAATAGACAGAACCTTACTTGTGTGTCCCAGCTCGCACTTGACCGGTTTTTATTTTACTTCGTTTCTTTGAGTATTTTTGTGAATCAGCCAGTAGGTTTCTGGCAATATTATTGAACAAGGTGCGTACCTTGTCATTCAAACTTTTTGTTAGTTGTTCTTCACGAAAATGTTTACATCATCAATACGTCAGCGGGTTGTTGATCGCAGTAAGATGTTATTTTATTACATATCCTGCTGCCAATTTCTTGAAAAATTTTTTCTTCTTCTTAAGCTATCAAATATATTTTGGTTAGACTGCAATAAGGTTTAATTAATTTCAATCAAATCAAAATCATTACAAATCTTTTAAAGACAAATGACATTGAGGCCAAGTGCAAAAAAATTGTACATTGGCATTGAAAATTTATTTTTCATGACTGGCTTGATACCATCGAGTTACATTTTTCTGCCACCATGCAATCTCAGTAAAGTATGGGATTATTGGCGCGAACTTGAAAAATGGTGTCTCATTGCAATTTTGGTAATTTGTTAATAATACTGTTATGTGTTTTTTTGTGTTATAATGGTGTGATATAGTGCAAAAAGTGTCACGGACGGTGTTATAGTATGAATTACGCAAAATTGCGAGGGTTTCGACGCGACCGGAAGGGTTTACCATGTCGAGTACATTCGGCATATGGATTCTTTTGAATAATGTTGAAACCAAGGCTGGCCTTTGAAATTCTCGTCAAGAATCGTCAAAACAAGCGGTAAATGTACACATTATACATTTTATTGAGAAAACTGAAGAAATGGCTTCGGCCTTGTTTATAACCTTAAAATTCTAAGAGAGAATAATTCACAGACTATTATATGGTATGGCCAAGGTATGGCTTTTATAAAATGTTAAGCCACATATATAAAATATTTCTTCGTCAACACCAAAATCGAATTATTCGCTCTAAAAGACGGCAAAAACTCAATGAAAGACTAAATGAATAGGTTCAAATTCTGTACGCATATTAAATTACTCTGTGGGCATTTCAAATTTATCTCACAAAAGAGTTTGTACTCGCTTTTGCGCCAAAATCAGAAAAAAATCTATTCTCCTTGGATTAGCGTTGACAAAGGAACTGGCCGAAATTCTACACACCTGGACCAAATTATGTTTTGTGCTACGAAATTAATCGTTAAAGTAATAACGGCTGTATATTCTGTGGCATAAGATCTAATAGAAATGAAAATGAGAAAAAAGGTATGTATGCTATTTTTAAAATAAGAAATTCGAAAAAGGTTCTGTGTAGTACAATGAAAAGAAGCCGTCAAAATCCGTCGTAATTCCTTTTATAAAAAATAAAAATGCTGGCCGTAAACAGTGTTCGAATTTCGAAATTGGAAACTATCGCAAATCGGTATTTGAAACACCTGGGTTACTGACGATCGGATAAAGTTGATGTTTTTAGTTTTTTTTTTACCTTATGTGAAACTCAGAATTTTAATAAACGTTTTTAAATACACATAACCAATCTGGAGGTCAGGAGTTCGATTCCTGGTACCTTTATGGTACGGCTTGATTGGCAAGTGGTATTGTTTAATGAATGTCATTCTCAGAAAATCGGGCTACTGTGGCAGACCATTAAAACGGTAAATAAATTGTACAATTATTTTGGTCGGTAATTAAATAAATTTGTTGTAAGTTGTAAGTATGACGAAAACGACCCGCAACAGTCTTTTGAAAAGTTAAGAAAAGAAGAAGAAAAGAACTAAAGAAAAGAAAAGTTATTGGTATTTGCGTAATAAATAGCAATTTTTTTTGGTGAGATGGCCAAAGCGCAAAACAAACTAATTTTGTATATTTAGAGTTTAAACGCTTCCCTGACATTTTGATTGCTATATCAACGCCTAGCTTAAATCTCTGCCGTTAGAAACTTGAAATTTGTAATATCCATCTCTTCGATTTCTCTAATTTTTCGTTATTTCTTCTTCTGTCCGTAGCTTCGTCCGCGTGGGATTTAATCAGTGAGAACTGCTCGCCCGGTCGGGATGAAATGTAGCATACGTACTTCTTTGGCCTTTCAACTATCCCGCTACAAAAAGTCATTGAAAACATTATATGTTACGAATGTATGAAAAATTAAATTTTTTATGTGATTTCATCCCATGTTTTAATAGTTGTTCTGCTATGCGAGATGGAGACAAATATAACAAATCAAAAACCATGAAAATCGGTGCAGCCGTTCTCGAGTTGTAAGTGTTCGGACAAACACTACTTTCTTTTGAGAAGGAGTATGTAAAGGTCACCGACATAGCTCGACGAGACAGTGAGCTGAAGTGGAAATGTGCAGGCCACATCGCTCGAAGAACCGATAACCGGTGGGGAGTAAAGGTTCTCGAGTGGCGACCACGTACCGGGAAACGTCTACCCGGCCGTCCCCCTACTAGATGGACCGACGACCTGGTTAGAGTCGCAGGGAGTCGCTGGATGCTCGGCTCGGGACCGGTCGATGTGGCGTACCATGAGGGAGGCCTATGTCCAGCAGTGGACGTTTCCCGGCTGATGATGATGTTTAAAAGGTTATTTAGCTTGCAATGTTTGTGTGTGTGTGTGATTGTTATGTCTTTGTACTAATCTGTACTATAATTTGAATATCTTAAATAATGTATTTGCTTATCAAGAATCTACCTCTACATATAGCTGCAACTTGAACATTATTTTCGGTACAAATTAGTGATGGTGTGATTTAAGGTGAGTTTACACTGGCTGTTTGCTGATGAATGTCGCACGTCGCGCTGCCTAGTGTAAACAAGCCTTACTAGATACAGGGTGCTGTTGAAAAGGAAATGTTTTATCATTTGCATTTCATCATCTACAACCTATATACACCCACTGCAGGTCTCAGTCCTACTCTCCTACCGAGAGTGTATGGGATATAGTACACCACGCGCCAGTGCGCATTGGTAGACTTCACACACACCTTTGAACTTCTCAGGAGTGTGCAGGTTTGTTCACGATGTTTTCCTTCACCGAAAAGCCAATGGTAATGATTTTTATTATTCGTACAAAAATTCCAAATAACAAATTGTAACTCATTGGTACGAGCCAGGATCGAACGCAGACCTCGATTGTTCAAGGACTGACGCTCTACACAACTGAGCTACCACTGCTTTACAGTTATTATGAATTGAACCTGAAGTGGTCACTTTTAACTATTTTATTACTTAAAGATGTATTGTTAAACTGTCAGCCAGTAATAAATACAAAAAAGTTCTTGACATCATTCTATAAATGCGGAAAAATGTTTTTTGTTGTTGTAATAGATAGACGAAAAGCATTAATTTTACAAACACCCTGTAGTAACTGTCACATAATTGTGGGGTGGTCCGGTATTTTTTTTATTACGCCGCGTCGTAATCCCGCGAGAAAAAATTCATGTTTTACAATCCGACGAGATAAAACAAAACCTCGAAACTCGAAAAGCAAATACGTTAGTCTCAACGTCCATGGAAGTATAATTTGAAAATGGAACTATGATTATTCTTTACTGGAAGCCCGCGGCTCCGTCTGCGTTTATTTCTGAAATACGGGAACACTTCAAGGAGTGTACGATCGACGCGCCCTAATTCCACCGTTCCTTTTTATGGCTGGGTTCCATCCCAACTTGGTTGATATACCGCTATTTCGCGCAAGCGTTTTGCTTTTTCATTATTATGCGTACAACTAAGGAGTGGAATTCCCTGCCGGCTTCTGTGTATCCCGAGCGCGACAACCTGGATATCTTCAAGGCCAGCGTGAACCATCCTAGACCACATTGTCGCTTAACATCAGATGAGATTGTGGTCAAAAGGAAGCTTATATATATGTGCATATATTTAAAAAAAAAACATGTTGGAAACCGCGCGTAACCACATCCGTTGCCTTATGGCTATTGTCTTACTCTAGCAATCCGGAAGTCCTAAGTTCGATACTCGGTGTGGTTACCTAGCGTACTCGATTTGATTGGTGGTAGAGTATTTTTCAGTCCGCCTGTCTGTCTGTCTACCACCATGTTACCTAAGTCTGCTGCCATACAGCAGTGTTAAGAGGGTATGCTGGTGTCAAAGCGCCCATACCAACGTAGTCCAGTCATATTTTGAGTATTAAGCTATGAAAATCTATGAAATTTTCAAGACACAATCTAGAAACAAATATCTGTGTCGGTGGTGAGTCAGATTTTCGTTTAAATATATACTTCCAGAGTTACAGGGCGTCAAAGAATTGTATTTTACGGTAGTAAAAAGCCCCAACTTTGAACCTGATTTACAAGAGTATGAATCAATTTAGAACAATTTGGAAAAACCGCCGACATCTGAAATTTTATTAATATACTGTATTGAAAAAATGGCTACATAATATACTGTATCCTTCAAATGATCCCTGGACTACGAAACATCCAAATAACGGGTGGATAACATCGCGTAATGTATGCTGTCTCACGGTACGCGCTCGGGTAGGATAGGGCTCGGATAGGGACAGCTACAAAACAATCCAAATTTGAATGCAGCCACGTGGTCTAAACAGACAATCCTCTTAAAAGATAACATAGCCCATGCCGTTATGGCTCTGAAGGAGGAGGCAGAACACCGCGAGCGCTTCAATCCAAATCGTAGAAGGCAACGTCGGGGAGGCACAAAAGTCCCACCGCGTCCCCTGGATAGGGGTACCTATCGATTTGAACCTGGCGACCACTGGAAGGCAGCGGTAGTACGGCGTGGTCCTGTCCTGCAGCCTGGAGCTGCCGAGTTGTCGTGGCTGAAACGGCAAGGGGACGAGCGAAGCGAGAGGAGCACTGGAGTGTTCGAGTTCCCAGGGCTCCTCGACTTGCGCAGATGATGATGATGGGGTTTTAGTGGGTGGAAATTCAATTCGAAAAAAGCTTGCTGAGCACAACCCATTCCACAGTATTTACATCACTTGCTATCAGGTGATATGAAGGCCAAGTGCGAAGCTTCTAACTTTAGGATTAAAAAAGTAGAAAAAGTCAAACCTCTTATGTCACAGAAAACAAATATCATTATTATAGTTCTAATACCATAGACTTATTTGTCTATGTCGATTCATAATCCGATGTATGTAAGTATTAGGCTCAGAAGAATGGATGGCCAAGGGTGAGTTGTGATACATTTAGGATTGGTTCTGTGTTCGGAAATTCTTTCAGAATGCTTCCATACAAATTTACAATACTCTTTTCAAATAGTATAGCTGTCTTTGATTGGGAAACGGACCAGTTGTGATGAAGTTTTTTTTAAAAAAAATATCAGGGTATGAGTTCTTTTATTTATGTCTTCCCCTATATACATTCTCATTATAAAAAGCCGTATGATAAAGAAAGAACCGATCTTGGGTATTACGCGCGCACTGAGTATTAAGAGGCTATGTTGGTAAGACCACGTGTTCGGTTTCAAGGTTGCATTGTTTTGTAGCTGTCCCTCTCCGAGCCCTATCCTACCCGAGCGCGTACGGTGAGACAGCATACATTACGCGATGTTATCCACCCGTTATTTGGATGTTTCGTAGTCCAGGGATCATTTGAAGGATACAGTATATTATGTAACCATTTTTTTAATACAGTATACTAATGAAATTTCAGATGTCGGTGGTTTTTCCAAATTGTTCTAAATTGATTCATACTCTAGTAAATCAGGTTCAAAGTTGGGGCTTTTTATTACCGAAAAATACAATACTTTGATGCCCTGTAACTCTGGAAGTATATATTTAAACGAAAATCTGACTCACCACCGACACAGATATTTGTTTCTAGATTGTGTCTTGAAAATTTCATAGATTTTCATAGCTAAATACTCAAAATATGACTGGACTACGTTTGTATGGGCGCTTTGACAACAGCATACCCTCTTAACAAGGTAAGTTTTTAGGGCCGAGATACGTTTACGGAGATGATTGACGACGTGTAGACGTGCAGGGTACCTGTGATGGGTCTGCCCGCAGACCACCATTGGATGAAGTAGGCAGGTATAGGCAGTCCTCGCTCAGGATTCAGGCAGTCCTCGCTCAGGATTCAGGCAGTCCACGCTCAGGATTCAGGCAGTTCTCGTTCAGGATTCAGGCAGTCCTCGCTCAGGATTCAGGCACTCCTCGCTCAGGATTCAGGCAGTCCTCGCTCAGGATTCAGGCAGTCCTCGCTCAGGATTCAGGCAGTCTTCAGTTGCAGACTTTAGCAACGGACTTCGGACTTCAGAAATTAGAAGTATACGTTTTCCGATTTTGATTTTTCAAATATTCAAATATGTGACATTTTTAATTAACAATTAAAATGTACCAGAATGAATTTAGAACGTAAAATGAGTTTAAAATAATACAATGTCATAATAAAGCATGAAAGCAGACATTGACGTAAAATGATCACAGCTAAGATGACACAATAACAATGAAAACGAAACCTTTTACATTTTTACTTTCTTTGGACACCAGATTTTGTGCAGAATTACCATGAAGTTGGTAGTTGCCATAAATATCAAGAATTGAATTGAATTGAAATGTCATTAACAAATATAAACAAAGGAAAATATAAAATATACAATAGTTTATAAAGGAGAATGTTAATTACTAAATAATGAAAGATGAAGCAAGATCAGAAAATCGTGAGTATTTTCTGGTATTAATAAGGCACTTTAAACAATAATAATAAATAGTTATGGCGTAGTCCGTGGCGTAGTTGTCTGAGCTTTAGACTCAGATGCGCACAGACACACAGGTCCAAGGTCCGTTTCCCAGTCGGGGTTCCAGGTTCGATTCTCAGTGGGGGTACCTATCGGTACCTAGTTTGGTTGGTGGTAAGGCATTTGTTACGTTCGCCTAGCTACCACCATGTTATCTAAGTCAGCCGCAAATCAGCTGTGTTAATAGCAGCAGAGCCAGTACCTCTTTGACTTATCGGCCTTATCGTCATGGCCAAGTGTAAGCCCATCATTCTCGTACATAAAAAATTAATAGTAAAAATAATACGTTCATAGGCCAGCGGGACCCTAAATTCAAAGTATATTAATACGGTACACCGCTGCGCCTGCGCCTGCGCCGGCAAAGTGATTCCTGTTATTTCACTAACACTATCTAATTAATCAAAATAAATAATCGTTGTTTGTATAGGTCTCTTGATACTGCGACCTGTGGATCTTGGTACTTTAAAAGATGATAGCTGGCTTTGTGTAGAAATTATCTAAAAATAAGACATCGGGTTATAATGCCGCGAAATGAATATTATTAAAATCCAACTTCACAGTGAAACACAATTTTCATTTTTAACCGACTTCAAAACAGGAGGAGGTTATCAATTCAACACGTGTGTTTTTTGTTGCTTTTTTATGCTTGTTACCTCAGAACTTTTTATATTTATTGGGTTATAAATCTTACAGCTGAGGGAGCTGTTTTATAAGGTTGACTAGGGAAAGCGAATAATAAGGAAGTATTACGAGCGGAATCCTGTTAAATAGTCAGCTGTGTGGGATAACACACAACACACACTCACACACACAAAAAGTAATGAGATCTGCTATTATCAAGACCCCTCGCTCCGCTCGCACGCCTGTCAGATGATATTGAAGCGTACACAATTATATTCAAAACCGTTTGAGATGATACCACTTGTATATATACATAGATTTAAGACTAGTAATGTCCCGCTACCTCGTCCGCGTGTAATTCCGAAATTATCCCGCGGTAACTACTAGCTCGATCAGGATGAAAAGTTGCCTATGACCTTGTCCGATATGGATGAGTAAACATGGGTGATGGGTTTGCACTTGGCCTTCATTGCACCTGATGGTGAGTAAGGCCGTTGGATGGTATGCGTGCGCAGCTTTCTGCCTTTCATGACGGAACACAACAGTGCTACTAGGACTGCTGTTTTTTTTATTTTTATTATTATTTATTCAGAACACAAACAGTCATTTACAAAAAATTATATAAACATTTTATACACAAAAAGACCTGGAGGTTCATTTTTCGATACGTTTGGTCTACTCGGTACAAGCGTTGATACATAATATTCAGTCTACTACTATATTAAAATTACTATTTTATACAAGAAACACATACAGTATGTTAATATGAGTTATATAAAACAATTACTACAGCTTGGATTTTACGGATTTTTTAAACAGGGATATGGAGCTTATGAACGGGTCTAAGGTGCTCATTGTAATGTTTGGAAACTCTGTTTGGAGGCAGACTAAGGTATATTATCTTCTATGTTAATATTTAAATAAAATGTAAGTAAATTGAATTGGGTAACACTCTTTATGTCCATCTTTACTTCGAAATATCTGGGAAACGTGCCGCCTTAGGCCACTGCTTTATTTAATTTTATAAAAAACAAAACAAGATGGCGGCCGGTCACTACTGGTCATTATAGGGACTTTTAACCGACTTTAAAAAAGGAGGAGGTTATCAATTCGACGGGTATGTTTTTTGTTGCTTCAGAACTTTTGACTGGGTGAACTGATTTTGATGATTCTTGTTTTATTTGAAAGGTCGTGCTTCCCGTGTGGTCCCATTTCAATTTGGTCCAGTTCTGACAATGCCATCCATGAGAAAACGATATAAATCTTAAATTTGCCGTAGTAAAGTACACTTTTAGGGCAATTGAAGTCGGTTTCCAGTTCTTTTTGAACGCATTTACTTGTTAAATAACGGTTGCCTTACAACAAACGTTTATTGTGGTTTCAAATACATTCTGCAAAACGTCTAAACAGGTGTAGCTGTTTTATTAAATGCAACGCAATGACAATCCAGCTGAAATTTGTACAGCTGATTTACAAAACGAGCTGCTTAGTAAAACAGCTTATTAAGCAACAGTGAATGCTCTCCTTCAATCAAAGCTTCTAGAACCGCTAAACTAGTACAAATATTTAAAAAATTTACTTATATACCCTGTGAGCTAACGGAAGCTGAACCGACCATCAATAAAAACACACATTAACTTTGCGAAAACCGTTCAATAATTCAAAATTAATAACTATTAACCGCCGTCCATTCGATGAGTATATTTTTTAATAAGCCAGCAATTTATGGCTTTGGCTGCAAGGCATTTAAAAGAGGCTTTTTAATCTGATTGAGTGTTAGAAAATCAAATTTTTTTTCGAGATTGTTTTAAATGTAAGATGGGTTGATTTCTGAATTTTTGATGGGGAAGCGTCGGTGGCGCAATGGATAAGGCGCGGACTTTCAATCCGAGGGTTCCGGGTTCGAATCCAGCCGTGTACCTATGAGTTGTTTTTCAATTCAAGTACATTATCCGATCGCTTAACGGTGAAGGCGTGACGTGACGAAACCTGCACACTCCTGAGAAGAAATTCAAAGGTGTGTGTGAAGTCTACCAATGCGCACTGGTCCCGCGTGGTGTACTATGTCCCATGCACTCTCTGTAGGAGAGTAGGCCTGAGCTCCTGCAATGGGGACGTATATAAGATGAAGTTACGATAAGGTTTTAGAAATAGTGTGCTCGTTGCCCTGATGACGTGTACCCTGCTGATCATCCACTCATCAGCCTGGAAACGTCCACTGCTGGACGTAGTCCTCTCTGCTATACCAGATTCTCCAGTACGTGATCGCCACTTGAGAACTCTTACTCATATATTATCCATTCTCCAAGCGTTTTGAACTGTTCTGTTCATTGCCACTTCAGTTCTAAACTGAAGTGGCAATGAAGTGGTATTATAACAGAAAATAAAGCTTTATATAAGTTTAGTTCGTTTTGACCATGTACATACTTGTACTTACTCGTAAGTTAGTCTAATTGTATTTTTTATATTTTTATGGGTTTTTTATGCCTGCCAATAAAAACATTATTATTATATATTATTATTATTATTATTTTGGGGGATTTCTTTTATTGTTTGTTTTGATATAAAATACAATTGAACCCCAATCTAATTTCTTGTCAACTAACCAATCAAGGATATTGTTAAGAATAAGAATAAATGACACGTTCCGCGAATGTATGGCGCCAAGGCCTGGTCTTGTACACTTATAATTTAAAAAGGCCATTTTCAAATAAAAGTGATTTAGTTACCATTTTTGTATATTTTTGTTTAGTTTATTTGTACAAAAACATATAAAACGCACGAAACAGGTAACACTTGACGTTGAAAACAAAGATGGCGTCAACAAAATGACATTTGACGCTGTCACTTAGAACAAAAAGAATGATTTTGTACGATTAAAATAAATGCAAAAATATAATTCTAGTATACTTCTATACATATTTTGATTGTGACTTGATTTTTTAAATAGTGTACAAGTGCAGGCCGAATTTGAAACAACTTTATTTATAACAGTGTACAAAATATTTTTCTTAAATCTAACTGGGCTAGAATATTTGATCTAGTTAAATACTACGGCAGCTAAACTCAGTTTAAAAAATTGTGTGTGGTCTTTCTTGTAAAGTTATATTGTGTCAGTAACGCTATACACATATTGGAAGAATGGCAAATAGATAGTAAAACTCATCGAACCGTAATAATGTACAGTTAAATTCGATACAGTATTAAAATCAATAAAAATTCTGTCGGCGGCGTGTCGGCCTTATGACGATGGGTTCTGTATTATCAAAACAAACCATTGCGTTTATTAAAAAGCAGACACTTGTCTGACACGACACTATAATACCATCTCCTATTTTTAACGGACTTCAAAAAAGTAGGAGGTTATCAATTCGACGGGTACGTATTTTTTTATATGTTTGTTACCTCAGAACTTTTGACTGGATGAACCGATCTGGATGATTTTTTATTATTATTTGAAAGGTGTTGCTTCCCGTGTGGTCCCATTTCAATTTGGTCCAGTTCTGACAACGGCATCCATGAGAAAATTATATAAATCTTTAATTTGCCTGAGTAAAAGTAGACTTTTAGGGCAATTCAAGTCGGTTTCCAGTTCTTTTTGAACGCATTTACTTGTTAAGTAATTACTGCACAAATCCAGCTATATTATTAAAAAAAAATTATAGCAACATAAATTTAGTATGATATCGAGCGAAGGACCTTAAGCATAACTACGAATTGGATTTCAAATTTCACGCATTTGAAGGTAGTTTGCAAACATATGTTTTCGATATAAACAGCTGTTTTCTGTGTAGTCTACAACCACCAGTTTTCGGTGTAGTCTATAAGCAGCGATTTTGAGTGTAGTCTATAAACAGCGGTTTTGAGTGCAGTATATAAACAGCGGTTGTGTAGTCTATAAACGGCGGTTTTGAGTGTAGTCTATAAACAGCGGTTTTGAATGTAGTCTACAAACAGCTGTTTTCGGTGTAGACCACAACCATCTGTTTTAGGTGTAGTCTAGAAACAGCGGTTTTCAGGTCTAGTCTACAAACAGCTGTTTTCGGTGTAGACCACAACCATCTGTTTTGGGTGTAGTCTATAAACAGCGGTTTTAGGTGTAGTCTAAAAACAGCTGTTTTCGGTGTAGACCACAACCATTTGTTTTCGGTGTAGTCTATAAACAGCGGTTTTGAATGTAGTCTACAAACAGCGGTTTTGAGTGCAGTATATAAACAGCGGTTGTGTAGTCTATAAACGGCGGTTTTGAGTGTAGTCTATAAACAGCGGTTTTGAATGTAGTCTACAAACAGCTGTTTTCGGTGTAGTCTATAAGCAGCGATTTTGGTTAGAGTCTACAACCATCTGTTTTCGGTGTAGTCTACAACCACCAGTTTTCGGTGTAGTCTATAAACAGCGGTTTTGAGTGTAGTCTATAAACAGCGGTTTTAGGTGTAGTCTAAAAACAGCTGTTTTCGGTGTAGACCACAACCATTTGTTTTCGGTGTAGTCTATAAACAGCGGTTTTGAATGTAGTCTACAAACAGCTGTTTTTGGGTGTAGACCACAACCATCTGTTTTAGGTGTAGTCTAGAAACAGCGGTTTTCAGGTGTAGTCTACAAACAGCTGTTTTCGGTGTAGACCACAACCATCTGTTTTGGGTGTAGTCTATAAACAGCGGTTTTAGGTGTAGTCTACAAACAGCTGTTTTCGGTGTAGACCACAACCATCTGTTTTCGGTGTAGTCTATAAACGGTGGTTTTCGGTGTAGTCTACAAACAGCTGTTTTCGATGTATTCGGTGTCGACATCCTACTAAGGAACCCCGGGGCATTAGCAAAACTTCAACGACCAGAAATCCAAATGTATTGAGAGACAGCCAGCGCTAATTTAGTAAATTTTTACAACATCTTTGGTACCTAATAATGATAATAAATTTGTCGCCTCGGCGCAGACGCATGGACGGTGGTATGCCAGACTACACGAGGTACGGAATGAGGAAATCCGTAGACGAACTGAGGACACTGACATAGCTCAACGAGTCAGTGAGCTGAAGTGGGAATGGGCAGGCCACGTCGTTCGATGAACGGATCGATGGGAAGTATATGTTTACGTACCACTTACCGGGAAACGTGTACCAGGCCGTCCCCCTAATAGATGGACCGATGGCCTAGGAAAAGTCGCTGCGAGTCGCTGGATGCAAATGTCTCGGGACCGGTCAATGTAGGACTATGTCCAGCGACGGAAAAATAATATTTAACAATAATATATCCATAAATTATTTGATGCTGAATCTAAAAAGTCCTGAATTGTGTTTTAATTTCATTTAGCTGTGATTTTCTCTTAAACATTGGCAATTTACTATAAACTCTTACATACACTTGCCATACACCACACACTTGTCACATCAAGTATCGTATAATCGTATCGTATAAGTCGTAATATAATGAAGCGTCGGTGGCGCAGTGGATAAGGCGCGGGACTCTCAATCTGAGGGTTCCGGGTTCGAATCCAGCCGTGTACCTATGAGTTGTTTTTCGATTCAAGTACATTATCCGATTGCTTAACGGTGAAGGAAAACATCGTGAGGAAACCTTCATGTCTTGAACAGGCATGTGAAGTTCGCCGATCCGCACTTGGTGCACTACACTCTCTATATGAGGCCTGAGCCCCAGCCCACTGCTGGGGACGTATATAGGCTGTTGATGATGAAGTCATATTTTATCACATGGTTCCGTCCCGTGCATTGCCGTCCATACAAAAACACACAGAGGTTGAGCTACGCGCCGCCATTGGCCCAATCAATAAATTAAACAAGGTAGGTAAGAAATTTGAATAATTTTTAAATAATTTAGCAGTTATCGTGGACACCACTCCGTCTTAAAAAGTGACCAGTCAAAATATTTGGGCGACGACTTGAGACCGCTAAAATCATAGGAAACTCCAGTTTGTCATAATTCATACTTAAAATTGTATGTGGATTATAAAATTCTATATTTCCGATGGCCTTTTTTCTTGTGGTTTCGCTAGCTCGTTTTTTGATTGTTTTTTAATACGATTAAACACCGTAGTCTTTAAGTAATACATACAGCAATTTTAGTATTTCTGTATCAAATAATTGCTTTTTTATCCCTGTTTTAATTTGCTTGTATAAAAGATAAATATATTAAAATATTAAGCAATTGGTGATATTAGAAACTTATTTACAATTACAAACTTATACAATACTAATAATAATAAAATTACAATAATAATACATTCTTTCTGTATTTGTTTATAATGAAAAAATATATGTTTTCATTATTTGTCAGTTTTTATAATTAACGCGTTCAAAATGAACTAAAAACCGACTTCAATTGCCTTAAAAATTAGGTTTTTGTTGATTTTCTCAGAGAGCGATCAATCAATTTCGATAAAATTTATACGGGACCACCTCTGAAGTATACCACACAAAAAATAATTATCAAAATCGGTTCACTATTTGCGAAGTTATCGCGTAACACACATACAAAAATCATAAGCGTCGAATTGAGAACCTCTTCCTTTTTTGAAGTCGGTTGACAACAGATTTTTTTACGAATTTCAAAAATGGAATAGGGTCTCATTTCGACGAATTTAGAGTTTTTATGTTTTGCACTTGCTTGCTTACAACATCGCTTTTTGTGTGTTTTATACTGCATAACTTAGCCGATTGTGAACCGATTTTAGTCATAGTTGATGTTTTGTATTTGTATTTGCCCGGAATAGCAAAAAAAATTTCTCATGCATTTTGCATGGGACGACGCATACGGAATCCCAGGCAAAAAGCATTAATTATCTTAAACATACAAAATAATAAAGAATGTCTTTAGTTTTTATGCATAAATATTATGAGTTTCACTAAAGCCATTTGTCACATATAACGACGGCCATCTTGTTTGAGTGATGCGCGCGGGCACCAATTTTGACTATCCTAAATTGATTAAATTTATCTTTTGTCATAGATTTATTCATAGTTTCTATTATGGATGGATTGTATAGTTATTAGTTACCAATATAAAGAGTTTTTTCTATAAAATGCCTGCCTAAATAAGGCAATGGAGACGGTTTCATTTTAAAACATTAGCTTCGAACCGGATATTGGAGCTGACAATAAAGTTGTTCGTTAATAATATTAATTTCGCGACACTGTATTCGGATTTCCTATTTTAATATTTTAACTTATCAAAGCCAGACCTATTCTACCGGAACGGTCAATGTCTCATACCATGGAGGAGGCTTACGTCCAGCAGTGGACGTCTCCCGGCTGATGGTGATAATGATAGGGATAGTTGAAGGGATGGAAAAGGACATAGGCTACCCTTTATTCCAACTGAACATGTAGTAGTAGTTGAAGTCGCGGGCATAAGCTGGAGATGAATATAACTCAAATTCCAGTAAAAGTATTGTACGCATGGCTCCAGGTCAAGCTATACATTTCCAGTATAAGATGAACTAGCATAGCGCGGGATTAGATTCAATGCGAGGTCAGCGTATACTGGAAATGTATAGCTTGATGTGTAGCCGTGTGTACATACACCGAAAAAAATATATGAAAGAAAACAAAAAAGATACAGAAGGTCAGCTCCGTTAAAGCGATATCTCTTCCAGGCAACCTTGCAGAAGAATAGTTTTTAATAAGAGGCACACAGTGCTACCTAAAGATTATAAAATAGCATACTAGAGGTATAATTCTAATAAATATATAAAAATACATCCTAATACAATGCCTCTGTACATCAATAATGTATTATTTGTAATTGTACGCAATGTATGTATTAATTGTATTTTGTATTGTGTTGTGTGTGTTTTAGTTAAATAAATATTTTTCTGTTTCTGTAATATATAAAACAAAGTCATGTTTGTCCGAACACTTACAACTTGAGAACGGCTGCACCGATTTTCATGGTTTTTGATTTGTTGTATTTAACTTCATCCCGCATAGCAGAATAACTATTAAAACATGGGATAAAAAAAAATCAGTTTTCATACATTCACGACCTAACAGAAAGTTTTAAATGACTTCACTTTATATAGAGGGATAGTTGAAAGGCCAAGGAAGGACATATGCTACATTTTATCCCGATCGAACGAGCAATTCCCACGGAAGAAGGGCAGAAGCTAGTTATATGTATATGTCTATAGATAAGCAATAGTCAATATTAACTCACAACTTGCGGCCCACATTTCCACGACATATAGGAAGAACTCCATGTGGCGCCTTTTATGACAGCTTACCCGACCATCAGAAAGCCATGGGTAACCTTAATACAAACCGGAAGTAACACTGCACAGCATAAATTTAAATGTGTTTATGCAAAACCATTTTATGGAGAAAATTAAAATATTGTTGGGAAACTGGTTTTCTATTTGACTTGTCACACGAAGTATAGAAGCTAATAAAACTTCACCTAGGAAAGTGGGTTTAGGTTACAATAAATATTTTAAAACATCGAAATGCATCGAAAAGGAATAATGTAGTGTATTGTGGAGTTGACGTTTTTCCTACTAAAATTCGAAAAGAATTCACTGCGTTCATTTGGCGGAATAAAGTGAGCTGTAGTTAATTTAAATTTGTTTTTCAATCAGAATTACATTTTCGGCAGAGCATTGTTGGGTGCATATTACCGTACCTATTGGCAGGTTTTTTCGTATGAATTCAAAGCAAGGAGTTTATATATTAAATTTCTAGATGCAAAGCCATTAAAACCTACTTTTGTACACCTACCAAAGAGAATATAACTGACAAAGTAGTGAACAAGACTTTGTATGTGTGGACTTTCATGATGTTTTATGACATATTAATTTCTACCTCTACCACGCCATCTAGTGACAGCTTTGAGTCTTCAACTGATAGATGTCTCTGAAACGCTTCATTACGTTGGTGCAGCACATCGTTTAATTAAATAAGTACTTGTGTTTGTCAATAAAAATAAATATATATGTGTAAGACAAGGCGAATACACGTCAGAAAAATCTCTTCAGTTCAGCGGTAGCTTCGAGGTGATAGACTAACATAATGTGAGGAAGCTAGGCAGCAAAGACATTTAATATTAATAGACCGGACAAATCAAACAAACATTTTGATCCTAAACTTATTACCAATTGGTAATAAGTTACTCAATCTAGTGTCACATCACGTCACGCGGCCGTACAAGACATTTGACATACCATTGACTTTTGAGATCAAAATGTTTATATGAAACGTTTCCCAATGACCGCTCTATAACCTATTACTATATTTAAATCTCTCTGCTAGGCAGGCATCAAAAATTGCCTTAAGATCATCAGATAGAAGCCTGCTTACCCAGAAATCTGTCTATAGTCTCTGCCTTCCCTGAGCATATGTTGTACGATTTAGACCTTTCATCATCATCATCAGCCGGAAAACGTCCACTGCTGGACATAGGCCTCCTCCATGGCACGCCACATCGACCGGTCCCGAGCCACCCGCATCCAGCGACTCCCTGCGACTCTAACCAGGTCGTCGGTCCATCTAGTAGGGGGACGGCCTGGTAGACGTTTCCCGGTACGTGGTCGCCACTCGAGAACCTTTACTCCCCACTGTTTATCGGTTCTTCGAGCGATGTGGCCTGCCTTCTTCAGCTCACTGACTCGTCGAGCTATGTCGGTGGCCTTCGTTCGTCTACGGATTTTGACCTTTACCTTTGACTAATGTCTTATGTCTTGTCAGTCTGTCCTCATGTCATGTCGGTATTTTTAGCGTGACCGGCACTTAACTAAGGTATCGGAACATGTCGCTTTGTGGGACCACCGGCAAATATGCGCCGGCGCATAGAGTAGGACGGCGACAGAGCGAACACGCGCACGGCAGTAAAATAATTGACGCGTTCAAAAAGAACTAAAACCCGACTTCAACTGCCTTAAATGTCCACAGCATTCATCCCCTGAAATTGCTTACCCTTAGTGGTAGAATTTTCATATTTGGTTTTTGTTGATTTTTCTCAAAAAGTGATCATTCAATTTCAATAAAATATATATGGGACCACCTCTGAAGCATGTTCTACCAAATAAAAAACGAATCGTTAAAATCGATTCAAAACTGACGGAGTTGTCGCGTAACATACATAAAAAACATACCGTCGAATTGTGAATCGCCTCCTTTTTTTGAAGTCGGTAGAAAAATGTGTATTCGGGCCTAACACATAACTGAGTCTGTTCCTGAGTTATGGAAGCGGCACGGGAGGGTGTGTTTACGGAACGTCAAACTTCGCTATTCAAGCGTCGTTAGATGTTCCGTCAACACACCCTCCCATACCGCTCCCTTACCTCAGGAAAATTCTCGTTAGACCTGTAGTAGTTCACATCATCATAACTGACGTCTGGAGCAGACGAGTTCTCGAGTGGAGACCACGCCTAGGCAAACGTAGTGTAGGACGTCCCCCGGCGAAGTGGAAAGACGACTTACGTAGGGTAGCCGGACGTGAATGGATGCGGAGAGCAGAGGACCAAATTGATCGCATTCTGGGAGGCTTATGTCCAGCTGTGGACATGCCTGTTCGATATGGATCGATGGACAGCGTGCTCAGACATAATCATAAATAAGGCGCTGTCTGTTAACTCTCATCACCGGCATAACAAAAGTGCTATTAACACTGCTATTTGGTGACAGACTTAGGTAACATAAGTACTAGCCAGGCGAACATATTGGTCTACCACTAAACAGATTACTGACCGGTACCTCAACGGAGAATCAAACCCGGGACCTACGGAATGTTACTCCAATATTTAGCCAAGAAGGCGAGTTAGTTCAGTAGCTACTCTGTGTACAGAGTGCTCCATTTATCAAAAGGTTTAAGATTCAAGATAGGGGTGATGATTCATATACATGGTGTTCACTTTTTCCTTTAATGTACCTGCCACTAAGTGTCCTAGCAGTGCGGCGACAACAGGACCGGGGATCCCTAGGGTTCGTTAGAAACCTTCCAGGCAGTCACAGAAACATGAATAATGTCTCAAAAATCAGAACCCGGCTATGAAGGTAAGTTTATTTGCATCGAACATGGCAAATATGTTGACAGCCAGAAAAATAGATATTTCAAATTAGGCCTGCACTTTTACACTATTTGAAAAATCCAGTAATTTCTTCTTAAGCAAGCATGTGATACTATTATTAATTTTAAACGTAAGCTATTTGACTTTTTGGTGTGTAGGACATTACATTCTTTAAATGAATATTTTAACTGTTGATCGTGTAACTCATATGTTTTACAATTATAATGTCTAGTATGTAGTTTAAAATTTTTTTTGAATAGTTAATAAAATATTGTTTCATTTCTGAATATGTCTAGAAAAATACTAGGATTATTTTTTTCATTTTTTTGTCGTACAAACTCATTCTTGTTCTAAGTGACAGCGCCAAATGTCATTTTATTGACGCCATCTTTGTTTTCAACGTCAAGTCTTACATGTTTCGTGCGTTTTATATGTTTTTGTACAAACAAACTAAGCCAAAATATACAAAAATGATAGCTAAATCACTTTAATTAGATTTTTAAAATAATTATAAGTGTACAAGACCAGGCTTTGGTGCCATACATTCGCGGAACGTGTCATTTAGTTTTTCACATTCCTTTAGAGGCATGAAAATATTTTAAACATTTTAACAACATGGTTTGAATTAATATGCATAATATTTTAACACTTTATACTAAATGTAATTATGTTTATATACTAAAACTATCTTCTTAACTCCTATCCAGGCATTCTTTAATTAAATAGAACCATTTTTCTAATAGCCTTCTTCTTCTAAAAGATTCTAAAAGTATTATTCGTTCTTCTTTTGTTTGTTAGAATCAGCATGCTTTGATATTTTTTTGTATAGGGATAGTTGAAGATAATTTCACGTAGATGAAGTCGGCGTAAAAAGCGAGTCTTCTTCTGTTCTGTTACATTTACACTACAATATATTCTATTCTAAAAATATATTGTTTAACATAATTATGACTTAAGTTGTATAATATAATAATATTACAGTGCCCTGTCAGAGTTCATGTCTGCACCGATGTATGTATTAAGATCTCTAGTATACACGATATGAAGTAGTAAAATAATTGAATAAATTAAAATGATTTTTTTTGTCTAGACCATATAATATATTCCGCTACGGAACCTTGCGCTTTATCCGCGACTCACGCTTGGCCGTAACTCGTTCGTAATCGGTTGTTAGCCTCGTCGGAGTGCGCGTAAAAGCTTAAATATTATTATGTCCAGCGACTTCACTTATCAGTGTGTACGTCTCTATGTCACGCCGTAACTCTCCGACAGTATTCATCCTTAAAGTGTAAAATGGCGAGGGATTGTATTTATTACTTTAGAGTTACTTTTATTTTCACTGGACAGTCCTTACTGTCCCTACAGTAAGACCCTAAGTCCCTTTTTAACTAAATACACAATGGGTTTGCACTTGGCCTTTATATCAACTGATAATGACGATAGGGCCATTGGATGGTAAGCGTGCGCACTAATAAGCCTGGAAGAATAAACTAGAGGCGCTGGCTCTGCTACCTTTCATACGGGAACACAGCACTGCTGTTTTGCGGCAGACTTAGGTAACATGCTAATATAGAAAATGCCCTACCATTAACCAAGCCGAGTACCGAAAGGCTCCCAAACTGGGATTGTCGTTTTAGTGAGACTTTGTTAATTTTTTTCTATTGGATGAACAATTCTAGTCTCCAAATAGTTCAACATCATCATCATCAACAGCCTATAGGCTAGCTTTAGTAGATTGTTAACCAGGGGATGAAAGTGTTCAGTTGCTACCCGCAATACATATTCACGGCGAAAGTCGATATCTTTACCTTTCTGAAACTGATCGCAATAACAGCAAAATTACTTTCTTCCCTAGGGATACAAATGCTATTTTCTTCCCGTTATTAGCTAATGTAATGCTTGCGTTCCCAACAGGATGAAGATTTGTGCATTGTTTTGTACCTATATGAAACTTAAGTGCAGTGGTTCAGGACATTCGCGTCGTTTGCTGAGCTAAATGAGTCGTAAACAGTGAGGAAACAAATGAAATCAGATATCGGTGCATTACCAGTAATGGCTTCGTAAACAAAATATGAAGTTTATTTCAAACATTATTTGCGAGAATACGGTTCTCAAATCTCGAACATGCAGTTCAATGCATTAAACGAACATTATTACACGGAAAACAATTTAGATGCCGTGGTAGCTCAGTTGTGTAGAGCGTCAGTCCTTGAACAATCGAGGTCTGGGTTCGATCCTGGATCGTACCAATTTATGTAGGAATAATAGAAATCATTACCATTGGCTTTTCGGTGAAGGAAAACATCGTGAGGAAACCTGCGCACTCCTCAGCAGAAATTCAAAGGTGTGTGTGAAGTCTACCAATGCGCACTGGTCCCGCGTGGTGCACTATGTCCCATACACTCTCTGTAGGAGAGTAGGTCTGAGCTCCTGCAGTGGGGACGTATATGTATATGTTGTAATTATTATAAGTCTCCAGTCATGGGGAGTTCTTGAATGAGGCTCATATAAATATATGAAAGAAGACTTCCGCCCGCGACTTTGTCCGCGTGTACTTCAGGATTTATTCTACTTATTCGATAGGCATAGAAGGCATCTATCTCCATTTCCAGCATAAGGTACAAAATAGTGTTTATTCTGTTACGTAGGCTAATAGTAAAAACAAAACAAAAGAAATTTCAATATCTGACATTCAAATAGTCTTCACACTAATATTATAAACGCGAAAGTTTGTATATACGAATTACATATTATATGGTCGGTTGCTAGGCAACGCGTTTTTGTTATGCCAAAATTGCCCATGTAATCCCACTAATATTATAAGTGTGATTTTGTACAATTTACACAATATGTCTTTATAAACTATAGCCTATATGTTATTCTGATGTATAAGCTATATTATTGTAAAGTTTCATTCAAATCCATTCAGTACTTTTTCTGTAAAAGCGTCACAAACATCTAAACATCCAAACATCTAAACAACCAAACATCCAAACATCTAAACATCCAAACTTTCACACTTATAATATTAGTAGGATTATGTCCAGTTCTCTCGAGTTCGCTCGTGTGGCATAGTACCGTCTCATACGATTGAAGTTACGACCGATTACAACTAGAATGAAAACAGGTTTTACCGTATTTTTTGAATAATTCGTCACCTGTTTTGCCAATACACTCGTAACATCAATTCATGAAATGTTAGTGTTCGACGTTGACGTTTCGTCTATCGCTCGCCTCCAGCAACGAGTGGTCGTGATCACTCTTTGCAGACGAGCGATTCAAAAATACCAAATTTCAAAAGTCTAATCAAAATCAGTAGAAATCGAGCGCTCGTTCGTGGCGCGTAGTATAAGCAGTGAGGCTACACTGTTGGGACTCGCAATACTGAGGTCATGGGTTCGATTCCCAGTCTGTAGTATGTTTGATACTCAGTTTTATAGTCTATATTAGTTTGGGTAGCTAAATTTATCTAAATTTGCCATCAACAGCACTGTTTGCAACACAGTTGCACTCCGGTAGTATAAGGAGGAGCTTCTGGGTGAGCATGCTTCCGTTCCACTATCTTATTGTCACTGAACATCAGCTGTGATGTAATGGCCAAGTGCCAAAATAGTTCGAAAATGAATAAAATAATAGAAACAATTCACTTTTGAAAATTCATTTATTTTTTAATATGATAATGTTTGTACACGTATTTACAAGTAATAATTAATACAAGTTCATAAATGACACGTTCCGCGAATGTATGGAGCCAAGGCCTGGTCTTGTACACTTATAATTTTAAAAGGACATTATGAAAGAACAGTAATTTAGTTAATATTTTTGTATATTTGGTTTTAGTTTATTTGTACAAAAACATAAAACGTATAAAACGCACGATACAGGTAACACTTGACGTTGAAAACAAAGATGGCGCCAGTAACATAAAATAAGACGCTGTCACTTAGTAAAAAAAAAAGATTTTGTTCAATTATAAAAATTATAAAAGGCGAATAAAGTATTTTTCTATACATATTTAGATTTAAATAGTGTACAAGTGCAGGCCGAATTTGAAACAGCTCTTTTGAGATGAATAATTTAAAAAATATACACACGAAATATATGAAGAAAAAAAAATGATGAAAAAGTATTTAAAAAGCCAAAAGATACAAGAAAATTATATACGATCACATTTTGTAATATTAATTAATTAAAAACAAAACTTAAAATAATAACGACGAAATATTTACAAAATCAAGAAAATTTACAAATGAATCATTATTTAAAATATCACCTTGGAATCAACTGGCACTGCAGGTTAAATACTAAACTATACTTACATATTTATATTTTACAATAAATTAAAAAAATACATTTTTGGTATCGTAAAATGCTTAATTATACCACTATCACTTTCATTATGTTACATCGAAAAGGGTTCAGTAGATTTGATTATTTATACATTTAAACGTTTGGCATTTCAGAACTTTTCTGAACATACAAAGGTCCGCTACTCATGTCGAATTAAATAAATTTAACGAAATACATAAATTGCTGCAATCAAACAGTTAAAAAAAACACATTTTGGAGAAGTCAGTTTTTGTCAAAACAAATGAGCCTACGACATTTGATTACAATTGGGGTTATTGGTCTTACTATGACTTCAATATCTAAAAGCTCAAAGAAAGACAAGACAAAATATTCCTTAAATTCAGTGCATAGTAGCAGACTTTAATTTACAAAATTTAGTGCAGTAACATTTCAATTACACCCAGAATTATCGATGTGATCATTCATTTCAGATGACAAATTATCTTTAACCGCTTTTACATCCAATATTTATGAATCAAAACACGCTTTATATGCAGAAAAAACCCACTTCGATGACGTTAAGAAATCTGCCTTTTTTTCGATTTATCTGTTCGAAAAACTCTGCTCACATTTCTCCACTTGGCCCAATACTTTACCGATTCTCTCGTGCAAGATTTTCGCGTTTTTTTCTGGCAGGGGAGGCAAGATATCCCTGATCACCGCATTGTTTTTAGCATGGAACATATCAATCAACTTCTGTCCAATGTTCTGCTGTTCATATATGCTTTTTAATGCATTCACAGTTGTCTTTCTGAAGACACATAAATTATCTAACATCAAACTATGGTAGACGTTGTATTTCTTCAATAATCTGTACCCATGCAGCAACCCTGACTCGTTATCCAAGAACAACAGCAAACCAGAGTCGATTTTTTTGGCCAAATTATGGGCAGGGCCATCCATTATATTGAGATTCCATTGAAAATTGAACAAATTATTAACGATACGGTCTAAATTTGCCGTCAAATAATCGAAAATAATCAAATCTGACCACTGAGCTAGTTCCACGAAAGAATCAATAGTTTTCTTATTTAATTTCAGATCGAAATGATCAAAGTCTTCAACGACATCAGTTTTGGCTTTCAAAGTTTTCGTTTTCAATTTCTCGATCAGAATTTCTTTATCTTCCACTTGGTTTTCTTTCTTTGATAGTTTAAGTACGTCATGCTTATTTAAATGTCTATTAGATGGTTTGAATATATCTGGAATCGTTGCTGATTCTAGACTAGGAACGAACTGTGTTAATACAACTGCTCTGTTACTATTCCACTGTGCAGTTGCTATATCACCGGCAACATTCTGCCAGAGTTTATCTTTCAAATCAACAATTTTCACAACGGACGGTGCTAGATTTGTCAAATTCAAGAGCTTACCAACGTAAAAACTGAAAATTTCCCCTTGTATTTGATCAGTGTTCTGCCTGTACCTAACACATGCTTGGATTCCGTCTTTGAAAGTCACTAAGCGGTTTTGCATTCTTCCACAACCGGATTGCATGCTAACAATTTCGCTTTGGTTCACGTATTTCTCCCAAATTTCGGCGGAACTTGCGCCATATCCTTGTGGCATACTATTCTCTACTTCGGGCCCCCAAAATATATTCTCGAATAATACAGTTTGGTCGTTAGGAACATATTTGGTATTATTGTTATTTATTATTACATTATTAATAGTGTGTTTCTGGTTGTTGTTTTTATTGTCTTTTAGTATGTCTTTCATATCCTCAGTGAGGCCTTTTGGATATATTTCTTTTTGGAATCTATCATCCCCTGTAAATGATACGGCGGAATATCTATGTTTTCTATTCTTCTTATCGACTTTATCTCCAATGAATTCAATTTTGTTATCGATTTTAAAATCTTTTTCATCAACTTTCAAAGAATTTAAATTTCGTTGATTTGGTCTATTTACAGATATGTTTATTTTAGGACTCAAGTTAGGACTTTGGGACTGAGTAGAACCCATTAGAATAATGCCTATTGCCAACCCTAACAGGAAAC
The DNA here is from genome assembly GCA_910589575.2 of Carcina quercana. Taxonomy (NCBI): domain Eukaryota; kingdom Metazoa; phylum Arthropoda; class Insecta; order Lepidoptera; family Depressariidae; genus Carcina; species Carcina quercana. The sequence goes on along the minus strand of OU342455.1, from coordinate 4,949,215 downwards.
TAATACATACACTCAGAAAACAGAAATTCAAAAACCTACATTCACTTTTTATACTTCTTCTTCCTAAATCTTCCTTTACACCGAAATTTTTGTACGCAACGTATTCTATCTTTTTCAAATTTGAAATATCCACCCTCTTGCTAACTTCTTTTAGATTCTTCTTTATTCTGTCTTCTTTCATACTCTTCTTTTTTATGTTGTCTTCTAGATCTTGTAATGTTGGTATTCTATCGTTTATGTTATAGAAATGGTCTTCTAAGGATGTTGGAGCGTCCATCTTGTTTTTACCAGGTCACGCTGCGGCCATATTGGATTTCTGGAACAAAAGAGAAAATAAATAAATATGTATATTTGGTTTTCAATTCATCGATTCTGGTTGATTTTAACGATCGAATTTGTAGGTGCAAGTAATAATATGGAAGAAAGATGGAAGTATGCTTACACAGAATCCTCAATCGAATTGGGCTCTGCTGTGCTACATATCATACCGGAACACAATAGGCATTAACACTGCTGTTTGGCGGCAGACTTAGGTAACATGGTGACGAAATAGCCATGCGGACATAAGAAATACTCTAGCACCAACCAAACCAATGGGGGTACATTGGGAATCGAAGAAATACTTCCGTATATATCTAAGTGAGAGCAAAACTACTGACTAACATGCGGAAGCTATTAGCTAACAGATTAAAATACTGGTAAATGCTAACGTTAAATAAGTCAGGAAGTCCATATCAATGTCATCCTAAAGGGATTATCATCTTAAATTAAGGAAATAATATCGCCAGTCTGTTTTATATAATTCGTACTTGAAGGCGGTTCCATAACCCGCTAGGAGAAACTCTGGGATTTGTAGACGTGGGACACATACATATGAACGTTGCGGATATTCTCTGTGATAAGACAGACGTACAAACACGAGTCATAATGCTTCACTAGATACAATTACATCGCAGAGTAACCTCACAACGGTAATGTGTCGGGTTTTATACATACTTTACTTTGTTTACACTTAATGAAACTTTATGAAACTAAGTTGAAGCATCAATCATAAGTATAGTAAGAATTTGACAGCTTTAGAATTTCTATATCTTATACCAATATTTTAAATTAATTGACAAAAAGCTATCTAAATCGAGACGAGAGTCGATGTGGCGCGCTGTTTCTTACTTTTTCCTCCTTACGTGTTATTATTAGTGGGGAAGCGAGGCAACAAATCGAACTTCTCGTGAGTCACTGAACGGCCTTTATGTATGTTTATAGAATAATGGTAGATAATAATAATAATCTTGTATATATATAAAGCTAATGTTAGTACGTTAAGACAGGGTTTTCTCTATCACCACCAACTCCGATCAACTTCCCGTTGGGGTAGTGAATACCCCTTGGTCTCTTGCTGATAGTAAGGGAGTTTGGTCGCAATGGGTGGAAGTGGGTGGTTGTGGGTGGCAAAAATGTGAAAAATATATATCTGTCCTTGTCTAACTATGTAAACTTCACATGAGAACTTCTGGAATGTTCTGAAAATTTCTGTAATGATCTAGAAAGATTACTACCGTATGTACTCTACGTTTATGCCAAAATAAATGTCCACCCGTGCGAAGCCGGGGCGGGCCGATAGTTCCATATAATAGAACAAGGTTTTTGCCCGAGAGTTCATCTGCCTAAACGGAATAAAAACTAGCTTGTCTTTGTCATGTCATTGTCTACTTGCTAGCCCAATTTCAGTATTACGTTCATGTGTTTAGTCGTGAAAAGACAACGCATAGAAAAAAAATCCATAAATATGGACTTTCACCCACTGTCTGGTATAAAGCATGCGTGGAAGCATCTTGGGACCGGACGCTGTGTCGTACCATGGGCACACGTCGGACACTTCGAACAAATGTCGTGATATCGCGCGCCATATGTAATGGATATTTTCTGCGCCAGTCTCTGGCGAGGGAAGGGAGGCGGTGAACGTCCGTTCTGTACGTGCCATGGAGGACAATGTTCAGTCGAAATTACCGTGAGGAGATTCGCCATAATCACCACGCTTGTCGAGCGGATTCGTAATCGCAGTAAGATGTTATTGTTGCATAGGTGGATGATACTGTCCACCTGAATACTTTCCGCTTAGTCGCCTTTTACGACACCCGCGTGATGTCATGAGGTAGTCGCATTCTACAGCAAAACGATTGTCTATAATGTCAAGTTTCCAGCCCGCTGTGCATAAAATATCACAACATCAATGCCATATGGATTGGAGCAACCTAAACAAAACAAAACCGGAACAAGAAAATTATAGAGCGCTGTTAAACCACCCTCAAATTAGACGGTTAGTAATTACCGAGTTAGTTAAACTGTTAGTTAGAGGGAACGTTTCAATTACTCGGTTATTGTTTTTATGGATACAGTGTACGCCCATTTTGAACACGTGCTAGTAGGATTATATAGAGTGGCTGCTACCGCCTCGGAAAAACAATGAAGCTGAATTTATTTTAGAAAACAAACTGGTTCCTTTTAAAATTATTGGTAATTAATTAAATTTCATACGAGTATTTTAGAGAAATATTATGTTTATAAACATTGAAATTAAATTTGTTTTATGTGAAAGCGCTGTAATAACCTAAAACGTTTTTGGTAAGCGGTTTATTTAATTTTTTTAGGTGGGAAGCTAACTGTTATTACATCTTATGGTAGACTTATTTATAATTTGTTCTCCAAAACTATAAATGATACAAGCTTGAAATTTAGCAAGTAGGTAGCTTTCTTACACAGTGTAGACGTTAAGAAAGGGTTGTTCGAAATTCAACTAGTTACAAAGGGGATACAAGTTTGTAAAACTATAAGATAGGACCATACGTTGAAGGTAATTTAAAAACAAAAACACAAAACAGTATGCCATGTCCTTCGTTGGTTGTTGGTGGATAAATTTCGTTGCGGTAATAACTGCTCTATACAAGCCCCCACCTAAGTCAACGAACAACTTTTTTGTGCTCCGCGTTTTTTTCCTTTTTTTCGAGACTTACCCGTTTTTTAGGGCTCGCTTTTAAGGAATTTTGTTAAACAGATTCTGTGTCACAGACTCGGTTCGTTTTTTGTGTGTTTTGAGTTATATTAAGTATAACATTTTGAATTGGACCGGACCAGTTTATAATGTGGTATTTTTAAGGGACTTTTACGATTTATGTTGTCTTAAATGTTTTTGTCCCTTGGAATAAACGCCTCTAGCAGATGGTCTCATATTTTAGCCTCATATCAACAGGATTTCTGAAAATTAATTGATTGATTGATTTGCACCCATCGACTAGCCAGTGTGGATTGTTTTATTTTCTTCACTTATCGGGCGTGGATACACCTCCTAGGCGATTCTCTAATAATTGCCTTAAATTATGTACTACCAGAGATAAGGAAGGTGATATACTGAGAAGCAGTAGTAGCTCAGTTGTGTAGAGCGTCAGTCTTTGAACAATCGAGGTCTGGGTTCGATCCTGGCTCGTACCAATGAGTTACAATTTGTTATTTGAAATTTATGAACAAATAAAAATCATTACCATTGGCTTTTTGGTGAAGGAAAACATCGTGAGGAAACCTGCACACTCCTGAGAAGTAATTCAAAGGTGTGTGTGAAGTCTACCAATGCGCACTGGTCCCGCGTGGTGCACTATGTCCCATACACTCTCTGTAGGAGAGTAGGCCTGAGACCCTGCAGTGGGGACATATATAGGCTGTTGATGATGACGACGAAGCTTAAAATGGAATTTCTTTTGGATCAGGGAGAGGCTTTAAGCCCCCCACCGTCTCCCCCTAGCATTACTACGTCAGTACCACAATCAAATACAAAACTTCTATGCACATCGTTGAAGTTTAATTGGATTGCAGTGTAGGCGTTCTTGTGTTGTTATTCTAAGCAATAGTTAAACCAATACCACTGGTCATGGGACTTAATAACAGAGTGAAAGTCTAACTGTCAAAACACTTGACAGCAGCGACGGTGAGAATGTTTTCGTAGCTGTCAAATTGAATGTGATTTTTGTAGTGGCTACGCGTGGTTTTCGGCCATACCCGAATGTTAAGTATATAAAATACCGGTTTACTGTGCCAATACAATTAGAATCTACTCGTATACTGTTAGTTGAAATCTCTCGCAATTTGATGTTAAGTTTGTATATTCATTTCTTTTGAGTTTGATATTGATATCTTCAACGCTGGCAATTCGCATTTGTTCTGTGAGGTCATACATCTGTCGAAAGTTTTTCTCCTGTTGTTCTTTAGTAGAACGAACATTTGGCCTAACAAAAGATACTGTTGTTTGATTGGAAACCTAGGCATCCTAGTAAATATCCAGTAAATTCCGTAAAAAGGCATCCTTGGCATAATACGGTATTTGATTATCTCTGATGCAAACTATGCTGAATTGACAATCATTCCTCCATACAACATAAACAGTTTGCACGAAAATTTCAATTACAGCATCTCAATCAATTGAATCATCGTAGAACGATTAGGACAAAATGTCTCAACATATCGATCGGTTAGTCCTACTCGTATGAAACTGCTAGGGCAAAGGTGTCCAAAGATTTATGTTCGAAGTGGCCAGCCGCCACAAGCACACAATTCTGATGATGTATATAAAATACAAAAATATTTACTGGATAGAACAATTGAGTAACAATAGTGTATCCATGCAGTCTGTCATAGGGGAAGCCCTGTGCGACAGGTGTAGGCTCTCTCTATGGATGACATTTTGCTTCGTTATCCTACTAATTATAAGTGTGAAAGTTTGGATGTTTAGATGTTTGGATGTTTGTGACGCTTTCACGGAAAAACTACTGAATGGATTTGAATGAAACTTTACAATAATATAGCTTATACATCAGAATAACATATAGGCTATAATTTATAAAGACATATTGTGTAAATTGTACAAAATCACACTTATAATATTAGTGGGATTACATGGGCAATTTGGGCATAACAAAAACGCGTTGCCTAGCAACCGACCATAGAATATGTAAATTCGTATATACAAACTTTCGCGTTTCTAATATTAGTGTGAAGACTATTTGAATGTACTACGTCAGTTATTGAAATTTCTTTTGTTTCTTTAAACTATTAGCCTACGTAACAGAATAAACACTATTTTGTACCTTATGCTGGAAAAGGAGATAGATGATTTCTATGCCTATCGAACAAGTAGAATAAATCCTGAAGTACACGCGGACAAAGTCGCGGGCTGAAGCTAGTGTACAATATTTATAAAAATTTTAAAAACATGCTTTACTAAGTAGGGTGAGTGCGTGAGTGTGAGTGAGTGAGTGAGTGTGTGTGTGTGTAGGGGGCTGCCACCAAGTGACAGATATATATACTATTCTATTAACAACAAGTTAACTCGTTCAAAAAGAACTAGAAACCAACTTTAACTACCCTAAAAGCTGCAGCAAATTTAAGACTGATATGGTTTTCTCATGGACGCCATTGTCAGAACTGGACCAAATCGTAATAGGACCACACGAAAAGTACCAGCTTAAAAAAAAGGAATTTTCAAAATCGGTTCACGTTCAAAGTTCTGAGGCAACAAACATAAAATTTTAAGAAACATACCCGTCGAATTTGGAACCTCTTCCTTTTTTGAAGTAGGTTGAAAAATATAATTAAACAGTGTCCTAAAGCGGTTTTTTGCCCAGATATTTCGAAGTAAATATGGACATAATAAGTTGCATTTGTTTTACCGTGACATCATAGTTCAATGGAACAAATGGGAATTGGAATTACCGTTACGGGGAGTATTTGACAATTGGCCGTCTCATCTCGGCTGTAGGATCAATTGATGAATCCTATATTTGATTTTTACGCGTTGTCAAATACTCGATTGCAAACCCTTTGTTCTTAAGAATGTGTGTGAGCGTGCTTTAGGATGCTTTAAGCCTACATTCCTAAGTTATTCGCATCTGTTCTCAACAAAAGATGACGCGGCCATTTTGAAATCTGATTCCACGAATTAGGTCATCAGATAAATCGTTCGATGCGGTCTCGATAGCAAAATATTCTTAACGGTGCCTTTCTGTGATATATAGTGAATTGTTTGTTTGTCTCTGGGTGACCTCTCAACGGAGCTCCACGAGAGGTCGTGGGGTACACTAGAAATCAGATTGAATAGATAACAACGTATACAGGAAATCAACACTAAATTCAGATATATGACGATGATATGATTTTTCATGTTTGAACAAAGTATCAATTTCAAGTTTACGTAAAATATAAATATCAATCAAATCAAATCAAAAAATCAATTAAAATGTCAAAATAATAGTAAAATAAGAAGAATGTGTCAAGCCATTGAATCTATATGATAGAAGCCATGGTAGCTCAGTTGTGTAGAGCGTCAGTCCTCGAACAATCGTGGTCTGCGTTCGATCCTGGCTCGTACCAATGTTTTAAAATTTGTTAGTTTGGAATTTATATACGAATGATTAAAATCATTACCATTGGCTCGGTGAAGGAAAACATCGTGAGGAAACCTGCACACTCCTGAGAAGAAATTCAAAGGTGTGTGTGAAGTCTACCAATGCGCACTGGTCCCGCGTGGTGGACTATGTCCCATACACTCTCTGTAGGAGAGTCCCGCAGTTGAGACATATATAGGCTGGTGATGATGTATATAATCAAAGGTTGTTTTCTAACCAATTAGAAATTTATTTTTACATTTATTTACCTGACTACGCCAAAAGGAAGGTTTTGTTTTTCCGAGTTTATGTAATGATGTATACTATGTATGTATTCTACTATAAATAACCAATAACTGATGGGGAGTACGAGTTCTCGAGTGGTGACCACGTACCGGGAAACGTATACCGGGCCGTCCCCCTAGTAGGTGGACTGACGACCTGGTTAAGGTCGCGGGGAGTCGCTGGATGCAGGTGGCTCGGGACCGGTCGATGTGGCGTACCATGGAGGAGCCGTATGTCCAGCAGTGGACGTTTCCTGGCTGATGATGATGATTCTACTACAGTGTTAGCTAGTACATGGAATACATACATAATTATGTAAAAACAGCTATGATTTCAAGTTTGATAATTAATAGTTTTTGCCATTTTTAATTTGTAACATAATATTTTTTAGCTTTTTAATAAGAATTATATAGAAAGCTAAAAAATAATTCTGCGGAAATTCAAAACAATTGACAATTATCGATTTGTACCTGTAGACAGGGTGTATAAAAAAATTTGAATTTTTTGTTAAATTCTAGTCTAGTCATAGCTTAGACATATTTTGAAAGTTGTTTATGGTTTTATCATTAAACTTATGACTCATAATAGCAATATAAAATATTCAATTCAATTCATTTATTCGTATCAATTATTACTTACAGTTATTCTACACATAATAATATTGTCAAAATTATAAAACTAAACTATAAACGAATAAAAATATACGAAGGTGAAGGTTTTAATCCCGTAACATTAAGCGGTTCCTGTGAAGTTTCTCGCCCAAGTTTTAATAATCGTAGGCCCCCTTAACATTAAATCCAATATCCAACACCACCGCAACGACAAACATAAAACATTAAAAATTGTAATCAAACATTCCACCTCTAAAATAGAGTCATTATAAGAAATGTCTGCAGAACAACTAGTCGTTTCGCGTAACGCCTCATTAAGTGTTACTGCCTGCAACGCGGGCCGGTTCCGAGTTTTACTGCGTCGTAAAACGCGACAAAAGGTGTTCCGGTGTTGACAGACTGGCGGTTCAAACGCCGCGGTTTCATGGTGGCTGCTTGCCTTTGAATTCTCAGACAAAGTTGGTAAATTAAAATTTTCACGTCGAATGAAACAAATTTCTTCTCGATAAAATAAATTTGTTGCTTGTAGATGCGAAATTGTACAATGAACTGTCCAGTAGAGTATGAAACTGTTCAGAAAATTAATATGTTCAAAAACAAATTAAAAATGCATATTTATAAACGTATATTTTAAGACTTGATGTATCGTAACAACGCTGGCTCTATTATCTTTCATACCGCAATACAAAAGTGCTATTAACACTTCTGTCTGCCGGCAGACTTAGTCAACTTGGTGGTAGCTAGTCAGGTGGACATCAAAAATACTCCACCACCAACCAAACCTAGTACCGATACGTACACTCACTGAGAATCGAAAACGAGAAGTAATAACGCCAAGAATGCAATGTTTAACTGTGGTTGGTCTAATAAAACCATTTATATTCTAATCAAACAGAGAAAACATCATTCTGCAGATATTGTAGTCTCCCAATTAAAAGGTGTCGTCCAAAAAACCGCGGCGTTTTAAAAACCGCCCGTCTACGCAGAGTCCCACTAAGAGCAACGTCTTCTACCAGGTCTTCGATTAAATTACTGCGTAGAGAACCATTAGTGCTCGGGATCGCCCTGTATAACCATTCTGAATATGATTAGTTTATTTGTACAACACCATGTACATAAAAGGCCGAATGGCATTTCTTTATGAAGTTATTGTATTGAAAACTACTTTTCTGATTAGTATTTATAAGATAAAAAAAGAACATGACCATTGAACACAGTATGTACATGTACAATTGAGGACAAACATATGTAACCACTTTTGTGAAATCCACGTAATATTCTATAACAACGAGCTATACTCGGAATTTCTCTACTAAGTCCGAGGAAATCCGTAGACGAACAAGGGTCACAAACATAGCTCGACGAGTCAGTGACCTAAAGTGATGTGGGCAGGCCATATCGTTCGAAGAATCGATAAGCGATGGGGAGTAAAGTTCTCGCGTGGCGACCCCGTACCGGGAAACGTCTACCAGGCCGTCCCCCTACTAGGCGGACCGGGGATTTACTGGATGCAAGTGGCTCAGGACCGCTCGATGTCATATGACGGAGGAGGCCTATGTCCAGCAGTGGACGTCTCCCGGATGATTATGATGATTGCAATAAGACTATGAAGTATATAAAAGAATTGCCGAGCATTTTTCTAGAGCGTAAATTGCGTGATTGGCTATTAGAAAAAAGTTCCTGGATAGCAGTTGAGAAGTTAATGGTTAAGGCATCATATTTGCAGCATATAAACAAAATTTATAGCGGTATAAAGTATTGGTAGTGTCAAAATAATCTGCATAGTCCAGTAAATAGTCATATTAATTCAAACCATGTTGTTAAAATGATTAACAATTGAAAATATTTGCATGCCTCTGAAGGTGGAATGTGTGAAACTAAAAAGAGTTGTTTCAAATTCGGCCTGCACTTGTACACTATTTAAAATAATCCAGTAATAATCTAAATATGCATAGAAAAATACTAGAATTACATTTTTGCATTTATTTTAATTGTACAAAATCATTCTTCTTGTACTAAGTGACAGCGTCAAATGTCATTTTATTGACGCCATCTTTGTTTTCAACGTCAAGTCTTACCGGTCTCGTGCGTTTAATATGTTTTGTGTAAATAAACTAAGCCAAAATATACAAAAATGGCAACGAAATCACTTTTCTTTTATTCCTTTTACAATTATAAGTGTACAACACCAGGCCTTGGCTCCATACATTCGCGGAACGTGGCATTTTCTGACTATCAACATACGCCTGCTCGATACAAATAAATTTAGCTTCATTCAAACTTTCTTGTTTAGTGTAGTGGGTGCAAAAATACCCAAAAATTTAGCTTCATTCAAACTTTCTTGTTTAGTGTAGTGGGTGCAAAAATACCCAAAAATTTAGCTTCATTCAAACTTTCTTGTTTAGTGTAGTGGGTGCAAAAATACCCAAAAATTTAGCTTCATTCAAACTTTCTTGTTTAGTGTAGTGGGTGCAAAAATACCCAAAAATTTAGCTTCATTCAAACTTTCTTGTTTAGTGTAGTGGGTGTAAAAATACCCCAAAATTTAGCTTCATTCAAACTTTCTTGTTTAGTGTAGTGGGTGCAAAAATACCCAAAAATTTAGCTTCATTCAAACTTTCTTGTTTAGTGTAGTGGGTGCAAAAATACCCAAAAATTTAGCTTCATTCAAACTTTCTTGTTTAAAAGACTTGTTTAAAAAACAAGAAAATTTGAATGAAGCTAAATTTACAGTGTACATACCTAGAACGCTTAAATTACGGACTTTAAATTATATTTTTCGGTATCACCTGACTGTTAGACTCGACTTGGTGATTCTCTGGTAACGGTAATACAATACGTTGAATAAAATGAAACATAAAAAAGCAGCCAAGTGCTAGTTGGGCCACGCCCAGTGTAGGGTTCCGTTGTTGAACTGTTTTTTATAAAAAGTAATTTTAAATGAAATTTGTACGAAATTTTCATTTACACCACTACTTAGTAGTGACAGTTTTCCTTTGAAGTTCAGTATACTACTGTGAATTTTTCCCGATTTTCAATAGAAATAGTTTAGCAGATTGGGTGAGGGTCGTGTTCGCTGGACTCTATCAAAAATTATCACTTGAAAGCTTAATAATAGATAGATACCCAAGAATCTTTAATGACACAAATTTTACATAAAATACATTAGTAGTTATATAATTCAATTGCTTTTTGCGGAAAATGGCGCTGACTCAGCATGATGCTGTAGGCTCTGCTCATTGCACTAAACAGAAATTTTGCAAACGGATACCTGAATCGAAAAATCATGTTCCTAGACCCTCAATGTTTTTGGAACAACTACTCAATGGGTATCAATGAGTAGACGCGAAATGAATATTTCATCCCCAAGTTACGTGTATGAGAGCTACTCTTAAAAACTATTTTTCATATTTTTATTCTACCACTTTGTTGGCGTGACAAAGACAGAGCGAAACTATAAGGGTTCCTTGTTTGACTACGGAACCTACACCTAAAAACCCGACCGAATGAATATGAAATAGTACAGAATTTGAAAAATTAACGTACCGAAAAACGCCTGACGAAATCAACTAGCAGTTATTCTGGAATAGCGTGAAGTAGTAAAAGATTTTTTCACAGATTCAAGGGACTGCAAATTTGAATGTTCCCTATTAATTTCAGTTGGATACCTCCACGCTTTTCTGAGGTAAAGGGTTTTGATACACAGACAGACACCCAATTGAACCAATAAGGGTTAATTTTTCCTTATGAGTTACGGAACCATAAAAATATAGTTGTGTCCCATAAACGTAGAAGGGACATAACTATATTTCAGTTTAAAACAAACATTCGTTGTCCCCGCCTATGGTAGTCTTCTATTGTTGTCCCTTTCCTCCCACTTCCAATCACAAATATGAATATATGACTGTATTAAAACAACCACGGAAGTCTAAATATACAAATAGATGTACGCATTTGCATATTTTTGGGGGAGTTCGTTCCGAAACACACCGAACTTCTTATTAAAATGAAATCGTAGTGAATGCCACTTGTATGTCTTTTGTTTAAACATTATATTTTAAATTCTGGAAGCTCTATCCTAAAGGAGATTTAAATAACGGGATAAAGAGGACTTAGGGTAGTGAATATTTAGGGAAAAGGACGTTCTGGACCGACTAGACATTCCGATAATAAAAGTCTGTGATAAAAGCTGAGAGACTTTCTAACCAGATAAACTTTGTTGGACCAAAATCAAACATAACTTCGATATATATTTTGCGCATTCGGTGGCCTCTCCAGGCAATGTAGATGACAGTTAAGAATGAAAAAATTTAAGTCACTTTTTTGTAGTTTCTTAGTTATTCATGTCACGGATAAATTAAACATTTCAAGTTATATTGGCAGCACCAGAGACGAATGATTCAAAAATACGGAAAGTCTGATCTGACTTAACTCGTATGAGTGTGAAGTCTACCAATCCGCACTGCGCCAAAATATATGTCTATGTCTAAAAGAATAAGATATCGGTGTACTGTAAAATAAATTTGAATATAGTACACCCAAGCTACTAATACAAATAAATCTTAAATAAGAAAAACTTTTCGGTGAAGGACATGTCCCAGGTCAGTGAGGAGCAGCAAATAGAGAACAACGAAAATAAAATAAAGAGCTAAGATAAAAGAAAATAGATAACTAATTAAGGCAGATCAAACAATAAAAGGTACGCACTATCATCATCATCAACAGCCTATATGTCTCCACTGCTGGGGCTCAGGCCTACTCTCCTACAGAGAGTGTATGGGACAGTCCACCACGCGGGACCAGTGCGGATTGGTAGAGAGAGAGAGAGTCAGATCGACTACAAGTTGAATGAACAAGGATTTTCCGTATTTTTGAATCATTCTTTAATGCTGTCAATAAAACTCGAAATATTAAAATTTTTCTGTATCACGAATAACTAATAAAAGAAAATATCAACGAAAAAGTGACTTAATTTTTTAATTATTCTTAACAAAAGGCTACTTGAGCATTTTGTTAGAAAACTGTAAACGCAAAATCAACTCTATTTTAATTATTCACTTGAATGGATAAAACTGGTAATTCGCACAACGAAAACGGAACGTAAGTCTCAAACTACTCAGGTAGGAGCTGTCAATGTCAGTCAATGTAATGACAGATTTCGACGTTGGTTGACCAGTTGTTGAGCGAGCGATTCAAAAATACCAAATTTCGGAATTCGATCGAAAAGGAGAAACGGAGCGCTCGTTGCGCGTCGAGCAAATAAAAAATAGAACTCCTGGTACCGAGTTGAATACCTTCAACAGAAAGAGCTATGTACAGAAATTGGAAAAGTGGGAAGACTGCCTATTAATACATATGTGAAAAAGCCTTCCACCAATCAATTATTATCATCATAAAAAGTATTTAAATTCATGCAAATGGAAACACTTGTAGGTCATCATTGTCAGTGCTGCCAACTTCATCTGTTTGTATTATATCGAATACTTGAGTTGAAAACCATACCAACCGCAGGATTTAATAAAAAGACAACTTGCTTGTAAACGACACACAGCTATTAGATTACCGAAGTACGTGCACTTAAAAATTTATTTCATGTATTTGTGAGAATATGAAAGCTATTAGAAAATGCTTGATAGAAAATTACAGTTAAAATAGAGATAAATATAGCAAAGAGTGCTTAGTGATTTCTAGAAGATGAGCTCGTCTAGTTATATTGTTCAAGATCTGCTTGATAGCGACAGGGTGTTGTACTGATCAGTTCCTCTGACGGACGTTCAGACTTATCTACAGAGAGTGGTACACCTGTCAGTGTTGCTAGAAGGTGATGAGGTGTCGAGCTCGTCTAGTTATATTGTTCAAGATCTACTTGATAGCGACAGGGTGTTGTACTGATTAGTTCCTCTGACGGACGTTCAGACTTATCTACAGAGAGTGGTACACCTGTCAGTGTTGCTAGAAGGTGATGAGGTGTCGAGCTCGTCTAGTTATATTGTTCAAGATCTGCTTGATAGCGACAGGGTGTTGTACTGATCAGTTCCTCTGACGGACGTTCAGACTTATCTACAGAGAGTGGTACACCTGTCAGTGTTGCTAGAAGGTGATGAGGTGTCGAGCTCGTCTAGTTATATTGTTCAAGATCTACTTGATAGCGACAGGGTGTTGTACTGATTAGTTCCTCTGACGGACGTTCAGACTTATCTACAGAGAGTGGTACACCTGTCAGTGTTGCTAGAAGGTGATGAGGTGTCGAGCTCGTCTAGTTATATTGTTCAAGATCTACTTGATAGCGACAGGGTGTTGTACTGATTAGTTCCTCTGACGGACGTTCAGACTTATCTACAGAGAGTGGTACACCTGTCAGTGTTGCTAGAAGGTGATGAGGTGTCGAGCTCGTCTAGTTATATTGTTCAAGATCTGCTTGATAGCGACAGGGTGTTGTACTGATCAGTTCCTCTGACGGACGTTCAGACTTATCTACAGAGAGTGGTACACCTGTCAGTGTTGCTAGAAGGTGATGAGGTGTCGAGCTCGTCTAGTTATATTGTTCAAGATCTGCTTGATAGCGACAGGGTGTTGTACTGATTAGTTCCTCTGACGGACGTTCAGACTTATCTACAGAGAGTGGTACACCTGTCAGTGTTGCTAGAAGGTGGTGAGGTGTCGAGCTCGTCTAGTTATATTGTTCAAGATCTACTTGATAGCGACAGGGTGTTGTACTGATTAGTTCCTCTGACGGACGTTCAGACTTATCTACAGAGAGTGGTACACCTGTCAGTGTTGCTAGAAGGTGGTGAGGTGTCGAGCTCGTCTAGTTATATTGTTCAAGATCTACTTGATAGCGACAGGGTGTTGTACTGATTAGTTCCTCTGACGGACGTTCAGACTTATCTACAGAGAGTGGTACACCTGTCAGTGTTGCTAGAAGGTGATGAGGTGTCGAGCTCGTCTAGTTATATTGTTCAAGATCTGCTTGATAGCGACAGGGTGTTGTACTGATCAGTTCCTCTGACGGACGTTCAGACTTATCTACAGAGAGTGGTGCACCTGTCAGTGTTGCTAGAAGGTGATGAGGTGTCAAGCTCGTCTAGTTATATTGTTCAAGATCTGCTTGATAGCGACAGGGTGTTGTACTGATCAGTTCCTCTGACGGACGTTCAGACTTATCTACAGAGAGTGGTACACCTGTCAGTGTTGCTAGAAGGTGATGAGGTGTCGAGCTCGTCTAGTTATATTGTTTAAGATCTGCTTGATAGCGACAGGGTGTTGTACTGATTAGTTCCTCTGACGGACGTTCAGACTTATCTACAGAGAGTGGTGCACCTGTCAGTGTTGCTAGAAGGTGATGAGGTGTCGAGCTCGTCTAGTTATATTGTTTAAGATCTGCTTGATAGCGACAGGGTGTTGTACTGATCAGTTCCTCTGACGGACGTTCAGACTTATCTACAGAGAGTGGTGCACCTGTCAGTGTTGCTAGAAGGTGATGAGGTGTCGAGCTCGTCTAGTTATATTGTTCAAGATCTGCTTGATAGCGACAGGGTGTTGTACTGATCAGTTCCTCTGACGGACGTTCAGACTTATCTACAGAGAGTGGTGCACCTGTCAGTGTTGCTAGAAGGTGATGAGGTGTCAAGCTTGTCTAGTTATATCCTAAATTCAGTTGATTGCGATAGGGTATTGCATTGATTAGATGCTCTAACTGTAATATCCATCTTGACACCCATAACATTTATTTTATTATATTATAATAGAAGTTCATATACTGATCAGTCATGATGACGCTGCAATGTGCGCGCGCCGTCCGGTTCTTATTTCAAAGGATTTATTCAAAAATGGATGCTAGTGACAGAGTAGTGTAGTTATAGATTTAGAAAGAGCAATGCCTTAGATTAAACCTTCACGATGTGACAGCGAACTGCCTAAAAGGTTTCCTTTTGGTTGTTATATTGTATTTTAAATAATTAGCGGAAGATAAAAATCCTAATACATTTTTTTAATTAAAAGGAGTGTCCCAAAAAATGAAATTTTATGTGAATTGGAAATGTTTTTTTTTCTTTTTTCATATCACTCGTAGTTGACAGTTTTTGACAATCTGTGTAGTAATAATAATAATTTGATGTCATTTGGTGACGGTTGGATAGAGGGTTCTGACAGAATATCAGCGCTGTAGGACACAGGGCCTGTTTGGTCGACTTATAACCCACTGTACCTAATTTTAGTTTTTTTAAATGTTTGACTTTATTTTAGTTATTTTACACAAGTATTAGGTTTAAGTTTTCTTTTTGTAACTAAGTGTGTCACCGAATGAAGATATTATCTACCTATCTAACGAGGCAGAAATCGACGTACTGATAAAATAGTTGCAGTCTTGTTTTTTCATTTGGCGGATTACGTGTGCGAAAGCGAGACAGATTAACAGACGCAGGTTTATGCTAAATAAGATCTTATCTATAACGGAGCGGAGCGTAGTTCTATTGTCTGTTGTTTTATTTATTGGTCTTTCTAAAATCTATGATCCATTCAGTCTCGTATTTGAAATAGGAACATAAAACATTGAATTCGAAAAATAATACTTTAATATGTGTATGGTTAATAAATGTAAATAATTGACAAATTTCTGAGCCCTTATAAACCGGACCTCCAGTGGACTGGGCCGAGGACCCTATGTTAAGAATCATCGGTTGATCGTACAGTCCTTATCTATGGTAAAAAGCTTACTCCATTGAGCTATGGTTCAAATTGCTTCACATCAATATGTTTTATGTTGAATAGGGGTGTGGCAGTGAACCTAAACCAAAATAAGCTAAGACCAATTTTTTTCATGGTTTTGTGTTTGGAAATTCCTAAAGTGAATTTGTTTGCATTTCCTTTATATTGTGACGGATAGTGAGACTGACTTGATTCTTTGTATAGGGAGAGTTGAAGGGTTTAAAAATTGTATAAGCCACTTTGAAACCCGATCGGACAAGTAGTGCAATTTAAGTCAGAAATTATGTATTATATTCGAATAAAAAATAACCGGTTCCATGGCCTAAAGGTTGCTTAGACATACGGAGGTCCCCGGTTCGACTTTAAGTGGGGATAACTATTGGCACTAGGTTTGGTTAGTAGCAGGGCATTTTCTATGTACGCCTGGCTAGCTATCCCCTAAGTCAGTCGACAAACAGCAGTGTTAATAATAGCACTGTTGTGTTTCGGTATGAAAGGCTTCTGGCGCACTATTACCATCCAACGGCCTTATCGTCACTTACCATCAGGTGACATGAAGGCCAAGTACAAAATGTTGTTTTTACAGCTAGACGCCGCTGACTTCTTAAATAGTAAGGCCGAAATAAATAGCTTTTATACAGATTAAAAAAGACACACCGAAAGACTGCAAAATAAAATCAGGTTCGATCTCGACATTTTCCCATCACTATTGCGGTGGGAGCCATTTTGTTTTTGCTACGTTCACAACACTATTTTGTCGTGATATCGTATACGGCATTGTTACTAGGGTTGCTACAACTTTGTCGTGTTTTTTCTTTGTCCTTTGTACTTTGCTTCCTGTTTAACTGAAGCTTGAACCTTTCAAGACTATTTTTCAATACAAGCGTTTTGTTAGCTATATCGTGCGCGTGGAACTTCAGGAACTAATTGCTCGATCGGGACAAACAGTATCCTATATCTATACGATAATAGCTACCCTGCCCTATAGCAACGACATTCCAAGCTCCCTTGCACTTATGTCAACCTGGTAGTCTGGTATTGAGATGAGCCCGAATTCGAGAGGCCCATTGAAGTGTACCCCTCTCCATCTCTTGCCTCCAGCGTCAGATCAGCTCGATGGTGATAAATTATTGTATTTTTATCCAACTTACACACAATCCCAGATTGACTTGCCAGATTTGTTTATTTACATAGTCACATAAAAATGAAGCTATTATATAGCGTGTAAAAAATAGATCTAATTTGTGTGCCGTGTGACCTCGGCCTTATAATAGGGTCACCCCATGCTAACCCATGAGTGTTGTAAAAATTTGTTGTAAAATTCTACCTGAATAGTTATGAAATCATACTGCGATCACCCATCTAACATGTAGCAGCTGATTACGATGAGCAGATACAGAAAAAATTCAAACAACTAATTATCATAAACAAAGTAATTTTAAGTATTTTCGCATTTTATCTGTATCAAAAACAAACTCTAATAAAAAAGATCATGAACAACATAATTACTGTAAACAAAGTTTCCAGGAATTCGAATTAATAATTCCTTTGCCTTCCTGCTTAAAAAGGAAAAAAAATGTCTACCTACTTATTGGCAACGAACGATTCCCAAACACGATAAGTTACAAGTTTTTAAAATATAAAAGTACATACTCACATTAGCGCTCAGTCGGTGCCTGAGGGTCAGGAAAAAAGAATAAAAAAAAGGCAAAATTATAAAAAAAACACAGGCAAAGGAACACGGGTATACATGTGAGCATGAATGATATGGCCTGACGCTCGTTCGTACTGGCAGCAAAAAATCGTAAACGGAGCCTAAAAATTATAGTCAAAAAAACTAAGCACATGCTTCGTCAGTATTGCAGTCGAGTGGAGCGGAGCGATGTTTAGATGTTTATTCATATATGTACATTTTAAAAACAGAATCCATCGGTTCTATTTTCAAAAATGTGTAACCCACGCTAAAAATATCATGTGAGCCAAATTAAAACTTCTGCGGTTTTTGACAGCCTGGTACTTCAAAAGATTTTTCAGTAGGAATGGTAGGTAAAACCTAGTACGTTAAAGAAACAATATAAATTTAACAGCTTCTTTTTCCCTTTGGATCTGGTGATCTGCTGATCTGGATCTACAAACGTAGTCCAGTCATATTTTGAGTATTAAGCTATGAAAATCTATGAAATTTTCAAGACACAATCTAGAAACAAATATCTGTGTCGGTGGTGAGTCAGATTTTCGTTTAGATATATACTTCCAGAGTTACAGGGCGTCAAAGTATTGTATTTTACGGTAATAAAAAGCCCCAACTTTGACCCTGATTTACAAGAGTTTCAATTTCAATTTAGAACAATTTGGAAAAACCACCGACATCTGAAATTTTATTAATATACTGTATTGAAAAAATGTCTACATAATATACTGTATCCTTCAAATGATCCCTGGACTACGAAACATCCAAATAACGGGTGGATAACTTCGCGTAGTGTATGCTGTCTCACCGAACGCGCTCGGGTAGGATAGGGCTCGGATAGGGACAGCTACAAAACAATGCAAATTTGAACGCGGCCACGTGGTCTAACCAACAAAGTCTCTAGTTCATTTGATCGGCCAATTTCGTGCTGATCATAGTTAATACACTTCTCACTCTGATTGGATATTGGCACGAAATTGTACGAACAAATTGCCAAAGAAATATTAATATGGACATGATATAGACTGAAGGTTTACAGGGTCACATGACATATACAGCCTTCTTGTCTCTGCGACAAGTGATGGAATAATATTATCAGTATTTTATTTTCAGTTTTTGTTAAGCTCACTGGAAAAGCGAAGCCAGTACAAATTTTACATGTTCAATTTTAAATATGGAATGATTCTTTCGTCCATGCTGTCTGTACCCACTATCTGTTGAAAAATTTTTGAAATACCACCGCCGTCGACCGTCTGCGGCCGATGGTATCTGGCGGGCCCTAAACGCGGGTTCGAGTCCCGGACGCGACGCTCTGATAAATAGACGACTCTATTCAGTTATCGGGACTTGATATCTCAACGGGAATACTTCCATACAAAATTTCTTTTGCCCGAATCTTTTAAAACAGAATAGCTGTCTTTGATAAGTAATTACCTAAAATTAGGAGCTAGGATTATAGTGTCGCGAAATGAATATCATTAACGTACAACTTGATTGTCAGCTACAATAGCCGTTACGCAGCTAATGGTCCATAGATGGCGCTTTGAACAATAATCAAGATAGTGTGTAAAAATAAAAATGGAGATTCACTATGAAGTTGTATGTTAATGATACTCATTTCCTGAATTTAAAATCCGATGTTCTATTTTTTATGGAATTACTTATCAAAGCCCGCTATCGTATTTGAAAAGGTTACGGTAAAATTAATTTAGTATGAATCTTTTGTCACAGAATCACCTGAAGTTTGTTATAATCAACAATTAACGCTTTAAAAAAGATCTAGAAACCGACTTCAACTACCCTAAAATGTTCACTCTTAGACGTAGAATGATATGGGAATATATTTGGTTTTTGTTGATTTACTCAAAAAGAGCTGAATCCATTTCGATAAAATTTATATGGGACCACATCTGAAGTATGCTCTACCAAACAAAAAAAGAATCATCAAAATCGATTCACAATTGGCAGAGTTACAACCTTCTCCTTTTTTTGAAGTCCGTTGAAAATACCAACAATCCGCGACAATAACTCTACGAAACGCGTTTTGGCCTCCACGTCAGTTCATCTTGTGTTTACTAGCGAGGAACTTGTTTGACGACCATCGATTGAGGCTATATAAATTTGTCACCTTGGAATTATAGCAAATTTAGTTAATTACCGTTCAGAGATACAGTTTCTGAGCTAGCTGCGGCTGCGGTGGTATACAATTTGTCACTTGGCTACTCTGGTAATAGTGAATCAATCCAATAAATTAGGGAAATTAAGAAGGTACTGCACGAAATTTGTGTGCTGTGTGAAAAATGTGGCCGTGTTACAGCACTTGCTGAGATGAATCCATTTTAGTAGCACACTACAACGCAAACTTTATGTATATAATTGGTTAGGGTTCCGTACCCAAAGGGTAAAAACGGGACCCTATTACTAAGACTCCGCTGTCCGTCTGTCACCAGGCTGTATCTTATGAACCGTGATAGTTAGACAGTTGAAATTTTCACAGATGATGTAGTTCTGTTGCCGCTATAACAACAAATACTAAAAAGCAGAATAAAATAAATATTCGAGGGGGCTCCCATACAACAAACGTGATTATTTTGCCGTTTTTATAGAGAATATAGTAGAGAACCCTTCGTTCGCGAGTCCGACTCGCACTTGGCCGTTTTTTTGTTGTTTGTTAACTGTTTACTTTAGTTTAATTAGTTGTTACTGTTTATTTTGTGTGTTGGTTAGCCCTGTAATTAATGGGTTAACATAAGACTAGTCCCAAAAATTGCATAATCGTTCAATCTGCTACACCGAAAGGAGAAATATTGGCTCACATAACACAGAAAATTCTAGCTATAGCTTTGATGTAAACAAGCGAATGAATACAGAATCGGACTTTATTGGAGAACCAATGTTAACGAAACTATTGTGATTAATAAAGTCATTATTTTTTACTACTTTGCGCTGGATTAGTTAAATACATTGAAATGTCTTATTTAGGTTGGTCCGATCCTTGAACATGCCGTGGTAGTTCAGTTGTGTAGAGCGTCAGTCCTTGAACAATCGAGGTCTGCGTTCGATCCTGGCTCGTACCAATGAGTTACAATTTGTTGTTTGGAATTTATGTACGAATGATACAAATAATTACCATTACCATTGGCTTTTCGATGAAGGAAAACATCGTGAGGAAACCTGCACACTCCTGAGAAGAAATTCAATGGTGTGTGTGAAGTCTACCAATGCGCACTGGTCCCGCGTGGTGTACTATGTCCCATACACTCTCTGTATGAGAGTAGGACTGAGACCCTGCAGTGGGCGTATATAGGCTGGTGATGATGAACAAGGGCACGATCTTGTTGAAATTTGATACAAATACATACATAATTAATAAACGATACAAAACGTTTGACACCTTAATAAATAAATAAAAATTCTGTAGTCTTCAGCTACCTCTGGCCCAATGTTTCATCAGCCCAACTAGCATGGTGCAGCGACCTATCGCCGAGATATTTCGCGGTCCCAACCGAGTACTTCCCATTGAATCGGTGCCTAGAAAGAACCTTGGACGAAAAACAAGCGAAACTGCACTTGAACGAGCCAATAAATCGCAAGCAACATTAACTGGCCGGGTAAGCATGGCTGTTACGGCCGTATCGAATTCTCTGGGGCCCGGGTTCGAATCCAGACAAAAACGCAGTACCAGCTAATGACGAAGGAATCTCTTTGTTGTATCACCATGGCATTTGTTCCAGGAACATTGGAATGGACCTAAGGGTCCTATAGGAGCGAGCTAGCGATTTCAAAATATTTTTGGAATCGCGTTTAATGCTCAATAGGTAACGATAAATATATAGAAATAACGATAGAAAGAAAGAAGAAATAAAATAATTTATTCCAAGCTAAAAATAAATATATTATACGTAATATTAAAAAAAATACTTGATACATACAGAAGAAGAAAAAAACGGCACCAGCTCAGCCCGATGCTGTGACCCAAAGACCACAGCGCTGATTTTCAGCTGGACCGTGACCGATTATATAAATAATAATTATAAAATGCTTATTTATTTTATCTCACAGTGACACCTTATATATAAAATAAATAATATACAACATAAGTCCTACAAGGCAGGTGTACCAGTGAGAGACTGGTGCCTGAGATAGGTGTGACCCTGTGTTACAGGACACCAGGCTCTCACCCACGGCGCATTGAATTGATTGATTGAATGTTTATTTAAATAATGCTTCATACTAATTAAACAAGTATTATTAATTCTTATTGCATCTCTTCCGCACCATCAAGGGCAATTTTTATCCAGTGGGCCAGGCCTAAACGCTTCTGCGCTTCTGAATGGCTACAACGATTTATACGCAAACGAAGCGCTTTCGCTCAGCAGGAACCAACTAAGGATCCTGACCCGGACCCTAACGGGGCATTGCAAGCTAAACAAACACCTCAACTACATGGACCTGAGCGACAGTAGGGCCTGCAGATTCTGCAAGGAGGACGAGGAGACGCACATCCATATCCTCTGCCACTGTGATGCTCTTCATCACAGCAGGAACAGACACCTCGGAGGCCACACTGCCACAACGGACAGCATCAGGACCTCCAAACTCAGAACAATCGTACGGTTCATGACCGAGGTCAGCCTTGGGGAGGTGATTTGATCCATAGGGGACGGTCACAATAGATCTGCAAAGGTCGCAGTGACATGCAGGACAGACGAACTGCGCCCCTCATGTCCAAATCTTTGCCAGGCTTTAATTTTTTAAATGAATTTACATATATTAAATCGATGTGTTAAACAATTAATATAAGAATAAAATCAAGTAAAACTACTGCTCCATTTCATCCTTAAACTCATTGATCAAGTAATAATAGCGCTTTTCTATTAATAACTCACTTAAGGCGATCCACCTCCATCAAATTTTCATACGAAATTTCTGTTGCTATAATCTTTTAAAATATAATAGCTGGATTTGTGCAGTAACTATCTAAAAACAGGACATCAGATTGTGATGTCGCGAAATGAGTATCATTAACATACAACTTCACAGTGAATCACAATTCGAAAAGATTATGGCAACAGAAGTTTAGTATGGAAGCATTAGGAGAGGGAGAACGTTAATTGTTTTTAAATATGTTTTTTGTGTGTGCGAATAACCTTCTCCACTGGCGGTTCAACTATAAGATATTATAAAGCTCACTCCGTTAGTATTTTCCTGTGTCAATTATAAAAAGCACATGTAATTCTTCTTTTTATGGTCCATCAATTATATGTACCTGCTATGTTTTTAATTGTTCTACCTTCTTACACAACACCGATCTGGTCTACTAAGAAATTATAAGCTGTGATGTTCAGGCAAGCACGAAGTATGTCCATTTTATCAAATTAAACTAGATCTTTATCTTGATCATTTAAATTAATATTGTATATGTAATTTAATAGCTTGCGGAGCTTGGAGTGTTATAAATAAAGGGTTTGCGCTTGGCCTTCATCTCTCCTGATGGTAATTGACGGTAGGGCCGTTGGATGGTAAGGGATGCGTGTGCGCACTTAGAAATCACAAGTTAGTGAGGCGTTGGCTCTTCTACCTTTCATACCGGAGCACACATTTTTGTTATATTTATTTCCGATATTTAGAAATTTAATAAAATACAAAAATTACTGCAAAATATGTGGGACAATGGAGACTAAACTATATCAAGGATCTGGTCCTCAGGTAGTTATAAAGCATGGTGGTCATCTATCTAGGTACAATAGCCGACAATAAATTTTTCGCGACACTATAATCAGATCTTTTATTTTTAACCGACTTCAAAAAAGGATTAGGTAGGTTATTAATTAAACCAGTAAGTTTTTTTTTAAATTATGTTTGAGTAAATGCGTTCAAAAAAAACTGGAAACCGACTTCAATTGCCCAAAAATTCTACTTTTACTAAGGCAAATTTAAGATTTATATAGTTTTCTCATGGATGTTGTTGTCAGAACTGGACCAAATTTAAATGGGACCACACGGGAAGCACTACCATTCAAATAAAAAAGAATCATCCAAATCCCAGTCAAAAGTTCTGAGGTAACAAACATAGAAAAAACATACCCATCGAATTGATAGCCGGTAGGTTTTGAAGTCGGTAAAAAGCTAAGCCAGATTGGCTTAGTATTATTTGCTTCACTTTCGTGCTTTCGTGCACAGACACACTTCTAGGGCGTTATTATTTTAAGGTTACTGGTATATTTTAACAATGGAATCTAAATATGTAGTATATTATAAATGGATATTCGATCTCAGGGAATACCCAGCTAACAAATAATGCATGATTCAAACCTGTTTTTATCAACATATAAACACTAAGTCTGTATTTGACAACAATATAGGAGGTTGATTTAAAAGGAGAACTAGTTTTTGCTATGCGGTTTTGCTTGTCAAGTTTTTATGTTTAACAAAGACAAAAATGCCGCTAAACTAAACAAAACTGTTCCTTCTAGGCAGTTTTTTTTATCAACAACGGGTTTAGATTTGCACTTGGACATCATCTGGATATTTAAATATGGAAGCACTGGCAATGGAATGTGTATTGAGATGATATGTCTCCACTGCAGGGTCTGAGGCCTACTCTCCTACAGAGAGTGTATGGGATATAGTACACCACGCGGCACCAGTGCGCATTGGTAGACTTCACACACACCTTTGAATTTCTTCTCAGGAGTGTGCAGGTTTCCTCACGATGTTAAAGCCAATGGTAATGGTTTTTGTCATTCGTACATAAGTTCCAAATAACAAATTGTAACTCATCGGTTCGAGCCAGGATCGAACCCAGACCTCGATTGTTTTCGATAAAAACAAAAGTGATATTTTTTAATCAACAAGTTACCTCAGTACTTTTGACTGGGTGAACCGATTTGGATGATTCTCTTTTATTTGAAATTTGGTGGCTTTCAGTGTGGTCCCATTTCATTTGGTCCAGTTCTGACAATGGCATCCATGAGAAAACGATATAAATCTTAAATTTGCCTTAGTAAAAGTAGACGTTTAGGGCAATTGAAGTCGGTTTCCAGTTCTTTTTGAACGCATTTACTTCTATAGTAAATAGTTGCAGATTTATTTGGTTTTGGGGGTAAAAAATGGACTCGTTTTTTTTTCATTCATGATTTCGATACAAAACAAAATGATATCATGAGTCATGGTTTATAATTAACTATTTTTCTAATTAATTATTGTTAAGCTAGCTTATTTTATAAATTGTAATAATTCTTCTGTCTCGTCATATTTTAAGCCAATTATCCAACTGATAAGTGTTTTCTTATATTATATTATATTTAAATACATACATGTAAATTGTGATGAATTTGTTTCCTCTAGAATATCCTCTAGATTTTTTTTACTAGCTTTTTTGGGGCTAAATCTCGAAATCGTTTTCGAATTACATCAATGTGAAATTTTCCAATGTGATCCACTACATTTTTGTGTGTATTTTTGTTTGTGCCAAGTGACGCGCCATCTTTGTTTTTAAATTAAGCTTTGTGCATTTTGAACAACTAAACTAGACCAAATGACGTTTAAAAAAAAAGTTGTTTAGCTTTTCTTTTTTTAGAATTCCGATTTCAAATCCACAATGTGTCCACAATTCTTAAATGTTTGAATTTTTTTTAAAATGCCGGCAATGACTCTGCGAAATATTAGTTCAAAAAGATAAGAATAAGGTTCCTTCTATGGATTTTGATTTGCCTTTGCTGCATCACATCATGAGGCGAGTTGGAGAAGGCTCGCGCGCCAAGGGTTCCGAACTATGGAAAGACGCGTACATATATTACCTTGAAATAAGGTTCATTTTCTCGACCGCATAACTAAGTTTGTCTACATAAATGTACTCTCTTTTATGGAACTCATTCTGTATCCCCAGATAGCCTCAGTGGCTAAGACGCGCAACACAGGACCCAGGTTCGATTCCCAGTGGGCACATTTTCAAATATCCCTTTGTGAGACATTTCCCAGTTTGTTTAGGACATTGCAGGTTGAATCACCTGATTGTCTGAACAGTGATATGATTCCGTGCTTCGTTAGTCACGTTAATCCGTTGTTACCGGTTACTATCTACGACAGGTAGTAGCTACATGAGACATGTCAGAGGTCTATGGCGGTGCAGGGGCTCTATTTTTGATTCGCTCGTGTGACGTAGCTTCGTCGCACATGACTTAAGTCACGATCGACTGCAAGTCGCATAAAAACAGGTTTGACCGTATTTTTGAATCATTCGCCTCAGGTGTTACCAATATAACTTAAAATGTTTAATTTTATCCGTTTTACGCAGAAAAATAAAACCGGTAATTCATGCAAGGAAAACGGAACGCAAAGTTCATAGAACAGTTCCTACTGTCAATATCAATAAGTGGTAATGTCAGTGTTTGACGATGACGTTTAGTCTATCGTTCGCCTCCGCAGAGTGGTCCCGACCACTCGTTGCAAACGAGCGATTCAAAAATATCAAATTTCACAAGTCGAACGAAAATCAGTAGAAATCGAGCGATCGCGGCGCGTAGAGTGAATCAAAAATAGAGTCCCTGACACTAGGGAGTGTGAAATCGGTCATTGACTTTACATCCTACACGATAATATGAAGAAGATCAAAACAGTTTTGTAAGAATGGCTTCCCTTCTTCATTAATGAACTATAGTCAATTGGCCACGATCTCACCTGGTGGTAAGTAATAAAGTGGCTGACGGTACACGATGAACCTTCGTCATCTTCAACTGATGGGGTAAGTATAAAAGCCTGGGTCTCACGTCATACAGACAGACCCCTAATTCTAGATAGATCCCTCTGATAACGAAATCATTGTCTACCCGATAGCCGATCTGTGAGCTAAAGTTAAGGCTATCTAGATATACGGTATGTATTCACAGAGGCCCGTCTGTCTGTGCGGTATAGCAATCTGACCTGTTGTTGGTCTAGAAACAATGTTTAGTACAGACATTCTCAAAGTGTTTGAAGAACCATCATGGTTTTGTTTAGAAGTTTGTTATGGGCTGCAGCGACCGCAATGGCGTTCGCAATTTTTTTAAGGTTTCCGTACATTAAAAGGATAAAAATTAATGAAAAGTTTCAACCGACTTCAAAAAAGGAGGAGGTTCTGAATTCAACGCGTATTTTTGTGTGTATGTGTGTTACGCGATAACTCCGCCAATAGTGAATCGATTTTGATAATTCTTTTTTTGTTTCCTTCAGAGGTTTGACAAAAAAGTTACCGCGTAACACACATACAAAAAAAACATACGCGTTGAATTGAAAACCTCCTCCTTTTTTGAAGTCGGTTGAAAATAAGGATAAGGCAACCAAACTCACACTGTGCCATCTCTGGATAGCTTGTGTACCGCCAACATCTTACTTTGATCACCAAGCACAACCCGCTACGTGGGACAACCGTGAGAAAAATCTCAATTATTGTCTCTATTGAAGCTCTTTTGTCAATGAAAGGACAGATGTCATAAAAAGAAATTCTATTTGTCATAAAAAGGACAATAGGAGACAAAGACACAGAAATCTAAGCTCCAATAGAAGTAGCACAGTCTGAAATTTTTTCGGGTGAACGATGGGGAGTAAAAGATCTATACTGGTGACTACTTATTCGGAAACGTGTTCTCGGCCGGCCGACTATTAGATGGACGCCTAAAAATATTCAAATATTTTTTATATCGAGTATGTTTTCAATCATGTTGTGTTTTTACTAAACATAAGAATAGAAATTGCTCATTGCAGTAAATGTGGTGGTTTGCTCGCAGGCACAGATGTTACGTCATTATGAAAGTACAGAACATTTAGCCATATTGATGGCGTACAAAATTTATTTCTTTAAAATATCTGTTACTTTAAACACAGCCCTTTCTCTGAGCCACACGGTTAATTTTTTCGCAAATAGTCGTTTTGTTAATTCTTTTATATAGTTAGGTATTGCGTTGAAGATTTTTTCTAACATTCTAACATTGAAATACTACTAATTGGTAACCTTCAAATTAACAAAGTAAATTAGGATAACCCTTGAATAAATAAGTCGTAATATGGCGCTGTTTGAGACGTCATGAATTGGATCATAATTTACGTGTGTGTCTGGTAACGCTATCTCAGTTTGTATCATCATCATCAGCCGAGCAGCGTCCACTGCTGGACATAGGCCTCCGCCATGGTATGACACATTGACTCCCCGCGACCTTAACCAGGTCGTCGGTCCATACTTCTAATCCCGATCAGTCATCGGTTCTTCGCGCGATCTGACCTGTCCATTTCCACATCAACTCACTGACTCGTAAACAGTATACGTATTCAATATAACTACATTAAAATTGATGCAGCAAAATATGAAAAACATTTAAAATCATTGACTTATCTAAATTAGTATTAGTTTATTTTTAAAAGTTTCGACGCTTTTCATCTTTACCTGTCAGGTCACCTGTGTAAGCACTTCTATTATCAGCTCTATAGATTTCGGTGGCTAGGATTGTAAATTTCGTGACATTTGACCGTACCTTGAAATCCCGTCGGTCACGATTGACACTGAAGTAATACTTTGACACAGTGGGACGTGAGCGACAATTTTGGGACAAAATATTCCCTTTTTTGGGCTAGAGTTTTTTTGTTGGCGTTATTTTCGAGTTGTTCCCAGCTACGAATACAATTTATAACTTTTCACCTCCCTAATACTTTGGTATACCTTTTGTCTTGTCATTACCTAAGCAAAAACAAGTTGCGTCTCGTTTTCGTTTAGCCAAAGTTCGTAATTGGGTATTCGAATGAAAAAATATTTTTGTCCAATTGGACCATATTAAAATTAAAAAGCTGTTTCATTTTTTTCTTCGATACGAATCTCTTTTTAGTTCAACCCGCCGAAAAGCGATTCTAGTCACGCGGTGCTAAAACGCTCCATGTAAATCGGTATGGAGCTTGTACCGATATTTTGAGTTATCTCCTAAAATAATGTTTTATGTAGTATATACACCCCTATAAGAAAACGTTACAAATGCAATGAAAAATATAAATCTAGTAAGCACTATTCAAGGAACTATATTTTTCGCAACGTTTGAGATTTTGTTCTAGTAGTCCTTGTTACCACCACCCGAAATAGTTCGATTCCGTGACCTATGGATCAGTCAATCTGTGTCTACTAGATTGATTTATCAGCGCGTGTCTCTCCACTGCTGAAGATAGGCCTCTCCCTCTCCTTCCGGTCCTCAGTCCTCCTCATCCGCTCTCTCCCTACCAGCGGGCTGGAGACCGTCCCACCCCGCGTCTCCCAGATTATGGGGACGGAATTACTTATTACGATATTTTTAATTATTCCGTTATTCTTTTACGAAATACAAATTCATATTAAAATCGACAACATTAATTTTAAATAGCGTTGCATGAGGAACTAATGAATTTACTCTTAATGAGCTCAACAAAAAACAACTACATTTTTGCTAAAGCTTTTTGCATTCTATAATTTTCGCGTGTCTTGACAGGTCAAAATGAAGTACATGCATAGTAGTTTTTCTTATGAATTATTTAATATTTGACAGCCGTGTGTCGAAAAGCATGTTTCAACATGTTTTATGTTTTTATTTATTATAAAACAACCTATGTTTTTCACTTTTGATTCTTAACCTCAACCTAGTTAGAACAGCAACATAGATACATTCCACAGAGAGCTATAATGAGTGGTTTTGGAGCATAGGTGTAGTTGAAGAAATAAAGAAAAAATTTATTTGCCCAGTACACAGTTTTTTTATACGGTGTTTAGATAGTAATTTCAATTAGTTCCATGTACTTAACCTGTCCACAGGTGTGCAAATATTATAAACATATCTAATAAGGAATTTAATTGTTAAAAAATTAGTTTACATCGCATGTCAATTAGTACAATGTTAATAATTGTGTCATTAAATAATTCACAAGGGCTAGAAAAGTATATAAACTACTTTTTGTCTACTAACCTTTACACAAATAGCTGTTGGAAACTGTTAAAATGTATTTCTTGTGTATAGCAATACTAATACATCACATTTTGACACTTCTTTCGCAAATCCATAAACCTGCTATGTCGCAAGCCTAAACAAAACCCGGCTTTGGTCATTTATCAAAGCTTGCGCAATTTTGTACAGTATTTCAAGCTGGGTGACTCACTGTCCTTATGAGGAACTTCGAACAATGTATTTCTTAAATATGACAAGGTACCTTATTAGAAACTAACTCCGTTTGAGATGGTACCTTATTTTATTAGAAACTAGCTGTTTTTATTCGTCTGCTCTGCGTGGATTTAAAAAATTTAATCTCCAAGACCCGTCATACTAACGAAATAAAATTAGTACTAGCTTGTAAGTCAAACCATGAGCTTTAAACAAAAATAATTTCATTCGAATTCGTTTAGTAGTTTCTGTGATAATCTAACAGACAAAAAACATCAGTAACTTATAATCAATGAAATGTAAACTACATTTCAATACCTTCTACCGTTTTAATTATAAAACTATTTAAAAACATTTTTCTCGTGACTTCCTCTGTGTGGTCTACAGATTTTTATGGGTTTGCACCATGGCACAAAATAGTGTTGTGAACTTAGCAAAAATAAAATGGCTTCCACCGCAATAGTGATGGGAAAATGTCGAGATGTCGTAAAAACAACATTTTGCACTTGGCCTTCATCTCACCTGATGGTAAGTGACGGTAAGGTCATAGGACGGTAAGCGTGCGTACACATAAGCAAGCTAATAATGCGCTGGCTCTGCTACCTTTCATACCGGAACACAACAGTGCTATTAACAGCGCAGTTTGGGCGTCACAGGTGAGATGGTGGTAGCCTGGCGGACATAGAAGATGCGCTGCTGCCATTGACTTATATAAATAGATTTTCTTGACCATTTATGACACTAAAAGTGGCCATTTAAATAGTTTGACACAGAACATAAACTATTTTTTATGCAATTCTGTCCTTCTGCTAATCTGAGATTTTACTCATCTGTCCCTTTGCTGCAGAGCCAACGAAGTCCATTACCGATTGGTACCCCACTGGGAATCGAACCCGGGACCTCTGGATCGTTAGTCCAAGTGTAGCCATTAGGTCAATGAGGCGGCTATTTTGCTTACGAGAGCTTTTCAGTAAAAGTAGCGCGTTGATGTCTTTTATATAGCAGAAGTCTACCATTGATTTTTTCATCATGAAATGCATGAATTCGCTGTAACGACATGAGCCTCATTCATGGATAGCCACGCGGACGCTCTATGAGGGTATTTGCTGTAATCACCGAGCTTGGCAATTTAACTGGTGATCGCAGTAGACGCTTCTGTCCATTTTGTGAAAATTTTTGCCTTCGTCTTTTGCGACATCCGCGTTGGAGTGCACAAAAGGAGGGGTTAATGTAGAAAATTCACGCAACCTTTGGGTTTGGGTGTTCAAAAGGGGGTGCAATAAGAAAAAAAACTATGTTTTGGAATAGGAAAAGCTTGACCTCAATCACACCTGATGGTAAGTGACGATGAGGTCGACGATGTTACGTGTTGTTCTAGAAGGTGACTATTTACTCTTCGTTTGAAGATTCACAAGTTGTAGTTTTCGTGGAACACGGACACCGGTAGTGCATTACATATATAGCTGTATGTATTGATGAATGTGGAAGCGAAAAGCTTGGTCTGATCACTAATCGGTTAATCTACTGATACCCCACCGAGAATTGAATCTGCTATCTCCGGATTACTATTTGAATTTTACAAATGAAGCTGAAGATTGCAGCAAGTTTTTGGATTCATTTAAACAAAATACAAAAGGCACATTACGAGTAAAATCAGTTCTACTGTACTTTTGGCAGTCCCAAAAAACACGAATATTATAAACGATATTTTTGGATTGTGAATGTATTGTTTGTTACCCTTTCACGCAAAAACTGCTGAATTGATTTTACTGTAACATTACGATATAGCTTATACATCAGAATAACATATAGACTATAATTTGTAAAGATATTTCACGCGGGCGAACATCATCCGTTCTGAGTTTTATGACAGTAACCTTATTACAATATTTTAGCGTGCATTCCGATACTGGTTTGCGTAGTATGTCCTTTGTGAAGGACATATAGATCAATAAGATTTAAGCATCTCCGTGGTCTATAGGCTACATTGACTTCAGAGGACACGGGTTCGATGCCCAGTGATAAATCTTTGATAAATTTTCGGTTTAGTTTGTAGCATGGTTTTTTATATATCTGATTAGCAAGCTATCACTATGCTTTTTAAGTCTTCGACAATACTGTTGTGCCTCATAAGCTTAAGGCTTGTAGGTGAGCACGCTTATCATACAACGGCCTTAACTCTTCATCGTCACTTACCATAAAAATTTGATTCAAAAATATTTTGTTATTTCAACTCCCCCATTCTGCGCCCTTTATTCGCAGTGGTAAGATATTTGCTATAACTAATTTTATAGTTGTACATAAATGATTTTTTTAAATATATAGTGCGTTCAAATGCATTCTATTTAATGATTTAAAAAAGACTATAAATATACATGTATAGGTTAAGTATAAATAACAAACAATAAATTTTATAAAAAGTCAATGAAAAACGTACAAACCTTTTTGTTAAAAAATTCCAAAACTCCAAAAGTGAAATAAATCATAAAGTGTCTTGACACCACTTCCACAAACACTTATCTATCACCAAGAATGTATGTAAAGAAATAACGTTTTTGTATTCTGCTTTTAAACAAATAACTTCACCGTTCATTTACAAAATTCGACATTCAAGTTCCAGAAAAACCACAAAAATCCATCTACATTCAAGCAATCACTTTTTGAACGAAAAATATTTTTCCGTAAAAAATATTCTGTCCTGAAAAACACGACCAAGCTCCAACGTGTTTTGCCGAAGACTGACTGACTTTAAGTTAACAACTCGCCTCAAGTTCAATAAGAAACATAACCATCTCTCTCCCACGCACATGTTTGTTAGATGGTGAGCGAGACAGGAATAATGGCATGCATTGTGGACCGTGTCTCGTTTGACTTTTTTCCGATGATTTCTTTGAAAGAACCCAGGGATCTATCTTTATATCGCCGGTGAGTTATGCGTCGCTCTGATTCATTGATGCACGGTGCATTATAAAATTATGTTATTTGATTATCTCTGGCCTATTTTTTGTGATGAAAATTTATGGTTATTTATAATATTGATTTAAATATGTAACATATATTTTGTTATACCTACGCCTTCGGGCTGACTTCCTTTACGTCGCAACGAAGAAGCAATTTTTTATAGTAGTAGTTGAAGAGATGGAAAAGTACGTAGACTACTTTCATCCCGATCTAACAAGCAGTTTCCGTGGGAAATTTATGAATTCCACGTGGACGCAGCCACGGGTAAAAGCTAGTCAGATAGTAAATAATAATGAAATGAAAATGACAAAATGAAAAATAATGTAAAAAATATGGCCAAGTCTAAAAGTCAAAAATTCGTAACTTTTTCAGTTTTAGAAACACTTAAAATTAAATGGTCTCGTGTATATACTATAGAAAACTCGTAAAACTATTTTGAAACAATGCAGTTTCGAATGGTCTCCTGTTAAAATAAAATAATCTCATATAATATGGTAAACATATAGATGGTCATGCTCGTTTTATTTCACACATTTAATGATAGGACATGCAATATTCAAAATAGAAACTAGAAAACTTACAATGCTTAAAAATGATATAATAACTCACATTATATATCACGATTCTTATTCATTTTTAAAGTCAAAAAATTCCTAAAGAATATGAAAACATTTATCTACTAACCACTCACATAAAAAATAAAAATAAAAAACTTTTTATTATAGCCGAAAAATGTATTTATGTAAAACGTAAGGTTTTAGTGAAAACACTTTTTAGTAACTGATTTTTTAGTTTAGAATTGGTAGACTTCACACACACCTTTGAATTTCTTCTCAGGAGTGTGCAGGTTTCCTCACCATGTTTTCCTTCACAGAAAAGCCAATGGTAATGATTTCTATAATTCCTGCATAAACTCCAATCAACAAATTGTAACTCATTGGTACGAGCCAGGATCGAACGCAGACCTCGATTGTTCAAGGACTGACGCTCTACACAACTGAGCTACCATTTACAATAAGTATATGTACTTAATTTAAACTATAGGCCCGTGAACGCTAGGTCCATGTCTTCACAGGCGCCCGGGTCCAGATGACATCTTATAGCGACCAACAACACGCTTGCCAAGACTGATCTTCATCGGAAGCTTTTCGGGTCATGTAAAAAAGTTCACGAAATGTATTATTTACCTTAGGGCGTTACAACTTATGATGGTAAACATCATCATCACCAGCCTATATACGTCCCCACTGCAGGGTCTCAGTCCTACTCTCCTACAGAGAGTGTATGTGACATAGTACACCACGCGGGACCAGTGCGCATTGGTAGACTTCACACACACCTTTGAATTTCTTCTCAGGAGTGTGGTAATAATGAAAGTTAAAAAGGTACGAATCTGACTTAATTATGATGCCTTCAACCATCCGGTTTTTAGGGTTCGGTTAAAAAATAAAAAATTGAACATATACTAATGTATGTCAAATTAAAGTGAGAGGATTAAGGAAGCATAGATTCTAATCTATATTATATTCAATACTATTAAATGTATGGCGTAATAAATAAATAAATACATAAGCTATAATTAATCGAGCTATTGTGGGAGCAGGCCAGAAGGAAAGTTGTAGAGACTTGTTCAAGCAGCTTGAAATATTGTGTCTGCCATCTTTATACTCGTATATATTCGAAGTGTGCTTATTTGTAAAGAGTAACTTACATTATTATGACAATAAAACAAACAAAAAACCGAGAGGTAGACGAAATAAACTCGACTTAATACCACTTAACCAGCCAAAGTTAGAATTCTATAGGAAAACACTCTATGTAAACGGAACAAAATTGTACAATCATTTACCTGACAATATAAAAGGTCTCAATGTAAAATTATTTAACACCAGATTGTATGACGTTTTAATTAAGAATTGTTTTTAGTATAATACGCAAGAAATTTTTCATAAAAATTTTGTACTTTTTGTCAAGTTGTAATATTGTATACCATAGAATAATTACTTCGCTAATATTTTGTATTCATTTTTATTAATATAATAATAAATTATTGTTCGGCTCAGGAGGGTAGGAAATAGAGATTCTAGGAATGTATCAAACACAACAACATTGTACCAACTATTTACATAATAAAGAGTATTCTATTCTATTATATTCTAAGGCTTCAAAATTGAAGCAACTACAAAAAGAAACAGGAATTTGTTAGGGAAATGAACTGATTTTTTTTAATACACCAACAAAGAAAGTGTTCAAAATGGGTAACTGATTAAGAAAATTGCGATTGACTTTTCCAGTCCATGCATTATTCTTATACAATATCAAGTCATCCTGACCTCCTTTTACGAGGGGAAGGAAGGACAAACAAATGAATAAACTCACATCCTATCCTACTAATATTATAAGTGTGAAAGTTTGGATGTTTAGATGTTTGTGGCGCTTTCACGGAAAAACTACTGAATGGATTTGAATGAAACTTTACAATAACATAGCTTATACATCAGAATAACATATAGGCTATAATTTATAAAGACATATTGTGTAAATCGTACAAAATCACACTTATAATATTAGTGGGATTACATGGGCAATTTGGGCATAACAAAAACGCGTTGCCTAGCAACCGACCATAGAATATGTAATTCGTATATACAAACTTTCACGTTTATAATGTTAGTGTGAAGACTATTTGAATGTACTACGTCAGATATTGACATTTATTTTGTTTCTTTAAATTATTAGACTACGTAACAGAATAAACACTATTTTGTACCTTATGCTGGAAATGGAGATAGATGTCTTCTATGCCTATCGAACAAGTAGAATAAATCCTGAAGTACACGCGGGCAAAGTCGCGGGCGGAAGCTAGTATGGAATAAAATTAATAAAATTTGATGTGTGTATATCTTTTTTGAATAATGTACAGAATTCTAGTCCAGCCGAACGTTCCTGCTTGACCAACTCTCTGCCTTGATGTTGCCATTTTTTCCCTGTCAAACCTTCAATTCACTCGCTCATATATCACATAGCTTTAATTACGAAAAACTCAATAAATTATAAATGGAAGTGCTCGGCGTAATCCGATTTTTTAATTTAAGCGTCACAAAGGGTGTGAGAGATGCAATGCAAAATAAATCATTATTTTCGTTACACGCCGACCAAATTAAATTTGCAATTGGAACCCGCTCACAATGATTCCATACAACGTTTCTTTTGCTATAATCTTTTAAATATTATGAAGCGTTCAAAAAGAACTAGAAACCGACTTCAACTGCCCTAAAAGTCTACAACATTCATCCCATAAAAAGTTCACCCTTAGAGTTAGTATCTGGGTATATATTTTGTTTTTGTTGATTTTGCTCAAAAGCGCTAAATCAATTTCGATAAAATTTATATGGGACCACCTCTGAAGTATGCTCTACCAAACAAAAAAGAATTATCAAAATAGATTCATGAATTAGAAAAACTATCGCAAAACATAAAAAAAGTCGAATTGAAATTGAAAAAAATTAATAAATCCTTTGTTGGTTGAAAATAGTCTTTGATGAGTAATCAACTAAAAATAGGAGCTAGGATATAGTGTCTCGAAATGAATATCATTAACGTACAACTTTATAGTTAGCTACAATAGCCGTTACGCAGCTAATGGTTCGTAGATGGCGCTTTGAACAATAATAAAAAATAGTGTGTAAAAATGTAAATTGTGATTTACTGAATCACCTGATTGTCTGAACAGTGCTATCATTCCGTGCTTCGTTAGTCACGTTAATCCGTTGTTACCGGTTACTATCTACGACAGGTAGTAGCTGCATGAGACATGTCAGAGGACTGTGGCGGATCAACAACTCTGACACTAGGGTGTGTGAGGTCCCGGTTACTATCTACGACAGGTAGTAGCTACATGAGACATGTCAGAGGACTGTGGCGGATCAACAACTCTGACACTAGGGTGTGTGAGGTCCCGGTTACTATCTACGACAGGTAGTAGCTACATGAGACATGTCAGAGGACTGTGGCGGATCAACAACTCTGACACTAGGGTGTGTGAGGTCCCGGTTACTATCTACGACAGGTAGTAGCTACATGAGACATGTCAGAGGACTGTGGCGGATCAACAACTCTGACACTAGGGTGTGTGAGGTCCCGGTTACTATCTACGACAGGTAGTAGCTACATGAGACATGTCAGAGGACTGTGGCGGATCAACAACCCTGACACTAGGGTGTGTGAGGTCCCGGTTACTATCTACGACAGGTAGTAGCTACATGAGACATGTCAGAGGACTGTGGCGGATCAACAACTCTGACACTAGGGTGTGTGAGGTCCCGGTTACTATCTACGACAGGTAGTAGCTACATGAGACATGTCAGAGGACTGTGGCGGATCAACAACTCTGACACTAGGGTGTGTGTGTTAAAACCTACACAAGAAGATTAAGCTTGTTAGGGGAGATTCGAATTACCCTTCCACCAATTAGTATTATTTCATATCCTACTTAATATTATAAGTGTGAAAGTTTGGATGTTTGGATGTTTGTGACGCTTTCACGGAAAAACTACTGAATGGATTTGAATGAAACTTTACAACAATATAGCTTATACATCAGAATAACATATAGGCTACAATTTATAAGGACATATTGTGTAAATTGTACAAAATCACACTTATAATATTAGTGGGATTACATGGGCAATTTTAGCATAACAAAAACGCGTTGCCTAGCAACCGACCATAGAATATGTAATTCGTATATACAAACTTTCGCGTTTCTAATATTAGTGTGAAAACTATTTGAATGTACTACGTCAGATATTGAAATTTATTTTGTTTCTTTAA
Source organism: Carcina quercana (assembly GCA_910589575.2). Lineage (NCBI taxonomy): Eukaryota > Metazoa > Arthropoda > Insecta > Lepidoptera > Depressariidae > Carcina > Carcina quercana. The sequence continues at coordinate 4,911,555 of OU342455.1, read as the reverse complement.
ACTATTAGACTACGTAACAGAATAAACACTATTTTGTACCTTATGCTGTATAATAATTTGTCATATACGTCACCTGTGCCTATCTAACAAGTAGAATACATCCTGAAGTACACGCGGACAAAGTCGCGGGCGGAAGCTAGTATTATTATAAAACTCCGCAATATTACAAGCTCAAACTTGAATATGTCGATTCGTATAAGAAATCATTAATTTTGCCGGAAAGCCAATAACTTGGACAATACGGATTTTTTTATTAATATTTATTTTCTGCAAATCTAATTACGCCAATGAGTCGGGAATTCGCCGATAGTGATTGATGAGTTAGGGTGGGAACACACTGAACGCAGGCACTACTTTTATTAAAGCAACTAACTGACTTCTACTCTACCGCCAGTTTTCCTAGGAGAAATAATTGCTTGTAATTTTTAGTAAATACGCATTTTATTTCAATTCATATTAAGTAGAAATCTTCACCACCAGCCTATATACGTCCCCACAGCAGGTCTCAGTCCTACTCTCCTACAGAGAGTGTATGGGACATAGTACACCACGCGGCACCAGTGCGCATTGGTAGACTTCACACACACCTTTGAATTTCTTCTCAGGAGTGTGGTCATAATAAAAGTTAAAAAGGTATTCACGAATCTGACTGACTGACCACCCGGTTTTCTTTGGAGCAAAATCTCGAAATGGTTTTCGAATTACATCAATGTAAAATTTTCTAATGTAATCCATTACTGATATTAGATAGTAAGCTAAATTACAACTATCATATAGATAATATCATTGAAAGAGCTAACAAAATGCTTGGGTTTATTTTGAGAAACGTGAAGCCTTTCAAGCGATGTCAAACAAAAATTATGGTTTATAACTCTCTTGTAAAAAGTATATTGGAATATTGCTCGCAGGTGTGGTCACCTCAATATGATGTTCACTCACAGCGTATAGAGCGTGTACAAAAAAGGTTCCTGTATCACCTATCGTTACAATCCTATAAGCTTCCAGAACTAAGATCGTACAACATTAGATTGGATCATTTTAATATTCTAAGCCTAAAAGATCGTAGAAAGATCCAAAATCTAATGTTTTTGTTTAAATTATTTAACAATAAAATAGACTGTTCTGAAATATTTTTCAAAACAGGAATATCTGTACCTAGTAGACTACCACGGGCACATGTACCAAAAATACTTAATGTATCAGTACATAAGTCAAATTTGGGTTTCAACTCTCCATTGTCTAGATCAGTTAGACTGTACAACGCTCTCTTCAAATTTTTAGATTTAGATATTAATCATGATAGTTTGTTAGATTTTAAGAAAAAAATTCAAACATTCTATTTTAAATCCCAAGTGTAAAAACATTATAATTCTATATTTCTGTTATTATATTTTTGACTGTCATTCTTTTTAACGTGAATTTTTGTGTAAGCTGTGGATACCTATAATTAAGTAAACATTTTTAGTAATTAGTAATGTAAGTTTGTATTTTGTATGTGTTTGGAATGTAACTTGTTGGTGTCTCTAAATAAATAATTAAAAAATTTAAATTACATTTTTGTGTGTATTTTTGTTTGTGCCAAGTGACAATGTCAAATGACATGTTGTTGGTGCCGTCTTTGTTTTTAACTTAAGCTTTGTGCGTTTTGAACAACTAAACTATATCTTATCATACAACGGGTTTCTCCGAAACCACTATCTAGAAAATCAGGACCAAGAACTGCAAAATATTTATAAAGTAACTTAGCGATGAGTATAAAATTATATAACAAAGTGCCAATCGAATTTAAATCGCTAAACATTTGGCACTATTTAAAAAGCAATTGTCTGAATGGTTGGTGTCCCATAGCTTTTATGACGTTAAAGAATTTCTAGACTCGGTTACTAATTGACTCACTAAATATTGTGTATAGCTAATGACTCGTCTAGATTAGATTAGATTAGATTAGATTAGATTAGATTGTTTATTTCATTGTACCAATGTCAAGATTACAAAAAAATATATATAAAAATGTCAGAGTGTACAATGATCGTCAAAAATATTTAAAATGTCTAAAATTATATAAAATAAATGTCAAACAGTAAATTTAATGTCAAAATAAATAATAAAATAAATCTATAATATTATAGATACTCAAAATTTATCCAGTAGAAAATCTTTTACATTGTAGTATTCTTTATCCAACAAAAGGTTTTTTAGTCGTCGATAAAACGTTTCGTCATTTGTTTCACCTTTTAGATCGCTAAATATTGTGTATAGCATAATGACTCGTCTAATTTTGCATGCCTAGTATAACTGTGGCTGAACATGTATTTGTACTTTTAATTGTAAAATAACACCTCTGTAACCATGTTTATGCAAAATAAATCTTATGATTATTAAAAAAAATTCGGAAACAATTTTACAGGTTTCTTGGAGCTACATTTCTAAATTGTTTTCGAACATCTTTAAGATCCACTCAGTGCGTCATCGTCATTCTCCCAGGACCCAGGTGTGAAATCCATCAAGGCTCAACAATGTTAATTTGACGCCGTCCACCGAGCGACTGAGGGACTGCTTATTCCTACATATCTATACATGTTGTTTATGATTACACCAGTCCACGGTGAAAGAATATTTGAACGGACAAAGCTCGTGATTCTACCGAAAATTCCGTACGTAAAGTTTAATCTCTGTTGTACAAGTAACTATAAAAGATATATTATTGGATTTCTTCTCAGGAGTGTGCAGGTTTCCTCACGATGTTTTCCTTCTCCGAAAAGTCAATGGTAATGATTTGTTTCAATCGTACATAAATAACAAATTGTAACTCATTGGTACGAGCCAGGATCGAACCCAGACCTCGATTGTTCAAGGACTGACGCTCTACACAACTGAGCTACCACTAGATAGTTACCTTAAAATAGGAGATCGGATTATAAAAGACGCTGATGACTTCAGTACTAGTTAAAAGAAATTAGAAAAACAAGTAAATGTGTTCAAAAAGAACTGGAAACCGACTTCCATTGCCCTAACAGTCTACTTTTACTAAGGCAAATTTTAGATTTATATAGTTTTTTCATGGATGCCGTTGTCAGAACTGGACCAAATCGAAATGAGACCACACGGGAAGCACCACCTTTCAAATAAAAAAAGAATCATCCAAATCGGTTCATCCAGTCAAAAGTTAAGTCTGAGGTAACAAAGATATATAAAAAACTTTCCCGTCGAATTGATAACCTCCTCCTTTTTTGAAGTCGGTTAAAAATGAATAAACAGTATCCCTTTTCATTATCCAAACTTTCCCTTTTCCTGTTTGTGTTTTATGATCGACAAAAGAAGAGAAACAAAATATATTCGATATGAAAAAGGACTCCCTACCCATAAGTTTACACTTTCCCAAACACACGTAAAAGTTAGGGAGTTACAAAGATGTAACAAAAAGTTAGAGGAGAGACACATGAGCGATCATTAACTAGGGACAAGGATTGCTAGGGATGGGACACGTACGATAACACTTATCGATACGCTCATTTATTTTATAACAATTAAATGACACGTTCCGCTAGTGTATGGCGCCAAGGCCTGGTCTTGTACACTTGTAATTTTAAAAGGCCATTATCAGATAAAAGTTATTAAGTTAAACATTTTTATGTATGTAGGTTTAGATCATATTCACAAAAACATAAAACGCACGAAACGGGTAAGACTTGACGTTGAAAACAAAGATGGCGTCAATAAAATGACATTTGACGCTGTCACTTAGTACAAAAAGAATGATTTGGTTTTTATTGAGGCATAGATAGTTTTCTTTCTTTGTATTTGAAACGTCAGGTTTTATACCTGGATGGAATGAGGGATTACGTGACGATCGGAATCGAGTAACTGGCATAGAATATCAGCAGCAGCAGCCAGGAAACGTCCACTGCTGGACATAGGCTTCTTTCATGTTACGCCACATGTCCCGAGCCACCTGCATCAAATATAATTGAATAAAGTGACTGGCAAATGCAGACTGACTGGGCGGTCTATGGTTGACTGGTTGTGCAGGAAGGTGGTCAAAGAGAATACAGACTGGATTAGAAAATGGACAGTGAAAGCGATCGTACGCATCACTAGGATCATCGCGTAAACATAAACTGCGATTTGTAAAATCGGTAATTGCCAATTATAATGGATCAATGTGGCCATTCACTGTTTGCTTGTTTCGCCTTGCAACCAATATATGATAATGATAAATGATTATACAAACCCATGAGCCAGACGCCTTTATGATCTATTTGCTGACGTATAAATACATTATACTTAATTTATATCATATCAATATCAGCGCTGTAGGACTCCTGCAGCACATGCTGAGTCAGACTTATAACCCACTGTACATAATTTTAGTTTTTTTAATGTTTAACTTTATTTTAGTTATTTTACATAAGTATTCGGTTTAAGTTTTCTTTTTGTATATAATTTGTGTCACCGAATAAAGATAATATCTATCTATTATATTATCTAATTTCTCTTCTAAACATTCGACGAAAAAAATAATTTTGTTAAACCTAACCTTCGAAATATTATTTTATCGATATAACCCATTCGTCCCATCACTAGATGACTAAACGGACGTCTTCTGCATTCCCAAGGGTGGAATGTCTTAACATTGTGGTGTTAAGGGGAAGTCACAACAAAAATATAGCTGTCTCTTTCTTGACTTAGTTTAATAGTGGCTGTACTATTCCGGTGTGTGAGGGACAGGCAGCAGCACGCTGGTATTTTACTGTAATCACTAACACAGCCTGTTTGGGGATTAAGGTAAATAATTTCAATAAAAGTTCGTCAAAAGACATACAGTCGATTGAGAACCTCAATTCAACTCGAGCAGAGATTTTGATGATTCGTTTTTTATTTTTTAGAGCATACTTCAGAGGTGGTCCCTTATAAATTATATCGAAATTGCTTTTTGATAAATTCCGAAAAATTCACATACCAAAAATCTTAACATTTTAGGGGAAAAATTCTGTAGACTTTTAGGGCAGTTAAAGTCGGTTTCTAATTCTTTTTGAACGCGTTAATTATTATATTTAATAAATAATTAAAAGCTTATATTTAACTTGCAATGTATGTATGTACATAATATTCTGGTCATATATTGCAACTAAACAAAGCAGTTGTCCTTAACCGATTGAGATGAAATGAGGTTTAGTTTGGCATGACAATGCACTGTAAGCTTAAGTGACGCCATTTTAAATCCAAGATGGCGGACGGCCCAAGACTAAATGAAAATTTTTAGAGTATATAAATAAATGCTTGTTTTTAAATACTATTTTTTACTATTAATTTATTTATATTAACTTTCTTCTTGTGTTGCCACTCCTCTCCCGGCTAGTCACTTCACTGACAAGTGAGTCATGCCCTTAAATGCCGATGTCCAAAGCAAGTCCTTTGTTCGGTTGATCTTTGAGTGCTATCTCTGATTTATTATCCGCTTCAAAGACGTGGTGAGGACGTTGTGATGTTAGAACAGAGATTATGGGGTCTACGCTACCGCATAAAAGCTAATACTTTCAATAGCCATGACCTTTACCGTCTGTGACCTTGACCTTTGCATGCGTTGGCCTTGACCTTAGTATGCTTTGACCTTGACCTACTGTTTACATATTGGATGTTATTATTCAAAACTTTTATTGCTTTCATGTTTAAAAGTTAAGACTTAAAGCAATATAAAAACCAAATTACAAATTGGCTTCTCACAAAGGACTACGATTATACCGAAGCCTTGGCTACACCCTTCGAAACTAGAATTAATTAAAACCACACACACACTCACTGTCCCTCTCACACGCACGCACATACACAGTCTCTCCTCTCTCTCACTTACTCATTTATTATATTGTTATTTTAAATTGATAAACTATTTTTAGACCAGATAATATAAAGTATTTCTTGTCATTTAAAAACAACAGCATGTCCGGTGGTGGAGACCTGGTTCCTGTAGCACAGGGGACTGAGTTCAGGAGCCAGTCTTCACAAAGCCACAAAATGATACAACTAAGTGATTTTATTTAAAAAAAAATAACTTCCCGTTATCGGAATATACTTCCAGTTGATCTAGAATTCGGAAATTTGGCAAGAACCTCTTACGGCACAATTTGATTTTATAACACATGCGGACATGCGGATTTCGGATTCAGACGGAGGAAAAACGAACCCTTAGAAACAGAAAAGTATTTATTTAACTAAGACACACACAACACAATACAAAAATACAATTGACACATAAATTCGTGTCTGTCTTTTTTTCTCAGAAACGCGTAAAGGTATCAAGTTGAAATTAAGAAGACTTTAGTGATCTCGCCTGATAGTAAGGCCATTACATGGAAAGCGTGCTCGCCAAGAAGCCGGATAAAAAAAATTGAGGGTAGTTTTGGGTTCTATTCAACACGTATTGTTCTACGCTACCCGCTCCGCTTATCCAGTGTACCCACAGCCTTAGCCGCTATGTCCACTAACATAATTTTTTGTGTCCGTTTGTCATAATAGCTGGTTATCTATTTAGTGACCGGGTTTTGGGGTGTGATTCAATGAATTTAGGGTACCGTAGGCAGTGCAGTAAAACCTTTTTGAAATTAGAGCTATGGTGTAGAGCGTCAGTCCTTGTACAATCGAGGTCTGCGTTCGATCCTGGCTCGTACCAATGAGTTACAATTTGTTATTTTGAATTTATGTACGTATGATAAAAATCATTACCATTGGCTTTTCTGTGAAGTAAAACATCGTGAGGAAACCTGCACACTCCTCAGAAGAAATTCAAAGGTGTGTGTGAAGTCTACCAATGCGCACTGGTCCCGCGTGGTGTACTACGTCCCATACACTCTCTGTAGGAGAGTAGGCCTGAGCCACTGCAGTGGGGACATATATAGGCTGTTGATGATGGTGATAATTGTTTATTATTTCAACAATATTTAGTGCGTGGGCTAGGTTTTATTCTAATCAAGCAAGGGGTTTACTTTTAACAACTGAATGCCACGCAGGCTACGTCGCCAGTATAATCAGCAACAAAATACGAAACCCCCAATCATAAATACCGGCTCACGCTTGACAGTTTTGTTTTTTTGTAAATTGTTTTTGGGATCAGTGTGAGGTAGGTCGGCATTTATGATTTAATTCCAGTTTGTTTGTTGATCTATTTTTTGAACTTCTTACAAAATGTGTCATTTTTTAAGTGAGTGGAAAAATGTGACGGGACGTTGCCGCTGTTATGCTACCGCTTATCTCCAGATATGTATGATTTATAAAAGAATTACGATTACCGATATAGCTCGACGAGTCAGTGAGCTAAAGTAGCAATGGCCAGATCAAGATCATTACATAAATTTTCAGAACTTTCCATAAGTTCTCATGTGAACTTCTTCACTCATGTGAAGTTCACATGAGTTAGACAAGGACAGGTATATATTTTTCACATTTCTGCCACCCACAACCACCCACTTCCACCCATCGCGACCAAACTCCGTTACTTTTATCAGGAGACCAAGGGGTATTCATTACCCCAACGGGAAGTTGATCGGAGTTGGTGGTGATAAAGAAAACCCTGTCTTAACGTACTAACATTAGCTTTTTATAAATATAAGATTTGATGCCAAAAATCTACCATTTTTGTTTTGTTTTAATATACCCAGTGACACTTTCACAATTAAGACGTATCTAATAAAATATATATACTAACACTCGCAAAACATAACTCTCCTTCTGACGCAGTCGGTAAAGAGTCAAGATAACGAATATTTACGATCATTCCTTGAAGTCCTTAATTTTTAACGTTTATTTTACAACTACCTTAAACTACCGTTAGTTGCAAAAGTACACAAAAGTTTCAATAAATTTTTGTTTTTCTACAAAGAAGTTTATTAAACAACAATGGTAGACCGTTTCTATTTTACGACTGGAAAGATAAAGGTACAGGATTCGGTTCCTGGGAGGAGACAAAAACAATACCATAGACACATTTGGGATTTTTGTGTTCTGAGTCATTTGAAAGCCCAGAGATTGTTTGGAGACATTCTTTGTAATTTAGCCGATAAAAGTTTTACGCTGAACTAATCTTTTAAAATAAGACAGCTGGCTTTGTGTAATAATTATCTCAAATAGTACATCAGATTGTGATGTCGCGAAATGAGTATCATTAACATACAACTTCACAGTGAATCACAATTTACATTTTAAACACTTTCGACTATTGTTCAAAGCGCCATCTATGAACCATTAGCTGCGTAACTGCTATTGTAATAGCTAACTATAAAGTTGTAAATTAATGATATTTATTTCGCGACACTATAAATTCATCTCCTATTTTTAGGTAATTACTTATCAAAGACAGCTGTTCTATTTTAAAAGATTATTGAAACAGAAATTTAGAATGGAAGCATTAGGAGAGGAATAACGTCAACTCTCAACAATAAATAACTAAACATGGATTTATCGCCTTTGGCCACTGGGTAGATGATGATTGAATTGTATTTCACGCGCGGCTGTAGGCCATAGCCCTCGTAACGCATGGTTGTCCCACATGGAAGAGGGTAATAAAATAAATGTCCGCCACAAAGTGGTCACATTTGCGTTTATTTCAAAATAAGTTTAAAACATTTAGGAACCTTGTATCGCACGCATGCGCCATGCGGGACTTCGATGCAATAATTTTTACGATCTTTATTTTTAAGACACCTTATTTTTCAATCCAGAGGTACTAAACCTATGACTGAAAAAATATATTTATTCATTTGCATTTGTTTGTAATTTCTTGGTCTAAATAAATAAATGAAAAGTATTACCAAGAGCGTAAACAAAAACCACCACGCACACTACACTTTTATTACCACACAATTTACTGTATTATGCGAACAGGTAAGGAGTGGAATTCTCTGCCGGCTTCTGTGTTTTCCGAGCGCTCTGAATGTCTTCAAGGTCAGAGTGAATAGGCTATTTCTGGGCAACCGTGAACTATCCTAGACCACATCATCGCTTAACATCAGATGCGTTGTTGAGAGTAATCCGATCCGATCCGATCCGATCCACTGCACCACCAGCCAGCAGTTCTGCCACAAGGACTCGAAGGGGCGTCCATCCAGTATTGGTGAGCGTTGGGATGGCTATCTGTGCGTGTCTCGTTTCTACACGGGAGTAACGTATCTGCGATTATGCATTGGGTTTGCTGGATCAAGCTCCCGTCAGCTTACTATCACATACACGGTAATAGCGTGGCGATACGAGACACGCGGTGCTGCCAACCCAACCCTGTCCACACTACATGGGCTCCGTACTTCTGTCCGAGCAACCGGCGTGCAGGTAAATAGGGAGTAGGGTAATGTAATAAGTTTATCAGCTGCAGTTCCGGAAAGGGCTGGGACAGGATTTGAGTCGACCCGGATACTAGCACCGTATAGTCGGGGAGTATAGATTCTATAATTGGTGTGTAATATATAATTAGGAGTTTGATTGGGAACTGCTGCTATGGATACGTTTCAGTTGACAGGCGCGACTTGGATGCTGGTCTTGGCTGGGTCTGGTCTTTTGGCTTAGTTTTCTTCTTCCAGCACCTTTTCAGAATTGGTTTCGTCTGCCTTGTATCCTCTTTGCTTTTGTATCAACAGCCAAATGTAAGTCATGTCTTCTTGATAGAGTGCGTCCCTGTCTTCACTGAGTACGGGGTCTGAGTCTTCTGCACTGAGTTCGTACGCGAGTTCTCCTCACAGAGTCCTTTGACACCATTGACACCGCTCTGTCACTACTGACACCACTGGTACCCTAACACTTATGCACTGCACTGTACTTCCACTTTATTTCTTCTGCCGGTTTTCTTTCCTTCGCTTTTGCTCACTTTTCCCCTGCTCAGAACAAAACTTGTTTTACCCTTTAGGTTCTTTTGTTTCGTTGCCGCTTCTAGAACGTTCTACGCAAAGAGGTTCTACGTAATAACCTACAATTTTCTCTGTTAGTATGCTATATCTATCCCTTTTACTCCTTCCTACTAATTTTATTCAGAGAACCAATTATGCAAGAACATTCTTTGCTAATTCCAAACTGTAAAAGTCTGGTTGATGATTTGAACCCGGGACCTCTTGCATGTCAGCCGACACTATGACCGGGGAGCGGCGGCTGGGCCCCTGGTCTCGTTAACTACGTAGGAGAAATTTTCAACCCGTTGTTTTCAACTGTTAAGTGACGTGCCCTTGACACTATCTTGCTCCAATGATAATACGTATTTCAAAAACTTGTCCGTAGTTTTATGACGCACTATTCAAGCAGGTATCTGTGACGTTCCGGGAAGCGATTCCGTGAGCAAGCTCGGATCTATTCATTTCCTTCCGTACAAAAGGTTTATTGTTTACACTTTCACTTCACTGACAACGATAGTGTAAATGTATTAGTTCACTAGAGTACTTGTACTGACGGTAAGTTACTCCCCCCTCACCCCTCACCCACTCACACACACACACACACACACACACAAGACGTAACAGATTTTCCATAAAAGTACAACACACACTGTTTTCAAGCAGTAATAGGGGCGCTGCAACACAAGCAAAACTAAAATGCTTGTTGATGATGCGTACAAGTTCTCCTAAAACTTTCGAACTATGTTAGAAAAAATCTGTGAGTTTCTTGTGAAGTCCAAATTCAAATATAAGAACGCTTCGAAGCTTGCTGCGTATCTTTCATCTGTTGTCTTACTTTATGCAAGACAAAGCATTATTTCGGAATGTGACAAAAAATAGTCAGGGGTACCTACTGGACAAAAGTGTCCGGCACCGCCATCGCTACGCAGTTGGCGAACACGTGTTCCCGACCTTTAACAAAACAATACGACGAACGGACGGTCCTGTTTGGAGTCGTTACGAATATACCACGAAATACTAACATATTCGTTCGTCAGTTTGTCATCTCGAAGAAGCTACCTAGAAGTTTACAAAACAAAGTGTAATGGAATGCCAAAATCAACTTGCCCGTCTATAGTCCTAATTAAGTTTAAATAATGTATTTACCGCAAGAACTACCAAGATAATATTGGCGACTGTCGTCACCGCGTGATAAAGCCCTATAGATATTGTTGCTTGGTTCATATACTCTGCACCACATGTTAACTACCGTCCTTGTTTGGGATTCATTTGATGTCAAAAATCAAATGACTGTTGCTTGGCTCGTAGACGTTTACAACAGGAACAGCAACAACCTGTTCAAATGAAAAAAGTAGTTTTGGAACGGTCTCACCCGATATGTTCATCAGCCAGCGAAGTTGCGACGTGATTGGTAGCGTGTGCGCAGTTCGAGGTGCGATTGTACAGAATAAAAGTGTTCCATCGCAGTCCGAACACAAATAACTATTTACGTCCACACCAATCTCATGAAAATGTAACTAGATAACTAGGCACTGGTAGAACACACAAAATAACACCACACTATTAAAATTCAAACTTTTAAATCACTACGCGTTCGTCCAGCAACAATAAATAAAGGGACGACTCCACACAAAGGACACGTCCGTTCGCCACGACGTCCTGCCACCCCTCAGATGCGTTGTTGAGAGTAATTGTAAAAAATCCCATTTTATTTGTTCTTATTTGAATTCACCATAATATCATGATCGCATTTGTTACAATTTCAATAACTTTCAGTCCGGTTTCATAATAATTAACAAGTAAATGCGTTCTAAAAGAACTGGAAACCGATTTCAATTGCCCTAAAAGTCCACTTTTACTAAGGCAAATTAAAGATTTATATAGTTTTCTCATGGATGCCGTTGTCAGAACTGGACCAAATTGAAATGGGACCACACCTTTCAAATAAAATAAAAAAGAATTATTTAAATCGGTTCACCCAGTCAAAAGTTCTGAAGTAACAAACATAAAAAAACATACTCGTCGAAATGATAACTTCCTCCTTTTTTGAAATCAGTAAAAAAATTGGTAATGGATTGCACTTGTCTTGTCACTTGCAGGAACTCCCGGTTGTTTGTCGAAGCGTACAGCCATTAGACCACAGAGGCGTTTAAAATTCTATTTAGAAGACTTCGTATGCAAATGAAGTATATTTTTCAGTTCTTATTACGCATTAATTATTTAAAACAACTTATTCCATTTGGACATAGGACAACAAGTTACATGAAAAATGTTGAACACCTCTGCTTTGATCGACATGCAAATTATTGTAAACTGTACTTTATGTCTTTGACATTGCAGCATAAAATTGTTTGGTTTCAAAAAAGTTTACACGAAATAAAGAAGTCTAAATTGCAAACGAAAGAATAGAGGAGATATTCACAATTCAAAAAATTTACTTTAATTTTGTAGAAATTCTCAATTTGACCCCGTATTCTTGTTTTTAGACTAAGATCAAACCATGTCACTCCGTGGGTGTCTTTAAAAGCGACTAAAGGATGTCGGTACATGAGCAGCCGAATCATGGAGGGAACACAATGGATTCAGTATATCACTGTGAACGTCAATCAGCCTGCTAAAATGCTAAGCCTGCTGATTATTTGAATCCCCTCATGGTGATTCGTTGTAGTGAACTATGAGGGAGGTCTATGTCCAACAGTGTACTTAAAATTTGGATTTTGGGGTTATAAATAATGCTTGTTTACCAAAATAGCAAAATATATTTGTGATTGGAAAAGGAGACGAAATGTAACATTGGAATGAAGTATGGACTTTATTAACATATTCTTTTAAATTTTTTATAATGTGTTGTTTTTATAAATAATAACGGAAAATTGGTATCTTTTGAAGGTGAAATGTAATTATTTGTTCTCATTGTAAATTTGTTAGCCTTTATAGATGTCAATTAATCTACCCTTTCTGAGAGGCGTTCTGCAAGGCAAAAGAGTGAAAGCGCCAATGAAACTATATAGCTGTCTCATTTATACATGACCGTGATTATTAGAAGGCGTTTCCCGACTAATAATGTCAATGACATGACCGTGGTAATGATGATGACGAGACATGAAGTAATATAATTGAGAATTGGTTTATTATCTATAATATTTTCACCCACCATGAAATGGACCCCCCAATTAAATGTACTGTAACACCATGGCACCAATAAACCAATTGAACGAGGGACTTTAAAAAAGTTCTTGATACATGGATAGATGGCGTCGTCGTAGCAAAATTTAAGTGTCAAATTTATATTTTTTCGTAAGAACTACAAGCAAGGAGTTTATATACTGAATTCCTTGATGCAAAGCCATTAAAGCCTATTGTCATACATCTACCAAAGAGAATATAACTGAGCTGTGTAAATAATGTGTAAATAAATCTGTCAAAGTTCTTAACAAGACTTTTTGGAGACTGTGGACTGCCATGATGATTAATTTCAGGGTTTCCGCGCCATCTATCTAGTCCTCTAAGTACTCAACTGACAGACGTCACTTAAAGTCCCTCATTGAAACGTAGTGTGCTAGCTGTCATGTCCACGATATGATTTCGTGCTCCGATTCATAAACTGTAAAATAAAAGGCGATACACACGGAATGATATAATTGAAATCGGTTTCTACGGATGTATAAATAATGCAGTACAGTGTCCTCGACGAATAAGGGTGCACTTTTAATGCATATTTTATACTTGCGTTTTGGCTGCGGCTTCGTCCGCGTGTGCTTCAGTAATTATCCCACGGGAACTACTAGCTCGACCGGGATAAAATGCAGCCTATGGTATTTTCCAGACCTATACAAAAATTCTAGCCATTATGATTATCTGTTACGACGTAAAAGTAAGGACACACAAACAAACTTTCTGTTATGATATTAGTATTAGAAAACTTGTTGCCCAGAAGCCTCAACATAATGAGGCACTGGCTATGCTGCCTTTCATACTGGAACACAGAAGTGCTATTAACACTGCCGTTTGGCGGCAGACTGAGGTAACATGGTGGTAGATAGCCTGGTGGACACAGAAAATGTTCAATTCAATTCAAATAGTCTTTATTGCACACACACACACACACACACACAACAAAACAGAACATAAAAGGTGCAATGAAGGCGGCCTTATCGCTAAAAGCGATCTCTTCCAGGCAACCTTGGGGCAGTAGAATCCTGTGATTAAGAAGGGGTAAGTGGTGCCAAATATATATTGACATGTATATGTACATGAAATATATGATGACACCCCAACTGGGAATCGAACTCGGGGCCTACGGATTGTGAATCTGTGTAGTCACTTCACTACAGTATTATATAGGCTACTGGACTATCAAACATTTTTGTAAACTAGGTATGCAAACAAATCTAGCAAGTCAATTTTAACCAACTTCTAACTGTCGTATCGAGTTGAAACTTTGTGATTGTATGTAATTCGGATACAATAATTTGTCGCCATCGAGCTGATCCGACCCTGGAGTGGAGGTGGATAGAGGAACTCTTCAATGGGTACTAGTAAACCCCTCGAGTTTGGGCTCATTTGTTTGTTCTAAAGAGTCTAGATAACGCTTAGTGAAGGGCGTCTGATGATGGAACCAGGATGTGGATGGAAGAAGTCTTCGCGTTACTGACAATAGCGTTTTTTTATGTAGAATGTCGTCTACATTCAAGATTTGTTTTATATATTTGAAGCTGCACTCGTATTGTTTGTCTTCACATTACTATCCCGACCTTCGTAAAATTTATTTCTCGCAGTTTATTTCAAAAAATTCATAAGAACAGCGGGCAGCGGGCAAATGGGGGTTTTGTTTAATAAAATTTAACAAAAACACTGAGCTTTTGCGCATAAATTATAACGAATATATGGCGTACTAGCGTTTGCCCGCGGCTTCGTCCACTGCTGGACATAGAGTCCTCTAGTAGGGGGACGGCCTGGTAGATGTTTTCTGGCACATGGTCGTCAGTCGAGAACGCTTCGAGCGATGTTGCCTACACATTGACACCTCAGCTCACTGACTCGTCGAGCTATGTCAGTGCGCTACAATAACGAGTAATAAAAAAATTATAGTAAAAATTGTGTACAAATGAAAAATTGAGATTCGCTGTCAAGTATTCTGATAAGTTAATGATATTCAATTATATATATATGTTGTTAGTTAGTAGTAATGTTAGTACGTTAAGACAGGATTTTCTCTATCACCATCAACTTCCCGTTGGGGTAGTGAATACCCCTTGGTCTCCTGCTGAAAGTAAGGGAGTTTGGTCGCGATGGGTGGAAGTGGGTGGTTGTGAGTGGCAAAAATGTTAAAAATATATATCTGACCTTGTCTAACTCATGTGAACTTCACATGAGAACTTATGGAAAGTTCTGAAAATTTCTGTAATGATCTGTAAAGATTACATTTACTCTACGTTTATGCCAAAATGAATGTCCACCCGTGCGAAGCCGGGGTGTCCTATTTCTAGACAATTACTGCACCAAACCAGCTATGCTATTTTAAAAGATTATGATAAAATACATTTAGTACAAATATTTTCAGTTCCGCGAATGAAAAAATATAATTTTACGCTTTCCCTTAGTACATACAAAAGAGAATTATTTTAAAACTAACAAAATACGACAAAAAATTATTCTAACAGTCTTGCCATTTTCCATTGGCATTTAAACAGTGTAAAGAGTGCATACTGGTTCAGAAAAATCTATTTTAAATGTTTACCAATAACCCAAATCAACCCTTTATCGCGGTATATCGTCATTCCAAATTCAAACCCTAAAATGTCCCGAAATGCCAACTGTCAAACGGAATCATTCATTAACCACAGAGTATTTGGAAACTTTTTTTACGGCCATACACAAAGTCTGGCCATAATTCATCTTAAACACGAAGGAGATACCATCGGGGCATCGGCGGCCTTTTTTTATCCTTTTCGATTCAATAAAAGGAGATTTTTATCAAAGGATAGGACACCCGGATGTTTGGGGGAAAATTTCTTTTGAAATTCTTCTCAACTCCGCCGCGTGTGTGAGAAACATTAATAAGTAGACAGAGCAACTATTTCTATCTCAGTGAGACGTTTTTTTTTAAAATTTCTGACAAAAACGAAATATGTAGTTCTTAATTCATGAATATATAGCACCGTCTTAGCAAATGACACCTTCCGCGAATGAATGGAGCGAAGGCCTGGTCTGGTGCAATTATAAAAGTCCATTGTAAATAAAAGTGATTTAGTTAGTATCTTTGTATATTTTGGCTTAGTTTATTTGTACAAAAACATATAAAACGCAAGAAAAAGGTAAAATAGTTTTATAAGAACAAATATGGCGTCAATAAAATGACGTTTGACGCTGTCACTTGGAACAAAATGAATGAATTTGTACAATTAAAATCTAATGCCAAAATGTAATTCTAGTATTTTTCTACACACATTTAAAATATTACTTGACTTTTTAAATAGTGTACAAGTGCAGGACGAATTCGAAACATCTCTTTTAGCTGTCAAATGTATATTTTCTCGTATGAATTCAAAGAAAGGAGTTTATATACTAAATTCCTTGATGCAAAGCCATTATAGACTACTGTCATACACCTACGAAAGGGAATACAAGTGCTGTGCAAAAAATCTGTCAAAATTGTTACATCATCATCATCGTCAGCCTATATACGTCCCCACTGCAGGTCTCAGTCCTACTCTCCTACTGAGAGTGTATGGGCCATAGTCCACCACGCGGGCCCAGTGCGGATTGGCGGACTTCACATGCCTGTTCAAGACATGCAGGTTTCCTCACGATGTTTTCCTTCACCGTTAAGCAATCGGATAATGTACTTGAATTGAAAAACAACTCATAGGTACACGGCTGGATTCGAACCCGGAACCCTCAGATTGAGAGCCCGCGCCTTATCCATTGCGCCACCGACGCAAAATTGTTAACTAGAATCTTTTTGTGATGTGTAGACTGCTATGATGTTCTATGACAGATTAATTTCTCCCTCTTCCGCGCCATCTATTGACACCTTTGAGAACTCAACTGACAGACGTCTCAGAAAACGCCTCATTGTGAAACAGAAAAATATCAGACACGTTAAGGCAAATAATTGACAATGGATTAGCACTTGACCATCATCTTACCTGATGGTAAGTGAAGATATTGCCGTTAAGGCGATGATTTCGATAGTTTACAGTTATTTTAAGCAACCATGGGACTGACTATGCTTTATACGTATATATGATATGTGGTGGTATATGGTGCATGTCACCGTTGACAAAAATCCCCCAGAACGTAGCTTTGTGGCAATATAGACGCCGGCAGTGCGTTCCACTCCCTGGCTGTACGCATTAAAAAGTAAGAAGCAAAATGCTTAGTGCGAGTCATAGGGATATAAACTGTACTGGTGTTAAAATGTGATGGGTTTGCACTTGACCTTAATATAACCTGATGGAAAGTGACGAAAGGGCTTTTGGGTTGTAATCGTAAGCTACGCTACCTTTCATACCGGAACACAACAGTGCTTTTAGAACTGATGTTTGGCAGCAGACTTTGTTCGCATGGTGGTAAGTAGCCAGGCGGTCATTTAACATACTCTACCGCTAACCAAAAAATACACAACACTAACTTTAAATACATTACCCTCTTTTCGAATTCGATGTCGGTTAAAATATACCTATTGCTATCTCACACAGTTACCTGCATAGTCTCTTATTATTTAAGTTGAAGGACAGAAAAAAAAACCTAAACGATCAAAGTAAACATTCAAAATATCTAACATGGCTTGGTAATATCATTTCTGAATACTTTATGATCGCTCGCAAGGAGACCTCATAACTGGGATTTAAAAAAAAACTAACACAAAAAAGAAGTCGCCGGCCTTCTCTAGCTGTGTACGTTGGAAAGAGACGGAATGTCACCACGATGCGCGGCCAAGCGTATATGAAACAAAACGATCGCATCCTTTTTCAAATAAAAATACTCGGTCAAGTGTTAGTCTCACTCCAATACGAAGGGTTCCGTACAATTTTATCTTCTATATATAAATAAAACAAAGTCGTGTTTGTTACAACAATTCAACTCAATCTTTACACCAATTTTTATGATTATTATTTTTAAATTTGTCTTCGCCTCAAGAGCAAAGATTAAACATGAGATAAATTAACAAAATAAAAACATATTTTTGAGTGATATGTTGAGATTGGATTGACTGTTTTCATTAATTTTCACCTTTGCAAATTTATTTTATACTGATTCATTTTGAGTGTTCATTTTACCTTTAAAAACAGAATTTAGCTCAGCTAATGCTAATAAGTTAAGAAAACATTTATTAAGTCTCAGGCGTGTTATTTATTATTAAAAAAACTTGCTTCATGTTTCAACTATCATAGCACGAACCATTGTTACTTTATGTAGCTATTTTTAAAAGAATTAGATAGATAAATAAGCCGCTAAAGTTACAGCTTTTTTTTTGCTGTTGGTGCTGCGACATCTACAGCTTCACCCGGACAATGGCGAGCGCGGAAGGCGCTCAACGGGTATTTATATTACTAGCAAAAGGTCTAAGGGCGCCTGCTCGGACTCATCCTCGACTCAGGGCGTAGCTTTGTGGTGAAGAGATCGGAGAAAATCGGCCCGGAATGTGCCGATAGCTGCGGTAAGCGCTGGGATTTGCTCGTGGGGAAGGTGTGTCTTTGCCGACTCCGCCGGCGGAGACGGTGTATTTGTAAAGTGTCGGTTTGGGGAAAATGTTACAGCGTCATTCGTAAAACAATTCATTGTAATAAAATGGGTTAAAACTTAAAAGTTTGTTAATTGCTAGTGATGAATTAAATTTTAAAATTATTTATTATTCCACTTCACTATGTTTCTTTCAGCGAAATCCATTATTCCACTAGCTTATGTAATAATTACTTGTATAAACTAATATTATAGATGCGAAAATGAGTTTGATTGTTTATACCTTCTTCCCATCTTAACCGCAAGTGTAGTGGTGGGTTCTGAAAAGGACATAGGGAACTTTTTGTCAATTCAACAAGCACTTCCTGAGGCATAATTCCTAATGACCATACGGACGAAGTTGCGAACAAAAGCTAGTTAAAGCTTAATCCATTTTCTCTTTAAGGAGTTACGAGTACTTGGCAACGTTGCTTTAGCCAACAACAAAGTATCGTTTGGATATTTTAGACGCGGAACCATAAAATTATAGTTGTTTCTTTAAAAAATAAATACAAACGTATTTATCGATCGCTTACAACCAGATATACAATATATACGATCATAAAACAAACATAATTTGCTCGTGTATTATACATTGTATAAGCTGATATCAATTAACTTCTGGTAAACACCATCCTTATTTAAAAAAATATTTTCACGACAAATTCAGAGGTTTGTAATTATTTTATTTAAGCCTGGTATTTTGGCACCATTTTTCGTCCGTCACTTGACGGTGACAACGGGTTCATTAATGTCATTTAAAAGGCGATATCAATATGGCGTCAGTAGTAAAAATATCAAAACTAGTGTTGTCCATTCTGATGACATAAATATAAATTTCAAACGCAATATTGTTAAATTTTGTTTTGATTCAACAGTAAAGTTATGCTATATAAGAGACATCAACGCGCTACTTTTACTGGAAGCTATTGCAAGCCAACTACTCGCCTATCTGCTTGGAGTAATAATACGCAGGTCTCTGGTTCAAATTCATTGGGGGTACCTGTCTGTACTCGGCTAGGTTGGCTAGGTATTTTCTATGTCCTAGCTAACTACCACCATGTTACCTAAGTCTGCTCCAATAATTAATAGTAACATCACGGTTGTGTTCCAGTATGAAAGGTAGCAGAGACAGTGCCTTTAGCCTGAAGCTTCTTGGTTTTACGGTTACCGTCCCAACGGCCATATCGTCGCTTACCATCAGGTGATAAAAAAACAAACTTGAGAGGTGTCAAGGGACACCCGGATGGAACGAAGTTCCTTTCGATTAATTAGTGAAGGAATTGTAATAAAATTTTACAAATTTTCAATAAGGTTTGAACGGATTTTTAACATTATATTTTAAATATGGTTTTGTAGGTTTTTCATTAGATTTTTTATGTACGTGATACGTTTTGTTTTTAGCGACATCTGTCATTGAGTAGCGGCAACTAATCAGAGCCATCTGTCGTCACATAGCTGTACTGTTGGTATCGTCTTACTACTACGTACGTCGTACTAACAGATGACGCTAACTTACTATAGCAAAAAGTGTCGGTGACAACTTTTCGTAAGAATTTTTTCCGTCTAGCCCCCTTTCACAACGCGCGATAAGGAAATTCGTTCCAATAATAATAAAATAAATAAAATAAAAAGCGTTTTATTTGATCCTGCTATTTGACATTGCTTCTTGATTTACTATTTTTTCTAATACACTATGTTTAATTATCCAGGTCCCCAGGTTGGGTGAAGGCCTCCTCCAATGATGTCCACTTCTCTCTACCCTGTGCTGTTTGCCATCACTTAGGACCAGCGGCTGTTTTAATTTCGTCCTCCTAGCGTGTAGATCATCAGGTGTAGGCAAAAAATATGTCATACATAATATTTCATGACAAAAATAGTTAGGTGAAAAATTTAAATGTCAAATAACCAAAGCATTTATGTCGAAATTGTTGTATATCTTTTATTAATTTAATTTATATACAACGTGTACAAAAAAGGAGTGATAAAACTTAAGTGCAGTATATGTTAGGTAAGGTTTTACCTTTGGAGCGGTAGTAGACATCTGTAAACCGTACGAATCTGGAAAAAAACGAATTTAAAATATTGACTAAAATTTTTTAATTTCATCCCTATCCTAGTTCTACATGTGTCAATAACCCCTAAAACCAAAGATAAGGTCTGCGATCATTGACCCCAGTGCTCGCGTTGGTAAACAAACATTTAGGATTGCCAAAAATTACGACGTTACACCTATGAAATAAAAATGTATGGAAATTTGAACTAACCTTTACAACGCTGCTAGTTTCACTGTGTATTCTATACAAGGGATAACAAAGGGTTATAATGTAGTGTTTTCAATGTGTTTAATGTAATTTAATTTTAATTTTTAATGTTGTAATTAATTGTATCTGGTCTCCACGATATCTGGTCTCTAGCCTAGTGTGGTGGCCGTGGTAAATCAATACGAGTTTTTGTTATGATAATAAATTATTTGTACTGTATTTTGTATCTAGTGGTATGAGATCGCAGTGAAACGTCGCACGCGGCGAGACAAATGTGACCCATTCGTTTTGTGCATGTATTTAGATGTTTGAGAATTCAAAATATCCTTACGACTTCCTTTTTTAAACTAATGTCTCACACTCGAGTTTGTTTGCAAAACATTATGACTGGAGTCGAAAGAAATTGTAGGTTAAAATTTGTCTTATTTAATTTAATAACTTTTGCCACGTTATAAAGATGAAAAGTAGTCTATGACCTTTTCCGTGTCATAGGGTGCGTCCAGCGTCAAATGTCATAGGAAATGATGGCATTTGGCCTTCATCTCACCTGATGGTGCGCGTGCGCACCCAGAAGTCTCAAGCTAATGAGATACTGGCTCTGTTACCTTTTATACTGGAACACAAAAGTGCTATTAACACTGTTGTTTGGCGACAGATATAGATAACGTGGTAGTTAGCCATGTGGATATACAAAATGCCCATGGGAATTGAACCTGGGACTTTTGTTATTATTATTTGGACTTGAGTTGTGCAGCATATCTCGCATGCCACTGCGACCTTTGCAGATCTATCGTGACATTCCCCTATGGATGAAATCACCTCCCCAAGGCCAATCTCGGTCATGAACCGTACGATTGGTCTGGGTTTGGAGGACCTGATGCTGTCCGTTGTGGCAGTGTGGCCTCCGAGGTGTCTGTTCCTGCTGTGATGAAGAGCATCACAGTGGCAGAGGATATGGATATGGATGGGACATTTAATTTTAACAGTTGCTACGACGGTGCCATCTATCCATGAATGAAAACCTATTTTTTAAACGCCTCGTTATCATCATCAGCCGGGAAACGTCCACTGCTGGACATAGGCCTCCCTCATGGTACGCCACATCGACCGGTCCCGAGCCACCGGCATCCAGCGACTCCCCGCGACTCTAACCAGGTCGGTCCATCTAGTAGGGGGACGGCCCGGTAGACGTTTCCCGGTACGTCTTCGCCACTCGAGAACCTTTACTCCCCACCGGTTATCGGTTCTTCGAGCGATGTGACCTGCCCATTGCCACTTCATCTAACGGACTCTTCGAGCTATGTCGGTGACCTTCGTTCGTCTACGGGTTTCCTTATTCCGGACCTTATCACGAAGAGAAATTCCGAGCATAGCTCGTTATCATGCGACATAATATATGTAATTCTAAAGTGATTTATAAATACGATTTGTCACAGAAATCTCCCTACAAAACTCAACAATGAGCCAGCTATATAAATTGTAAACTTTTTCCAGTGGGACTCGCAAAAATGTACTTAAGGCCCTTATGAGGGTAGTTACATGAAAAACATGCGTGTTCTTATTACACGGATAAAAAATGAATTTTTGACCGTTGACAACACGCAGAGGTGCAGGATACATTTGGAGGAGGCATATTTACCCGACTTCGCCAGTAGGCGGGTACTGTAAAGTGTGCGTACAACTTTATTACGATAGCCGTTAAAATATAAACAGGCCAGTGTTGCCATAAACTAAAATATTATAAAACGATAATGATATGTAAAAGGCGTGGGCTGAAAAGCAGGTCTGCCGGCGGCTTGCCAACGGTAGACCTGAGCCCATCGGCCGTTTTGTTCCGAGTAGTTATTAAGATTTACGTATAGATATACCATGTTACAAGACAAGAGGAACAAATAAAAGTATTTTCATTTATTTTATTTATTTACGCAGAATGGTTCCTAGATAGCGTTTCGTATATTAATCAAAATCTGTGGGTAAAAATGAAGTTGTATGTTAATGATACTCATTTCGCGACACACTCCGATGTCCTATTTTCAGATAGTTACTGCACAAAGCCAGCTATGCTATTTTAAGAGATAATGGCAAATGAAATTAAGTATGAAGCTTTTATACCTGTAATTGTAGTTTGACATAAATGAATAAGATGAGTTGTGAATTATTTAATGTCAAAATTATTAACATTGTACTAATTGACATGCGATGTAAACTAATTTTTTAACAATTAAATTCCTTATTAGATATGTTTATAATATTCGCACACCTGTGGACAGGTTAAGTACATCGAACTTGAAAATTACTATCTAAACTCCGTGTAAAGAATGTGTGTGTACGTGTATGTACTTGGCAAATAATTTTTTTCTTTCTTTCTTGTCGAAATCAACAAAGGAAAAAATTAATCTCGTTTAATTAAACTTCTGGTTTCTTTATTCTTTGTACAGATTTGAACAAGGTAGTAGGTTCTTTTTAAAATCACCAAATATGAAAATCTGTTTGTTCTTAATGAAATAAAGCTCAGTAACTATACAGAAAGTTTCGTACATCTCGAAAATACCCAAATATCTCCAACAAGCGAAAGAACCAAAACTGGCTGAGAAAATCCATCAAAAAAGCAGCGGCGTGCCTCGGCGGACGCGAAATGATCCTAATTATTGTCCAATGAACGCAATTGTACCAACCAGGGGCCTACAACCTTCGGCACACAAATTACTGATTTATATATTTCGTTTTCAAAGTTGAGTACTACATAATTTGCATGTATTTTTTATCTGTATTGTTTGTACAAATGTAATATATATGGACGGTATTTTGGTGTGAAATAAACTTTTTTTATTATATTGTAAACGGCCTCGTACGTTTACTGTTGTGATTGTCTTCTCCTCGTTTATTCAAATTCAAAGACTTTATTCGTCACAAAATAGAAATAAACACAACAACAACACAAACAAAGCACACATAAAATAGAAAAAGGAAATACACAATTTGTTGCCGAACAGGTGACCAGCTCGGCACGTGCTGCAGCTAGAGCCACGGCGATGGTTTTCAGCTGGGACATATATAGGCTGTTGATGATTATTATATTAAGTGTTATATTAACTTTATATTAAGTGTAGTGGCTTTAATGATAGTAGTAAAAAAGCTAATCCAACATACTGTTCTGTAACGCGGCTCCTAGTTTATGAACTTCTGAGATGTCTGATGACTGTTATATTTTTAAAGTATAGGAATACTATAGATAATATAGTCATAAGTTCTATTTTAAAGTACTATATAGTAATCAATTTGTAAATTGTACCAATTGTTGTAGTATATTACATATTATAATGTTGAGCCTGCATATATATAAAAAATAGCAACACTGCATTGTTTTTTAACAGTTACTTCATTTTATGATTTCTAATTTGCTAGCTTTGTGCTTTGCTTACAAAACGAAGACAATATTTTTAAATACTTCAATTTATTTAACACATTCTCAAAATGGTTGAGAACCTCTGCAAATGGTCAGTTCCCTCAATTTATTTCACCATAATTTCAACGGAAATCCTCGAAAGCTTGCTCATTTTAAATCGTATTCGTTCAGTAATAAGATTCACTGAATTCACTCGAAATGGAGTAGCAATTGCGGTATTTATCAACGTTAAAATACAGGCCCCGCCTCGGTACAGTTTTTGTCAAGAATTTTTGTTTTGGGAAGGTACTTTGGGTGGGTTTTTCGTCGGCCCCTCCTCGATAATAAAGGGATGGAAATAAGTGGGAGTGAGGGGGAAAACAAATATGTAATAATGTTGTACGAGAAATTTTTATGTTTTCAAATGTTTATTCGGAGAATCTCGAAAGAGATGTACTCACATATTTGTAATAAAATGTTTTTAATTATAGGGGCTGAGTATTACTATTATTTTTGACTGAATCGTTGTGATATTTGTTAATTGTTTTCTTAATTACAAACGCATTACCCACGACGGAACGGAGACGGTGTATGCGTTTAGGGTGAGAGGTTGTTTGTGTGTGTGTACATACAAACCAATGTTCCTAATCTCTAGAACGGTTTGACCGATTTCAATACGATTTTTCATTTGAAGGAACTAATGGGGATAAACGAAATTGCCACTTCCAAAATCAATATTTAAACAAAGGTCGAAAAGCGAAATTTGACGCACACAGACTAGCGGTTAGGCTTACAAACTGAAAATCATCGCTTGTTCCCCGGGGACAAACACAAGCTGAGTTTGCGGCCTGTTTTTGCAGCTGCAACATATTCTTATACCTTCAAGCGAGCAATTCTTGTATATATAATTCGGATCTCCGAAACGGCTCCATAGTCTAGTCAACAAGTTCAAAAACGTGAAAAATAGAGATAAAGGTCCTAAAAATATGAGCGATGGCTCATTCGATTCGGAATCACCTCTAGAAAAATGTTTTTGAAGGATTTTGGTGCAGGTTAAAAATTGCAATTGTTATTAACAAAATAAGATGAAAAAAATAATGATATTTCGTTTTTTGTTAATAACTCGAAAAATATTAACATTTAAGCAATTTTGAAAAAAGCTCGTTAAAGAGGAGGAAATTTCCAATAAAAAAGTCCTAACTCCCAGAATTCTATCTCCATTATTTATAATTTTAATTAGACGTTGAAAATAGGGCTCCGCGCGGCAGTTACGGCATGCGCGCGCCGCCGCTAAAGAGAGTTCAGCAATAAAAATAATTTTTTTATAACATAAAATGTGATTTTAAAAATTTGAAAAAATTCTAGTATCTTCTTAACACTTGAAAGAATCGAGCTCTGAAGAAAAAAAAAGTTTAATCACCATTTTTCAAAAAGTTATTCAATTGTTAACTAACCAATTTTTTCCCAATCTCCATTGGCATAAACAATGGGATGAAAGGTATAAATAATTGGCCTATAAATTTTAAACTTCGTGGAGCCCTTTTGACATATGTACTTTATAAGATCCTGCGGTTTATTTTCATTAAAGTTTATTAATTTGTTAATTATGATTTTTTATAACTATTGAAAAATTAAAAATCTAAAAAATGTTGATAAAAAATTTAAACAGGCATAGCTAACATTAATTGAAAAAAAAATTATCAATTTTTTATTGGAAATTTCCTCCTCTTTAACGAGCTTTTTTCAAAATTGCTTAAATGTTAATATTTTTCGAGTTATTAACAAAAAACGAAATATCATTTTTTTTTTCATCTTATTTTGTTAATAACAATTGCAATTTTTAACCTGCACCAAAATCCTTCAAAAACATTTTTCTAGAGGTGATTCCGAATCGAATGAGCCATCGCTCATATTTTTAGGACCTTTATCTCTATTTTTCACGTTTTTGAACTTGTTGACTAGACTACCAGCGATTTCGCTGAAATTTGGTATTTGGGGGTATTCAGGGGCGAAAAATCGATCTAGATTAGTCTCATATCTGGAAAAACGCGCGTTTTCGAGTTTTTATGCGCTTTTTCTTTTGCATTATTCGACGCTAAATATGATGGGAAATTTCACGCAGTCAAACATAATCACTTTAGCCGAGTGGTTCACACGTGTCATTCCGTCCGAGATATCCGCGTTCAAATCCCGGTTGGAAAACTGCGTTTATTTTTGTTTTTTGTGTGTTTAGGGGCAGAAATAAAGTTTTTGTTTGTTTTTAAAGAACTACGAGCAAAGCTCGGTCGCCCAGATATTGTTTATATAAACAGAATCATAGAATCTTAGATTAACTAACACCTGTAAATCTAGTAATAAGTAAATATAAAAAATAATTTATTTTAATATTTTAAGTTTTTGGACGAAAGACAAGAAAGCAAGTGGCAGGGATTTAGGATAGTCGTGTAACCTATTTGGTATTGCATTGAACATGATTATGAACTTATTCTGTAAGATATAACATTGTTTTTATATCTAAGAATTCCTTTTTATGGTTCCGTACCCAGAGGTTGAAAAACAGGACCCTATTACTAAGACTCCGCTGTCCGTCTGTCACCAGGCTGTATCTCATGAACCGTGATAGTTAGACAGTTGACATTTTCTCAGATGATGTATTTCTCTTGCCGCTATAACAACAAAATATTAAACAGAATAAAATAATTAATGGGGATCCCATACGTGATTTTTTTAGACGTGCGATGTAACATACTACTAGCGTAATCTAGTGTCGTACTCGTCTACTGCAGCTACTGCAAATTTAAATTGATAACGAAAATCGAGGCGCATTCGTTAGAGGATTGTTCGGTGCATATTATTATGGTTTTCCGTATTTTAAATATCCATATTCTGTACGTAACTCTTCGTTCGCGAGTCCGCCTCGCACTTGGCCAATTTTTAAAGACCATTTAACCAATTGGGCTACTGGTGCTACTAGAACACCGTGCAGTGCTGTGCTTATGACAGCGAGTTAAAAAAAGCCAAGCTCTTAACATTTTTTTATTTATAAAATTATAAGAATCCATTAACAAAAACCTACGAAATGTGGCGACCCATACATAATATTTTTTTAAAAATTTTATTACATATTTCCAATTTTTATTATTTAGTTCTAGGCTCGTCCACTCTGGTTTTATTCACGCAACTAATGTACACTCGAGTATAAACATATAATACATTCGGGCGTCGTTTGACGTTCCATAAACACACTCTACCTTACCGCTCCCATACCTCAGGAACAGACTCAAATATGCATTAGACCTTTTGTAAGGTTATTACGCTTTAGAAATCCTGTAGCTTCTATATTGTATTAATATTTCATTGCAGTACACTCGAGTACAAAAATATGTAAAAGTTTAGGATCATTTTTGTTTTGCTTTGTCCGATTTATTACTAGTAATGTTGAAAGTATTTGACTATAGGACACAAGTGTACATCAGCTGCGTAGACAAAACTCATTTACAAAAGTGAATCTCGACGGATCTAGTTTTATGTTTGCCGTCTATTTCTCGTGCTGATTCAGTCTACGCAGACTTGTCACATCCATGCCATATATTGTAAACGTCGGTGGTAGTTCTTTCATATTCTGAAAGCAAGAGAATTATTATTTGATCCGTCATTAAGGATGCCATTGCATTAGGGATCCTAGGGGATCCTAGAAGATCCAGGGGGATCCTAGAAGATCCTGGGGATCCTAGGGTATCCTAGCGATCCTAGAAGCTCATAGGGGATCCTAGAAGATCCTGGGGGATACTAGGGTATCATCATCAATCAATCAATCATCAATCATTTATTTATTTGTGAATATTGGTAAATATTACAGGTGGTGGTTCATATACAATTTAGTTTCACAATATTCTGCTATGAGCATACAAATATAAAATTAATAATTATTAATAATGTAAAATAATAATTATTATAATTACAAGTCAAAATAAAGTATTAAAATTAATGGTCAGTTTATCGAATCAAGCATTAATTCTGTAATACTATAATAGCTTTTACAATTCAAAAAAGTCCTAAGTTGTTTTTTAAATTCATTTAGCTGTGAGTTTCTCATCGACATTGGCAATTTATTATAAACTCTTGGTGCCATACACAACACACTTTTCATCATGAAGGCTGTCTTGGCCCTCGGTATGCACACCGCGTCATCATCGCGTCTATTGCGATTCATTTGTACAGAGATCCTTTGAAACAAACCCGGATTCATTTTGACAAATAAAGAAATTTCATAGATATACAAACAAGGCAAAGTCAATATGTTATGTTTTATAAAATAAGGTTTGCAGCTGTCAGTTACTTTGAGACCAAACATAGATCGGACACATCTCTTTTGCGCCTTAAAAGCCATTTCTCTTTCAGTTGAATGTCCCCAAAATATTACACCATACCTTAAATATGAATCTACTGTTCCATAATAGGCTGTTAGTAGAGAATCTGCGTCTAAAACTTTTGCTAGCTTGTATAATGCATATGCAGACGTACTGAGTCTTTTACATAGCTCCTGAATATGTAATTTCCAATCCAGTCTTTTATCAATTGTTAAACCTAAAAATTTTACATCACTTACTTCTTTTATTATTTTATTACCATAGTTAATATTTAAGTTGCACGAAACTGGCATCCGTTGGGTGAAATGTATTAATGTTGTTTTATCAATATTTATCCTTAAATTATTATTATTCATCCAAGTGATAATTGATGTAATAGCTTTATTTATATCATTTTTATATTCTTCTTTTATATTGCATTCTATAGTCACGGTACTGTCGTCGGCAAATAATGTCATGTGCTGCTCAGTTATCTTTGGCAAATCGTTTATATATAATAAAAACAGCAAAGGGCCCAACACACTCCCTTGTGGCACACCATACTTAACATTTCGTTCCTGCGATTGATATAATTTTTCCGTTTTAGTTATAACGTCTATTTTGTCTATTTCAGTTATTTGTTTCCTATTTGTAAGATATGATTCGATTAATTTAAGAACATTTCCACGTATACCGTAGGAGTCCAGTTTGTTGAGAAGTATTTTGTGATCCACGTAATCGAAAGCTTGTGTCATATCACAGCAGATTGAACACACTGGCGATCGTTTATCCACATTTGGGATTATTTTCTTTAGTAAGCTATATATAGCCATGTTAATGGTCTTTCCTTGTCTGAAACCGTTTTGTTCTTCAATTAGTATATCGTATTTTTCTAAAAAATTGTATATCTGTACATATATATATTTTTCAAAAACTTTAGATAGAACAGGCAGTAAGGCAATAGGTCTATAACATTCCATGAGTTCTCTGTTGCCTTTTTTAAATAGTGGTTTGATAATACCTATTTTCAAAGTTTCAGGATATAAACCCATAGTTATACTTAAATTGAGTATATAACTTAAATGGCCGCTTATACTATCTGACACAAATTTAATAACTTTTGTAGATATCCCGTCATGCCCCACACTATTTGTGTTTTTTAAAGATGATATAATTTTTCTTATGTCAACTGGTAAACTAGGCGCCATAAAAATAGAATGATTATTTGAATTTATATATGACGTGACACGTTTCCCCGACCCTGGAATCGGTGTTATTTTGTCAATAAAATAATCATTGAAGCTCTTTGCTACGTCTTGTGGGTCGCTAATGGTACTGTTATTAATCCTAGATATCCTAGCGATCCTAGAAGCTCCTAGGGGATCCTAGAAGATCCTATGGGATCCTAGAGGATCCTAGTGAAATCAGAAGTCGCTACTGGTAGATAGGTCAATCAAACAGATATGTTTATTACCGCAGCAGTGTGAATGCAACTTTACATACTCTTAAAATAAAGCTTATGTTAAATGAGCCCAACCTCGAGAAGATTACTAGTATCCCTTGAATGTTTAAATCTTATATTTCCTGGCTTCATCATCCCTTTTCAGCAAGTAGCACCTACCACCTAAGATTTTATGGTTAACAGAAAAAACTTACCTCTTTGCCTTGTTCAAACCTCACCTGTAAGAAACAATTATAAATAATTACACAAAAATATTTGTCCGACAGGTGTAGTATCTCCCTCTCTCTCTTGATTTGTACAGTACTCGCAAACTAAGTTTGCCCCTCTGAATTTAGCCACAAAAGACTGCGAAGTATCAATTATTAACGTATAAATGTGAGACAAGGCAAGTTAGCGGGTGGAAAGAAATGTCCTAGTGTTGTATGTCATCTAGGGATAGTTATTATAGAAAATAATACACACACATTCCATCTGTACATGTTTGAAATTGCGGAGAGCTAACTTACACACACATAGCGTGCGAGTACTGTACAGTATGAGGTAAATTAAGATAGAATATTGCATTAAGTTTTGAGGCATATAGTTCCCTATTTGCCAGTGTGTCATTTTCAACAGACTTCAAAAAAGACGAGGTACTCTATTCGACTATATATTTTAGAGCTTACTTCAAAGGCGTTCCCGTATAAATTTTATCGAAATTGATTTGCATTTTTTGAGAAAATCAACAAGAACCAAATATGATAATTCTATCTCCAAGGGTGACCATTTTAGCGGATGAATGCTTTAGACTTTTAGGACAGTTGCAGTCGGTTTATAGGTCTTTTTGAAAGCCTTAACCCCACTAGTCCGACGGACACTGACATCGTAAATGCCTTACCACCAACCAAAATAACAAAGAGGAACACTTACAGTGCTCATGGGTATAAGAGTCGGAGGTATGTTCGCAGCCAGTTTCTCAGCCAGAGTCGCCACCTGTATCAGAATTATTTAAAAAAATCTATGTTATAGAGCTGGCGCCTTTTTTGCACAGCGGCTTAGCGCCAGTGTACTGGGCACCATGCCGCACGGACCAGCCCTAGACGAAGTGTTCACTTTGTAAATATACGTTTTTGTTTTTTTGTTTTTTATTATTATTCGTATTGTATAAGTTTGTAATTGAAAATAAGTGACTTTCAATTCAATATGTAATTTAAACAAACAAGCCTCGCGGGCAGCTTTTATCTATTCAACAAAAAGCATTCAAAAATCGTGTTCCGCCCGTTCCTGCCAGCTTCCGGCTGCACTATCAAAATCACGCCCGCCCGCCCTTCAGTTACAGCTCGTCTATCAACTAAGCCGGTGCTTTAATTCCGATTGATGGTCGACTATTTTACTCGAGCCCGCTTACGTCACTCTGCGAGAAGGTGGGAATTCTCCACGCAAACAAATGCCAAGTGAGATTCCTTCAGTTCAGAGCATTGTTATTTACATATTGAATTAAGTATTGACATAGTAATATATTAAGTAATTAATATGTTATAGAAATGAAGTCGGCTGATTGTAACTTTTATGTGTGATAGGTATAAACTTGGCCTTCATCTCACCTGATGGTAAGTGACGATAAGGCCGTTGGATGGTAAGTGTGCGCACCCAGAAGCTTCAACCTAAGGAGGGTCTGGCTCTGCTACCTTTCATGCCAGAACACAACAGTGCTATTAGCACTGATTTTGGCGGCAGACTCAGGTAACATGGTGGTAGCCAATCTACACAACCAAAGCGAGTACCGATAGGTATCTACACTGTATCGAACCCGGGACCGTATTGTAAGTCCAAGTGTGTAGCTGTTAAAATTAACTATCATTTTACATTAACATTTATATGTTAAATTGTCTTATTGTGTTCTGTTACACTTCTTATTCTTACATCACCCTCAATCAGTTTTAGTCAAAAAAATTTAATGTACAGACACGTCGATTCTACAGATTTATTATATGTCAAGTGTTACCATTTATTATTATATGAAATGTAATTTAGAAAAATCATCATCATCAGCCGGGAAACGTTCACTGCTGGACACAGTCCTCCTCCATGACATGCCACATCGACCGGTCCCGCGCCACCTGCATCCAGTGACTATCCACGACCTTAACCAGGTCGTCGATCCATCTAGTAGGGAGACGGCCTGGTAGATGCTTCTCGGTACGTGGTCGACACTCGAAAACCTTTACTCTCCACCGGTTATCGGTTCTTCGAGCGATGTGGCCTGCCCATTGCCACTTCAGTTCAGATTTTATCACGTAGAGAAACTCCGAGCATAGCTCGTTCCATTGCTCGCTGAGTGACTTTGAGCTTGTTTATTCGTCCCACAGTAAAGGACCACGTTTCGGTTCCGTGTGTCATCACTGGCAACACGCACTGATTAAAGACTTCATCCGTGCGTAAGAATAGAAAGATTAGGATAATATAGGATAAGATAGGATAAACTAACGGTAGGATATTGTGAAAAACATGCTCTTGCTTTCCCAGTGCACGGGGGCGCTACTGCTCTGCCGTAGCGATCTCTGTCGCCAGGATCAAACATGTATAAGCCTGTAAGGATAGCATTAGAAATAATTGAAAGGCAAATTTTGGCATGGTGGCTCAGTTTGGCAGAGCAAGTCCTTGAACAATCGAGGTCTGGTTTCGATCCTGGCTCGTACCAATGAGTTTCAATTTGTTGATTGGAATTTATGTACGAATGATAAAACTCATTACCATTGGCTTTTCGGTGAAGGAAAACATCGTGAGGAAACCTGGACACTCCTGAGAAGTAATTCAAAGGTGTGTGTGAAGTCTACCAATGCGCACTGGTCCCGCGTGGTGTACTATGTCCCATACACTCTCTGTAGGAGAGTATAATAAAAAACATGTTGTAGGAAAGTGGACCGAATTTGGGGATTTGAGATTTTAGCACTATTAGGGTCAGTTTCGCTCAGACATGGCTCGCGCTGATCTGCCTTGATAGGTCATAAAACTATAAAACATGAAAGCAACAATGCATTTGTAGAAGTCCCGCAAATTGGACGCCAAAATGATGCGTACTAAAATGATCTTAACTGCGCAACTACTCCAATTGACCCTAAAAACTTATAAACAAAAGCGTTTTCATCTATCCGCGGGTCTACCCAAGATCGCCTTACGCGAGTAACTTGGTTTTGAAACTGATCGGGCGGAAGTTCTTTTGACTTGACTTACCTCGTGGCGTCCTGAAGAGTGCAACAGCAAATTCACCGTCCCTCGCCACAAAGACACCCGCCTTCTCTTCCCTGAAGAACTGCATCAGCTGATCGTAAAGGTCTTCGCCCACGATGCCCTTCTGCCGCGGCTGATATACAACCACGCGGCAAACACAGTTCCCGGGCGTGTAGAATTTACGCAGGATCTGTAAATGATAAAGTGCAATGGGTTTGCAATTGACCTCAATCTCACCTGATGGTAAGTGGCTATTAAGCTGTCGGATGGAAAGTCACATCTAGAAGACTCAAGCTAGTGGGGCGCTAGCTTTAATGAAATGAAGTGAATTGAAGTTAAATGAAGTTAAATGAAGTTAAATGAAGTTGAATGAAGTTAAATGAAGTTGAATGAAGTTGAATGAAGTTGAATGAAGTTGAATGAAGTTGAATGAAGTTGAATGAAGTTGAACGAAGTTGAACGAAGTTGAACGAAGTTAAACGAAGTTAAACGAAGTTAAACGAAGTTAAACGAAGTTAAACGAAGTTAAACGAAGTTAAACGAAGTTAAATGAAGTTAAATGAAGTTAAATGAAGTTAAATGAAGTTAAATTAAGTTAAATAAAATAAAATGAAATATAATTTATTTGCAAGAAACGCTACAAAGCTACCTTTTGTACTTAAGCACACCAGGGCCAAGCCAGGAAGACAAAGAAAATGCCGCACCACCTACCAGAGTGCTGACCGTTCCACTGTGTAGCCACTAGGCCATTTTTTATTTTATTTGTTGGAAAATTAACAGCTTACAAACAGTTCGTATACAGACAACTATAGAGCACAAGATATCAAGCCTTTTACAAATTTTCTCGAACAGTACAGTTACGTAGAGCTAGTTTTACGAGGTAATAAATATAAATAAATAAAAACCTATTTCAATATGAAGCCTTATACATTGTAAGTCGTATGTATGAATCGTAGTAGTCTTGTTATTACATTTTATTAAATAAGAAGGGGAAAAAATGGGGAAAAAGCGTAAAAAAGGGAAAAAATATTTGTGTAATTTATGATGATAGTATACAGGTGGTTTAAATATTCAAATATTTGCAACTGAGTGTTCGATAAAAGTTTACAGTACAAAAGAACAAACAATTAGGGACTTGCGCATAAAAGTTTCCAAACGATTAGAGTACCTTGAAATAAAGTTTTTCCGACCGCATAACTAAGTTTGTCAAGGGTTTTTTTACGGTTTCTCGAAAAGTTAACCACACTTACTGTCTATTATGATTATTTCTTTTTCCGCTTTGGCATAACAAAACTATTTTATAATGTACAAACAAAGTTCTTCCATATAATATCCCACTTGACCTAGAGATTCTATGTTGAAATTTCAACCCCAAATTTTTGCCACTTCCCAAAACTTGTATCAATTATTTCCACCATTTGCCATAACCATTACAAATTTCAATTCGGCGTCTGTTGTTGTAGTTGCTGAGATAATCAGTTGTGATAGGCTGACAGACATACGCGAGTCTGAACTTATGGGTTCAGTTTTATCCTCAAATGTTGGCAACTGTAAAAAGTTTCTCCCCAAAGAGAGATTTGTTGCTGACCTGTTCGACACCAAGGATCTTCGTATCCTTGGGCCTGAAGTGCAGATAGCTGTCCTGGTAGAGCTGGTCACCACTCTCCATCACAGAGTCCAGGGTCGTGCTGCACCAGCGGCACACGTCCTCTACTCTCGACATCGCCACGGCCATTACACACATAGCCAGAGCCTGGAAAAGAAAAAACATACCAGTCACTAGAATATAGCATACGTACACGTACAGAACGTACCTTCACCTTCTCCCCCCGATCTGCGATACCTCACGTCCCCCGCAAGAAGTGATTCAGAAAATGTGTTCAAAAAGAACTGAAAACCGACTTCAACTGCTCTAAAAATCTACAGCATTTATCCTCAAAAATGTTATGTTTATAGAAATTATTTGGGTATATATTTGTCTTTTGTGGATTTTCTTCAAAAGCGCTAAATCAATTGCGATTATATTTTATGGGACCACTTCTGAAACAACAAAAAAGAATTATCAAAATCGATTCATAAATTGGAGAAATTGGTGGTCTATACAGTCGGTTTACGGACGATAATTTTACGTGATAACATCATAAGAAAATATGCGTCACAAGACTAACACTTAGGCCAACCATGCCTCTCTATCGCTTGTTCCGCGCTCTCGCTTGCACGCTCAGCGCAGTAGGAACATGTAACTTTTTCGTGGGTCAAGTCAAAAAACATACAGTCTAATTGATAACCTCTTCCTTTTTTGTAGTCGGTGGATAACCGCTACGTATGGCGCGTGCGCGCACATGTGTATACAAACATCATCCGTTCGATATGTGCCGGTATCACGACATTTGTTGCGAGTGTCCACCCTGTGACTATATAGTAGTATGTGCACCTGGTTTCCTCTGCTAGCCTGCGGGAACTTCTTGCAAGACATAGAGTGTTGCGCTGAGAGGTACTGGGTACCATCAGCCAGTACCAGCCATCCGCTCGAGTTACGCTGTCCTAGAAGAAAACAAGGGTGCATTTATGCAAAATAATAAAAATAGTTAAATTAGTGTAGAAACAAAACTCCCGCTCCGGGTTCTTTTTCGTTAATTCGACTGGTCATTACAAAGCAAAGATCACACGGCATCATTATCATCAGCCGGGAAACACCCACTGCTGGACATAGGCCTCCCTAATGACACCACATCGACCGGTCCCGAGCCACCTGCATCCAGCGACTCCCCGCGACTCTAACCAGGTCGTCGGTCCATCTAGTAGGAGGACGGCCTGGTAGACGTCTCCCGGTACGTGGTCGCCACTCGAGAACATTTACTCCCCACCGGTTATCGGTTCTTCGAGCGATGTGGCCTGCCCATTGCCACTTCAGCTCACTGACTCATCGAGCTATGTCGGTGACCTTCATTCGTCTACGGATTTTCTCATTCCGGACCTTATCACGTATAGAAATTCCGAGCATAGCTCGTTCCATTGCTCGCTGAGTGACTTTGAGCTTGTTTATTCGTTCACACAGTAAAGGACCACGTTTCGGTTCCGTATGTCATCACTGGCAACACGCACTGATAAAAGACTTTTGTTTTTAGACGCTGTACCTCAGGTTTTTGACTGCTAAGGTATTTTGGATCCAAAATACCTCAGCAGTCAAATTACCTTTGGTCAAATCTACAGGTACATTGAGGGTCATTCTGTCAAGTGATCTAACTTTTCTCTTGGCTTTTCTTCGAATACCAGATTGTATATCAAAACTGGCAACATTTTCATCTGAGCTGGAACTACATTTCTTATGCGACGGACATTTATTGTCAGTTTTGCTGAGTTTCAGAACAAAAGCGATTGTCGTGTTCGAATCACTCGACACAGGCGATTCAGATCCATAATTTATTTGTGACCTCATTATGCAGAATTATTTTTCAGATCTGGTAATTCAACTTATTTATAATTTTTGCAATTTAATATTTGAATTTATTAAATTATGACTTGTGTGAATTTTGACATTGACAACTGACAAGAAAGTCCAATACTTTTTGGGTACGGAGATCTGTCTAGTATTGCAAGGAGTTTTACTGTATTTTCAGGCAGACTGTTTCAATCGAAATCTTTAATATTAATTTTGGAAATGAGTTTGTTTGTCATTCTTTCAGTCATATCTTTGTCTGGCTCTGTGGTCTGGCTTCAGTAGAACCTTAGCTTCTAGAAATATGGGTACTCTCTGGCATATGTGACGCAGACTTTATGTCCACCTGGTCATAGCAACTCACCTTTGATCTTATTGTCTTTATCCCTATCTTCATCAGACCTCTGACCGTCCAGGAATATGTGTTATTTATGTTATTACGTATTGTCAGACCTTATGATCATGTTTTCTTTATCCACCTAACGATAACTCATATTTGAACTTGTTGTCTTCTTTATCCCTGGCTTCATCAACTCGTTTAGCGTCCAGATAGACGGCTACTACCAGGCGTATTTGTCGCCTTGTGACGCAGTCTTCTGTATCCTAATGATATCAACTCACCTTTGAACTTCTTGTCTTCTTTATCCCTGGCTTCATCAACTCGTTTAGCGTCCAGATAGACGGCTACTACGAGGCGTATTTGACGTCTTGTGACGCAGTCTTCTGTATCCTTCTAATGATATCAACTCACCTTTGAACTTCTTGTCTTCTTTATCCCTGGCTTCATCAACTCGTTTAGCATCCAGATAGACGGCTACTACGAGGCGTATTTGACGTCTTGTGACGCAGTCTTCTGTATCCTTCTAATGATATCAACTCACCTTTGAACTTCTTGTCTTCTTTATCCCTGGCTTCATCAACTCGTTTAGCGTCCAGATAGACGGCTACTACCAGGCGTATTTGACGTCTTGTGACGCAGTCTTCTGTATCCTTCTAATGATATCAACTCACCTTTGAACTTCTTGTCTTCTTTATCCCTGGCTTCTGAAGCTCGTTGAGCGTCCAGGCAGGTAGCACTCCCTGGAGGATGCGCGCGATCATTTTCGTTGGCGCGGCGCCTCCTGCCTTCTATGTCCACCTGGTACATACAAAGTATTAAAGCAATGGCCATCAAATAACCAGTTAGGCACTTGCGGTTTTTTCAGGCGTGTTTTTCAAACAATTGTCCTCTCCACAAGTCAATGAAAACTTAACGAATTAAAGCCTCAGCCCTGTTAGGTCAACATTTGTAATAATAATAAAAAAATATCGTCTACTCGCTAGCACAAACACCACATCTCTCCCTCACGCCCATCTGTATGTGACTGCCGATCTGAGTATGTCGAAAGCATCATAATAAAACGCTCTTAGGTGATAAATATAGACATGTCAATACACAAACGTTTCCCTTTTTGAATCTACGCTAGTGTACAATTGACCTTGACCTTCACTGTTTGACCTTGAACATTTAACCTTGACCTTGAGTCACACCTTGCTTGTAGCAGGAACCATGGTCGCGGCGAGGTGTGCGCGCAGAAGAGGCGGGTCCTTCTTCAATTTCTTTAACGGGTGTACATTTATCGCCATCGAATACAGTATGAAGTCCTTTTTACGTCTATCGTCTGCATTGTAGTTCTGTAGATACCTGGAGAATTAAGTAGATTTTTAACTGACAGCTCAAGAAAAAACAAAGAAGCGTCCCAATTGGATATACGAGTATATTGATCCGGAAACACAAAATTATTTGACATAGGTATAGATATCAATTAGGTAAGTGTTTGACATCTTAGAATTGTATAAATTAAATGCTCGATATTATTACTTTTAATTACTGTTGTATTTTTTTTTTATTATTATTATTTAATTACTTCTATCTCTGATAAGTAAGAATACATTCTCTAGTTTTATTAGTTAAATCCTTTTTTTAATGACATTGTGTTTTTTTAGAAGTTGTATCATTCTAGATCACACATTTAGCCAATGTTTTGACATGCAAACAGTAACACAAAATTACAGTAAAACAATATATTGTAAAAGTCCGAAAGGCCAGCATTTCCTTTCGAAATCTATTCACTGGTGGTGTTGGCAAACAGAAGGCTAACTATCTGCTACATAATAAAGTATACGCTTTTATCCGCGGCTTTATATCCTTGGATTTCAGAAGTTATACTTTGCCGAAATATAAATTGAATACACTCAAAAAGCCATTATGCAGTGACATTTTTAATTTTTCGAATACGTGTTTAAAAAGGTAGACAGTAGAAGCAATAGCTTTTAGCTAATTATGTTAATTTCCGATTTTCGTTTACTTATTCGGAGTAAGCTATGTTATGTACAAGTTTTAGAGTTTTCTGGTCAAATAAATGTAACGAACTTAGGTCACCGACTTAGCTCGACGAGTCAGTGAGAGTGGAGAAACGTGTACCGGGCCATCCCCCTATTAGATGGACCGATGACCTGGTTAAGGTCGCGTGGAGTCGCTGGATGCAAGCGGCTCTGATCGGCCAATGTGGCATACCATGGAAGAGGACTATGTCCAGCAGTGGACGATACCTGATGATGATGATTTTTAACACTTACGAGAACGCCATCAGCTTTGCCGAAGTAAATGACATAGCGCATGCAGCACCGTCGTCCTAAAAAATTAGAAGATATAATTAGAAGAGATAGCATACCACGGTAACATAAAAGCTATACAGAAGAATGACGTCAGTAGTCGAAAGCAAAGTATATTAGACAAATTGATCTGAGCGTCCGCCTTTGTAATGCGTTTCATAAGCCGTGGTAGCTCAGTTGTGTAGAGCGTCAGTCCTTGAACAATCGAGGTCTGCGTTCGATCCTGGCTCGTACCAATGAGTTAAAATTTGTTATTTAGAATTTATGTACGAACTAGCTTCCGCCCGCGACTCTTTCCGCGTGTACTTCAGGATTTATTCTACTTGTTCGATAGGCATAGAAGGCATCTATCTCCATTTCCAGCATAAGGTACAAAATAGTGTTTATTCTGTTACGTAGGCTAATAGTTTAAAGAAACAAAAGAAATTTCAATATCTGACGTAGTACATTCAAATAGTCTTCACACTAATATTATAAACGCGAAAGTTTGTTCGAATTACGAATTACGAAGTATCGAAGAAGAATTACGAAGTACGAATTACATATTCTATGGTCGGTTACTAGGCAACGCGTTTTTGTTATGCCCAAATTGCCCATGTAATCCCACTAATATTATAAATGTGATTTAGTACAATTTACACAATATGTCTTTATAAATTATAGCCTATATGTTATTCTGATGTATAAGCTATATTATTGTAAAGTTTCATTCAAATCCATTCAGTAGTTTTTCCGTGAAAGCGTCACAAAATCCAAACACCTAAACATCCAAACTTTCACACTTATAATATTAGTAGGATGATACAAATCATTACATTGGCGCTTCAGTGAAGGAGCACATCGTGAGGAAACCTGCACACTCCTGAGAAGAAATTCAAAGGTGTGTGTGAAGTCTACCAATGCGCACTGGTCCCGCGTGGTGTACTATGTCCCATACACTCTCTGTAGGAGATTAGGTTTGAGCCCGTGCAGTGGGGACATATATAGGCAGTTGATGCACATACCATGGCATCGATTCTCATGCCGGTGGGTCCACAGGCATGGGGTTCCATCATGTAATACGAGGGGGCTCCGGACACCTTCCAAATGGCGACGGCGTGCGGCTGGCACCAGAGTATACCATGCGTGTACAGCTCGAAGAAACGCTCCACAGCCGTTCTGATATCATGTAACACAGTAATATAATAGAAAGTCCGAAGAATTTTAACTTTGAGGACATAAAATTATCATCACCATTGCCCTATCCTTATCCCACTTCTGAATCGTGCTCGCCTATCTAAACCTAGGCTAATGTCGTGGCTAAGTTTATACGGAAGCGACTGACATCTGAACATACATTACAGAGGGGGAAATACAACATATGTTGGGATTAGTTTATTAGAAGTTCATCAAGACATCCGCAGGCCTTCAATTTAGCATAAGGCCTGCTGTCAAAGACAACATCCGTGATCTTACTGTTGAGACAATCAAGTGATTCAGCCTGCAATGTTCTAATCAAATTTGATAAAGTCTTACAAAATGATATTTGATGTCAATAACTATGAAACTATAGTCCCATGAAATTAGATTCAGTGAAGTATTTCAGATAGGAATTGTTGCCAAATACCTGACGTTCATAGAGTTGGGCTTGATTGATTCCAGTTTCCCAGAGTACACTGACTGTAAATCGTACCGTATGAAATTCACTCCCAGCAGGAATCGTTTCAGGACCTTAAATGCATTCAATAACACGTGAAAGTCATATTTTGTTAAACTTATTCAATTCAACTAAACATCACAACGAATCTATTCCAAAAGTTGGTGTTCCAAATTCTAATCATATCGCCCATAGCAAAAATCTGTCAACGAACAGACGGTGTCTGGAGCAAAAAGATTCTTGAGTAGAGAACTCGGACCGGGAGACGCGGGACGGCCTCCATCCCGCTGGTCTGACGACCTTAAGAAGATAGCGGGAAGCGAATGGATGAGGACTGAGGACCGGAAGGGGTGGCGCACGTTGGGAGAGGCCTATCTTCAGCAGTGGAGAGACACGGGCTGATAAGTCAAGTACGTCAATAGCAAAAGTCAATTTTGCTGTGAGTTTTTGAATATGGTACTTAATTCTAAACATTATCCCAATTAATTTATTCGTGTATTTCCAATAGTTCCGCTGAAGTTATCCCGCGACTGGAGTGCTCGGAATTTTCTACCCAGAAGTTCTGTTACTCATACAATGGATCAGAGGGTTGTATAAGTAATTGAGCTTTTGTTACTAAAATTCCCAGCAGTCCAGTCGCGGGACAACTCCAGTTGAACTACTGCGAGTACACGTTTTATTTCACCTAAAGTTAAAAACACTAGTGTCATTATCTACTAACGCTTATGACGTCACAGTAGATACGAAAAAGTTGACGCGTTCAAAAAGAACTTGCCCTAAAAGTTTACTTTTACTGTCGGAATTAGACCAAATTGTAATGGGAAGAAACAGGAAGCTGCAACATCAGCTTTCAAATAAAAAAGAATTATCCAAATCGGTTCACCCAGTCAAAATTCTGAGGTAACAAACATTTAATAAAACATACCCGTTAATGTGAGAACCTTCTCCCTTTTTGAAGTCGATTGAAACATGTGTCAAGCTTTGTTTTCTTACATAGCAGTATAACATTATTTTTTTGTATGTAGTCGGTGTTATTGATATAAAAGATGTTAGATGTTTACCTGCAGCGGCAGCAATATGTCTTCACCGGGTCTAAATTCATATCCCAGAGAGTTTGTCGACGCGTTGAACAGTGCTCCACCAATTGACATTATTTCATCGATCTAAAAAAAACTGAACCATTGACGACTGCAAAATTTGGCCTTTACAGAATCAGAAAAACAGCAGACCGAAATTCTCAAAGGTCACAAAGGATTTCACTGCCGCTTTCATTATACGTACAGCTAAAGTATGGAATGCCCTACCAGTTTCCATGTCCCCGAGGATGACAATTTGGGAATCTACAAACTAAGAGTAAATAGACACCTTCTAGACCAACGCGTAACATCGTCAACCTCATCGTTACTTATCAGGCGTGATTGTAGAAATCTAGATGACTGCAATAAAAATACACGTCGATTACAAAAATAGACACGCCATAGTAAACTTACAGTCTTTCTGGTCCATAGATGT
The DNA here is from genome assembly GCA_910589575.2 of Carcina quercana. Classification (NCBI taxonomy): domain Eukaryota; kingdom Metazoa; phylum Arthropoda; class Insecta; order Lepidoptera; family Depressariidae; genus Carcina; species Carcina quercana. The sequence goes on along the minus strand of OU342455.1, from coordinate 4,869,050 downwards.
GATTTTCTGACATCTGACATGCATGCAGCCACTATGGCAGCCGCGGCGGATTGTAGTACCGCCTCGCGGACAAATCTGTTCGAATATATTCGTATTTTAAGTATATAATTTGATAACTTAAAAAACTTTACAGTAGTACGTAATGCAGTCTTTTTAGAGTAGTCATGGTGTCTATGTAAAGTAGACAGACAGACTTTGTAGAATAGTCGTGCAACTTTTGTAGAGGAGACACACATGCAGTCTGGCTGGGTGGAGTATTTTTAGAGTAGCCATGCAGTCTTTGTACATTAGCCATGTTAACTTTGCAGAGTAGTCGTGAAAACTTTGTAGAGTAGTCATGCAGCCTTTGTAAAGTAGACAGAGAGTCTTTGTAGAATAGTCGTGCAACTTTTGTAGAGTAGACACACATGCAGTCTTGCTGGGTGGAGTATTTTTAGAGTAGCCATGCAGTCTTTGCACAGTAGCCATGTAATCTTTGCAGAGTAGTCGTGAAGACTTTGTAGAGTAGTCATGCAGCCTTTGTAAAGTAGACAGAGAGTCTTTGTAGATTAGTTGTGCAACTTTTGTAGAGTAGACACACATGCAGTCTTGCTGGGTGGAGTATTTTTAGAGTAGCCATGCAGTCTTTGTACAGTAGCCATGTAATCTTTGCAGAGTAGTCGTGAAGACTTTGTAGAGTAGTCATGCAGTATTTTTAGTGTAGTCGTGCAATATTTGCAGAGTAGTCATGCACTGAAGTGCAATACAAATAAATGATTTGATTTTGATTTGCAGTCTTTGTAGTTTTCACATGTAGTCTTTGTGGAGTAGTTGGGATTAGGTATCAGTCATTAGATCTTTTACTTGGCAAGGTCACAGGGCCGAGTCCCGCGCAGAATGGTGCGCCCCCGGGACGTCTCCACAAACGCCGTCAGCACTTTGTGCTCGTAAGTCTCATCCGGAACTGCGGCCATGGTTTCGATAGGTGCCAGCTTCGCGATGTTCCAATCGATTTTCACGGATGCTATTGTGAATCTGAAATGAGCGGTTTAATCTGAAATGACCTCGAATAGTCAGGGTCTGGATTCCCTTTACACCACTTCTCAAAAATTTCACTTCCCAAAAGCACTACTAATCTAGGTTAAGTTTACTAACAAATATAATTTAAAATATTGACATGTAAATCTAATATATTTGACATTGAATAAAGACATTTTACATTAAAGCACTACTTCCTCAAAACATTGCTGTTATAACGGCAAATTTACATACTGATAGCTAAACGTCCTACCGCCAAACGCAACCGAGTACTAAATGTATTTCGGGTGGCAAAATGATCTTTTGGGAAGTGGTCCGAAAGCCGAAAGGCTGGATTAAACCCTGACCCGTACCAGAGTTACATTTAAAGGTTTAAGGTGATGGAAAACATCAGGAGGTAACTCTGACAACTCCTGCCTTAACCACCTGCGCTGGCTGTTTTGGCACAGAGGACGATGAGGTCGACGATGTTACGCGTTGATCTAGAAGGCGTCTATTTACACTTAGTTTGAAGATTCCTAAGTTTTCGGGGAACACGGAAACCGGTAGTGCATTCACGTTCTGTTTATTCATATACTTATTATTTATTTATTGATATTGAGCGAGTGAGTGAGCAATTAATCATTAAACACATCTTTATTTTTCTTACACAGCTAAAAAAAACTGGTGCTCCGCTGACAACCAGCGCTGTCGCTGCATGCTGCAGGGACAGCAATATGCTGAGTCTGAGGACTTTTTTTCACAGATATGTACATGTTAATGTTTTTTAATTTATTCATAGTTTAGAAATATGTATTTAAGTTATCTTTTTTTTGTAATTTATGTACCAAATAAACTATTTTCTTTCTTCTTTCTTTCTTTCATTCTATATTTTATTTACGAGCTGTAGGAATATCCACAGTATACGGGTGGAGGTCTGTCGTTCTTCTGTTTGGGACTTTCCAAAGCGTATCCTATAATATACCGAAAGGCAGCCAACCTACCTACGTTCGAGGTTTGGGAAATTCTGAAGTACCTTTTTGGGAACTTCTTAAGTACCTTTTTGGGAACTTCTTAAGTACCTGTTTGGGAACTTCTTAAGTACCTGTTTGGGAACTTCTTAAGTACCTGTTTGGGAACTTCTTTAAGTACCTGTTTGGGAACGGTCTGGCGAGATTCTCCACATTAGCCTTGAACGTATCCGCTAGATCGTCTGAGTTGGAGAACACCACTAAAGCTGCACTGCCACCCGGGTAGGTTTTCCCCGCCGGTCCGGTCGGGTGCGGATCGAAATACGCGTAGCAATTGTCTGCAACTTTCCATATGGCAGCGCAGAAGTCCTTAGCGCAAATAACTCCGTATTTGTTCTACGGAAAAGTCGAGCAAGTGTTGTATTTATACACGTAAAGATTGAAGTAAATGCGTTCAAAAAGAACTGGAACCGACTTCAATTGCCCTAAAAGTCTACTTTTAAATTTAAGACTTATCTCATGGATGCTGTTCTCAGAACTGGACCAAAATTGAAATGGGAGTAAGCACCAGCGGTAAGCACCAGCTTTCAAATAAAAAAAGAATCATCCAAATCGGTTCACCCAGTCAAAAGTTCTGAGGTAACAAACATTTAAAAAAAAATACCCGTCGAATTGATGGCCTCCTACTTTTTTGAAGTCGTTTAAAAATGGGCCCATTCTAAAGGTGAGTCTTCGTCGAACTTTTATTAAATATAGTGCATTTAAAAATAAAACTTTACGGCAACACAGAGCCTAGGTTTCATAGATTTCATATGTCTGCCAGACTAAGCTTAGTAATAAGATTATTGTTTGTGTACGATCCACGTACCATTTAGTTTCTAGCGCTACCGCGCTCCACCAGTGCACACTCAACCGCCACGCGGTAAACAGAGAAAATCACCAAAACTAACGGTGTAAACTAAACTTAACAATAAACAGTTAAATAGTGAACTTCTGCACTCATTCATCACCTAAACATCAACCACTAACTACAGCTCCATACTGCTGCGTGTACGGCGCTAACTGGCCCGTACAGTTTGTAAAGTGTAATGAAAAAAATTGAATCGAATTAGAGAAAGAAGAAAAAATTGAAATCATTGTGCATCAGTCTACAAATGATTGATTTATTAAATGTCTGGCTATGGCTTATGGTATTTGCTAACAACAAATCTAATCTCACTAGGTAAACTCGGAAGTTTCCTTGTTAGGTGCTTTAAAATATATTAGATTTTTGATTTATACAAATCGTTCGCGATCGAACTTACCTGGTCCAAGAATTGTTTCACGCCCCTCCTGGGACTAAGCACATCGCTGTTCTCTCCAGCCTTCAAGTCCCCGATAACTGCGCTTGGCTCCACGTCTACCCTCACCTGTAATAGTCGACAAAATATGGCTTAGCTCTTAGTTGAATTAATCATCATCATCATCAGACGGGAAACGTCCACTGCTGGACATAGGCCTCCCTCATGGTACGCCACATCGACCGGTCCCGAGCCACCTGCATCCCGCGACTCCCTGCGACTCTAACCAGGTCGTCGGTCCATCTAGTAGGGGGGACGGCCTGGTAGACGTATCCCGGTACGTGGTCGCCACTCGAGAACCTTTACTCCTCATCGGTTATCGGTTCTTCGAGCGATGTGGCCTGCCCATTGCCACTTCAGCTCACTAACTCGTCGAGCTATGTCGGTGACCTTCGTTCGTCTACGGATTTCCTCATTCCGGAACTTATCACGTAAAGAAATTCCGAGCATAGCTTGTTCCATTGCTCGCTGAGTGACTTTGAGCTTGTTTATTCGGCCCACAGTAAAAGACCATGTTTCATGTTGAATTAATAAGACCAAGATATTCCTACAGCTTACATAAAGCTTCGCTTCTAATATTGAATGCACTACCCGTATCCGTGTTCCTCGAAAATTACAACTTGGTAATCTTCAAACCAAGAGTAAATAGGCACCTTCTAGACCAGTGGTTCCAGTGGTCTGCGGACCACTGGTGGTCCCTAGAAGCACCCGAAGTGGTCCGATAAGGAACCAAGATTAAGAAGTTATTAAATAGTTTGCAGATATAATATACCTACTTACATGGGTAGTATCGATTTTTTTCTTCGTAAGAAATAAAAATGCTGTTTAGTTTGAACCATTGCATGCGTGTTTTACTCAATATTGATAGTTAGAAAAATTTGTATCAACAACAACAGCCTACATACGTCCCCTCTGCAGGTCTCAGGCCTACTCTCCTACAGAGAGTGTATGGGACATAGTACACCACGCGGGACCAGTGCGGATTGGCGGACTTCACATGCCTGTTCAAGACATGCAGGTTTCCTCACGATGTTTTCCTTCACCGTTAAGAGGGAACAGCAGATAAAAAATTTCATATGAAATTAAGGGTTTGGGATATAGCTGTTTTCTCAACGAAACGTTAGCCAAATTCAATCATTTTGATCTTATTCTCTTTATCAAAGAATAATCTAGGCCCGTTGGTTTTGCTTTTTTCAATATTTTGTCTACAATTAGAATTATGGGCATCTCAAAACTCAAAATTTCAGAAAAAATTTCTTTCAACTTATGGTACTCATTATTTAGAGTAAACGTAACATTTTCAGAAAAAGCAAAACCAACGGGCCTAGATTATTCTTTGATAAAGAGAATAAGATCAAAATGATTGAATTTGGCTAACGTTTCGTTGAGAAAACAGCTATATCCCAAACCCTTAATTTCACGGCAAAACTAGGCAAATACCAAAAAAAGCTTCAACTGTCCTTCTCGCACAGTTCGGTTCGGGAGGCAGGGTACACTATATCACAACTATATACTGTGTATTATATGTATAAAAATAAAGTAAGCATGCATTAGTGATGTCAATAAGCTTTATCGATTTTTTCGACTAATAGTGGTGGGAAAAATATATCGATAGATACCCTTTCTCGAGCTATAATGGTTTTACCTGTTAGTTTTAATGTTTAGATTGATCTAAATAAACAAATATAAAGACAAATAATTCTAAGGAAATTTATTTTATCTCTAGAACAGAACATTTTCCCTGAAATTCTTAGTTGTTGTTACGTTTTGTTACGTGTAAATAATTAAATATGATTTATGAATAAGTGACTTATGTTTCAAATATTTTTTTAATGTTAAAGTTCGAGTCGGACTCGCATACAAAGGGTTCCGTACCACTGTAAAATATCTAAACAGAAAAAAAACACAGAAAAAACATAACATTTATTGCATGGACATCCGTTTATTTATAACTTTTTTAAAAGCTTTTTTATATTATTTTTTGTTATTTATTATTATTGAAAGTCTTGAGAGAGAACGAGAAGTTATATGGACATCGCATGTACAAATCGCTACGGAGACTATATGACCCGACACAGATATCCCGGAGATCAGCCAGCAAGAGCTTGAAATGGCTCTCCAACAACTCAAAAACCGGTCAAGAGCAAGTCGGACTCGTGCACCGAGGATTCCGTACAGAATATGAATTAATGACATACTGAAAATCATAAATAATAGGTATGGTAATATGCACCCAACAATGCTCTACCGAAAATGAAATTCTAAGCTAAATTACATATTACGAAGTTAAGTTTGTAAACATTAAAAAATCAATTTTACTGTGTTACAATTAAAAAATTCAGATTTATTCCTATGGTTGTGCTGTAAAACCTTTCTTCTTGCCAAATTTCAAGACATTAGGTCAACGGGAAATACCGTATAGATTTTGGGTTCATTGCATTTTGTACGGAAATGGTCTAAAATACAGCTATATCTTTTTATTGCGTTGACCTATAAGTTTCATTATTTGACAGATCTAAGGGACAGCAGACTGGAGTATTCGATATCACAGTGATCCTATAAGGATTCCTTTTTTCCTTTTGAGGTACTTAAAATATAATAGTATAATATGAAGTATGACAGTAGGAAATACGATAGATTTCGACGATATTATTATTCATGTCGACAAATAAAAACTTGAAATATTTTTTCCCAGTTATACATCTCATACACTTAAGACGGGATTTTTAACTCGTCTATTCTATTGTGTGAGGTGTCGTGAAATTACAGTTTTTTAACCGACTTCAAAAAAAGAGGTTATCAATGCGACCTGTATGTATGTAATATTTCCAGAACTGCCCAGTTTTCATATATGTTAGTCTATACCAGCTTCTAAAGAAGTGTGCCAAATTTCTAAAGTGTATGTTTGTTTGTCCTCGCATATATCCGGAACACACACACAAAAGAAAAACACACATAGGGTTCGTGGATTTCAACAAAGCATTCGACACACTCGAACATAGATTTATCTGGGACGCACTGGAAAAACAAGGCGTACATGCAAAATACATAAGAATACTGAAAAACATATACACAAAAAGCACCGCACAAGTGAAGCTAGAATCTACAGGCGAAGAATTTTCGATTGAGAGAGGGGTACGCCAGGGAGACCCAATTTTACCAAAAATATTTTCAGCTATCCTGGAAATGATATTCACAAATCTGGATTGGACGAATAAAGGACTAAATATAAATGGCAAAAAGCTGAGTCACCTACGCTTTGCAGACAACCTGATCTTACTTTCGGAAAACCCGAAAACCCTACAGACAATGTTCCAACAGTTAGCGGAAGAGAGCGAGAAAGCAGGCCTGTCAACGAACTTAACGAAAACAAAAGTAATGTCAAATTCCTCACAAACAGAGCCCATAACAGTAAATAATGGAGAAATAGAGTATGTAGAAATGGACAAGACTAATAACTGAATGGCAACCACGAGATAGCAAAAGAAAAAGAGGCAGACAGACTAGAAGATGGGAGGACGACATCAGACAAGTGGCGGGTCCAACATGGACCCGCATAGCGAAAGATAGAATAGAGTGGAAATCCTTAGAGGAGGCCTATGTCGAAAGACAAGCTGAAATGTAGGAACGACCGGTTACTGATACTTAATATAAAAAGATAAGTAACGTATAAAGTAAGCATATTTTTAAGAAAATTAAAACAAAAAATTAGTTCAGCAATAAAGGCTATTTTATTTAATTTATTTTTTATATATCCGGAACTACAAGTTCGATTTAAATAATCCCTTTTTTGTTTACCTAGGTATTGTAAAACTTAGGGAAGACTGCAAGTTTCATCAAAATCGGTTCAGTAGTTTTTGAGACTGGGAATGTTAAGTGTGTATTTCGGCGTTGCAGTGCAGCAGAGCAAATTTAAAATTAATGTTTTAACTGTACTGTAATCTGTATGCCGAATAAATTATTTCTATTCTATTCTATTAGTTAAATGTTTGTTACCTCAGAGCTTTTCACTGGGTGAACCGATTTGGATGATTCTTTATTATTTGAAAGCTGATGCTTTCCATGTGGTCCCATTTCAATTTGGTCCGGTTCTTAGAATGGAATCCATGAGAAAACAATATACATCTTAAATTTTCCTTAATAAAAGTAGACTTTTAGGGCAGTTGAAGTCGGTTTCTAGTTCTTTTTGAACGCTTTAACTTGTTAGTCCTTAGACTCTAGCACTCTAGGTACTAAAACACCTCTAGGTCACCTAAAGTATCGTTGGAAGACGAACGTTCGGATATGGTGAAACTAAAAGGTTTCTTTGTTGACCGTAGAACCCTAAAATAGCAACGCCATAATTTATATTGTATTTATATGTGATAGGTACTTACTAGTCAATTATATCAAATACAACCACAGTATGTCGAGACTAAACCAATATGCGAACAATAATTTCTCAAAACGTAAAACAAGGGTTGACGCACGCTCACGTCAAGTTTATTATAATTTTGAAAAATACACTCTAGCCCAGGCGGAGGGGTAGCGACTATGCGCGGCTCGCAGGGGCCTCTTTGGGATGTTATGCAGCGTTATTTGTGTGAGTGAAAGCATGTGAAAGGCTGTATGTGTGCGTACCGAATCGCGACAGCAATAACATATTCAAATACCTACTATTCTACGGAGACTTTGCTTCATTGGCGTCTTAAGCAATCGGATAATGTACTTGAATTTAAAAACAACTCATAGGTACACGGCCGGATTCGAACCCGGTACCCTCAGATTGAGAGTCCGCGCCTTATCCACTGCGCCACCGACGCTTACAGGTTTTCAGGAAAAGTTTGTATATTACCTCCAAATAGTGGTCCGCGGCAACAAAAATTAATTCAAATTGTCCCTCATCACTAAAAGATTAAGAATCACTGTTCTAGGCCAACGCGTAACATCGTTGACCTCATCATCATCAGCCGGGAAACGTCCACTGCTGGACATAGGCCTCCTTCATGGTACGCCACATCGACCGGTCCCGAGCCACCTGCATCCAGCGACTCCCTGCGACTCTAACCAGGTCATCGGTCCATCTAGTCGCCACTCGAGAATCTTAATCCCCACCGGTTATCGGTTCTTCGAGCGATGTGGCCTGCCCATTGCCACTTCAGCTCACTGACTCGTCGAGCTATGTCGGTGACCTTCGTTCGTCTACGGGTTTCCTCATTGCGGACCTTATCACGTATAGAAATTCCGAGCATAGCTCGTTCCATTGCTCGCTGAGTGACTTTGAGCTTGTTTATTCAGCCTACAGTAAAAGACCACGTTTCGGTTCCGTATGTCATCACTGGCAACAAGCACTGATCAAAGACTTTTGTCTTTAGACGCTGAGGTATTTTGGACGAGAAGATATGCCGTAATTTCCTGAACTCTAACCAGGTCGTCGGTTCATCTAGTCGCCACTCGAGAATCTTTAATCCCCACCGGTTATCGGTTCTTCGAGCGATGTGGCCTGCCCATTGACACTTCAGCTCACTGACTCGTCGAGATCAGTCAGTGAGCTTCGTCCTTCTACGGATTTCCTCATTCCGGACCGAACCTCATCGTCGGTTACTCGTAACATCAGGTGAGATTGAGGTAGACAGGAGAAGATACGGAAAGAAAACAATCTTGTTTGAAGGTGCAAAACTCTAAATAACCTCCCTAAAGAAATGACAGGTCTGGACTCTTTAAATAAATTTAAATTTATATCAAAACACAATACATAGCAAATCAACCTCTTACCTAATTATAAATAGTTTACACTTTAGTTTGCACAACTCTGTAATACTAGCTGTAGGATACCTACTATAATATAAATTTCTTTTTAGAGAAATAAAATTCTTTAAACCTAAAGTTTTGAAATTATCGTGAACAGAGAGAGACGCAGCGAGGGACTTTGTTTCATAATATGTGAGTGATCGTGGGTATTTCAATCAGTATTCGTGTTTTCCTACAAAAGCGAACTTACTTCAAAAACGTTGACTTTGAATTCCTTGGCGACTTCCGTGACAACCAGGAACGGTGGTTCCGCCGCATTGGGAAGAGACATTGTATACAGACGGTCTCCATACTTGATGATGGCGTCCAGTACCACCGGCTTCCATGTGATACACGGCTCTATGTTGTCAGCCGTGATGGCCATGATACACGTCGCTGCGTCCTGGAAAACGATCATCATCAACAGCCTATATATATCCCCACTAGTGATGCAACGAATACGAATAGGAATATTCGTATTCGCCGAATATCAACTTATTAACGAATATTCGTATTCGCCAAATATCGTGATGATATTCGTAAAGCTACTTTTCTACTTTTGAAATAGCATGGTTAGCAATCGGAACGTCGTCGTCGAGGAAGCTGAAATGGATGAACCAGTTGCTATATTTTCTGGTTTGTATATTTGTATATTAATAGATTCTAAATTAATTTCATTTAATATACTTTATATTTTTTTAAGATATACTTTTTAATTAGTTTTTTATTTTTACAGATAATTCGAGTATCAAAAACGAGGTTGACGCTTACCTAAAGCTTCCAAATTTTAGCATTCTGGCGCGAAAATGTACATTTCCCAATTTTAAAAAAATATGCGCAGAATTTTTTTTCGATTAAACCATCCAGTGTGGCCTCAGAACGAATTTTTTCTACAGCTGGAAATATTCAAACCGACAAAAGAAATCGTCTGCAGCCCAACACTTTACAGAAACTTTGTTTTTTAAATAAAAATGTGTCTAATGTGAATTTTAATTACTGAATAAAGATCTACATTTTGCGTTGATTGGATATGTTTTTTTTATTGCTTTGCTTATAACATTTTCATTTATTCGTATTAGTATTCGTATTCGCCGAATATTAAAGTCATTATTCGTATTCGTAAAAGTGGTATTCGTTGCATCACTAATCCCCACTGCAGGGTATCAGGTCTACTCTCCTACAGAGAGTGTATGGGACATAGTCCACCACGCGAGACCAGTGCGGATTGGTAGACTTCACACACACCTTTGAATTTCTTCTCAGAAGTGTGCAGGTTTCCTTCCGATGTTTTCCTTCACCGAAAAGCCAATGGTGGCTCATTGGTACAAGCCAGGTAGTACAACAATTCAATTCAAATATACTTCATTGCACACACATACACACATAAAACAAAACAGAACATAAAAGGTACAATGAAGGCCTTATCGCTAAGAGCGATCTCTTCCAGGCAACCTTGGGGCAGAAGAATCCTATAAATAAGAAGGGGTAAGTGGTGCTACATAAATATATAAATAAATATATATATATATATACATATAACGGATAAACAATAGACAAAATACAGTAGACCAGGAAGGAAAGAAGAAAAGGTCAAGAATAATCTGTTCAAGGAAATACGTTTTTAGGCTAGTCTTGAAGGATTGTAAGGAAGGGCTCGTCGGATGATCCTCCAACATTTACGCATTAGTCCACGGAGGTGGCCTTAAGTTTAATATACCTGTCTGTCTCGGTTGGGCTCGTCCAGAAAGTAGTTTTCGTTCTGGGCAACCCTGCCGCGCACCGAGGCCACCGCTCGACCGATCCGAGTGTAGTACTTGCCGACATACGAGTCCTCCAATGGCTCCACGAGCACTTCTTCCGCTTCTGTTGATTGACATATTGTTTAACTAACTCCTATACTCGTACTATGTATGTATCTACCTCATTATTAGAAATCATGACAATGAATATACCTCATTATAATAAAATATCATGAAAATGAATATACCTCATTATTAGAAAAGATGACAATGAATGTACACTCGAGTACAATATGTATCCACTTTTGTACTATGTCAAATTGGCCTTGCTTGTTCCTATATAATGCGTTGAGGGAAATGACAATTAAATGTGAATGTGACATGGTTCAAAAATGGATACACATTTTTGTACTCGAGTGTACCTCACTATTCGAACTCTTAAGAATTAATCTACCCCATGATTAGAAATTATGATAATTCATGTACCTCATTTTAAGAATAACAAAAGGGGAATAAATAAATATTTATTTCTTCTTATTATTATACTTATTGGACTTGGACACTCACGGCACGACTGATCCACAAATTTACAGTCGCTCAGCGGGCTATGGTGCGGACTATGCTCGGAGTCTCTCTGATGGACCGCATTCGGAACGAAGTGATCCGTCAGAGAACCAAAACCGACATAGCTCACCGTATTAGCAAACTGAAGTGGCAGTGGGCCGGTCGTATTTGACAAAGGACCGACAGTCGCTGGAGCAGACGATTTCTCGAGTGGAGACCACGCCTAGGCAAACGTAGTGAAGGACGTCCCCCGGCGAGGTGGAAAGACGACTCACGTAGGGTAGCCGGACGTGAATGGATGCGGAGAGCAGAGGACCGAATCGAGTGTCGCACTCTGGGAGAGGCCTATGTCCAGCAGAGGACTGACGCAGGCTGTACATGATGATGATTATTATATAAACTGACCAACTGCGCCCTCCTCCTCGGCGGTTTCTCCGCCGCCTCCACGACTCTCGACCACAGACCGTCTATCCTTGAGCACAGTGGTCAGCTCGTTCGTTACTTTGACCGGGTAGAGCCAGTACGGGCCAGACGTCTGCTTTCTCGTCAGCATGCCCTTCAGTACTGTGGAGGAAGAGAAATGGTATATAATCATTGAAATTTGTTAAGCAAATTAAAGTAGACAAAAATTTTGACTGCATTCAACATATGATATGCTTATGTGAATATTTTGCACGTTGCAGCAGTATATATGTAATAGACATGGCAGCTCAGTTGTGTAGAGCGTCAGTCCTTGAGGTCTGGGTTCGATCCTGGCTCGTACCAATTTGTTATTTAGGATCTATGTACGAATGATAAAAATCATTACCATTGGCTTTTCGATGAAGGAAAACATCGTGAGAAAACCTGCACACTCCTGAGAAGTAATTCAAAGGTGTGTGTGAAGTCTACCAATGCGCACTGGTCCCGCGTGGTGTACTATGTCAAGACTATGTCCCATACACTCTCTGTAGGAGAGTAGGACTGAGCCCGTGCAGTGGGGATGTATGAGGATGTCATTATTTATACAACAATTTGCATGTATTGATAATTATTTACATTTGAACATTTCACCGTTAGGGGAGAAAGTACAACGTAATGCAGGGCCGAAGTAAGGCTCATTATTGATCTGTACGTACTGAGTTTGTCCATCAGCTCGCCAGGGCTGGCCGCCACGTAGATGACGGGGCAGGATTCAGGCGGCACTACATCCGGCTCTTCTATCTTCTCTTCGCCCTCGGCTTCGAAGTTGAAAGAATAATTTATAACCGATCGTTAAAAAAAAATAGAAGCAACATTTCGTAACATTTAAAGCATAAACCAGAGTTTGCTGTTGCTGAAGTTTTGAAATCTAAAAAAATCTGTTTAGATTAAATCAAAAAATGTCATTGCATGAGAGCGCTTGAATTGGAGAAAAAAATTGTAATTTCGAGGTTTATTTTAGAACGTGTCGACAAATGTGTCAGTACAGAAGTCGAAAACTTAAACTTGTTTTAACTGGGACTGATAGAAGTGCGTGAAATCGTTTTAAAAGGTTAGTCGATGTACTACCGACAAAGTTCCCGCCTTACCACCATTAGGTCCAGTTTGGCATACAGTCGTGGCTCGGGCTGCTTCGCCTTGCTAGTTTTTTGGGATAGATCATAAAACTATAAAAATATATAATCATTGCTGTATTTGTAAAAGTCCCGCGAGTGTACGCCATAATGATGCACTATACAATGACCCTAAACCATAAATAAACTACTACAATAGACCCTAACAAGTCACAAAAACTCACAAAAAAAGAAAAGGCGGGTCTAGTTAAGATCGCGACATGCAAGCAACCTGGCCCTGAAACTGATCAGGCGGGAGCTTTGTCGATATTACTTATATTCAAAACGATCGAATCCAAAAACGTTTGCGTGGGAGTCAGTTAAGAATAGAAATAGGACATTTTTCTTCTGGCCGTCTGTTTGAATCCCATAAGACACTAGTTATCTACGATGATCAAAATTATCATCATCTCACCAGCTTCCCCTTCATCGTCTTCTTCGTCCTCGTCATCTTCCTCTTCACCCTCGCCGCCCATCTCATCTTTAATTCGTTGTTCTCTCAGTTGGTCGCCTGTCAATAATTAAAAGAGTATTAAGTAAATAGAGAACGTATATACATGTTCTCAAAAAGTGATACGTTTCGTAGCTGTTTGGCGTGCTAGAAGTTCGTGATTTCAGAAGGTTGTCGGCACTTTCTTATTAACTAGCTATAATGCAAAAAGCACTAGCGTTATTATGTATATCTTTCAAAAATCATTACTAGTGTTTTTGCCTATTCACTGGGCAGTATTTGCAACACACTCTTGGCCACCATCTCAATTACAGACTACCAGGTTGACATAAGTGTCAGAGAGCGTGTAAGATAACTGTTCTGCACTAACCTCCGTACAAAGATCTCGGTCTGTTTAATTATATACTTTTTGCTGCATTGACATGTTCCACGAGATTGTCTTCAGTTCGTACATTTTTGAAATAAGAACGCGGGCCTTCGCCTTTTAAATGTACATATGTAAATTCGAATGTTGATATTGATTTCATTTAATCTTACGGGAATGACAGAGACCTTATGCCGAGACTATATCTATCTCTTTTTCTCTCTTTGAAGTTGTAGTTAGACTCCACCTTAGGTATGAGGTCCTAGTACTTTCGTCTTCATATCATCCGATGTTAAGTGATTAAAGTCAACAAATGGAAGCGTGCTTACCTAGAAACGTTACTTAGGTTACTAGCTATGTTTTCTGTGCTAACCGGAACACAATCATCTTCATCATAATTTTACTATTTGTTATATTTTTTCGCAAATGTATTAAAAATGACGTTCAAAACTCGTGCGAAAATGTAAATTCAATCTCGTTCTGATTGGTTCGCCCTCGAATGTACTATTTCGTGTAGAAACCTTATAGTATGGGATTATTTTTTATATCAGGTTATGCGTTTGTGAACATTTTGTGTGTTGATCATTAATTGAGGAGAAGAGAAACAGTGATAGATTGATTGATTGACGTATTTCAAGAGCCTCATAAAGGTCATATGTATAGCTTGATGTGTAGCCTTGTGTACCCACCTTTCTTGATTCTCTGCGGAGTCAACAGTCCCTTGTACAGTGTTGGCGCTGGATCGAATGCCACCACCTTACCACCAGGCACCATCCAGATCCCCATGGTGTGGTAGTCTCCAACCAGCAGCGACGTGGTGGTGGGCTTCGTTGTATCGTTCCACATCTTCGTCAGCAAGTCTTTAATTTCTGTCAACAAAAATGTTGGGGCAAGATATACAGATTTATAATATACAGGGAACCACAAAAAATACTCGGGTGAACTGCTAGTAGAGTGTGGTCTAGGCTTTCTAATAGGGCCACCCCATTTTATCCTGTCGTTAAGGGCGACTAAAAGAACTATTCATGAGATGGGCAGCTACAGCTAGCAATATAACAAAACATCTTACTGCGATCACAAATCCACCAGCTAAGCGTGGTGATTTCGGCAAATTCCCTCATAGTAAGAAGAATGTGGCTCATGTCCAACAGTGGACTCATGCAACCTATTCACGACTTGAAATCAGTAAAACTTGTACAATCCTTGAGACACGGGTACGCGAATTACAGAACATGAGTTTCAGATTTATGAGTCCTTGGATCATCAGTCCTAGGATCATCACCCCTAGGATCATCAGTCCTATGATTATCTGTCCTAGGATTATCTGTCCTATGATTATCTGTCCTATGATTATCTGTCCTATGATTATCTGTCCTATGATTATCTGTCCTATGATTATCTGTCCTATGATTATCTGTCCTATGATTATCTGTCCTATGATTATCTGTCCTATGATTATCTGTCCTATGATTATCTGTCCTATGATTATCTGTCCTATGATTATCTGTCCTATGATTATCTGTCCTAGTATAAGCTGTCCCAGGATAATCTGTCCTAAGATGAGTTCTAGTACCTACTATCAGTCTTAGGATTATTTATTTAAACTTAAATTACTCACGTTTCATCGACTCAGGTGCTTCTTCACCTTCGCCGAGTTCTTTCTCATCGCCTCCTTCTTCACCTTCCTAAATTGACATTAATTTAATAGCAAATTCTCCAAATAAATTGAGGAGTTACAGATCACTAATGACTGGTGACGAATAACTAAATAAAGACATCGTAATTCGCACAGGAAAATTATGAACTTTCTCCCGTAGGTACGTAATTTAATTCCTTAAAAATAAATATTATGGGTGTGCAGTTGGCCCTCATTTCGCGTGATGGTTATTATACTCGTAAGGCCGTTGGACTGTAAGGGTGCGCACCCAGAATCGTCAAGCTAATGAGGCGCTGGCTTTACTAACTTCCATACCGGAGCACAACAGTGCTATTAACAGTGCTGTTTTACGGCAAACTTAGGTAACATGGTGGTAACCAGCCAGGCGCACGCACATAGAAAATTACCTACCAAAATACCACCAACCAAACTTAGCGATATGTACCCCCACTGGGAATCGAACCCGGGCCTTCCAGATTGTTAGTCCAAGTGAGTAACACTTAGACCATGGAGGCGGTTAGATAGTGTTCAACCGAATCGAAAAAAAGGAGCAGGTTCTCAATTTGACTGTATGTTTTTTATAACTGAACTGCGATACCGATAACTGAACTCCGCCAATTATAAATAGATTACATCGAATCGATTTTTGTTTTGGTAGAACATACTTCGGAGTTGGTCCCATATTAATTTTATCGAAATTGATTCTGCGCTTTTTCGGCAAATCGTAGTCGCTGGATGCAAGCGGTTTGGGACCGTTCAATGTGGCATACCATGAAGGAGGCCTATGTCCAGCAGTGGACGTTTCCCGGCTGATGGTGATGACCTCTACGGGTGAATATTTTCGGAGATGAATGCTTTTGACTTTTAGGGCAGTTGAAGTTTGTTTCAGTTCTTTTAGAAGCCATTCAAAATTAAAATAAATATGGCCAGCAACGACGTAAAAACTCTTTGGTTTTGGAATTTCGATGTTTATATATAGAGGTATAAATGCATTCTTGAGTCCATACCCCGCCGGCTTCGCTGGGTATATGCAGCGTCAGTCTCGTAGGTTCTCCAAGTTCGATGGAGAAGGTGTTCACTCCCAGCTCGAACTTCTGCGTGAGGTCCTCTGGTTTGATATCCAAGCGATTTGTCGCCTTCACGTGCTGCAGATAGTACTCTGCTCCGGCCTCTGAGGATTGATCACAGTATTTTTATATAAAAGTAGTGGTAGAGTAGATCAGTTGGGTAGAGCGTCAGTCAACAATCGAGGTCTAGGTTCGATCCTGGCTCGTACCAATGAGTTACAATTTGTTATTTGTAATTTATCTACGAATGATAGAAATAATTACCATTGGCTTTTCGGTGAAGGAAAACATCGCGAGGAAACCTGCACACTCAATTGCCCTAAAAGTTTACTTTTACTAAGACAAATTTAAGATTTACGAGTATATCGTTTTCTCATGGATGCCGTTGTCAGAACTGGACCAAATTGTAATGGGACCACACGGAAAGCAACACCTTTCAAATAAAAAAAGAATCATCAGAATCGGTTCACCCAGTCAACAGTTCTGAGGTAACAAACATTTTAAAAAAATACCCGTCGAATTCGTAAAAAGGAGGATTTTTTGAAGTCGGCTAAAAGTCAAACTGAAGGAATGGTTGCCTGGGTTAAGATACTAGTATGTCCGGTGTTACAATCAGTTAATATTTACATACCCAAGAAGTTGTACATATGGTCCATGTGCATATGAGGGGGAGGGATCACGTCAGCTGCGGCAGTGAATGCGGCGGCCGCTGGGAGGGCCAGCGTGCGGCCAGCCAGGTCGTCCTTCTGTAGGATACGAATAAGCAGCACTAGTGATACGAAATGACAATATATTGTGTCAAAGGTAGCGACAAACACAAAGTTATTTAGATTACATGTATCCAATAATATGCTAAATAACATTGACACCGAAAACCAATCATATTGAGTGTAAATTGTATTTTAAACCATAAAGACCATTATAAAATTCCTATAAAATTTAAAATATCCAATATTATTACAAATTTTACAGGCCTTTTACAGTATTAAATACAATTTTACAATAAAATCCGCCAAAATTCGAAAAACCAACTTGCTCGATTTAAAGTTTTTATATTAGACTAGCTTCTGCCCGCGGCTTCGCTCGCGTGGACTTTAGGATTTATCCCATTGGATAAATCAACTACATAACAAATATGAAACTGACGTGGTGCTTTCCGGCAACGAATAATTATTTGGATATTATTCATACTATAATTCTAAAATCGATATAAAATATGGGTAAGAGGGTGCAAGATTCACACATAAAAATTGGTCTAGCCGTTTCGCAGAAGTGCGACCACAAAAACCGTGTCATTTTTATATATTAGATTGTTTCATTATGTGTGAAACTACGTCACACTTAATTTTTATCAGTAAGGCTAACTACCCATTTTCATGCTGCTGACTTCGGAAAACACAGAGTTCCCATACAAACTTTCAACCTATATTCACTCCCATTAAACATATGCGGAAACACGTATTTATCTGTTTCCACTCTCTAACCACTTAACAATTTTCTTTTTCTTTGTTATTATCTTCAAAAATGAGGAATTGAAATTTTAATTTGCATTCCTGATTTCACCCTTTAGGGGATAATTTTTCTAAAAAACAAAAAACGTCACCCTTAACGGTAGTTCATAAGACTGAGTATGAATTTTCATGCTGATGACAACAAAAACATCAGAGTTATCATATAAAATGAACCACCCCCATTATACCCATTATACCCCCATTGCATTATGCAAATTCTCATGGTCTTAAGTATAACGTAAATAAAACGGAAATGATGGTTTTTAAAGCTGGAAGAGGTCCGGAAAGAGTACCCGAAGTTCATTTGAATGGAGCTGTGGTTCGGGTGGTGCGGCAGTTCAAATATCTGGGACATATACTCACCGACGACCTAAAAGACGACCTCGATGTGGAAAGAGAGAGAAGGGCACTCTCGGTTCGGTGCAACATGCTCGCGCGGAGGTTCTCTAAGTGCACCAAGAGCGTCAAAATAACATTATTCAGGGCGTTCTGCCAATGTTTCTATACCTGCCAGCTCTGGGTGAAATTTAAGAGTACAGTACGATAAGGGTGCAATATAATGACGCATATCGCATCCTTATGAAACTGCCTCGATACTGTAGTGCGTCGAGTATGTTCGCCGAGGCGGGTGTGCCCGACTTCTTCGCGTTGATGAGGACCCGTATTGCCTCGTTCTGGGAGCGTGTGCGGAGCTCCAAAAACGAAATATTGGTGGCCGTTGGTTGGCCACTAACTGAGTATCAATTTTCATGATATTCACTTCAAATACAACAGAGCTCCCATACAAACTTTCATCCTCCCTTTCATTCCCATTAAAACTTCGTGGAACACGTATATTATTTCTAATATAACCACATATCAATTTTCATGGCATTATCTTCAAAAATGGTTGACTTTCAAATAATTTTGTATCCCTGTTTCCACTCTTAAGGGGTTGATTTTTCAAAATCGCTAAAACACTTCACTCTTAATTTTATTTCTTAAGGCTGCTTATCAATTTTCTTGATATTGACTTCAAAAACAACATAGTTCAAACTTATCTTCAAAAATGACGCACTTTCGTACAAACTTACATCCCTTATTTTACCCTGTTAGGGGTGGAATTTCGAGAAATCCTTTCTTAGCGGATACTTTCACTTTACAAAAAACGCAGCTCCCAAATTTCATGTCTATAGGACCAGTGGTTTAGGCCTGAGGTCCCATGTTTTGATTGATTTTTTGTTTTTGTATATACCGTTTTGACCATAAGTCCCAGTACCTATCGGTACTTGGTTTGGTTGGTGATAAGCCATTTTTGGTCTGCCTGGCTTGCTACCACCATGTTACCTAAGTCTGCCACCAACCAGAATTGTTAATAGCACTGTTGTGTTCCGGTATGAAAGGTAGCAGAGCCAGTGCCTCTCTATTAGTTTAAGGCTCCTGGGTAAGCAATATTTCTATCCAACGGCCTTGCGTGCGTGCGTACAGCTAAGCAGTGGAATTCCCTGTCGGCTGTGTTTCCCATGCGATACAACCTAGATAACTTTAAGGCCAGAATGGATAGACTATTTCTATACAACCGTGAACGATCCTAGACCATATCGTCGCTTAACATTAAAAAACAACTATTTACGAACAAATTTTACCTCACATTCCGTTAGATCTTAGTTGTATAAGCCTTTTTAGAAGATGGGTAGCACAATCTAGCTTACTGCGATCACCAATCCGCCTACCAACAGTGGTGCTTGTTGCAAATCCAACCCTCTAAAGTGTAATGTGTCGTTATATGGGAAGGGGGCACATGTCCAACAGTGGATTCATGCAGCCAACCAAGTTGTGGAGGGACGGCCCGATACACGTCACACGGCAATTTAACGACAACAAAAAAACACTTTTAAACATTAACCACTGAAGCACCTTCTTTTGTATTTGCTATTTGAAATTAGTCAGGCATTGCAGTCATTCTGTAAAGAACCCACGGAGCGCGAGTCTGACTCGCACTTAGCTGTTTTTTGTATTCTGTATACCCTCAAACAATTTTTGGCAAGTATTTTAAATGTACAGACTGACACGTCGATTCTCCATATACAGGTAAGTTGATTTAGGTTTTTGAAGATATCTTTTTATTGCGTGAACCGATTTTGATGAAATAAAGCTTAGATGTTGCCTTGACCTACGCCTAATTTAATTGTGAAAACCGCATCAAATTTGGTTTTGTAATTTCGGAGATTAGCCGGTACAGACAAACAGACAGACAGACAGACAGACAAAATGTTTAAAAATGGTCTTATTGTGTTCTGTTACACTTCTTACATCACCCTCAATCAGTTTTAGTCAAAAAATTTCAATGTACAGACACGTCGATTCTACAGATTTATTATAGTATATATATATAATATATAGAAGATTTTGTTTTCTACCGACTTCACAAAGTAGGAGATTCTCAATTCGTCAGTATATTTTTTTGTATGTATGTTACGCGCTCCAAATTATGACCACTCCACCAATTATCAATCGATTTAATGATTCTTTTTTTTTGGCATACTTCAGAAGAGGTTTCATAATCGTAATTGATATTATATTCTACCTCTAAGGGTGAACATTATAGGGGATGAATGAATGAGGGGACTTTTAGGGCAGTTGAAATCTGTTTCTTAGTTCTTTTTGAACGCATTAATTATAGATTACACTGTGAAGGTTTTTTTAATAAGGGCGCGGTCTAATCTGGACATTATTTAACGAGATAACTCAAATATTCAGAATTCTTTCCTTCTGTAATTAGCAGTTAAGCAATTAGTTAGTAATAATAGTAGTCTGTATTTGAACCTGTACTTAGTATATATATAATCTGTACCCGTATTCCGATACCCAACTTATATTTCTGTTTCTTTTTTAAATTATTTACTACTGTAGTATTTTTATTAGCCTTATATAATTTAACTAGATTTATACATGTGGAGACTTATTATTAGTTTATAGCTACTCATAAGATACATTATTTATTTATATACTATAAACTGTTAGTCTTCCCAAAAATTGTAAAATAAAATAAAATAAAATATTGTTAACAGTTTCATACATTATCTACTTCAATGCGGTGACGTGACGTCACTCCTAGGTACCGATTTGTGTGGAGCGTTTTTGCACCACGTGACTAGAAGCGCTTTTCGACGGGTTATATTAGGAAAACTATAAGTCACATCGAAAAATTTTTAACAAGGCTATTACTCTTTTCACACGGTCTCTTGAATGAGAACATAATCTTTTATCATTTCCCAATCCATCCCTGTTATTTGAGCGTTAGATTCAGACGTGTAAGGTCCTGAGTTTGTGAGCCTTTCCCCAGTTTGATTACTACATTGCAGGCTGAATCACCTGATTGTCTGAACAGTAAGATGATTCCGTGTTTCGTACACCCGTGGACTACGGTTGTTGTCATTGATAGCAGCAGTAAATGAACAGACACTCACCGGCGCATTGGATCTTGTGAAAGCTTTCCCTAGAGCGCTGTTTTCTCCCCTGGGCCCCATCATTATAGCGCACGTACCTCGATTGATCCATTGGAAGGCTTTGCTCTGAAAACGACATAAATTTAGAACCCCACGCGAACCTTGTTCCGTATAAAGACAACAAACAAAAAAGTTGATAATTTCTCCAGCGCCTGATAAAAAAATTACAGCAATGAAATCGCAAGATGGCGTCGCAAAAAAGTATCAGGCGTTACATGAATTATAAAAGCTTCATATTTTGCTTTCATTGGCTTTGTGCTTGTTGTTAAAAATAGCACAATTGATCTAAATGTCGAGGTAAGTTTTCATTTTTACACACAATTTTTTATTACTGTTCAAAGCCCCATCAAGGAACCAATAGCTGCGTAACAGCTATTGTAGCTGACAATAAAGTTGTACGTCAATGATAATTCAATTCAATTGAAATAAACTTTATTGCACACACACACACACAACACAGAAAAGAACTTAAAAGGTACAATGAAGGCCTTATCGCTAGGAGCGATCTCTTCCAGGCAACCTTGGGGCAGAAGAATCATAAATAACAAGGGGTAAGTGGTGCAACATAAATAAATATATATCTATATAATATTATACATACATATAATGGATCAACAATAGACAAAATACAGTAGATCAGGAAGAAAAGGACCGCGACTCACCGTAAATAGGTGAATATTGTTTTATGCAAGAGAAAAGAGAGACAGATCGGTCTGTGTAAACTCACATTACATTGACCTAGATTATCGAGGCCTCATTAGGACAATTCTACTAATTCCTGCCCATCACTCCGATTTATTTTCCCACTCATTTGTGGTTCATGCAGCCATATTGTAGAACTCGTTACCATACACTGTCATCATCACCATCCTATATACGAGTTCGTCCCCATTGCAGAGGCTCAGACCTACTCTCCTACAGAGAGTGTATGGGACATAGTACACCACGCGGGACCAGTGCGCATTGGTAGACTTCACACACACCTTTGAACTTCTTCTCCGAAAAAAGTCAATGGTAATGATTTGTATCATTCGTACATAAATAACGAAATGTAACTCATTGGTACGAGCCAGGATCGAACGCAGACCACGATTGTTCAAGGACTGACGCTCTAACCAACTGAGCTACCATGACCTCATGGTGACAGTGGTTCCCACGTCAAGGAAAATGTTTTATCTCATATTAACAAGTTAATGTATAGTTGTTGTAATGTATGTATCATTATTGATATATATGTATCTATATTATATATTTTTATTAAATGTACACGCCTATCTGCCCTACCCTCATTACAATTTATTACTTGACTTAGGACTGGTGTAAGAGATTTTTCAAATTCGGCCTGCACTTGTACACTATTTAAAAAATCAAGTAATAATCGAAATATGTATAGAAAAATACTAGAATCAAATTATTGCATTTATTTTAATTGTACAAAATCATTCTTTTTGAACTGAGCGACAACGTCAAATGTCATTTTATTGACGCCATCTTTGTTTTCAACGTCAAGTCCTGCCAGTTTCATGCGTTTCATATGTTTTTATACAAATAAACTAAACCGAAATATACAAAAATGGTAACTAAATCACTTTTATTTGATAATGGTCTTTTAAAATTCTAAGTGTACAAGACCAGGCCTAGGCTCCATACATTCGCGGAACGTTGCATTTCTGATAGAAATAAGCTGTTCCTTTTGTCAATATTTGTCTATATTGGGTTTTGTATAAATTTTCTGCGTGCAAATAACTTTGGAATCAAAATTGGCTTTGTCTGGTCTATTGCCAGGAATTTAAAATGTCTTAGACTTACGTCTAACTTGGTTTCTGGTGCGTTGATCTGTGTATTCAACTTCGTCGCAGTGACCTCCACTGGGGACAGTTGGAAGGAGTCGTCAGTGCCAGGCTCCAGGTTCCCTATTATCATTGCGGTCAGATCTCGGATGTTGGGCTTCATGCGGATGGTTGCGGCGGAGGCGCGTAAGTCATCCGAGGGCAGACCTAGGGCCAAAATTAACATGAAATACCGAGTTAACCGAAGAATCCAACTCGGCTGGGCAGCGTTCGGGCCTTCGTTCGAAGCTTCTCGTCCAAAATACCTCAGCTTCTAAAGACGCGTCTGTAACGTTATCCTCTTCTAATGCTTCCATAATAAATTTCTGTTGCCATAATCTTTTAAAATAGAATACTGGCTTTGATAAGTAATTACCTAAAAATAGGAGAAAAAATTGTAGTGTCGCGAAATAAATATCATTAATTTACAACTTTATAGTTAGCTACAATAGCAGTTACGCAGGTAATGGTTCATAGATGGCGCATTGAACAATAATCTCAAAAAGTGTTTAAAATGAAAATTGTGATTCACAGTGGAGTTGTATGTTAATGATACTCATTTCGCGACATCACAATCTGATGTACTATTTTAGATAGTGACTACACAAATTTTAAAAGACTATGGTAACAGAAATTTCGTATGAAACTTTGATGGAAGTGGATCGCCTTAATCATTGCGTGTTGCCAGTGACGACATAAGGAACCGAAACGTTGTCCTTTACTTTGGGCCGTACACTTTTCTTGTAAGTAGTTGCCACTTGAGCCACTCTTACTCCCCAATGGCTATCCGCTGTTCGAGGGATCTGACCTGACTGGCACTAACTCGTCGAGCTATGTCGGTGACCTTAGTTCGTCTACGGTTTTTCTTCATCCCGGATTTTATTACGAAGAGAAATTCCGAGCATAGCTCAAGCTCGCTGAGATGCTTTGAGCTTATTTATTCGGTCCACAGTAATAGTTCCGCATGTCATCAATAGCAACACATAGTACGGCCGCTTAAATAAGTATTCGCCCGAGTGTTACAGGGGTGCGGGGGTAGGACACAGGGGATCGAAAGAAGAGTGGGCGGCAGTTCAAACTACACTTACCATTCTCGTCGCACCCCTGCGGATCGAACATGTAGTAATGTTCGTCCTGCTTCCACACAGCGAGAGAGGTGCCTCTGGCGGTGAGTACAGCATAGTCGCTGTGTTCAAACATCTTGTTCAGAGAGTCCCTGAGCGACAGCACCCCGCTGCCGGGCTCCGCGTTCAGTTGTCCTGGAACCAATCACGATATGTGCATTACACATTACTCGACCATGTCAAACATCACGCATCACTCATGGCATTCCGTGCGCATGTCATCGTTCTGCACCTCTCACTCGCACCTAGCGCGGCACGAGCTCGGATCCTTCGACAAAACCGGAGACGGATAGAACGCGCGTATGTTACTGAAATGCAACCGTATTACTAGAACGATAAGATTACATTCTACGTATTTTATTGTCAAATCTTACAATAGCAAAAGAACTGTCGTATGGCTCGTATTTCATGTGATGTTTAGAGTAACGTGTAATGGTGCGAAGTAATATTATGCTGTATTTGTATTTAATCACATATTACATTAATATACTTACTAACTTAGGCTAGAACTGTACTAACACTTTATGGAATTATTTGATTCTGATCAAATATTATGTGATTGGATTTGATTTGATGTAAGACGCACTGTTTTTATTTACTTATTTATTCACACATGCTTAACTTATTTACAGGATTTACCTAAAGAACAAGTTAACTCAACAATTAATAAGATTAGAATTGCGCGTGTCTACTGTATACAACGTGTACAAAAAAGGAGTGATAAAACTTAAGTGCGGTATATGTTAGGTAAGGTTTTACCTTTGGAGCGATAGTAGACATCTGTACACCGTACGAATCTGAAGAAAAACGAATTTAAAATATTGACTAAAATTTTTGAATTTCATCCCTATCCTAGTTCTACATGTTTCAATAACCCCTAAAACCAAAGATAAGATCATTCATCATTGACCCCAGTGCTCGCGTTGGTAAACAAACATTTAGGGTTGTCAAAAATTACGACGTTACACCTATGAAATAAAAATGTATGGAAATTTAAACTAACCTTTACAACGCTGCTACTTTCACAGTGTATTCTATACAAGGGATATATACCCACCTTTAAGTATTATCACTCCTTTTTTGTACACGTTGTATACATGTGGGTAGTAGTTCTTAGCTACAGGCACAGATGGCGCTGATTATGATTCATGATAGCCACGGAAGCGGTTAAAATTTAAATCTCTTATTTCAGTTTAACAGTGACAATGTATTGTTTTAGCTCTTTTATATAGAGGTACATACAAGAAAGATCAACGCTTTTTATCGCACCACAAGTTTAAGTGACGTTGAGGTCATTTCGGTGAGTCTTACATTCGATGGATTTTATAATGCTGTACGGCTTTAATCGGCAAGTATTGGGCAAGCATAGAACTACTAAATTAAACATTTTAAGCTATTTTTTCGATCAGCCAGCTCTGGTTGGTTGTCTTATTAAATACATAGAAAAGGTCATACTAACTCATGCAAAGGAAAGTCGCTACATTGATTGCCCTTCCGGGTATGCATCTACAAATTCACTGTAGCTTATTAAAATAGAATGAGCAAAAAAACTCACCCAAGAACACATCCTCCAGCACGTCCATCTCAATACAGTCAAAGTCCGACACCCTGAACCTTGGCACCACATCGGCGGCAGCCAGGGTGCTGGTAGGGCCCTGGCTGGTCCCACCTACCACCGGCGACTCCTCACTCTCCTCAGTCTCTACTATCTTCTCTTCTCCAGGCTGCTCGTAGTTGATGCCCAGTTTCTCCAGGTGCTCCAAGGTTTTTTCATACAGAGCATCACCCCGATTCAGGATCTACAAGGAATCATAATATTTTATTGCAGAACTGGGTGGTGGTCTCAGGTGTATACTATACAGGTGGTATATACTACGATGTTGGATTTACATTCCGGAGGTCCCGGATTCAATTCGCAGTGCGTGGTATTTTCTATGTCCGCCTGACTAGCTACCATGTTACCTAAGTTTGCCGACAAATAGCACTTTTAATAGAACTGTTGTGTTCCGGTATGTTATTTAAAAGGGTATTGAGATAACAGTGCTAGCCCGTCGGCCAGAAATACAGCATTAATCATTGGCCAGACAAAACTGCTTCAGCAATAAACTCTAAACCTGGGACATCGCATCATCCAATCCATGAGTCCCAAAAAGAAAGATTTTCTAAATTACGTTCCTAAAAGGAAAGTACAAGTTTTGATGTACAACCCCTTGAACCCTCCTAAAGTTTGAAGCATTAATCAATTAAATAAGAACCACGCGATCGCAATGCCAGTTTTGTATTAACATATAATTTCTGACCTCGTTCACATCCTCCGGCGTCCAAGTGTTGGGGTCTATAACATGAGCCAGACCGAGTGCAGTCATGGCTATGGGCGTGGCTTGCTTCCCACGGTTGTCTGGTGAAAACCTTGCATCAGCAAAGTTGTAGTCGCCGCGCATAACCCACCGGTTAGGCGCTACCGCTGTTAATCAGAATACGAGGACTCAATCTCCGATTTTTTTGTGAAATTGTAAGGACAGTACAGCAGCCAAGGTTGGACCCAGTCATGGCACTTCGTGTATGTTTGCCGAGGCACATGTAGACTGCTTCTACTGCACGATGCGCAAGAGTGCGGCCTCGAGCGGTCTACTCGCTGTGGTCGCGCACGCACCGACGCACCGATGCTGCGACACTGGCTGTCATTACATGCACCATACTGGGACACCAGTAGCATGTCTGACGATATATTTAATTACTAACATAGCACTAAGTTTACTAACACTACGGATGTATGTCTGATATAGCAACTCTTCCAGAGTTGAGGTATTGCAAGACACCTGGGCCATAGCTTGGCTAGCACATCTTAACTTTCTTCTAAAAGTAAGCAGGTTTTGCCAGTGTTTTTTGCCATTTGTGCATAGCTTGGTAGCAAATGGTATTTGTAGGTACGAGCCAAGATTAAACTGGGATTGCGAATCAAAGCATTCGATAACGCTGTTCCAACTCGGCTGCCATGTCTTGTACGGATGGCATAGTAAGTAGGGCGCAAAAAGAATAACCAATATAAATACCATATACATGTATATAATTCGGATCTCCGAAACGGCTCCAGCGATTTCGCTGAAATTTGGTAATTGAGGGTATTCGGAGGCGAAAAATCGATCTAGATTAGTCTCATGCCTGGGAAAATGCGCGTTTTCGAGTTTCCATGGGTTTTTTCCTTCGCATTATTCGACGCTAAATATGATGGGAAATTTCACGCTGTAACACATAATCACTTTAGCCGAGTGGTTCACACGTGTCATTCCGTCCGAGATATCCGCGTTCAAATCCCGGTTGGAAAATTGCTTTTATTTTTGTTTTTTGTGTGTTTAGGGGCAGAAATAAAGTTTTTGTTTGTTTTTAAAGAACTACGAGCAAAGCTCGGTCGCCCAGATATTTCGGAATTAAAAGATCTACCTCGCAAAACTATCCCTCAGGATATATAAATGAAACATGTACTAACGCTTCAAAAGGTTAACAGGCTCTGGCCTTGGAGCTATTTCATAGACCGCTATGTCGGATATACTGAATGGTTTTCTCTTCATTGCGTTGCAGCATATCATAAAGTGTTCACAAAGCCTTTCTATACTTGTAAAGTACATGATACAAGCTTTGCCTCCTCCTTGGAGGCTGACCTGCAAAATGTAGTCGATTAGATCAGGAACTAATCAGTACAACACCCTGTCCCTATCAAGTAGATCTTGAACAATATAACTAGACGAGCTCGACACCTCATCACCTTCTAGCAACACTGACAGGTGCACCACTCTCTGTAGATAAGTCTGAACGTCTGTCAGAGGAACTAATCAGTACAGCAACCTGTCGCTATCAAGTAGAGCTTGACAATATAACTAGACGAGCTCGACACCTCATCACCTTCTAGCAACACTGACAGGTGCACCACTCTCTGTAGATAAGTCTGAACGTCCGTCAGAGGAACTAATCAGTACAACACCCTGTCCCTATCAAGTAGATCTTGAACAATATAGCTAGACGAGCTCGACACCTCATCACCTACCAACACTGACAGGTGTACCACTCTCTGTAGATAAGTCTGAACGTCCGTCAGAGGAACTAATCAGTACAACACCCTGTCGCTATCAAGTAGATCTTGAACAATATAGCTAGACGAGCTCGACACCTCATCACCTACCAACACTGACAGGTGCACCACTCTCTGTAGATAAGTCTGAACGTCCGTCAGAGGAACTAATCAGTACAACACCCTGTCGCTATCAAGTAGATCTTGAACAGTACAACCAGACGAAGGTGGCAGATTGAATCACTAACCTTCCGACCAGATGCATCAGCTGGCCAAGGATGGTACAGATAATATTTACCGCCTTCATTCCATATAGCTGTTTCATATTCGCCAGGCACCTGCAAATTTATCGGATACACTGTCAATTGTCTCCTTGAATTTATATGTAATGGCGTGATATGTTATCTTTTTAGGGTTCCGTACCCAGAGGGTAAAAAACTGATCCTATTACTAAGACTCCGTTGTCCGTCTGTCACCAGGCTGTATCTCATGAATCGTGATAGTTAGACAGTTGACATTTTCACAGATGATGTATTTTTGTTGCCGCTATAACAACAAATACTAAAAACCAGAATAAAATATTTAAGGGGGCTCCCATACAACGTGATTTTTTTTAACATACTTCTAGCGCCATCTAGTGTCGTACTCATCTACTACTACTGCAAAACTAAGTTGATAACGAAAATCGAGGCGCATTCGTTAAAGGATTGTTCGGTGCATATAATTATTAATGGTTTTCCGTATTTAAGAGGGTATGCTGTTGTCAAAGTGCCCATACAAACGTAGTCCAGTCATATTTTGAGTATTAAGCTATGAAAATCTATGAAATTTTCAAGACACAATCTAGAAACAAATATCTGTGTCGGTGGTGAGTCAGATTTTCGTTTAAATATATACTTCCAGAGTTACAGGGCGTCAACGTATTGTATTTTTCGGTAATAAAAAGCCCCAACTTTGAACCTGATTTACAAGAGTATGAATCAATTTAGAACAATTTGGAAAAACCACCGACATCTGAAATTTCATTAGTATACTGTATTAAAAAAATGGTTACATAATATACTGTATCCTTCAAATGATCCCTGGACTACGAAACATCCAAATAACGAGTGGATAACATCGCGTAATGTATGCTGTCTCACCATACGCGCTCGGGTAGGATAGGGCTCGGAGAGGGACAGCTACAAAACAATGCAACCTTGAAACCGACCACGTGGTCTTACCAACATAGCCTCTTAAATATCCATATTCTTCATCTGCGCTCGACAGTGGTCCGGATGAAGCTGTTGTGGTCACGGGACCAACAGCATCAAGATCTGTAACATAGGTTTACCTGCAGAACTCCTCCATCAGATTCCTTGAAGAAAGCTTCGATACCACGACATATATCGAATATCTTCGGATTCTTCGTCATTAGCTTCCCCCATACTGCAATGCCTCTTAGCTGTCGAAACATCACATTTCTTAGCAATTTTTCATAAGATATCATGAGTAGGTGTTTAAATTGCGACACCCTCACCTTCTGCTTATAGTCGTCACCGCGTATCGAGAATATCTCGTTCAGTTCGCCTAGCACCAGCCTTCTGATTGGTCCACCTCGTTTAGCCAGCGATTCCTGTACAATACATTGTGATACAAAGGCGTAAAGTAGGTTGTTGCATATGAGCTTTCATTAACAAGCCCGAGTCGCGGCGAGAGATTTTAATGTCACGAGTGTCATAACCTACACACCCGTGGATCACACGACGCTTTTCAATATCGTTGTGGGAAATAGTTAAACAAATCAAAGAATTAAATTGAAAAGAAATCTCATCTCATTTGTTCGTTCTCGTACTACGAGGGGCATACCGAAAAGATCGGTAATCGAGTACTTTCGATTTAATTAGATTAAAAACTCTTTTTGATGAATAAACACTGGTTAGTTGAAAATCGAATACAATTGACAGAATTAAAAAAAATTTTTTTTTTAAAGAACAATATCAGTTTGAAATTGATAGGTCGATAAAAAAATGGAGCTTACAAGAGAAAGTTTCCGTGCCATAATTTTTTACAACTTTCGACGAGGATTATCTCAGGGACAATGTCTCGCTGAGCTTATATCTATATTCAAGAGTGAAGCGCCTAGCCAGACGACAATATATCGCTGGTATTCTGAATTCCGGCGTGGACGTGCTTCTCTTGGCACCGTACCTTCCACAGGCCGGCCAAAAACAGCGGTTACACCAGAAAATGTCGCTGTTGTGCGCCGAATGATACAGGATGACCGACATATTACATATGAGCAGATTCGGGCTACTTTAGGGATAGGTATGACTGCGATACAAACTGTTTTACATGGTGAACTGGGAGTGAGAAAGCTAGTTTCCCGCTGGGTGCCCCATAATTTGTCCGAAGAGCAAAAGGCGGCTCGTGTCAATTGGTGCCGGTCTACTCTGCAACGCTTCAACGGAGGAAAGTCAAAAGCAGTTTATAACATTGTCTCTGGTGATGAATCATGGATCTATTCATATGAGCCAGAAAGAAAGCATCAGTCGGCTGTCTGGGTCTTCGCAGGTGAGATCAAGCCAACAAAAGTTGTCCGCTCTCGCAGCGTATCGAAGAAAATGGTCGCTTCGTTTGTCGCGAAAACAGGACATGTAGTCACAGTTCCCTTAGAGGAACGGAGAACGGTTACCGCTGATTGGTATACAACGGTTTGTTTGCCACAGATGATATCCGAACTCCGTAGAGGTAACCCGAAACGACGCATAATCCTCCATCACGATAATGCGAGCTCTCACACCGCTCAGAAAACAAGCGAGTTTTTGAAGCAGGAAAACGTTGAATTAATGGATCATCCTCCATACAGCCCTGATCTGAGTCCCAATGATTACTTTACATTCCCTAGAATCAAAGATTTATTGCGTGGTCAGCGGTTTCAAGGTCCAGAAGAAGCAGTGGAAGCATACAAATCGACGATTTTGACCATGTCAACTTCGGACTGGAATTGCTGCTATAATAATTGGTTCGAACGAATGCAAAAGTGCATTAACTGCAACGGAGAATACTTCGAAAAGCAATAAAAATAAATTTAGTTATTTCCTGTATGTATTGTTTTATATTCCCGATCATTTCGGTATGCCCCTCGTACGAGCGTCTACCCAGCGATCTAAAAGGAGAAACAAATGACGAAACGTTTTATCGACGACTAAAAAACCTTTTGTTGGATAAAGAATACTACAATGTAAAAGATTTTCTACTGGATAAATTTTGAGTATCTATAATATTATAGATTTATTTTATTATTTATTTTGACATTAAATTTACTGTTTGACATTTATTTTATATAATTTTTGACATTTTAAATATTTTTGACGATCATTGTACACTCTGACATTTTTATATATATTTTTTTGTAATCTTGACATTGGTACAATGAAATAAACAATCTAATCTAATCTATAAAATCTTTCGATTTTGTTATATGTATGAAGAAAACCCGTTGCTATTAAACTTTTTAAATTGACTAATAAAATGAAACTAACTAAAAGCTAACGTCAAGAAACATTTTCTATAACTATATATAACTATAAGTTCATAAGTTAATATATAATTATTGTAGGTAAAATATGTATTATTATTATTGACAAAAAGAATGATATTGTACAATTAAAATAAATGCAAAAATGTAATTCTAATATTTTTCTATACATATTAACATTATTACTTGATTTTTTAAATAGTGTACAAGTGCAGGCCGAATTTAGAACATATCTTTTCTAATCTTACTCTGTAATAGTTGAAGCCGGTATCCATGGTCTCGTCGAGCGTGTCTTCGTTCCACGCCCGAGCTTTGAGTCTGCGCAGCATTCCGAGAGCGACCACGCAGCAGGCCACACCGCAGTACGTTTTGAATGGTATATAGTATCTGTGACGAGATCATTAAATATTTATAAAAAAAACTACGCATAATCATCATCGTCGTCATCAGCCAGGAAACGTCCGCTGCTGGACACTCCTGGTACGCCACATCGACCGGTCCCGAGCCACCTCCAGCAACTCCCAGCGACCTTATCCAGGTCGTCGGTCCATCTAGTAGAGACGGTAGACGTATCCCGGTACGTGGTCGCCACGTGCTTTTACTCCCCAATGGTTATCAGTTCTTCGAGCGATGTGGCCTGCCCATTGCCACTTCAGCTCATTGACTCGTCAAGCTATGTCGATGACCTTAGTTAGCCTACGTCTACACATAATCATACAAGAATTTTTTTTGTTCATGCCATGTCTAGCATCAGTTGATACTCTTCAAAACTGTTGGGAAAAAGGAAACTTGCTTTCACCTTAAAAACTCATCAAATCGGTCAATCCGTTCGAGAGATGCCACAAACAGACCGACAGACTTACATACATTGGTATCAACTCAACTCAACTCAACACCCCTCTTTTTGCGTTGGGGATTAAAAAAGATCTACTTGTGAACAGAAGAGGTCAATACAAACTTGCTCAGGTTATTTTTAAAAGAACGTTTTCCAGGATACCTGCCGTTACAGTAAGCAACGTATGATATACGGGGATGGATCTGTTGCAAATATCACAATAAACTTACTTCCTGACGGCCATATGTCTGGTCCTGCTCCTCAGTATGTAGGACTCTGGGTCCAGCCTCTGATACTGCGAGTGGTAATTCTTGTCAGCTACTTCCACGGGGCTGTGCAGAGCCATCTCTGACTTGGGGTATGGGATCAGGTCGTCTCTTAAATCAACATAGCATATTAGTTATTTACCTTAAAATTTTAGGAAATCTTGGGTATGAAAGGTAGCAGTACCAGCGCCTCATTAGGTTGAGGCTTCTGGGTGTGAACGCTTACCATCCAACAGCCTTATCATCACTTACCATCAGGTGAGATGAAGGACAAGTGCAAAACCCATTATACATTTTTAATGAGGTACTTCTCTGCCTCTCTCTTGAGAAAAATTGATGATTTTTAGGCACCTTTAATTTGAATCCTTTTTTTAGGGGGAAATCTTTGAAAGATATCCGACTTCTTAGGTGGAATTTCCATTCACTAAAACCCCCTCGGTGGTCATCCTCTGCGCAAGTCGAGGAGCCCTGGGAACTCCACGAACACTCCAGTGCTCCTCTCGCACTTTGCTCCTCCCCTTAGCGTTTCAGCCACGACAACTCGACAGCTCCGGGCTACAGCGGGACGGGACCACGCCGTACTACCGCTGCCTTCCAGCGGCCGCCAGTTCAAACCGAAAGGGCGGACAGAGCTCCTACTCCCAATATCACTAAACATACCAGTCAGAATTATCACCTTCTAGGACTTAGTTCTTTAAGGGTTACAATAACACGACCTATGCTCTTAGCGTGGCAACTGCTGCGCCAGTTCCCATCAATTACAAGATACAAAGTGGCTTGGAAGAGATCACATGCAGTAAAACAGCCGTCTATCTTCTCCAATTTGTTTCTTACGGTGTGTTTTATTTTGGTTTACAATTTTTATTGTATCTATTAAGCAAATATCATAGCATACCTTCCGAAGAGATGACCATCAGGTCTAGGGCAATAGAGGAAGAAGTCCTCCCCTCTTCTGTTCATTAAGTTGTCGACGGTCGGGCAAGCTGGACCCCTTTCAGCTGCAACGGGTGGCACTGCACTGGGCTAAAATATACATAGCGTTAAGAAATGTGCCCATAAACTACTCCAAAAAGAGTACCTTCTTTTTAACTACACAACAGAGCTTACTTCTTTAGGATTCTTCTGGTAGAAATCTCGGACCCTTCTTCGGGAAGATGCTCTAGAAGTAGCCAGGCTAATCCCACTCAATGAAGCCAAGGGGTATTGACCCTGAAAAGAAAATGACAGTGATGATCGGGTCATACTTATTCTATAAATTACATCACGAATTTGTTTACGTGATAACTTAATGAAGAATTCTATTCTAGCAATTAAAGTAATCGAGTAAAGTACCTTGGATATCGTCACACCGGACGATATAAAGCTCTCCACCCCTAGAGATATCGTCCGATATAGGTATGATCGGAGTGGGCCCCAGGAAAGTGCTTTAACCACATAGGGGTCACAATAGATCTATCAAAGTCGCAGTGAATGGTTGGACCCACCGGGTCCACCCCCCTTGTCTCAAATAATACCTCTAATAAGTCATCGACATAGCTCTAAGAGTCAGGAAGCTGAAAGTGGTATTGAACGAACTGGAGAAAGATTTGATGTCTGAACTTTCCACCAGACAAGTATTTATTATTTGGACATGAGGGGTGCAGTCCGTGTGTCCTGCATGTCACTGCGACCTATGAAGATCTATTTTGACAGTCCCTGGATCAAATCACCTCCTGAACGCCGATCTCAGTCATGAACCGTACGATTGTTCTGGGTTTAGAGGTGTTGATGCTGCCCGTTGCGGCAGTGGGGCCCCCGAGGTGTCTGTTTCTGCTGTGACGAGCATAACAATGGCGGAGGATATGGGTGGGAGTTTCCTCATCATCCTTACAGAATCTCCACTCATAGGCCCACCTGAGCCGGCTAAATATGGTAATTATGGCAAAGGCTATATTTACCTGATGTATTTTCTTATCCAACAAAGAATTCGTGTGCAAGACGTGCCATTCAGCCGAGCAATGTATCTTCAGAGCTTTCAGATCTATCTCGTACAGCGGCGCTCGTAGCAATGGCTCTTTCTGAACGATCTGTCGAAGGTAATTTCCATGAACAACATTCGTAAACTTTATTACACTACCTCTGTATTCTATTGACAGTCTTGTGGGTGGACTTCTGTCTTCACTGACCTTGGTTGATGGTAGATCTTTTCTCTTTTTGTAATCTGTTCAACCTTTTCCTATCATCAGGAGAGTTGGAGGCCATAAGAAAAATGCGGGTCTTTGTCGGATGCGCTCATCCTTTTTATCAACCGCTTCCCTGTTTTTCATTACCATAAATAAAGTAGATGTGTTGCGTAGTGTGTGAAGCATAGCATTCACACACTGTCTCGTGCATCACTGTGTTGGTATACCAAATCACTGTTAAGTCACTGACTGTGCCATCGAGAGCCGTGTTCGAGTGTGAACGTTTAGCTCGGTATTCAGCTACTATGTATGGCTTCTCTATGCCATGGTAGCTCAGTTGTGTAGAGTCAGTTCTTGAACAATCGAGGTCTGCGTTCGATCCTGGCTCGTACCAATGAGTTACAATTTGTTATTTATGTACGAATGATACAAATCATTACCATTGACTTTTCGGTGAAGGAAAACATCGTGAGGAAACCTGCACACTCCTGAGATGAAATTCAAATGTGTGTGTGAAGTCTACCAATCCGCACTGGTCCCGCGTGGTGGACTATGTCCCATACACTCTCTGTAGGAGAGACTGAGACCCTGCAGTGGGGACATGTATAGGCTGTTGATGACTACTTTTCGCTTACGTCGCAAACTGTCAAAGTGATGAGAGGCGTAGGGTTCCGCCTCCTAGCGGTCACCAAGTCCCCATGGTGACTGACGAAGTCCAGGACGAATGACGTCACGCCAGGGTAGCGCAGCACGGCTCCAGCTCCATACCTGACATAACATTGTCTCTAAGATTCGCAGTTGTCTTTCATTGCATTTGATGGTGACAATAAAACTGCCTACCGCCCTTCCACCCGCTGTTCAACCGCCTCCGTGGACTAATGGGTATACACTTGGATTAACAAGCTGGAGGTACCTGGGTACATTTACCAGTGGGGGTACCTACTCGATTTGGTTGGTGGTAGGGCATTCCCTAAATCCGCTAGCTACCACCATGTTGCCGAAGTCTGCTGACAAACAGCCAGTGTTTCTAGCACTGTTGTGTTCTGGTATGAAAGGTAGCAGAGCCAGCGCCTCATTACCTTGAGGCATCTGAGTTCGCACGTTAACCATCAAACAGCCTTACCGTTACTTACCATTACGTGAGATGAAGGTCAAGTGCAAACCCATCATACAGATAAAAAACGGTTTAAGAAAACCTGCATTGTAACGGAACGCATCCTAAAGAAATATTTAAAAAAAAGAAGTGACGTCTGCTGTCACAGGACTTTGTACTTGGGTTAAATCTCTGCATCACGGGTTACGTTAGATAATTAATATTAAAATATATAAAGTAAACAAGTGTAAAAATAAACACAGTACAAACATAAAATATTGTTTAATTTCATATATAATACATGGCGCAGTCGGTAGGATACGACAGCAGTAAGATCAGACTGGATTAATAAAAGACTATGTCATCAGAATCGACATACACATGTGCCGTTGAGTATAAGGTGCCGAATGGCATACACTTGGACGATGTCAATAATAATTGGCTGGCGTGGCAACGATTTAAACAGTCGTTCCATTACTTAATGGCGCAGTCGGTAGGATGGTAGGTCGGTCGATAGGATCTCTTGAGACGGCATGTATAAAGTGTACGCAGTCTCTGGTAAACTTATTGACATATACCTGCCCCTTAGGTGGTGCTAAACAACCTTTGGCTTCCTCACTAAGTATTTACTTGTAGCTCATTGGACATATGAATGAAATGACTAGTAATAAACTTACATATCGTTCCTAGTCCCAAATTCATCCAGCATATAGGGCTCGAATATATAGCAGACCGTCTTGACATTGCCCCCACTTTCTGGTGGGTTTCCCCACACGAGGAAGTGGCGGGTCTCGTCCACTGTTATTATAAACATATATTTGGAACCGGCGCGCTTGTTCATCATTCTGTGAAGATAAAATAATCAATTGACTTTCAGTTCGATGCGGAATGGAAACTGCTCCGAAGCTACGAGCATTTGTGGTGCCATAAATCCAGTACAACTGCTTCCAATTTATGCTATGGGAACTTAGCGTTCAATTGGGATAAAAAGTAGTCTTTTCCAGCCCTTCATATATCGATTCTAGATTTAGGTAGAACAGAACAGATAGATGTGGGCCGACGCTTAAGATTAGTGAGTAGAACTTACGCCATAAGGTCTTGTTCCGCTTGTGTGTTCTCAGGATGTTTAGCCAGGACACCCTTCTCGATTTCATTCAATTTGATGGTATACTTAGTGTCGTGGAAGTAAAATGAAGGTAGAAGCTGGCACAGTTGTAACGCGGGCTTACCTGTTACAGAGAAGTTAATCAGTGAAAGACCTTGTCGCTATTAAGTAAACCTTGAAGTGCCTTGAACAATATAACTAGACGAGCTCGACACCTCACCACCTTCTAGCAACACTGACAGGTGCACCACTCTCTGTAGATAAGTCTGAACGTCCGTCAGAGGAACTAATCAGTACAACACCCTGTCGCTATCAAGTAGATCTTGAACAATATAACTAGACGAGCTCGACACCTCATCACCTTCTAGCAACACTGACAGGTGTACCACTCTCTGTAGATAAGTCTGAACGTCCGTCAGAGGAACTAATCAGTACAACACCCTGTCGCTATCAAGTAGATCTTGAACAATATAACTAGACGAGCTCGACACCTCATCACCTTCTAGCAACACTGACAGGTGTACCACTCTCTGTAGATAAGTCTGAACGTCCGTCAGAGGAACTAATCAGTACAACACCCTGTCGCTATCAAGTAGATCTTGAACAATATAACTAGACGAGCTCGACACCTCATCACCTTCTAGCAACACTGACAGGTGTACCACTCTCTGTAGATAAGTCTGAACGTCCGTCAGAGGAACTAATCAGTACAACACCCTGTCGCTATCAAGTAGATCTTGAACAATATAACTAGACGAGCTCGACACCTCATCACCTTCTAGCAACACTGACAGGTGCACCACTCTCTGTAGATAAGTCTGAACGTCCGTCAGAGGAACTAATCAGTACAACACCCTGTCGCTATCAAGTAGATCTTGAACAATATAACTAGACGAGCTCGACACCTCATCACCTTCTAGCAACACTGACAGGTGTACCACTCTCTGTAGATAAGTCTGAACGTCCGTCAGAGGAACTAATCAGTACAACACCCTGTCGCTATCAAGAAAATGTTGTATACCTTTGTAGCACTTGAGAGCAATCATGCATTGTTTGTAGAATCTGTCCCCATATTCGATGGCATCATCGACATCTCTTCTCGTCAAATCAGCCGTGTCTTTCTCTTCTAATAAAGCTCTTGCTATGATAGCTATACATCCAGTCTGAGATCCTTCAAATAAAACAAAACATGATATTTGTGTTCAAAGACTTTTGACTTGCTGTCAGAGTCCTGGGTGATGTGTCGATGATGTTGTATGATAGAGGTATTATCAAATACAAGAACAAGCCGCCTTGTTAGAATGCAGTCGCAAGCGTGCGTGCCCCCGCGGTCACCAACCGTATGCGCTTTCGAGCATACGCGAGAAATTTCTTACTCGAAGGCAATACTCACACACACACACACACACCCTCACACACACACACACCCTCACACACACACTCACCCTACTTAGTAAAGCATGTTTTTAAAAATGTTAAAAATATTGTGCTTATCAAAGCAAAACGTCATCCATAGAGAGAGCCTACACCTGTCGCACAGGGCTTCCCCTATGACAGACTGTATGGCTATACTATTGTTACACACTTGTTTTATCCAATAAATATTTTTGTATTTTGTATTTTTTGTATAATAGCCATGGTAGTTCAATCGACGTCTGGGTTCGATCCTGGCTCGTACCAATGAGATACAATATGTTATTTATGTACGAATGATACCGGTATTACCATTGGCTTTTCGGTGAAGGAAAACATCGTGAACAAACCTGCACACTCCTGAGAAGAACTTCAAAGGTGTGGAAGTCTACCAATGCGCACTGGTCCCGCGTGGTGTACTATGTCCCATACACTCTCTGTAGGAGAGTAGGCCTGAGTCTGACCTTGATGATGAATCGGATCTAGTGCAAGTGTTGTTTACGCTGAGAAAGCAATAGCGGCAGAAGGCAGGAAGCAGTTATTTTGCCATGAAACTTACCGCAATGTGTGGAAGAATATCTCTTAGAGTTGCACCCCCAGCTGCCTTGCAGCATCATTTTATTGGAGTCGACTTGTTTGAAATTGTGCCAGACCTATGACATCGGATTCATCAATGAATTAAAATACATTGGATTTTTTTTAATTCAGGGCGGTTTCCGCACTCAGCCATGTGTTGGCCATTGTGCGTGAATGGGATGGAAGTGGTGGCTATTCCAGCCAGCCGATCTCTTCCCAGAAGAGCGTTTGATGTCGCTGCACACCAAATATTCCGGATGTGAAGGTCTTGTTTTCAAAGCCTAGCAATTTTGTTTTATTAATGGAATGGCTGAAAACTGACTCTTCGTTGCGACGTAGAGACAAAAAAACGTACAAGCTCACTGTCTGACTGAAATTGTATTTAATTTTGATGCTATTAGATATACCCACACACACACCCTTACCGTCATCTAGCAAAGACATTTTTACACTTATGTCTGAATAGAAACAATTCAACCGACGTTAAAAAAGGAGGTTCTCAATTCGACGCGTATGTTTCTTTTTGTATGTGTCATCATCATCAACAGCCTATATATGTCCCCACTGGAGGGGCTCAGGCCTACTCTCCTACAGAGAGTGTATGGACCATAGTCCACCACGCGGGCCCAGTGCGAATCGGCGGACTTCACATGCCTGTTCAAGACATGCAGGTTTCCTCACGATGTTTTCCTTCACCGTTAAGCAATTTGTATGTGTGTTACGCGATAACTCCGTCAATAGTGAACCGATTTTGATAATTTTTTTTGTTTATTTGGTAGAGCATACTTCAGAGGTGGTCGTATATAAATTTTATCGAAATTGATTGATTGATCGCTCTCTGAGAAAATCAACAAAAACCACATTTTTAAGGCAACTGAAGTCGGTTTTTTAGTTCTTTTTGAACGCGTTATTTCAGTTAACCAACCACGAATTTACGCTCGAGAAAGGCTCTCGTCAGTTCTCTTATATACCTCGGAATCTTATTGTAAACCCTTATTGACATAATATAACAATTCTATTTATACGATGCAGTTGTACATTTAGGCATTAACAGACATGTTTCGTCTTTGAGTCTTGGATCATTGAGGCCTATTTTCAGTAGTGGAAATTTCCCGGCTGTTGATGTTTTTCGGTCTGATAATTTAAATCACAAACTTTATAGTGTATTCCACAGTAGGTTCTTAACAAATTGCGAAAGAAACACGTATATATATATATATATATATATATATATATATATATATACATACTCTTAGAAAAAGTCAAACCACAGATCAGCTTTACACAAAGGCGGCTAGTAGTTCTTATCTACGGCACAGATGGCGCTAATTGTTATTGTTGCTTCGTGCCCTTACAGCATTTGTGTACGGGGACTACGAGTCTCCTGTGCATGGGGGGGGGGGGGGGGGGGGGGGCGCGGCCGACGTCAACACTCCCCGCGCTGCCCCCGCACTTTGCCTTCGAACAGTGACAGCTCTTAGTAAATGAATGTGTGCCGGTGTTATTATTGTCTGTAACTCTAAATTTACTGAAATATAGTTGTGTTTATAATACCTTTTTCAGCATGCTACATTCATACATGGGCTGCTGAATTTGGTCAGGGGGGATCCTCATGAGCTTTGGTCTCGCGCGGCGTCGACGCTTGAACGGGGGGACCCAGCGACGGGTCTCAAGTGGGGGGAGCTCAATCATCTGGCGGATTAGGTACGGTTAGGTCTCAATTGAGTGTAATTTTGTTGCAATTGAGTGTAATTTTGTTGCAATTGAGTGTAATTTTGTTGCAATTGAGTGTAATTTTGTTGCAATTGAGTGTAATTTTGTTGCAATTGCGTGTAATTTTGTTGCAATTGAGTGTAATTTTATTGCAATTGCGTGTAATTTTGTTGCAATTGAGTGTAATTTTGTTGCAATTGCGTGTAATTTTGTTGCAATTGCGTGTAATTTTGTTGCAATTGAGTGTAATTTTATTGCAATTGAGTGTAATTTTAATGCAATTGAGTGTAATTTTATTGCAATTGATCTTCTCTCTTCATCAAGATAATAGAGGTATATCGATGGGCAGTCTTTTATCATCCATTTAATCACCGCCTCCGTAGCCTCGAGGAAACACACCTGGACTTACAATCTGGCGGTCCCAGGTTCGATTACCAGTGTACCTATCGGGACTCGGTTTGGTTGGAGGTATCTTCTACGTCCGCTTGGCTTGCTACCACCATGTTACCTAAGTCTGCCGCCAAACAGAAGTGCTAATAGCATATGTGTTTCGGTATGTTGAGCCCGTGACACTAGCTTGAGTTTTTGTGATGCCATATCGTCACTTACCATCAGACGGGATGAAATCTAAGTGCAATCCCATTAAAAATGTCGACGGAATGAGGAAATCCGTAGACGAACTAAGGTCACCTACATAGCTCGACGAGTCAGTGAGCTGAAGTGGCAATGGGCAGGCCACATCGCTCGAAGAACCGATAACCGTTGGGGAGTAAAGGTTCTCGAGTGGCGATCACGTACTGGGAAACGTTTACCAGGCCGTCCCACTAGATAGACCGACGACCGGGTTAGAGTCGCAGGGAGTCGCTGGATGCCGGTGGCTCTGGTGGACCGGTCGATGTGGCGTACCATGAGGGAGGCCTATGTCCAGCAGTGGACGTTTCCCGGCTGATGATGATGTCGACGTTTTCAAGCTGAAGCTGTGATGGTGATTAAATGATATCTTACCACTTTAGGGGGTCTTTGTGGAGGCC
Organism: Carcina quercana; assembly: GCA_910589575.2. Lineage (NCBI taxonomy): Eukaryota > Metazoa > Arthropoda > Insecta > Lepidoptera > Depressariidae > Carcina > Carcina quercana. Next base: position 4,826,826 of record OU342455.1, on the reverse strand, counting down.
CTGGTGGATACCAGGGGTTGGTGGTGATTTTCACTTTAGTGACCTTGGGCCACTTCCGTTTGAAACGGTGACGACGTTGCTCCGCTCTGCGCATCGCATCCCTGTGGTACAAAGTGTCATGATTTCAAAAATATTTCATTCAGACTTCACACAAAATTGGCTTTTTATAGTTATTTATTGATAACACCGCACCGTCACTCGATGTGGAGGGACGTCGCGGTGAGGCGGGGCGGGTAGCGATCACGCCACGTCGCCCGACACGGGCTAGAGGGGCGCGGGGAGGCGAGCAGCGGAGGTTATAAATATCAAGTCTCGCCAGTCGGGCGGGTCATTCAGCCTTCGGATACGGTTGGAAACAGTTGCCCGTTTTGTAACTCAAGTAATTTGAAATGTAGTAGACTTAGAAAATCAAGTATACGTATAGAATGTTATATGTGTGAAGTTTCTTCCAAGTTAAATAAACAATAAGAAGACAGAATGGACGTTTTAATACAAAATTTTCATCAAAAACGACGCAGTATTAAATACACCCTCACATTTACATCCACACACACACTTCACCCCCTCCCACTTCGTGATTGACGTGGTTTCCTCACCACGGTATCATCTTACTTGCCTGACAATCAGGTCATATATCCGCATCTTCTCCATGTGTACAAGACAACAATTATTAATATTAATTATTAACATTGTACTAATTGACATGCGATGTAAACTAATTTTTTAACATTTGAATTCCTTATTAGATATGTTTATAATATTTACACACCTGTGGACAGGTTACGTACATCGAATTTATTGAAATTACTATCTAAACACCGTGTAACGAAAACTTGGCAAATAATTTTTTGAAGTGAAAACTTCTTTAGCGGCGCTGAGCACTTTTTGTTGGATGGGTAAAAACTTCCAAACTCGCGTCAGGGTCACGTGATGCTGATCGAAAAAGCGTAAGATCGAGGGGAAGGGAGAGGAACTAGTATCTCCCACTCTTTCTACCGTGCCTGAGTGTGCTGCTCCGCTTAGGCGGCACAGGGCGCTTGCGCGAATGTCCGTCTGTGTTTATGTCTTTATTAGACACTTAAATAGATTCGAATCAAAACTGTTTGTTTCTTACTTCAGCTATCATAAACCGATTGTATCAATTTTAGAAATTTGCGATGATGATTCTGGTAATAACGATGTGAAAAAGTCGTCGAGATTATGGATGAAAGTTGATTTTTCTAAGAGATAAAAATTAATGTAATATATAAATAAATAACGATATAATATTATGAATAATAACATGTAAATTGTCATATTTGTGTACGATAGCGCAATAAATAAACATTGTATTCTACCTCATAAATGATAGTATTTTTGTACTTATAATTAAACACAACGTTAATACTAAAGTTTTCACTTCTGCCGGCACTCCCGGAGTGCTACCGGTGTTTTTTTTCTTTTTTTCGTTAAGAGGCTTTGTTGGTAAGACCACGTGGTCGGTTTCAAGGTTAAATTGTTTTGTAGCTGTCCCTCTCCGAGCCCTATCCTACCCGAGCGCGTACGGTGAGACAGCATACATTATGCGATGTTATCCACCCGTTATTTGGATGTTTCGTAGTCCAGGGATCATTTGAAGGATACAGTATATTATGTAACCATTTTTTAATACAGTATACTAATGAAATTTCAGATGTCGGTGGTTTTTCCAAATTGTTCTAAATTGATTCATACTCTTGTAAATCAGGTTCAAAGTTGGGGCTTTTTATTACCGTAAAATACAATTCTTTGACGCCCTGTAACTCTGGAAGTATATATTTAAACGAAAATCTGACTCACCACCGACACAGATATTTATTTCTAGATTGTGGCTTGAAAATATATAGATATATAGATTTTCATAGCTTAATACTCAAAATATGACTGGACTACCTTTGTATGGGCGCTTTGACTCCAGCATACCCTCTTAACCGCGACACGGGGTCCATTAAAAATATCAATGTACTCACTCTAAAGCCATCGCCGAAGGGGTGAGTTGGAATTTTACCCTGCCTTCATTTTCGTCTTTCTCTTTACCCTTTTGCTTTGTATCTGAAAAATTAAAGTACTTTTATGAACTTATTGAACTGTTTGTGTTCATTACATAACAGATGCATAATGCAAGATTGTACACTCGAGTACAAAAATAGTTATCCACTTTAGAACCATGTCACATTCACTCTTGCTTGTTCCTATGTAGTGTGCTAATGGAAATGTCAATTAAAGGTGAGTGTGACATGGTTCAAAAGTGGATACATATTTTTGTACTCCAGTGTACATTGCACATGTTACACATAAAGCGTCGGTGGCGCAGTAGATAAGGAGCGGACTCTCAATCTGAGGGTTCCGGGCTCGAATCCAGCCGTGTACCTATGAGTTGTTTTTCAATTCAAGTACATTATCCGATTGCTTAACGGGGAAGGAAAACATCGTGAGGAAACCTGCATGTCTTGAACAGGCATGTGAAGTCTACCAATCCGCACTGGTCCCGCGTGGTGTACTATGTCCCATACACTCTCTGTAGGAGAGTAGGACTGAGACCTGCAGTGGGGACGTATATAGGCTGTTGATGACAGCCTATAAAATCTTAGATTGTCCTTTAGACGAAAAGATTTTTATGAATATTGGTTTCATCATCATGAGCCGGGAAGGGTCCACTGTTGGACATAGGTCTCCTCCATGGTATGCCACATTGATTGGTCCCGAGCCACTTGCACCCATCGGTCCATCTAATAGGGGGACGCCCTGGTAGACGTTTCCTGGTACGTGGTCGCCACTCGAGAACCTTTACTCCCCACCGGTTATCGGTTCTTCGAACGATGTGGCCTGCCCATTGCCACTTCAGCTCACTGACTCGTCGAGCTATGTCGGTGACCCTAGTTAATATTGGTTTAGCCGTTAAAAATATTATTTACAACTACGAGTAAATATTCCAAATTTGAAATAGTTTTGAGACGTACAGTATTGCAGTAAAACGTCCATTTCGTCTTATCTGAAGCCTGAATGCCACTATACCCTCCGCTTGTTGTCAACTCGTTCGCCTCCCCACGGTGATACCAGTAAAAAACTATAAAGTCCCAATTTTGTTCAAAGTCTCGTTGAAATATTTTTGAAATCATGACAGTATGTTATTGTAATTATGAGTAAAAGAATAACTTGGCTATCAGTGAGGGATGTCCACGGCCGATTATTTAGGTGCCCTTAAATAGACTTACCTTTCTCTTTACCAGGTTTTTTATTTTTCGATTTGTCATCTTTCTTTTGAGGTCCATCGCCTCCCGCAGTCATTGATCTAAAGATAAATTGAACAGTCAACTTCTTAGAAATTTTATCGAAATTGATTTAGCGCTTTTTGAGGAAATCAACAAAAAACTAAATTTACCCAGATAATTCTAGCTCTATGGGTAAACATATTAGAGGATGAGTGCTATAGATTTTTAGGGCAATTGAAGTCGGTTTCATATTTATTTTTGATAGGCTAGTTGACACCAAATCAGGTTGGGATTAAATAGTATTTTAAACCATAAACGGCATTATAAAACTCCTATAAAATTTAAAATATCTAATATATATTTTTCTGGACTTTTACAGCATATAAAGCCCGCAATTTAAAAAAAAACGAACATGCTCGAATTAAATTTGTTATTTTACATTTTGCTTTGTAATTACATTGTGAAGATTTTTTAGTAAGGGAGTGGTCACATAAAAACGTTATTTTACGAGATAACTCAAATATTGTTAAAAGTTTCATACATTATCTACTTCAATGCGGTGACGTGACGTCACGCCTAGGTACCGATTTGTATGGAGCGTTTTTGTACCGCGTGACTAGAATCGCTTTTCGACGGGTTATATTAGGAAAACTATAAGCCATATTAGAAAATCTTTAACAAGGATATTTATCTTTTCACACGGCCTCTCGAATGAGGGAATAATTTTTTGGTCTCCATTCCTATTATTTCTCACCTTCTCTTCGCATCTACTGGAGCCATGGTAAGCCAACGTACACTGATTCAGAATAAATTCCCAGTGGAAAGTTATGTCCACATAAGTTTATTACAGTAGTTATTTCTTAGAAATCCACATAAATTCGGCTTGTCAAGTTGCTTTTTTTTTCTTCTGAAAAAATGTGAAAAATCTATTATTAAACGTAGAGATCAAAATACCTAGGGGACGTGTTCCACTGAATAGGAATGAAGTAACTACATCAGACACTTTCGTGTGTTAATAATAATAATAATAATAAAGAGGTTTATTCATCACAAATTCTTAAAACTAACAATTGAACATCGTATATTATATGTGTATGATGAATGGGCTAATAGCTCAGCATATGTCTAAGGGGTTCAATACCTCGAAGACGCTGTTATTCTGCTATTGCCTAAAAATTACAAAGTTACTAAATATTGTGAACATTCAAATTTAAACTTTGACACACTAAAACTATTTATATTTATATATGTGTTATACACAAGGTACACACAACAAAAGTACACCATAGGTCAGACACTCGCCGTCAATATCCAGCGCACGTCATTGTGAGTCACACTTACAAGTGCGTGTGTGTGTTGACCTCACGCATTATTCGATACGGAATCCGTATATTCTTTACAAATCCGTGTCATTAAATTGATATATGGAAAGGAAATTGAATATTACCCCCAATCTTCCCATTGGCGTCGTGAAAGGCGACTAAAAGGGTTAAAGACTCCGATAACAACACATACAGATATTTTACTGTGGTCGCAAATTCAACTATTTCACTTCAAATTCAAATCTCCTTTTTTGCGTATGATGGGTTTGCACTTGGCCTTCATTTCACCTGATATTAAAATGCCGATAAGGCCGTATGCGTGCGCACCTAGATGATTCAAGATTCACTTTATTGGCCTAGTAATATGAACATTACACTCGGCACGTCAAAATATTACATATATGCTCATTAAAACTATACTTAATTATCCTAATTATATTAACCTAAACGTTTAACTAGAAATGAACATTTCATTGGTCAGACGTAATTCTATGAATTCGTTAATAGAGTAGAAGGGACTGATTCCGAAAAATGATTTAAGTTTTTTCTTGAATTCGCTAAAAGGCAATCGGCAAATGTCAAGTTTATTGTACATTATTATTTTTATGTGGCGACCTTGTTTCAATACTTTATTTAATTTAGTTCTGGGGTGCTGTTTGGCGGCAGACTTAGGTAACTGGTAGTTAGCCATCCGGCACTCAAAACATAGATATTACGGTTCAAAAGATACAGTCTCCGTGACCTAATGGCTACACGCTTGTACTTACATCTGGATGTCACGGATTCGATTCCCAGTGGGATTTTCTATATCCGCCTGCCTAACTACCACTATGCTACCTATGTCTGCCGGCAAACAGCAGTGTTAATAGCACTGTTGTGTTCCGGTGCGAAAGCAGCAGAGTCAGCGCCTCATTAGGTTGAGGTTCTGGGTGCGCACGCGCACCACCCAGCGGCCTTACCGTCACTTACCATCAGGTGAGATTAAAGCCTTTGATTCACAAATTGAGTCTTGTGGTTTCTGCTTTAGAATGGGATAACTCCGTGTCTTAAAAAGTTAATATACTTCCTAATATCAGTAACCAATCAGTAACACAGTAACAGTTCTCGAGTGGCGACCACGTACCGGGAAACGTCTACCAGGCCGTCCCCCCACTAGATGGACCGACGACCTGCGGCCTTATCGTGTAACTCCAACACCGATCACGATCCCTTTGAATTTGACGTTTGAAGATGATTCACGAACTTCACACCGCTCAAACGCGACTGCTAAATGTCATTGAAAGGTATAGCGACTAATCACGAGTTTGAAAGATTATGAATGAACGAAATCGTAATTTTGACATAAAATTGGTACCGTGTAACTTTTTGACAACTAGAAATCGCTTTCAAAGCGACTCGCAAGTGTCAAATGAAAGATTCAACACTGACCTCGAATCTTTCAAAGATTTCTCGCAAGTTTATCATTGTTTTATAACTTTAATGATTAATTTAGTTTCAATGTCGTTATATCAATTGAATTAGTGGCAAGAACTATTTTGATAGCTAGCGTAGAAGAAGAAATTCAGCCGCACAATATAATAAATTGATGTTTTATTTATAACTCTCAATAATTTCAGATTGTTTTTATTATTTGCCTAAATAAGTAATAAAATCAACAAGATAATATACGTTACGTACGTAAATAATTATTTTGTATTAATTTCGAGTATTATGGTATCTCTTCAAAATTAGCTATGATGGGTGACTGTAGGTGACTACTGTTGTGTAGATAATAAATAATAATTTGTGCTGTTTGTTTACGGTGCTATGTGTGAATGGATGAGAACCCACAATATAATATTTGTATATAATTTATATTATTTATACTTCGGAAATGAAATTTCTACACCACTGGTGGTACCAAGGCTATCTTAGTTATTAGATGAAATGAAACCTTAGCAATTTTTGTAAAAAAAGATACCAAAACGAGCGATAAAAATATTTTAAGATAACTAAAGAAGTGGCTGTAAGATTTAAGGACCATTGCCTGTTAAGGTAACTAAAGAATTGGCTGTAAGATTTAATGATCGTTGCCTTTTAAGACAACTAAACAACTGGCTGTAAGATTTAAAGACCATTGCCTTTCCTGCTAAGGATAATGAAAAATCACAACGACAACAAGCGCCGATTTCATTCGTTCCGAAAGCGATTGTGATTAAGAATGTTAGACGATACCATTTAAGAGTCGCAATCCCGATCGCGATCCCGATACCTTTCAAAGGTATCGCGATAGGTGTTGGAGTTAGACGATAAGGCCCCTGGTTAGAGTCGCAGGGAGTCGCTGGATTCAGGTGGCTCAGGACCGGTCGATGTGGTGTACCATGATAGAGGCCTATGTCCAGCAGTGGACGTTTCCCGGCTGATGATGATGATGAATCAGTAACATCTTACAGCGATCTCCAAACCAAGCGAGGTTACACTAGCAAATAGAATCATAGAAATCTATGTGCGAAGCTTAAAGACGTATACAGCTGATTTTAATCATAGTTTCAAATAAACTAACCTTTTAAGTTTTTTTTGTTTATTTTTCTATATTTTTTTAAAAGTTCCACATTTCGCACAGCGTGCTTATGGATTTCTTCATTTTATATGACTACTGTCAAATTCTGACGTCATTCAATGATAAAAAATATATTTTGAATTTGGAAGTATTTCAATTTTATCGTTTATCAGGGTATTACATTCTCTTTGCAAAAAAAAACTCTGCTTTTCTAGGCATGACCATACCAATGCGTTCAACAAGCGTCCTTAATGGCGGCCGTTAACATCATGATTCTATGAATCCGGGTTCGATTATGTTTCCTTGGCTCTAGCTGGTATCATGTTAGCCAAGTCTGCTATTATGCAGCAGTGTTAATAGCACTGTTGGGTTCCGGTATGTATAGCCAGTGCCTAATTTGCTTGACACTTCTGGATGAACACGCTTTCCACCTTTCCACCGAACGGCCATATTATCATTTTCCAAGTCATGTGCTGTCCATTATACATAAAAAACAGTCCATTTGTTCAATAAATTTGACGAGTTCCCATCAAACTCAAAAGATTTCATTACACTATTATCCTAATAATACGTAAGCCTTGTCGTTTATGGTTTAACCATTTAACCGGAAATAATTTAAACAAGATGCACATTGCACAAGACTCCATCGTACATTATTATTAGTATTAGAAGCATTGGCAAAGCTTAAATTTTTTACAAAACAAACAGACTTCAGTTTTCTTAATAAAATGTATAATGTGTACATTTTATCGCTTGTTTTGACGATTCTTGACGAGAATTTCAAAGGTCAGCCTTGGTTCAACATAATTCGAAAGAATCCGCCGATCCGAATATATGCCGATTGTATTCGACATGGTAAACCCTTTCGATCGCGTCGAAACCTTCACAATTTTGCGTAATCAACTATAACACCGTCTTCACGTCACTTTTTGCACTATACCACACCATTTTAACAGTATTATTAATGAATTACTAAAATTGCAATGAACCATCATTTTTCAAGTTCGCGCCAAGAATCCCTCCATCGTACATATTATAAACAATTTATAAAATATGTTAAACAAATTGGCAACACTGTAAGTGTCACTGCTTTGCCGATGACTGCGAGCTGTCAAGTCCTGTCACTGTCAAAAAGTAGTGTCATTTTTCACGAAGATATTTTCAGTCTAGCGAAAGAGGGAATAAAACAATCTACTCTATGAAACTTACATGGATTTCTGTGTTTCCTTTTGATACTCTTTGATTATGTCAGAAAAAGATACATATCTGAGGTACAAAATGCCGGATACTGATATAGAACTCTTTTGTGCATTTCCTCTTTCTTTTCAATATTGTGTCAGCCGTCTGCCATATTGGTTGTTAATATTTATATGTCAGTTTAATTTTGCAGTTTTTTCACAGTTACTATTTGATTTTATGCTTATTTTGTTACCTAAATAAGTGAGAAGCATCTAATATTGTTCAGTAAACAAGTTTAATAAAAATGCCACCGAAGAATAGTTTATAACTTGTGAAATTAGTGGACATCGAGCTAGTCGCAAAAATTTCTACAAAATGATGTTTAATACAAAAATATCCTTTGGGTGAGGCCCGGTAAGCATTAAATTAGATGTTTTGGGCCATTTCTGAGTAAATCGGGCTACGAACAATCAAGTTATTTTCAATTTTATTGTGTGGCTAGTGATGAGTTTCAACTATCGATACTTTTAAGGCAATTTATCTTTTAGCACAAAAATATAAAAGTAAATCATGTCTATATGAATGATTATGCCTATTGGAGCTATTCCCGAAGTAGTATCTTTACCTTTTTTACTTCGTCGGCGTGGACTTCATTTTTACCCGACTGCGTCAGAAGGAGGGCAATGTTTTCAATCATATGCCTAAGGCATATGAGTGAAAACATTGCCCTCCTATATTCTATAAGTAGAATAATCAACGCGTTAAAAAAGAACAAGAAACCGACTTCAACTGTCCTAAAAGTCTACAACATTCATAAAATAAATTAATACTTAATACACATTTAAGACTTTTATGGTTTTCAAAGTTCTGAGGTAATAAACATAGCTCCTTTTTGAACTTGGTTGGTAAAAAACATACTCGTAGAATTGTGAACCTCCTCTTTTTTTGATTTCAGTTAAAAGTAGAATTTTTTCAAATATAAAATCTTGGATGACAGCTGTCAAACTAAAAACAGTCATATCTCGGAAACTACTGACCGCAGACTAGTGGTGTCTTTAGCAAAGTCAAAGGTCTCGACGAGACCTTCATTTCGGATGACAGCTGTCAAACTAAAAACAGTCATATCTCGGAAACTACTGACCGTAGACTAGTGTTGTCTTTAGCAAAGTCAAAGGTCTCGACGAGACCTTCATTTCGGATGACAGCTGTCAAACTAAAAACAGTCATATCTCGGAAACTACTGACCGCAGACTAGTGGTGTCTTTAGCAAAGTCAAAGGTCTCGACGAGACCTTCATTTCGGATGACAGCTGTCAAACTAAAAACAGTCATATCTCGGAAACTACTGACCGCAGACTAGTGGTGTCTTTAGCAAAGTCAAAGGTCTCGACGAGACCTTCATTTCGGATGACAGCTGTCAAACTAAAAACAGTCATATCTCGGAAACTACTGACCGCAGACTAGTGTTATCTTTAGCAAAGTCAAAGGTCTCGACGAGACCTTCATTTCGGATGACAGCTGTCAAACTAAAAACAGTCATATCTCGGAAACTACTGACCGCAGACTAGTGGTGTCTTAACTAATGTTGGTTTGTCGGATGGCTGGCCGAGCAAGCGGTTGATGTATAGATGACGTCACACAAGCTACAATATATACCCAATGTTCGTCCGCATCACATAAAAATACATTTTTATTTTAAGAATGTTTTAATTTTAATAATAAAAGAAATAAGTTTGTCCTTCAATTGAAATGTTTATTGTTTTACAGAGTTGGAAGTTACATCTCGATGAAGAAAGATAATAAAAAGTAAATGTTTGCGAGGAGAAAATACAGTGAAGCTTTGAAGAATCGTCTTATCTACATTCTTAGGACATTAAAAGAAGAAGGTTTTGTAGATGCAAGTAATCAATGACAAATTAGTGTTTGTGGTAAAAGGCATAATACTTTGCAAAATGAACAATATCGTCACGAAGTTGTTAAAAAAAGTGATGAGGTGTGAATTGAAGGAAAAAGCATTATTTAATAGTTTTTTTACTATGACAGAAAAGTTATTCATTTATGTACCATCAAATTAGCTCTGTATCTAATCGAATAAAAAATAAAAACATTTTTATTTTATCGTGGGTATACATTTAAGTCTAGTGCACTAAATCTTTACTGTGCAGCATTAGGCTTATGAATGTGGATTCAACCCTGTGGTTTGAAAAAAATATTGATTCATGGGTTCCCTATTTTCCATTCTGTATATTTTATCGATATCGATAAAGATCAAACGGAACAGCTCTACTTGGTCCGTCAGGTTGGTACCCCAGTTGTTTGACGTAAACTGTCGGGTACTTTTTTTTCTGTTGATCTGCTGTTTATGGCCAGCTGATGTTTATGGTGTAAATCCGCCATGTGGCGCCATGTCTCTTAATGCGATTGGCTAGTATGGGAGTCCCGTCTCTTAAAACGTAGTGATTAAATGCTCCTAGGATATTTTCGTTAAATTTTCTTCTTCCTTTCTGTAATTTAATAATTATGTCTGACAACAAAAATGACCCGCCGAAAGACCATGATCCAGAGCTGGAAGATTTACTGGACAGTAAGTTAAATAAATTTTGTTATATATTATACATATTCGGTTACACAATAGATAACCTTAATTTCATGCTAAAATTCCGCATTTGGGCGATGGCCCATTTCCATTAATTTTTTTGGTTCCGGAAGTCTATTTAGACTTTCTAATTACTAGTTGTTGAGTGAAATGCTTTACATATATCTGTTGGCAACTTGAGGACATACATGTAGATAAAATAGTTTTATAATTACAAGATAATCTAATCATTGTACCTTTATTGCAATAATGGCCACCTGTTTAGTCTGATTTGTATAATGTATTTTATAGTACTCGCACAATAAGTTTGCCCCTCTGAAGTTAGCTCACCGCAATTTCAAACGTACAGACGGAATGTGCGTCTATTATTTTCGATAATAACTATCCCTAGATTACATAAAACACTAGAACATTTATTTGCACCCACTAACATGCCTTGCCTCACATTTATATGCTAATAATTGATACTTCACGGTCTTTTGTGACTAACTTCAGTGGGGCAAACTTATTGTGGACTATTATACATTAAACATTACTTTTATTAAAACATATTTTTTTTTATTCTGAAGATCGCATACATAACAAGTACACATGAACCTTTAATATTTATATTCAATTCAATTATTTTATTACTTCATGTCGTGTATACAAGATATCTTAAGACTAATACATCGGTGCAGACATGAACCCTGGCAGGGCACTGTAATATTATACAACTTAAGTTATATATAATTATGTGAAACAATATGTAAAGATAGTTAAATAAGTTTTCATCTCTTTTCTCTCATTTAAGAAGGTACTGTATGAAATTTTGTAAGTTAAAGTCACTGCTGCTATGCACTGAATTAGTTGAATACATTGAAATGAGTTATTTATGTTAGCTCGAGCCTTGAACAAGAACACACACTTGTTGAAATTTGATACAAATATCTAAATAACAATACATAAAATCTTATTTTTCTAGATGTCAAATAGCATGTATTGCTTACTAATTATTTATGTATGTGTATCAAATTTATACAAGAGTTTCCTTGTTCAAGCATCGGGCTAACATAAATAAGTCCTTGAGAAGATTTCAGAGTATCGGTCTGGAGCTTAATGATAGTGGCTGTAAGTGCCGGAATTATTATTAGGGACAGTGCAATTGCGGAGTGTTTTATATGAAACATTGAATGAATAATTTTGAATTTGACAATGAGAGCATAAATAGACTGAGGTTTGGCCACAATATCAACTGATGGTATTGAACTTTTCAATTATGTGTTAATTATATGTTAATTAGGTTAGAACGACGTATATATAGTATAGACTAGGTTTAATTTAGGTTTAGTGTTTAAATTTAAGTAGGTAGTAATTTGTAATTAATTACTCATTGGCTTTTTTAATAAATAATTTAGGTTATGCCCTTGAACTGTTTAGTTAATGTATCTGCTATATTGTGGCATATACTTTTAATTGACGTAGGTACATAATTAACATTCCAGCCTCAAAAATAAAAAAAATTGTTCACAAACAACCGTAAATACTCCAAGACAGGAAGTCTCTACTCCCAAGCTTTGAATGCCATACTTACATAAATTGAACTCGGTATAAAAAATTCTTATACAATATACATATTTAAAAAACTGCTTAAAAAGTGGCTACTGACTCACTGTTTTATAGCTTTCAAGAATTTATGGTCTGAATTATTATGCTTTGTGTTTTACCTGCCTCCGTGGCCTAGATGTTACACACGTCGACTATCTGTAAGTCCAGGTTTGATTCCCAGGAGTAATGTCAACTTTTTGGTAAATTACAAAGATGTCATTGTTATTAATTTTTAGAGAACCCTTAAAAAGTTGATCATCTCGGCGTACATATATTACTTTAAAAAAATCCCCTAAGCCTTATAGTCTAAATAAATACTCATTGATAATATAGAAGCATTTTTCTAAAAGCCATTTAGTTAAGTCGATTTTTAAATTGTTTAGTTATTTTAGAAGTTTGTTAAATAATAAAATTGCCATGTTATGTGCCAATATATATACGTATATGAAGGGGAGAGAGTGATGTTGTGTCCCAGAACATTCTGTTATGGAAAGTCCACGCTTAAACAGGATTTTGAAGTCAGTTTAAATATCCTGCCAATCCATTTCTGCATGAAAGTAAGACAAATCAACTAATCAGTACACTTCCACATTTATAATATTAGGAAGGATAGCAACCAAACCAAATAAAAATGTTTTTAATATTATTAATGAAGGTCATTTTAAAATAGCTCCACATTTATGTTTTAGCTTGTAGTTAATTAGTGAATAACAAGCATAATTAATTGTGTGAAAAAATGTATCCAAGAATACTTTTTAATTGGCGTTAGATCGTATTAAAAATTCACTGTAAAAGCTGAGAGTGACCGAGAATTGACGTGTCCAGTGAAAATAGATTTTATTAAAAAGGTATGTAAATGATTCGTTCCGCGGATGTATGTAGGTATAATGTTAAAAGGCCATCATCAGCTAAAAGTGACATAATTAGTGGTTAATTGAACTTACCTTAAGTGAAGTTCAACCATAATTATACGAGGTGCTGCATCCGAAGAGATTTAATACCATGTAGTCCGTTATTTCTACGTACTGCACTGTCACACTGTTTAGATTCTTTATAAAAATCAAACAATCAAACAAAAAGAATTTTCCAAACATTCTTATAATTATCTTGTAGGCCGCTATATATACTAGAGTTGTCAATACTGTCATTTAGTTCAGAGTGTTTTACATGCGGACATCATTCTGGTCTGGGCATAACTATTTAAAAATATGTACTTAAAGGGCAGGGTGGGATATTAAATCTCTTCGGATGCAGCACCTCGTATAATTATGGTGGCAAAAGTATGTAGGTATAATGTTAAAAGGCCATCATCAACTAAAAGTGATTTAGTTAACATTTCTGTATATTTTGGTTCAGTTTATTTGTACAAAAACATAAAACGCACGATACCGGTAAGATTTGACGTTGAAAACAAAGATGGCGTCAATAAAATGACATTTGACGCTGTCAATTAGTACATAAAGAATGGTTTTGTACAATAAAATAAATGCAAGAATGTGATTTTAGCCCTTTAGCTTCTTTATTTCATTTCATAGTCTTCTTTATTTCTTCTCTTAATCGCCTTTATTTCTTCTCTTGGTCTCCTTATTTCTTCCTTTAGTCTCCTTTATTTCCTAACCACATAACGGCGTTCAGTTCTAAAGCTGTGACAGTGGCGTACAAAATGATTACTTATTTCTCCCCAGGCGCCCTTCAAGACATGACAAAGAAACCAGAGCCCCAGAAGGAGGACCAGGTCGCTGAGGGCTCCACCGAGCTGTCGCAGAACATGTGGAGCGAGGAGTTCATCAAGGAAGCCGCAGCCCAGTTCGAAACCAACATGGCCGCCATACTCAGCAGCTTTGGAGGAGTTCCAGGTTTGAAAATAATATATCACAAAATAGTACATGATACCCAAGTCTGGGGCCGATTAGATTCTTTTTAGGGATCCTAACTTCCGGGGTTTGCACTTGTCCCTCATCTTACCTGATGGTAAGTGACGATTAGGCCATTGGCGGTGATGGTAAGCGTGCAAACCCTCAACCTAATGAGTCCCTGGCTCTGCTACCTTTTATATCGAAACACAACAGTGCTATTAACACTGCTGTTTGGCGGTAGACTGAGGAAACATGGTGGTAGCTAGCCAGGCGGACAGAAAATGCGTACCACCAACAAAATCACAGTTTTTGTCTGTCCTTCCTTCACAGGAGCTAATATAGCTATTGATTTGAATACTTGAATTTTACCTCTAGAATAGTCATAGAAAATGTCATCATCAAATCATCAATAATTGATAAGATATTTTTTATGAGAGGGGGATAAAGTACTACTGTATTTCAAATTAGAGTCATTAACTCAAGTGGGGTATCAGTCAGTACCAGCAAACGCTTTTGGTCTTACGCTAGGAATTTGATCCTCGAGTTTTTTTAGCACAACCCGCCGAAAAGTGATTCTAGTCACGCGGCGCTAAAACGCTCCATATAAATCGGGCGTGTTTTGTGACGTCACATTACTATATTGAAGCGTTCAATGTATGAAGCTTGTTTAATATTTTGAGTTATCTCGGAATTTTTTTTTATGTGCTATATACCCTTATAAAAAAACTTACGTAAAATCTAATAAGCATTTTACTATTCGAGGAAATAACTTTTTCGCCATTTTGGAGACATTAGGATCTTGAAAAAATTAAATTTTTTACTTATTTTTATTTTGAGGGCTTTCTTTTAATGTCCGTTATGGTATAAAATACAATTCAAGCCCAAACTAATTAGGTGTCAAGTACCCAATTTCTAAGACACGCGCGTTGATGTCGCTCATGTTGTCCCTTTCTGATACACTGGTATGTACGTTGTTGTCGCACCTAAATGGCTAAAAATGCAAACTAAGTCGTGGGGAAGATTCTTGGCGCGAACTTGGAAAATGCTGGTTGATTGCAATTTTTCGTAATTGGTTAATAATACTGTTATGTGTGTTTTTTGTGTTATAATGGTGTGATATAGTGCAAAAAGTGTCACGGACGGTGTTATAGTATCAATTACGCAAAATTGCGAGGGTTTCGACGCGATCGGAAGAGTTTACCATGTCGAGTACATTCGGCATATGGATTCTTTCGAATTATGTTGAAACCAAAGCTGGCCTTTGAAATTCTCGTCTAGAATACAAAACAAGCGACAAAATGTACACATTATACATTTTATTGAGAAAGCTGAAGAAATGGCTTCGGCACAGCTTATAACCTCAAAATTTGTTCACCTAATTTTACTCGTCATTGGCTAGATAACCACTGGTTAAAGCCATTATTTTAAAAAGTCGTAGGTAAATGCATGTGGTAAATCTGTGGGTGGATTCTCGTAAATTGTAAGCATATATAAGTCTGAAAGACCCTTGAAAGGGTTAGACTTGAATCAAGCCTTAAAAAACCATTCAGTGTGTAAATATAGAATTGATATTTTATAACCTTTGCTCAAATGTATTTATTACAGAAGAACAAATAACTCAAGAGCAAATTGCGCAGACGTTCTCCAAAATGGCTGGTAAGTTTTCTCTTTAAAATCTCATCAATAATTTTAAATGGGAAAAATCTAGGGCATAAAGGGAGACAGTTTTTCTTTTTTCGTATAAAAGTGTTAACATTTCATAATTTTTAAGTATACACTGACGAAGAACGCTCCAATAACGATACCCAATAGGAAGTAAGAGTTCTCGTGTTGCGACCACTTACCGGGAAACGTGTACTGGGACGTCCCGTTACTAGATGGACCGTCGACCTAATTACAGCAGCGGGGAGTCAATGGTAAGCCCCATGGAGGAGTTCTATGCCCAGCAGTGGACGTATCTTGGCTAATGGTGACACTGATGAAGCAGAGAATAAAGTTTCTAGAATACTCGTAGATTAGGTAGACTTCCGTTTGACCACAATCTCACCCAATGTTAAGCGACGATGTGTCCTAGGATGGTTCACGGTTGCCCAGAAATAGCCTATTCACTCTGGCCATGAAGACGTCCAGGTTGCAGCGCTGGGGAAACTCGTAAGTCGGCAGGGAATTGCACTCCTTAGCTGTACGCATAGATATGTAGATAGATAACATCTTTATTCGGTGACTCAAATTATTTACAAAAAGAAAACTTAAACCTAATACTTATATATAAAAAAACTAAAATAAAGTTAAACATTTAAAAAAACAACTAAAATTAGGTTCGTATATATAAATAAGTCGACCGAAAAGGCGCTGACTCAGCATGTACTGCAGGAGTCCTGCAGCGCTGATATTCTGTCAGAACCCTTCATCCATAATGATCAAAAAAAGCGAAACGTTTCGCGCGAACCTGTTGGATGTCAACTATGTAGTGGTGGAACCCAGCAGTTCTTCCGGATGATCGATTGTAAAATTTGGACGGTGGAATTAGGTCGTATAATACAATCGCACACTCTCCGCAATGAATCCTTTAAAAGACCGAAAGGCTGGTTATTTTATGCCGGTGTTCCACCCAGGTTTTGTAGCTACCTGTCAGTCTTGCATCGCGACGTTCTATTGAGTCCAAGGCAGCTAATGGTTTTCCGGCAGAATTAATGGATTTTATAGCACGATGCCTAACTCCGCCCTTAGCGTAACTTTTCAAAAATTTCAAAAAATTGGTAGCTTTTAACAACCTTATGGAACCTTTGTCTGACAGCAGTCCTAGGTCAAGTGAGAAATAGTGAAGAGAAGAGGGCAGTTAGGCGTGAACGATATAATAAATATAATAAACGATTACAAAAATACGATATAGTATCACTTGAATTAGATCAATAAAAAATTTCGCAATGTTGTGCTTTGACGCCGAGATGTTGATGATATGTGTAAAATCTTTTTTTGGTGTTACAGAAGCGGCTGCGCATGTTTTAAAGAACCCATCGGATGGTGCTGAGACGGAGGCTGTAGCGCCAGCGTCTACGGCAGCTCCCGAAGTCCAGGGGAAAATCGATGAGGTTTGCTCATCTCTTGTACTTTTTAGGATTTCATAGAGGGTAACAGCATGACTCTATTACTAAGCCTTCGCTGTCCGTCCGTTTGTCTGTCAGCGGGCTGTATCTCATGATCCATTATAGGTAGACAGTTGAAATTTTTCCAAGATGTGTATTGTTATAACAACAAATAATAGAATTGAAAATATATTACAAATTAAAAGAGACTCCTCTACTAGAAACGTGTTTTTAACCGACTTCAAAAAAAGGAGAAGGTTATCAATTCGTCTTGTATGTTTTTAAAATTTTTATGTTTGTTACCTCAAAACTTTTGACTGGGTGAATCGATTTGGATGATTCTTTTTTTATTTGAAAGGTGGTGCTTCCCGTGTGGTCCCATTTCAATTAGGTCCAGTTCTGACAACGGCATCCATGAGAAAACTATATAAATCTAAAATTTGCCTCAGTAAAAGTAGACTTTTAGGGCAATTGAAGTCGGTTTCCAGTTCTTTTCGAACGCATTTACTTGTATGATTACAAATTTAACTTTGCAGTTGAAAGCCATACATCAGGTATGGAATTAAACTGCAAAGTAAAGGTTGTTTTGCTGGAGAGACGGATCACTTACGCAATTTATGGTACTAGGGGCACCGTCTAGTGGCGCACTTGACCGGTTTTTTATTACAATAACCACATATTCCTTCCAACGTATATTTATCTGAGCAAACGGACTAAACCTTATTTTGCGTGGCCGCACCGCGGGGGCGCTGTAATGTAGTGATGACGTGACGGTTGCAGGTGTCCGCAGCGATATCTCAGACCCTGCAGAATCTAAGCAACAACGCGGAGAACCTACAAACACCGTTCTCTGACCAGGACCTCGCCAACATGTTCAACAGCTTCAACCTCGGCGACAGTGGGCAGGTATGTACTGTATTCAGGGACTCTCAGAGATGTCTCCAGTTGAGTACTTAAAGGACTTGTTCTGTCTGTCAAGACCTTTTCTCTCAGGGTCATCATCATCATCAACAGCCTATATACGTTCCCACTGCAGGGTCTCAGGCCTACTCTCCTACAGCGTGTATGGGCCATAGTCCACCACGCGGGCCCAGTGCGGATCGGCGGACTTCACATGCCTGTTCAAGACATGCGGGTTTCCTCACGACGTTTTCCTTCACCGTTAAGCAATCGGATAATGTACTTGAATTGAAAAAACAACTCATAGGTACACGGCTGGATTCGAACCCGGAACCCTCAGATTGAGAGTCCGCGCCTTATCCACTGCGCCACCGACGCTTACCTTTTCTCTCAGGGTGTCAAGTTGAAATTAATATCGACTAAAGTCTAGGATATCTTAGATCCGAAAAAAATCAAACTTCTAGGCCAACGCAATGAAAAGAATGAAAATTAAAAACATATTTATGATTATATTAAAATCGTATTTTTTCGATTCGGTTGAACTTACATTTTCAAACGACTTCAAATGAGGAGGAGGTTCACAGTTCGTCGTCGAATTGTTCAGCGACTTTACCTATTATTTCTAATTTTCAATATGTTAATTATTGATATTCTGTACGGAGCCCTCGGTGCGCGTGCTGACTCGCACTTGACCGGTTTTATTATTATTATTTATTATTATTACATATTTATTTCGCCAGAATACAAAGTTCCAGTATTTGTTAGTATAAACTTAAAAACTATGATAGTACAAATTCAAATTACAATCTCTTAACATGTCAAAAATATTTGAAGGAAATCACTTCAAAGGCTATAAAGTTAAGGCATGAATTTAACTTA
The DNA here is from genome assembly GCA_910589575.2 of Carcina quercana. Taxonomy (NCBI): domain Eukaryota; kingdom Metazoa; phylum Arthropoda; class Insecta; order Lepidoptera; family Depressariidae; genus Carcina; species Carcina quercana. The sequence continues at coordinate 4,807,653 of OU342455.1, read as the reverse complement.
TTTACCGTTAACCGATTTTGATAAAACTTGTAAATATGTTTTACTAGCTTCCGCCCGCGACTTTGTCCGCGTGTACTTCAGGATTTATTCTACTTGTTCGATAGGCATAGAAGGCATTTATCTCCATTTCCAGCATAAGGTACAAAATAGTGTTTATTCTGTTACGTAGGCTAATAGTTTAAAGAAACAAAAGAAATTTCAATATCTGACGTAGTACATTCAAATAGTCTTCACACTGATATTATAAACGCGAAAGTTTGTATATACGAATTAAATATTCTATGGTCGGTTGCTAGGCAACTCGTTTTTGTTATGCCAAAACTGCCCATGTAATCCCACTAATATTATAAGTGTGATTTTGTACAATTTACACAATATGGCTTTATAAATTATAGCCTATATGTTATTCTGATGTATAAGCTATATTATTGTAAAGTTTCATTCAAATCCATTCAGTAGTTTTTTCCGTGAAAGCGTCACAAACATCCAAACATCTAAACATCCAAACTTTCACACTTATAATATTAGTAGGATAGGATTAAAATCGGTTATCTATAAATTGTAACGATGTCTAAGACTTCACGAGCTGGTAAAATCTATACCATATATGAATATATGAAAGTACTAATCGTATATAAACTTCTTTAGTATGTTTTATATTTTTTCAGGATGGCAACATGTTCGTACCTTTCATGCAGGGCATGATGCAGTCCCTACTCTCCAAGGAGGTGCTGTATCCGTCACTGAAGGAGCTCGTTGAGAAATACCCCGCCTGGCTCGCCGAGAACAAGGGCAAGATGGACCCGAGCGAGTACGAGAGGTGAGTCACATGTAACTAGAAACAACTATCAGTAAAATAAACCGTTAGGGTAAATTTTTAGGGTTCCGTACCCAAAGGGTAATACGGGACCCTATTACTAAGACTCCGCTGTCCGTCTGTCACCAGGCTGTATCTCATGAACCGTGATAGTTAGACAGTTGACATTTTCACAGATGATGTATTTCTGTTGCCGCTATAACAACAAATACTTAAAAAATGGGCTCACATTTTTTTGGCTATCCGCAACAGGGAGACCCTTGAAATATCCTCAGTATATTTAGTTATATATTCTCCACTGCTGGACATAGGCCAAAGTGCGACACTCAATTCGGTCCTCTGCTCTCCGCATCCATTCATGTAAGTCGTCTTTCCTAGCCGGGGGACGTCCTACACTACGTTTGCCTAAACGTAATCTCCACTGGAGGACTCGTCTGCTCCAGCGATTGTCGGTCCTTCGGCAAATATGATCAGCACACTGCCCCTTCAGCAATAACTCCCTCCCATGTTACCTAAGTCTAATGCCAAACAGCAGCGGTGACAGAAATGTTGCATTCCGGTATGAAAGACAGCAGAGCCAGTGAGTTAGCTCGGGGCTTATAGGTAAGCACGCTTGCCATTAACGGCCTTAAGAGGATTGTCTGTTTAGAGCACGTGGTCGGTTTCAAGGTTGCATTGTTTTGTAGCTGTCCCTCTCCGAGCCCTATCCTACCCGAGCGCGTACGGTGAGACAGCATACACTACGCGAAGTTATCCACCCGTTATTTGGATGTTTCGTAGTCCAGGGATCATTTGAAGGATACAGTATATTATGTAGCCATTTTTTTAATTCAGTATACTAATGAAATTTCAGATGTCGGTGGTTTTTCCAAATTGTTCTAAATTGATTCATACTCTTGTAAATCAGGTTCAAAGTTGGGGCTTTTTATTACCGAAAAATACAATACTTTGACGCCCTGTAACTCTGGAAGTATATATTTAAACGAAAATCTGACTCACCACCGACACAGATATTTGTTTCTAGATTGTGTCTTGAAAATTTCATAGATTTTCATAGCTTAATACTCAAAATATGACTGGACTACGTTTGTATGGGCGCTTTGACACCAGCATACCCTCTTAACATACGTAATTCTCTCACAGTCTTTTAGAGGAATGTATCTTTACGTATTCTTCCAGGTTCGAGAAACAGCAGGAGCTGATGCTGAAGGTGTGCCAGGAGTTGGAGCCGGAGCAGGAATCAGACCCTGAAGATGTCAAGAGGAAGAGGTTTGAAACTGTCCTGGAACATATGCAAAAGGTCAGTGAATATTTCATTTCATTCATTTCAAAAAAACAGTATAACTGTGTGCGAAAAACATACTAAAAAGTTACAACTAATAAAATACCTTAAAAATACAATAATTTAGCCAATAATATTAAAAATTTAACATTACTATATATATATATATATAACAGTGGCGAAGGGTCCATACAAGCCGATTCCCACCGGCTTACCTTTCAAACATCCTTTCCACATATCATTAATGTAATGTACTATTAACTTTTATACGCTCAAAATATTACTACAAGAAACGCCTGTGCGCAATTAAAAAGCAATACAAAAAACGCCTGCGCGCAATTAAAAAGCAATATCTAATATATATGGTAATAAAGTCATTTCATAATATCTAGTGCCTCATGTCAGGTTATTACATGTCAGAAATACTTAATGATTATAGAGTAATGTTGATTTGATTAGCCATTTTGGCTTAATTTTCTTTCTTCACTGGTCCTACACTGACTCCAGCGTGACTTAGTGGCTTAACATACAACCTGGAGGTCCCAGATTCGATTCTCAGCTCTATAGGTACCCGGTTTGGTAGTATTTTTTATATCCGCCTACACCTACCACTATGTTACCTAAGTCTGCCGCCAAACAGCATTGTTAATAGCACTGTTGTGTTTTGTTAACTAATCTAACTAAAAATCTATCTAATCTAAAAACTAATTAGCTTGATACAACATTCGTACCGTCGCTTAAAGTGAAATGAAGGCCAAGTGCAAAACTATTATAAACTTTTTTAACCAACTTTAAAAAGTTGGAGGTTCAAATTTGACTGTATGTTTTTAGTATGTATGTTACACGATGACTCCGCCAATCATGAATCGATTTTGATGATTATTTGTTGGTTTCGTAGATCATTTTTCAGAGTTGGTCCCATATACATATTATTGAAATTGAAAATCAACATTAAAACAAAATATATATCCGAATATTTATATCTCTAAGGCAGTTGAAGGCGATTTCCAGTTCTTTTTGAACGCGATTATAAATGCCCTACGTTCTATGTCGAAGTTGTCCAGAAGTAGCCTCGGATGAAACTTTTTTTTTTGCTTTTGAACGATCCACCTCCATCAAAGTTTCATACTAAATTTCTGTTGCCATAATCTGTTAAAATAGAACAGCTGGATTTGTGCAGTAACTATCTAAAAATGGTACATCAGATTGTGATGTCGCGAAATGAGTATCATTAACATACAACTTCACAGTGAATCACAATTGTCATTTTAAACACTTTCGATTATTGTTCAAAGCGCCATCTATAAACCATTAGCTGCGTAACTGATATTGTATAAAGGTGTAAATTAAAAAAGTAAAAAGTGTTTATTTCTTAAATAACTTTTACAGAGTTTTGCAGGGGCCTTCCAGAAAGTAGTCTTTCGACACTTGTGCTGGAAGTGCACCGCGTCTTCCAGACGGATTTACACAGTATTATTTAAGGAAAAGACTTATCATTATGTTAGTGAAAATTAGCCCGTTTTAAATGTTATGGTTTTCTTTTAATCTTAGTTCCTATTTTAAGTTTGCTAAATTAATGATAATTATTTCGCGACACTATAATTTCATCTTCTATTTTTAGGTAATTACTTATCAAATCCAGCTGTTCTATTTTAAAAGATTATGGCAACAGAAATTTAGTATGGAAGCATTAGGAGAGGGATAACGTGAATACATTATCTAAATTGTTTTCAGATGCAAGATTTAGGTCAACCACCAACTGAGCTAGTTGGCGACATCGGGGTACCACCGCCTGGCTTTTCAATTCCTGGTGGTCAAGACGCCAGCCAATGTAGTGTTATGTAGTTAATTATCCACTATGAGACGTTCGACTGCATATGGAGGCGTGTCACTGCATATGGAAGAGTGTGACTGCAATTTGATAATTGTGACTGCATATGGTGATGATTGACTGCATATTAACCCATAACTGAATGTGGAAACATATCACTGCATTTGGAGATGTTAAACTGCATATGGGGTCGTGTAACCTCTTTTGGAGACTTATGACAGCATATGGAATCGCGTAAACCCGTGTTTTTAATCTCAGAGAATTTTTGTAAACAAAGTTATGTCACTGTCAAAGTGACATGTCAGGGTTACAAGAGAAAAAATATACAAACCAAAGCTACGAGTAGTATGAAAACGATTTCGTCGTTGTAATACTCGCTAAAATATATTACGTTTATTTAAAATATTAAAATATTGAGAGGTATAATAATATAATTTTGAGCTATTTATTAAAATTTACACTTTTTTGCGTTTCGTTAACATTTTTCATCTAAACAAAGATAATACAACTGATTACATAAATGTATGGAATAAAGAAATACATTACGTAAATGAAATTATAATACACACAAATTGCTTTAATTAAGCGACCCGCAACTTTAAAAGACCTTTGGTATTGTCAGTACTATAAAAGAGTTTTCAACTAAAACCTAAATTATACTAACGAGATTTTTGAAAATTTATACTAAAATTCTTACACTTGCAATGATCTCTTAGTCAAAATGTTAAATAATATTTTATAGGTATTATTACCTTTCACTTAAATAGAAAATTTATCGTATTGAAAATATTTTTCACTTGTGGTATCACCATTGTTTACAATAATTCTCTGAGATTAAAAACAAAAGTTTAACTTCTGTTGAAGACTTGTGATTGCATTTGGAGACTTATGGCAGCATATGGAATCACGTTACTATTTTTGGAGACTTGTGACTGCATTTGGAATCGTGTCACTGCATTTAGAGAAAGTGGTGACTGCATTTAGAGTCTTGTGACAGCATATGGAGATGCACTGCACATGGACGCATTTGAATATCGCATGAGGTGTTCGCATTTGGAAGCTTGTGATTGGTTGTATTTGGTGACATGTCACTTCATATGTAGTCACATATCACAGGCAGCATGGTGCTAGTACAGTAATTAATTTATATTAAATAAATTAACCGACCGAAATGAAATATTAATCATGACTTTTTTTGTAAAATCTATGCTGAGTAAACTGTACAAAGTTTTAACTTTTTTTTTCTTAAAAAAAACTGCAAATTCTAATTGGTGTGAAATGATATTTCAGTTTTTGGAGGGTACTTTATAGGCAAAGTTTTTATTGAAAGTTAGATCGGTTTTCAAATCGCCGCCCGCGTTGACAGGAATTCGTAGGAATGCTCCCAGACCAAATTTCTTTTACCATAATCTTTTAATAGACTAATAGATATGCACAAAATTGCGTCTTAAATTAATGTGATATGTCATTACAATTCGTACATCGTACCATTACGCATTACTCGAAACATCACCTGAAATGCGCACCGTGCGCTGCCATGCGACAGCTCTTTTTGCTAATGTAAGCTTTATCATCCTAGTAATACGGTTGCATTTCAATAACATACACGCGTTATATCCGTCTTTATGGTTGGTGAGCCCATGCAGCGTTCCCTTTCGCCCGCGCCGCGCTAGATGCGAGTGAGCGGTGCAGAACGTATACCTGCCATGAGTGATGCGGAGGTAATGTGTACTGTTTGAGATGTTCGAGTGATGTGTAATGCAACAGTACGTAGTCGGGTAATATCACGGCAAAAGAAATTTTGTATGGAATTTTGTATAATTTAACTAACCTCAAAACTAAGATATTAGCACAAATAAACAAACAAAACTAAGATATTAACTAAATGAATGGTTTCAAAATCGATGTATTTATTTTAGTGGGTTCTATCAAAATTGGTCGCGTGTGATATTACGGTGGAAGATATTAAAAATTAAAATATAATTTTGCATTCAAATCTTATACCATATAATTAATGTTAATTATATAAAGTTAATTTCTTTTATGTGTGCCAAAGAATTGTATGAAAGGGTCTAACTTTTTTTGGTCGCCTAATCGCAAAATCTATCGTATTATTTATCTTATATTTAGTTCTATGCTAAACATGCCTCATAGATCGAAATATCCTAGCGGCATTCCATGAGGGTATTTGCTATAATCACCACGCTACAGGTCTAATGCATAACTGAGTCTGTTCCTGAAGTATGGGAGCGGTACAGGAGGGTGTGTTTACAGAACGTCAAGCGACGCTCGACTGAAGTTATGCGTCGTTTGACGTTCCGCAAACACACCCTCCTGTACCGCTCCCTTGCCTCAGATAGGCGAATTGGTGATCGCAGTAAGGTTGGTGATATAAAGAAGACTAGATTTTTTCCCTAGATCGCTTTTAAGGCGACAAGCTGACACGAACCAGTTCTGTTTTAAATAGTTGTTTTTTTCGACGGATATTTTAAGAACTAAAACTAACAGTAATCAAGCCTTGCATTTCTAAGTACAGTGGCGCCCTCCGTCACTGGTGAAGTTTGTGGTCTATAATTAAAATAATAGATTCGCAAAAAACATTTAAATATCGACTCTAAGTATGACATGATAAGGAGTAATTCCGCTCGCAGCGTTTCGACCCTAATATGCACCCTCTCTTTCTATCGCATAACTCTATCTCTTCTGACGCGGCTTACACAGCCCGAACAGTTAATACCATTCCATGGTATTGCGTTCAAAAAGAACTAAGAAACCGAATTCAGCTGCCTTAAAAGTGTACAGCATTGATCCCCCGACACCCTTAGAGGTAGAATCTGGGTATATATTTAGTTTTTGTTGATTTTATCAAAAAAAATTTATATGGAAAAATAATTTGATCTGGCAATCACCACAAAGTCATCTCACTGTGATGTCAAATCCACCAGCGTCTGTACTTTTTTCGGCTCTCTTTGAGCTCTTGTCGGCATTGTTTGTCTTGAAGCGGCGTGTGCCGGGGGTAGCATATAAAAAGGCATTTATTATCAACAACATACGATTTTTGCGTCCTTTTGCGCCTTGTTCCGTGTTTAGTACTCAGAATTTTCAGCGGGGTGAGGAATCCGTTTGGCGGGGGGCGAAGACTGTCCCATCTATTGGAAGTATTATTATGTAATATCTGGGCGACCGATCTTTGCTCGGATTTTTGGCCAAAAGTACAATTTTCTTTTTAATTTGGCCTAAAAAACTCTTGCGTGTAGACAGCTTGACCAAGACGCTTAGCGTGTGAAATCAGCGACCATATTTTGCGTCTAAAAACGCGAAAGAAAACTGCGTGAAAACTCAGAAAGTCAAAACCCAACAAGAATTGCTCGTTTAGTATGTAGTCAGGAAATGCAAGGCTTTGGATTCTGTGCCCTTTATCTCTTAAAACAACCGTTTAAAAAAATCTGCAAATCAAACAAATGTTGATATGATACATTCATATTTAATTTCTCAATTAATTATGTGCTTTTGTTGTCAATATTTATTGTTTAATGAAATACAAAATTATGTTATTTTATTATGTTTTGGTTAATATTATTTTATTGTAGACTAGCCTGTAGGTTCCTTGTTACAAAATTAATAAAAAATGATTAGTTATTGACAATTTAGTTTTTTATTTTACCTCTTCATTAAGTTACCGACAAGTTTACTAAATCTTTTGTCAATCAGAAAATTTAATAGCACTGTTGTGTGTAAAATACCATAGAGTAATGAAATCTATACATACAAATATACTCGTCATTTTTTAAAATTCAGGCTTATGGATGGGCACGCTTCCATACTGACCCTATCTGAGTATCACGTCAAATTTTACATTAGGGGATTTGTCTGAATCACCACGAATGGCAGGCGGTAAGACTAATAAATCGATGCTGCTGACCATTTTTAGGGTTCTTTAGTGAAACCCTTATAGTTTCCTCAGTCCAGTAGCTCAGAGACTCTTACTACTAGAAATTGATTAGAAAGCTGTAATTTGGTACGGGTATACATATTAATCACGCCGACAAAGTGGTAGAATAAAATCTTGAAAAATATTTTTTTGTGTGTGTCTCTCATAGACGTACCTAACTTAGATGCAATGAAATATTTTTTCGCGTCTACCCCATTGTGTGGGGTATCGTTGAATAGGTCTTTCAAAAATATTTAGGGTCTATCAGCAGCACTTTTCGATTCTGGGCTCCGTTTGCGAAATATTAAGCTTCAAAGTGATTATTTTTTGACAGAATGTAGCTCCCCCCACATTTGTTTAAATATTGCTGCTAAAAATCTGAAAAAAATGTTGGTAGTAGTACATAAACTGAACTTAAAAGGAAAACTATCACGACTAAGGTGGCTTTACAGGTACGAGTAATAGTCTATCAAATTGTAAAATGTACTTGGATTAGTTAAAATGAAAATTTCGTACAAATTTCATTCAAAATTACGTTTTATAAAACCAGTTCAACTACGGAACTCTACACTGCTTGGCCGGTCTCCTTTTGAATTAATTGGACTTTCATTAGAGTTTTATTCGTTGTTACCGTACCTATTATTTATGATTATCAATAGGTTAATTATTTATATTCTGTACGGAACCCTCGGTGCAAGACTCCGACTTGCAATTGTCTGGTTTTTTTCTCCATTGTAAAATAAAAACGTATATACATAATTATTGCGTCTAAATAATGATCTTGAGAAGTGTTTTATAAACCACGTAACTGGGACCTTGCCCTCGCTCGAAGTATTCCACAAACATGGTGCTGTTTATGTTCAGTAAATACTGCGCTGTTCAAATAGCACAGTGTGTTCGCAAATATAATGTAGTGGGCATTTACTTAGACTGTGGATTCTTGGTACAAGCAACTTTAATGTGGAACTAAGGTCTGCAGTGGAACAGGAGCAGTTAAAATTTTTTAAACACAGTTTTTGATTTGAAATCACACGTTCCGCGAATGTATGGAGCCAAGACCTGGTTTTGTAAACTTATTTACTTTTAAACGGCCGTTATCAAATAACAATGATTTAGTCACCATTTTTTGTATATTATGGTTTAGTTTATTCGTACAAATACAGACAAAACGCACGAAACCGGAAATTAACGTTGAAAACAAAGATGGCGTCAATAAAATGACATTTGGCGCTGTCACTTAGTACAAAAAGAATAATTTTGTATAATTAAAACAAATGCAAAAATGCAACTCTAGTATTTACTTGATTTTTTACAAGTGCAGTCCGAATTTGAACCATCTATTTTGAGTGATTTTAACAAAATTCTTATTTCAAAGTTTATTTATTAAATAAGCAGCATCAACAGTCTCTCGTAAAGTTCGAATTTAAACGAAAGTTCCAATCTTTGACTAAAGTTTATTGGTACAGGCAACTTTAATATGGTTTGGCTTTGGTATGGTTGCAAAATGCATAAAAAATAAACAAAAATTTTTTTTAAAGTAAATTATGGCGCTGGGTAGAACTGAAACCAGCGGCAGATTTATTTTATATTTTATTTTAAGTATCATGGATTTGCGCTTGGCCTTCATCTAACCTGGTTATAAATGACGATATACCTCAATCAATAAGTAAATATGATCTCTGTGTTGGATGGAATATGGTTGAAAAAACAATTAGTTAAAATGGCAATAATGGATATAATTAAATAATGCCTTACGGTCAGTTTCTGCACACCAAGTATCAAGTTTGTTTAGTCTTACTATACAAGTCGTTCACGTGTTTTTGATCGTAGATCGAATACTAAACCGCACTCGAAGTAACGTACTTTGATAAAACGTGACTTTTGAAGTGTTTAAAAATAGTTTCTTACGGTCCTAGAGACTACCGTCTACATTTTGTTTGTTTTATTACGAGGGGCATACCGAAATGATCGGGAATATAAAACAATACATACAGGAAATAACTAAATTTATTTTTATTGCTTTTCGAAGTATTCTCCGTTGCAGTTAATGCACTTTTGCATTCGTTCGAACCAATTATTATAGCAGCAATTCCAGTCCGAAGTTGACATGGTCAAAATCGTCGATTTGTATGCTTCCACTGCTTCTTCTGGACCTTGAAACCGCTGACCACGCAATAAATCTTTGATTCTAGGGAATGTAAAGTAATCATTGGGACTCAGATCAGGGCTGTATGGAGGATGATCCATTAATTCAACGTTTTCCTGCTTCAAAAACTCGCTTGTTTTCTGAGCGGTGTGAGAGCTCGCATTATCGTGATGGAGGATTATGCGTCGTTTCGGGTTACCTCTACGGAGTTCGGATATCATCTGTGGCAAACAAACCGTTGTATACCAATCAGCGGTAACCGTTCTCCGTTCCTCTAAGGGAACTGTGACTACATGTCCTGTTTTCGCGACAAACGAAGCGACCATTTTCTTCGATACGCTGCGAGAGCGGACAACTTTTGTTGGCTTGATCTCACCTGCGAAGACCCAGACAGCCGACTGATGCTTTCTTTCTGGCTCATATGAATAGATCCATGATTCATCACCAGAGACAATGTTATAAACTGCTTTTGACTTTCCTCCGTTGAAGCGTTGCAGAGTAGACCGGCACCAATTGACACGAGCCGCCTTTTGCTCTTCGGACAAATTATGGGGCACCCAGCGGGAAACTAGCTTTCTCACTCCCAGTTCACCATGTAAAACAGTTTGTATCGCAGTCATACCTATCCCTAAAGTAGCCCGAATCTGCTCATATGTAATATGTCGGTCATCCTGTATCATTCGGCGCACAACAGCGACATTTTCTGGTGTAACCGCTGTTTTTGGCCGGCCTGTGGAAGGTACGGTGCCAAGAGAAGCACGTCCACGCCGGAATTCAGAATACCAGCGATATATTGTCGTCTGGCTAGGCGCTTCACTCTTGAATATAGATATAAGCTCAGCGAGACATTGTCCCTGAGATAATCCTCGTCGAAAGTTGTAAAAAATTATGGCACGGAAACTTTCTCTTGTAAGCTCCATTTTTTTATCGACCTATCAATTTCAAACTGATATTGTTCTTTAAAGAAAATTTTTTTTTTAATTCTGTCAATTGTATTCGATTTTCAACTAACCAGTGTTTATTCATCAAAAAGAGTTTTTAATCTAATTAAATCGAAAGTACTCGATTACCGATCTTTTCGGTATGCCCCTCGTAATCACATCTTACTTCAATTCAATTCATTTATTCACAAAACAATTTTATTATTGCGTATGAAATTAATTTAATACCAATAGGCTTTACGTTAAACGACATACTTACACACAAACGTCAAATACCTTATTTTATCCCCTTAGGGGTGGAAATCCCAAAAAATGCTGTCTTAGTGGGTATTTTAAAAAAAAAGAAACTTCCTGTGAAAATTTCTTTATTACGGCTTTTGCGGCTTCGTCTGTGCGTTGATTTATAAATGAAGATTTACTATAATTTAGCATACACGACAGAAGTTGCTGGAAAAATCTTGTAGATACCTAATAGACTCTATTAGGAACTGAAGTCGTTACATCCGGTTGAACAAACTACCAACTCAACAACCTATCTACTTACCAACACAACAAACAATAGATCATAAAATATACGGCAGTAACTCGGTCCTAAACATCTAAATAGATAGTTAAATTTGTTTTGACTCGTCAATAGAACTATTCAAAACGATGGCCTCTATACAGTCCGGGAGCGTAGCCAAGTCGTTCATATACTACGTTAAATTATAAAAATTGGTTGCCTGTAAAGTCGGTATACGGGCGAAAGTTTTACGTGACAACGACTTTGAGTGGTAAAATAATTTTAATGTGAATATTCATTCGTATAGTAGGAAGAAGGATGAAATAATAGTAACAATTTAAAACATTTATTTATACAAAGAATATCTCTCGCTCTTAGGCGGGCTAACCATGCCCGAGTGGAAGGGACGCGTGCCTCTCACTCGCTCTCATTGTGAGCGCATAACGTGAGCGGAGCGTAACGCAGTTTCTTGAAGTGTCACCCGGCAAACCAATTTATAAGACGTTGTCACGTCAAAATGAAAAGGGTTTGAAATATGAAGGCGGCTTGGCATAATATCATTGGTAGATCTAATACCTTAAGCGTAAGAAATGTGGTCCTTTCCTGTGGGCCGAATAAAGTAACTCAAAGTCACTTAGCGAGCAATGGAACGAGATATGCTCGGAATTTCTCTACGTGATAAGGTCCGGAATGAGGAAATCCTTAGACGAACTAGGGTCACCGACAGCTCGACGAGTCAGTGAGTTGAAGTGGCAATGGGCAGGCCACATCGCTCGAAGAACCGATAACCTGTAGGGAGTAAAGGTTCTCGAGTAGTGACCACGTACTGGGAAACGTCTACCAGGCCGTCCCACTAGATGGACCGATGACCTGGTTAGAGTAGCAGGGAGTCGCTGGATGCAGGTGGCTCGGGACCGGTGGATGTGGCATGCCATGGAGGAGGACTATGTCTAGCAGTGGACGGGTCCCGGAAATGAAATGAAATGAAAAATTTATTTGCAGTAAATATGGTGCTTAAAAAGTGGAAAGTGCATATTAATAGTTCTCACATTTAACCCGAGTAGAGCATGCAAATATTGCGTATTGTTTTAACTATATGATGACACGATGTGTAGAGAGACCACGTAGTACATGAACAGTCCCTGTGTAGGTACTACAAAGAACTGTCATAATTAAGTGGCCACGACAAATCTACAAAGCATTTAACATGTATTGGTTGACTAACGGGTTATATTCACAGAAACAATGTTGTAATATAATAATAGCTATAATATTCTTGCAATTCTTATACATGTGTGTATAAATGGCGTCATTAAAAACTATAATGGGTTTTGCTTTAAGTCTTCTTCTCCCGTGATGGTAAGTGACGATAAGGCTCTTGGGTGGAAAGCAAGCTTACCCATAAGCATCTAGGGAAAAATTTCATATCGGAACACAAAGGTGCTATTAATGCTGTTTTTGGCGGCAGACTTAGGTAATATGGTGGTAGCTAGTCAGAAGGACATAAGGCCCTACCGGGAATTGAACCCGGGACTTTCGGATTGTTATTCCATGATACCAAACACGTTGGTAGTAATTTATAGTTTATGTCCACTATAAGCCGCCATGTTGAATTTTACATGACGTCATAGCCTACAACCCTAGTAGGAACACTATCATCAGCCGGTCCCGAGCCACTTGCATCCAGGACTCTAGGTCCATCTAGTAGGGGAACGGCCTGATAGACGCTTCCCGGTACGTGGTCGCCACTCGAGAACCTTTACATCCACACCGGTTATCGGTTCATCGAATGCTTCCAATGACACGCCATTTGTTTGTCAAAATACGACGTGAAGTTAATATATGTATACCCCGTATTGTTTCTAGATCCTATAGTCTAGAATCTTCAAGAACATCTTTCGTGAAGGAGATAGATGAACTGGTGTCCCTTTCGCACTTGACAATCCTTATGCGAGTATTCGAGAGCTTTCAACGGTAGTCATTTGTCAATATCCGACACGAAGGGGATAGATGGATACGCCCCTCTCTTTTCTTTATCTCTAGACTTTTCGAGCTCCGTGACAATACTAATCGTTTCTATAAGTGACTTAGACTACCTGCATTCAGGGTCGAGAACGACTAAAATGTCTGCTTGTATAACATACATACAAAAGTTGGTAAAAACGTAACCCCCCTTTTCCTTCGCTGTAGTCGGGTAACAAACAACACTAGTAAACTCGTCAATGAATCAGCTGAGCATATTAATAAAGCCTGGTTTATCCATGCATTAATTATAATGGATCCGTATAGTTTCTTGACGCAAGCCGCACGTGACATTGACGAATTTCTGCTTACGACTTACCGCGCGTATACTCACACATGTGTGGCGACCACAAACCGGGAAACGTCTACCAGGCCGTCCCCCTACTAGATGGTCCGACGACGTGGTTAGAGTCGCGGGGAGTCGCTGGATGCAGGTGGCTCGGGACCGGTCGATGTGGCGTACCATGAGGGAGGCCTATGTCCAGCAGTGGACGTTTCCCGGCTGATGATGATGACTCACACATGGTCAGTCACAGTCAATATTTGTTACAAGTGTCCGGCGTGTGATAATGCGGTCAACTTTTGTGGGAAATTTAAGATATTTCTGGAAACATACGGTTGACGTCAACACGTTGACGTTAGGCAATTGAAATTTAATTTTGTTTACTATTTATTATTATTTATTTTGATGATAAACTTCATTATTATTAGATAAAAAGACCATTTACGAAATTGAGTTCCGTTACTGTCTTTAAAACGAGGGACTTAAAAGCGGAAGAAAGTAGTTCTTCATTAATGGATAGATGGCGCCATAGTACAATAAAACAAGGTATGTTTTTTACGAAAGTGGGACAAGTAAAGAGGATATAACTCAAGTACACGCAAAGAGATTTATACGTCACGATTAGGGCTGCCAATAGTAGCGTGTTTTAAACAATTAGGAGCTTTAGTACCGATGACTACAAACTGACGTATGCTTGTCCCATGAATTCAGCTGTCACGGGAATGGAATACCATGGATGGCAGCATCATAGTATAGTAAATGTGACTGTCAAATGTATGTTTTTCGAATGGAGTGATAGCAAGGAGTTTATATACCGAATTTCTTGATGCAAATTCGTTTAAAGCCTACTGTCGTACACCTACCAAAGAGAATATAACTGATGTGCAAACTAATCTGCCAAAATTGACAACCAAACTTTTTGGAGTGTGTTTATTAACTCTTCAACCCCATCTATAGACACCATTGAGTACTCAACTGACAGACGTCTGTTTAAATGCCCCATTACATATTGACTTTGAGGAGGGAACCTTAGATCACCTGTTTTTGAACTGTCCTAATCTGTCTGTTCCACTCTACGAGAACCTTCCCCCAGAAGTTCCTCGTCCCGTCAATATCAATTATTTACTAACTCTAGTTAATACCCCATTTGTATATAATCTGTGTAAATTTATAACGCTTAATGATATTAAAATTTAGTTAGTTTTTTGTATACATATATTATGGTTTGTGACTATTTATGTTGCTTTTGTTGTAAGTATGATATTTTTGTTCTAATACTGTATTGGGTAATAGGGTATTGTATTATGTTTATTTTTCATATAAGTATGTCGTTTCACAGTTTCCACCACCTAACCAGTCCTTTTCCCATATATTTTCCTTTTCCTTTTTTCTGTTAATTCCTTTTTAACATTGTACAGTCTCTTTACTTGACACTGGCAGTACCATCACCTCCATGATGAAGCCATAATTCTGAAGTTGAAGTTTGAAGTTATATTGACTTGGCGCGAACTTGAATAATGGTGGTTCATTGCAATTTTTCGTAATTCGTCAATAATACTGTAATGTGTGTTTTTTGTGTTATAATGGTGTGATATAGTGCAAAAAGTGTCACGGACGGTGTTATAGTATCAATTACGCAAAATTGCGAGGGTTTCGACGCGACCGGAAGGGTTTACCATGTCGAGTACATTCGGCATATGGATTCTTTCGAATTATGTTGAAACCAAGGCTGGCCTTTTAAATTCTCGTCAAGAATGTACATTTTATTGAGAAAACTGAAGAAAATATATGTTCAGAGTAGGCTGTATGGCTTTGTTCCATTGCTTTCCCATTCGGGAGAATTAAACTACTACTACTTCACAGATCACTATATACATTAGACATGCGCAGAATGTGTCACTAAAGTGAAAAGATATGTACATATCTTTTGATCATAGTGAAGTATATCACTCTTTTAGTTCACTAGTTCAGTGGCTGGTCATCGCTGTTTTTTGTTTGTTAGTTCACTGTGGTAATGTAGTTCATCGAACAGCGCGATGTTTTTGATTGCTGCGAACTACGAACGAGATTTAGTCTTTGCTGCAATATACCTCCTTCTGTTTTATTCTGTTCTAATGTGTTTGTATGTACTAAATTTTTAAATAAATAAATACATTTTTATGTTACTATGAATAACAGATTTCCCTTCATACTTTATTCAGGCTTTTATCAATATACACTAATTACACTAAGTTAATATACACAATTTAAAATATTTAAATACAGAATTTACAAAAACACTATTTATATAAAAAAATACCGTTTTTATATTTACAAGTAACTTAATGAATTCGCAGTATAACTTGTTTAGTGCGAGCTGTTTGTTTACGTTACGTAAAGTATCGCCTTGTTTTAAAGCTCAATTTCTTTAATGCTCTTACTAAGAACGAGAAAGTGCGAGCGAAATTGATACAACTCTCTCTGTCGCTCGCATTGGCGGCGGGGCGCAGCGGTAGGTCGCTCGCCGTTCGGCAACATTCGACTCGATTCGGACTCTAGTTCGTTTTGTTCGCGGTGGAGTGGACTGACTGAACGAAGTGAACTACAGATATATTTGTATCGGAAGTGAACTAGTGAAGGAAGAACTAAACACAACTGAAGTAGTCCAATTGAAGTATTCCCGTAGTGATTAAATGCTCCTAGGTATTCCTTCGCGAACGACACACGTCTAATATACATGCATAAAGGCAATAAAAATAAAGGGAACGTACTTGAAACACTTACCCCCGAAAATAACAGTTATTAAATTATTACAAAGGACAGAAACCTCATTTATTAAATTTAAAAAACCTGTATCAGTCTGACATTTTTAGGGTACAGCATTTTTTTAAGGAACTGGCAACTGGAATGCCTGCCAATGCTTTTAATATGCTTTTGAACCATGTCACATTCACTCTTGCTTGTTCCTATCTAGCGTGCAGAAGGAAATGTCACTTCAAGATGAATGTGACAAGGTCCAAAAGTGGATACATATTTTTGTACTCGAGTGTACATAAATATATTTTACCTAAAGGCTGAATGTTGGATTCACAATCTGGAGGTCCCGGATATCGGTACTTGGTTTGGTTGGTGGTAGGAAATTTTATATGTCCACCTGGCTATCTACCATCATGTTACGTAAGTCTGCCGACAAACAGCAGTGTTAATAGCACTGTTTTGTTCCGCTATTAAAGGTAGCAGCCATCGCCTTATTAGGTTGAGGCTTATGTGTGCGCACGCTTACCTTCCTACGGCCTTATCGTCACTTACCATCAGATGACATGAAGGCCAAATGCAAACCCATCATACATATCACGCCTCGATACTAGCCTAACAATTTGACGTTTTAATAAACAACAAGTGAGTAAGGTTTTAATTATAAATAATAATAATTGTGTACACCTTTGCGGCGCGCTTTGAATTCAGAACCGCACTCCTTTGATTAGAGGCGGTGTGTGCCGGGCGGTATATTTCAAAGGCCACACACGGGCTTCAGAAGAAATAAGAGAAGTCGGGACCCCCTTCTCGATATCCAGACTCGCTCCTTCCCTCTTTAGTTATATCACGACCTTTCCTGACCATATTAAGCCATCTCTGCAGTTAGGGGGCGTCCATAAATTACGTGAGATGATTAAGGGGGGGAGGGGGTCGAGTCAAATATCATCTAATCTTACGTTGGGGAGAGGGGGGGTCTCGACAAATATCACGCAATTTTTTTCTGATTAGAACTAGACTTTAAATATTCTATTGTTAACTTTTTATTATATTTATAACTCTCAGCAATATTGATTACTAGTCTTAACTAGTCGTAAATAAAAGCACAAACCAAATTGTTTTTTTCTTTTTACAATAAACAATCTAACGCGTATACGTAATAAACCAACATTCTGAAAAATCTCACGTGAGATTGGGGGACGGGGGAGGGGGTTGAATAAAACCTCACGACATCTCACCAAGGGGGGGAGGGAGGGACAGAAAATTTAAAAAAAAACACCTCACGTAATTTATGGACGCCCCCTTATCATTGAAACTTGTTAAACTAAAAACTATAATTAACTTGCTGTGCCGAAACATTTTTTTAATAAGCTTCATAATTGTACACCCGTTTGAGTAAGTATAAATCCTTTACAGATTTGATTCCAATCTCTCCGAATGCTTCTATACTACAAAATTTAGTTTGACGCACGTATTTTCTAATAACGTAGACGAACGAAGGTCACCGATATAGCTCGACGAGTCAGTGAGCTAAAGTGGCAATGGGCAGGCCAAATCGCTCGATGAACCGATAACCGGTGGGGAGTAAAAACAAAGCCAGGAAACGTCCACTGCTGGACATAGGCCTCCTTCATGGTACGCCACATCGACCGGTCCCGAGACACCAACTTTACTAGGTCGTCGTTCCACCTAGTAGGGGGACGCCCTGGTGGACGTTTCCCGCTCACTGACTCGCCGAGCTATGTCAGACCATTGTCCATCTACGGTTTTCCTTATTCCGGATTTTATCACGTACAAAAACTCCGAGCATAGCTCGTTCCATTGCTCGCTGAGTGATTTTGGGCTTGTTTATTCCCACAGTAAAGGACCACGTTTCGGTTCCGTATGTCATCACATCAACATCTATTGTATGGCACCAAAAATTTATAATAAATTACCGATGTATCTAAAAAACGCAGACCTACCTGTTTTCAAAAGTAAACTGCGAAGATTATTATTAGAGAAATGTTATTACAAAATTTCAGATTTCCTTAATGAAAAATCATTAGTTTGACATTTATATTCTTTTATCTTACTATTATTTTGACATTTTGAATTGTATATTGTAATATGTTGACATTTAAATCTTATTAACTTCATTATTTTGACATTTTGTATTGTATAAATGTAATATTTGTATGCCTAATAGGTAAGAAATAGTGATCTATACCTTTATTCTACATCTTACTGTAATTTACCTATTTCTACAAATATTATAAAGTACTTTGACTTTGATCACTGGCAACACGCACTGATTAAAGACTTTTGTCATTAGACACAGAGGTATTTTTGGATGAGAAATATGCCGTAACTTTCCGAACGCTTTCCATAAAGATTTCATTTCACGCTTTCCAGTATTTAGTTTAAATAGGGATCAACTTTTGTTTTGCCCCGAAACCCAGGTTACCTAGCTGCGACACTGTCCAAAAAAAACAACAGAAATAACTATGATATGAAAACATCCGTCATACGATATAATACGCTAATGTAAAACCGAGACATTATGTTTAATTTTCTGATTATCACAA
This sequence comes from Carcina quercana, assembly GCA_910589575.2. Lineage (NCBI taxonomy): Eukaryota > Metazoa > Arthropoda > Insecta > Lepidoptera > Depressariidae > Carcina > Carcina quercana. The sequence goes on along the minus strand of OU342455.1, from coordinate 4,788,598 downwards.
TTTCAGTTCAATATGTATATTTCGAACTTAGAACTTGTATTTACTTCAGTAAATAAGGAAACAAGTCGTATGCGGAAAGTGACGTAGTATTGTGAATATTATCAAAATTACTATTATTTAGCTTAGTACCTAAAAAAGGCAAAATACGTAGTGGCCATGTTTTAAAAAAATTCATTAGACGCTTATATTAAAAATCGGATTACGCCGAGCACTTCCATTTATAATTTATTGAATTTTTCGTAATTAAAGCTATGTGATATACGAGCGAGTGAATTGAAGGTTTGACAGGAAGAAAATGGCAACATCAAGGCAGAGAGCTGGTCAAGCAGGAACGTTCGGCTGGACTAGAATTCTGTACATTATTCAAACAAGTAAATGCGTTCAAAGAGAATTGGAAACCGACTTCAATTGCCCTAAAAGTCTACATTTACAAAGGCATATTTAAGATGTATATCGTTTTCTCATGGATGCCATTGTCAGAACTGGACCAAATTGAAATGGGACCACACGGGAAGCACCACCTTTCAAATAAAAAAGAATCATCCAAATCGGTTCACCCAGTCAAAAGTTCTGAAGTAACAAACATAAAAATAAAAAAAACATACCCGTCGAATTGATAACCTCCTTCTTTTTTTGATGTCGGTTAAAAAGCTTTGCTTTATTAACACATATTGAAACTTTATGAAACTCTGTTGAAAAATTAATCATTAGTGACTTTTTGTTATAATTCTCTAGGACGCTGAACTATCCAGAGAATCACTGAGTATATATTTCTTTATGGTTTATTTAACTTCACTTTGCAACCAAAAGAAACACGATTCCATTATTTTGGCTCGACAGATTTAATTTTCGAATATACCTTTTAAAAATAATATTTCCACAGATTATTATTAAACAACATAAGGTATGGCAATTTAAATTGCTTTAATTAATAGGTAACAATAATATTGTTAATTCTCAACTTCTTTTTTTCTAATCAAATCAAATCAAAACTTTATTTATCAGAATTAAAAATTCCATAATGTGTTAGTGAATTTCTAGCGTAAGTTAGTCAGTAAATTTTAAATAACAATTCTCAAAACTCATGGTAAACTTTAGCCGAACAAGGCACCAAAGGGTTACAAACAAACACACAATAAAAGCGATAGTTAACAAAATAATAATAAAAACAAACAGTTTTTTATTTCCATGATTTTATAAGTGAAGATGTGGTATAGGTCATGGTACGTTCCATGTAATTTTATTGCAATCGTAAGGGGGAAAATCTAGAATCTACTCTTCTAGTAATAAACTAAATAATATTAAAACAAAATTTTCCATATTTACGAAATATTCTACCAATTATTATTTTTGATATATTAAAACATTCCACAGAGGTGCATGACGCACACAGTACAGGCTGCCATGACGAATCTAGTTTTAATAGTTGGCTCCGAAAATCTTCCGTACTAAATTTCTGTTGCCATAATCTTTTAAAATAGAATAGCTGGCTGTGATAAGCTACCTAAAAATAGGAGACGAAATTATAGTGTCGCGAAATAAATATCATTAATCTACAACTTTATTGTTAGGCTATAATAGCAGTTAGCGCTTTGAAAAATAATCGAAAACAAGTACGAGTAAACGCGTTCAAAAAGAACTTGAAACCGATTTCAATTGCCCTAAAAGTCTACTTTTACTAAGGCAAATTTAAGATTTATATAGTTTTCTCATGGATGGTTGTCAGAACTGGACCAAATTGAACCATTGGACCACACGGGAAGCACCACCTTTCAAATAGAAAAAGAATCATCAAAATCGGTTCACCCAGTCAAAAGTTCTGAGGTAACAAACATTTAAAAAAACATACCCGTCGAATTGATAACCTCCTCTTTTTTTAAATCAGTTAAAAAGTGTTTAAAAAAAGTGATTCACTGTGAAGTTGTATGTTAATGATACTCATTTCGCGACATCACAATCTGATGTCCTATTTTTAAATAGTTACTGCACAAATCCAGTTAAGTTAGAAAGATAGAAAGTTAGCATGAAACTTTGATGGCATGGGATAAAATTTAAAACAATATTGCCTTACCGATGTTTCTTTAAGCTACATTATTGTCAACTTAAAGCCACCATATGGCCAAAATGTTACATAATACCCGCAAAACAAGTTGTTGACCTCGAGTTGCACTTCGATACTCAGTCGTTGGATGAAAGTGATGTTATTTCAACGAAATGAATTCGCAATTTATGTCTACAGCTACATCATACAAACCTTCTTCATAGCTTGACACGTTGGTATAGTTTTAAAAGATGCACTTGGCCTTCATGATGAGATACATTGGCGTGCGCGTACCACATTTGCTACATTTATACAGAACAACACTGCTGTTTGGCGGCAGACTTAGATAACTTGGTGGTAGCTAGCCAGGAGGACATAAAAATGCCCTACCACCAACCAAACCGAGTACTTATAAGTCCACTGGCAATCGAACCCGGGACCTTCGGGTTGTTAGTTCAAGCTGTAGACATTAGGACAAGGAGGCGGTAATTGTTACAGTTTTTATTTATTTATTTAAATAATGGCTTTAACCAGTGGTTATCTAGCCAATGACGAGTAAAATTAGGTGAACAAATTTTGAGGTTATAAACTATGCCGAAGCCATTTCTTCAGCTTTCTCAATAAAATGTGTACATTTTATCGCTTAATTTGGATTCTTGACGAGAACTTCAAAGGTCAGCCTTGGTTTCAACATTATTCGAAAGAATCCATATGCCGAATGTACTCGACATGGTAAACTCTTCCGATCGCGTCGAAACCCTCGCAATTTTGCGTAATTGATACTATAATACCGTCGATGACACTTTTTGCACTATATCACACCATTATAACACAAAAAACACACATAACCGTATTATTATTCAATTAACAAAATTGCAATGAACCACCATTTTACAAGCTCGCGCCAAGAATCAATTGTTGTTATAGGGTTAGTACAGACAGCCGCGATATCATTACATCGCTAGGGATATAATCAGTTGTCGTTTTGTATTAACTAGAGTCAAATGCACTCTGTAATAAACTACGGCAATGAACTGAAAACAATTTTGAAGATTCGACCATTCATTCTCAAAATAATAATTATTATTATTTGGTTAATACACTTGCAGCTCTTGGAGCTGATGCGTGTATATCACTGCACTTGTTTTAAGAGGGTATGCTGTTGTCAAAGCGCCTATACAAACGTAGTCCAGTCATATTTTTAGTATTAAGCTATGAAAATCTATGAAATTTTCAAGACACAATCTAGAAACAAATATCTGTGTCGGTGTTGAGTTAGATTTTCGTTTAAATATATACTTCCAGAGATACAGGGCGTCAAAGTATTGTATTTTTAGGTAATAAAAACCTTTGAACCTGTTGTACAAGAGTATGAATCAATTTAGAACAATTTGGAAAAACCACCGACATCTGCAATTTTATTAATATACTGTATTGAAAAAATGTCTACATAAGATACTGTATCCTTCAAATGATCCCTGGACTACGAAACATCCAAATAACGGGTGGATAACTTCGCGTAGTGTATGCTGTCTCACCGTACGCGCTCGGGTAGGATAGGGCTCGGATAGGGACAGCTACAAAACAATGCAACCTTGAACGCGGCCACGTGGTCTTACCAACATAGCCTCTTAATGTTTCTAAATGCTTGTCTAGTCTGTTTTTAAAACAGTTCACTGAAGCAGCACTTTCAATGAGAGCGTTCCAAGAATGCACTACACGGTTAGGTAAGAAGTGTTTCCTTGGGTTGCTCCTACATAGAGACAATTATCTTAATGGTTTCATTATAAAATTATTTAAAATACCCCAATTAATTACATCAAATAAATACGACATTAATAATTTCATTTTTTTTGCAAATTATTTGCATTTAACTTATCAACCGACTTCCAACAAGTAAATGCGTTCAAAAAGAACTGGAAATCGACTTCAATTGTCCTAAAAGTCTACATGTTGAGGCAAATTTAAGCTTTATATAGTTTCTTCTCGGATACCGTTGCCAGAACTGGACTAAATTGAAATGAGACCACACGGGAAGCACCAGCTTTCAAATAAAAAAAGAATCATCCAAATCGGTTCACCCAGTCAAAAGTTCTGAGGTAACAAACATTAAAAAAACATTCCCGTCGAATTGATAACCTCCTCCGTTTTGAATTGGGTTAAATAGTTTTTTTAAATGTTGTCATACACTCTCTGTAGGAGAGTAGGCCTGAGACCCTGCAGTGGGGACATATATGGGCTGTTAATGATGACACACAAATTTGCAAATATTTTTTTAATGACTTTTTAAATAAATGAAACCAATATAATTATTTACGTGTTTGAGTGGCAGAGTTGCAGAATCAATGACCTTATTGGAACCTTGTCTCATTAGTACGAAGCTACGTACATTCGCTGACGCAATCATAACTTCACCCTCATTTTGCCCACAACCTGATTGTCTTGACCCGGCATCGAACCTGCGACCCACTGACTCACAGTTGCGACATCAAGATCGTACAACTACATTCATCAACTACATGGTGTCAAAGCGCCCATACAAACGTAGTCCAGTCATATTTTGAGTATTAAGAGGCTATGTTGGTAAGACCACGTGGTCGGTTTCAAGGTTAAATTGTTTTGTAGCTGTCCCTCTCCGAGCCCTATCCTACCCGAGCGCGTACGGTGAGACAGCATACATTATGCGATGTTATCCACCCGTTATTTGGATGTTTCGTAGTCCAGGGATCATTTGAAGGATACAGTATATTATGTAACCATTTTTTTAATACAGTATACTAATGAAATTTCAGATGTCGGTGGTTTTTCCAAATTGTTCTAAATTGATTCATACTCTTGTAAATCAGGTTCAAAGTTGGGGCTTTTTACTACCGTAAAATACAATTCTTTGACGCCCTGTAACTCTGGAAGTATATATTTAAACGAAAATCTGACTCACCACCGACACAGATATTTGTTTCTAGATTGTGTCTTGAAAATTTCATAGATTTTCATAGCTTAATACTCAAAATATGACTGGACTACGTTTGTATGGGCGCTTTGACAACAGCATAGCCTCTTAAGCTATGAAAATCTATAAAATTTTCAAGACACCATCTAGAAACAAATATCTGTGTCGGTGGTGAGTCAGATTTTCGTTTAAATATATACTTCCAGAGTTACAGGGCGTCAAAATATTGTATTTTACGGTAATAAAAAGCCCCAACTTTAAACCTGATTTACCAGAGTATGAATCAATTTAGAACAATTTGGAAAAACTACCGACATCTGAAATTTCATTAGTATACTGTATTAAAAAATGGTTACATAATATACTGTATCCTTCAAATGATCCCTGGACTACGAAACATCCAAATAACGGGTGGATAACTTCGCGTAGTGTATGCTGTCTCACCGTACGCGCTCGGGTAGGATAGGGCTCGGAGAAGGACAGCTACAAAACAATGCAACCTTGAAACCGACCACGTGGTCTTACCAACATAGCCTCTTAATCATACTTCCCCAAATCCCCACACTTTTAATAGAAACTCTGAGATTTGTAGACGTGGGGAAATACATATGAATGTTGAGGATATTCTCTGTGATAAGACAGATGTCCAAACACGATGTGGGGTATCATTGAATAGGTCTTTATAAATATTGAGGGCCTAGAAACATTACTTTCTTTACAAGTGTTAATTTTTGTCATAGCTTTGTTATAGCTTACCAGAATATTTGAATCATAAACATTAATCATTTTAAATATACCTGTAATTATAGTTTGACATAAATTAATAAGATGAGTTGTGAATTATTTAATGACAAAATTATTAACATTGTACTAATTGACATGCGATGTAAACTAATTTTTTAACAATTAAATTCCTTATTAGATATGTTTATAATATTTGCACACCTGTGGACAGGTTAAGTACATCGAACTTATTGAAATTACTATCTGAACACCGTGTAAAAAAACTATGTACCTGGCAAATAAATTCTTTCTTTCTTTCAGAATCCAGCGTCCCATCTCCCTCTATATCTGCTAAACTGTTCAATAAATCAATCATTTATTCGTGATTAAAAATCTGAAAAAAATCACAGTTGTAGTACAAAAGCTAAACTTTAAAGGAAAACTATCACGATTAAGGTGGCTTCACAGGATAAGCGACGAAATTATAAAATATACTTGGAATGGTCAAACTGAAAAACACGCAAAATTACTTTTTATAAAACCAGTTAAACTACCCCACACTTTGCGTGGCCCGAAACACACTTGACCTTGTTTATTTGACGTTTATTAGCATTAAACCGTGAACTTATTGTTCCGAGCAGCTACGGAGCCCTACACTGCGCGAGGCCCAACACCCTTGCTTATTCTAATAGTCAAGGTTATTTTTTAAATAAATTAAACATGTTTTTTCGCGTTTCTAAACGCAGACTCACGCGGAGTGAACGACTTTCCTGACCCTACAGCACTAGTATTAGAGGTCCAAGTTCTCACACAATTCCAAAGTCGCGGACACGAAATAAGTATATACATCTGATTATTTTCTCGTTGGCTCGCGAGAGAGCAATAGCGATACTTACTTCCTTGGCGGCAGAAAGAGATGTGCATAGCATCACATTGTCTCAAGAAAATCAACGTAAGCGACAAATCATTCATAGCTTGAAAACTAGAAGATCAATTTAAAAAACCCTTTGTGCTAAACTTAGGAACCATAATTTCCTTCATAATTGTATAAACATAAGCTGATTATCTTAAGTAGATTCCTAATCTATCGAGAAAATGTTCACAGATCGTGTTTCTGGTTGTGCTATTCCTTGCGGATGTCCTCGAGATATCATTGATGTAATATCAAGTCTCTATCTGCTACCGTTAGTGAGGAAAATAGATTTTCACGACCCTTCAAAATCAGTGTTTCCTCTTAAATATAGATGTAAAGTTTAGATCTAAACTATCACTATTGATAGAAAACTGAGTAAGTATAGTGACGTCATAGGCGGGCGTCATTAGAGAATTTCTTACGTAAGCGGTTTATTTTGTAATGATAGAAACAATTAAAGGTTGGTTACTAGGAAATTACTTTCTCTAACCAATACGGTACTCGAATGATTAAATAACTACGCACATTTGTCTTTTAAATGTATAATTATTATTATGTATAATTGTACCTTTTATGTTCTTTTCTGTTTTGTTTTGTGTGTGTGTGTGTGTGCAATAAAGTCTATTTGAATTGAATTGAATTAAAGTTTGATTTTCAACCGACTTCAAACTTGTATGCTCTTTTTTTTAAATATTTGTTACCAAAATTATCACTTTAAAGCTTAATATTTCGCAAACGGATACCTGAATCTAAAAGTGATGTTCCCAGACTCTTAACGTTTTTAACTGACTTCAAAGAAGTAGGAGGCTATCAATTCGACTTGTATGGTTTTTAAAAAATGTTTGTTACCTCAGAACTTTCTACTGGGTGAACCGATTTGGATGATTCTTTTTTTATTTGAAAGCTGGTGCTTCCCGTGTGGTCCCATTTCAATTTGGTCCAGTTCTGACAACGGCATCCATGAGAAAACTATATACGTCTTAAATTTGCCTTAGTAAAACTAGACTTTTGGATAGAATCTTGTCTAGTGACGATAGGGCGTTAAATGGTAAGCGTGCGCAGCCAGAAGCCTCAATCTGATGCCCTTACCCTGCTACCTTTTATACTGGAACACAATAGTGCTATTAAAACACTAATTTGGCGGCAGATTTTGGTAACATGATGGTAGCTAACCAGGCAGACATAGAATCCCCACTACCAACCAATACAAGTACCGATAGATACCCTCACTGGAAATCGAACCTGTAGCCATTAGGCCACGGAGGCGGTTATTTTATGGCTATTAACTTCCCTTAATAAAGCATTCCAAAATTACGTGGGAACGATTTTTTTTGGAGGTCCCGGGTTCGATTCCTAGCCGCATTCAGTACTCAGTTTGGTTGGTGGTACGACACTTGTATAAGACCGCCTCACTAGCTACCACCATGTTACGTAAGCCTATTGAATTCTGGTAATTGAGTATTCAGTATGAGCATGCTTTTGTTACACTATCACTTACCATCAGGTGATAATACTGTTAAGTGCCTAGTTAATAACAGTAGAATATATGTTTTTATAATTATTTTATGTGTAATAATTGTACCTTATTTGTACTTTATATATAATATGGGTCCTTGTTACCTGAAAATGAAAAATATTTTATTCAATAAATTTAAAAACTTCAAACTTTTTTCAAGTTTCACTGGGTTGGTTAGACCACGTGGCCGCGTTCAAATTTGCATTGTTTTGTAGCTGTCCCTATCCGAGCCCTATCCTACTCGAGCGCGTACGGTGAGACAGCATACACTACGCGAAGTTATTCACCCGTTATTTGGATGTTTCGTAGTACAGGGATCATTTGAAGGATACAGTATATTATGTAACCATTTTTTTAATACAGTATACTAATGAAATTTCAGATGTCGGTGGTTTTTCCAAATTGTTCTAAATTGATTCATACTCTTGTAAATCAGGTTCAAACTTTTTATTACCGTAAAATACAATTCTTTGACGCCCTGTAACTCTGGAAGTATATATTTAAACGAAAATCTGACTCACCACCGACACAGATATTTGTTTCTAGATTGTGTCTTGAAAATTTCATAGATTTTCATAGCTTAATACTCAAAATATGACTGGACTACGTTTGTATGGGCGCTTTGACACCAGCATACCCTCTTAAGACGCCAATGAAGCAAAGTCTCCGTAGAATAGTAGGTATTTGAATATGTTATTGCTGTCGCGATTCGGTACGCACACATACAGCCTTTCACATGCTTTCACTCACACAAATAACGCTGCATAACATCCCAAAGAGGCCCCTGCGAGCCGCGCATAGTCGCTACCCCTCCGCCTGGGCTAGAGTGTATTTTTCAAAATTATAATAAACTTGACGTGAGCGTGCGTCAACCCTTGTTTTACGTTTTGAGAAATTATTGTTCGCATATTGGTTTAGTCTCGACATACTGTGGTTGTATTTGATATAATTGACTAGTAAGTACCTATCACATATAAATACAATATAAATTATGGCGTTGCTATTTTAGGGTTCTACGGTCAACAAAGAAACCTTTTAGTTTCACCATATCCGAACGTTCGTCTTCCAACGATACTTTAGGTGACCTAGAGGTGTTTTAGTACCTAGAGTGCTAGAGTCTAAGGACTAACAAGTTAAAGCGTTCAAAAAGAACTAGAAACCGACTTCAACTGCCCTAAAAGTCTACTTTTATTAAGGAAAATTTAAGATGTATATTGTTTTCTCATGGATTCCATTCTAAGAACCGGACCAAATTGAAATGGGACCACATGGAAAGCATCAGCTTTCAAATAATAAAGAATCATCCAAATCGGTTCACCCAGTGAAAAGCTCTGAGGTAACAAACATTTAACTAATAGAATAGAATAGAAATAATTTATTCGGCATACAGATTACAGTACAGTTAAAACATTAATTTTAAATTTGCTCTGCTGCACTGCAACGCCGAAATACACACTTAACATTCCCAGTCTCAAAAACTACTGAACCGATTTTGATGAAACTTGCAGTCTTCCCTAAGTTTTACAATACCTAGGTAAACAAAAAAGGGATTATTTAAATCGAACTTGTAGTTCCGGATATATAAAAAATAAATTAAATAAAATAGCCTTTATTGCTGAACTAATTTTTTGTTTTAATTTTCTTAAAAATATGCTTACTTTATACGTTACTTATCTTTTTATATTAAGTATCAGTAACCGGTCGTTCCTACATTTCAGCTTGTCTTTCGACATAGGCCTCCTCTAAGGATTTCCACTCTATTCTATCTTTCGCTATGCGGGTCCATGTTGGACCCGCCACTTGTCTGATGTCGTCCTCCCATCTTCTAGTCTGTCTGCCTCTTTTTCTTTTGCTATCTCGTGGTTGCCATTCAGTTATTAGTCTTGTCCATTTCTACATACTCTATTTCTCCATTATTTACTGTTATGGGCTCTGTTTGTGAGGAATTTGACATTACTTTTGTTTTCGTTAAGTTCGTTGACAGGCCTGCTTTCTCGCTCTCTTCCGCTAACTGTTGGAACATTGTCTGTAGGGTTTTCGGGTTTTCCGAAACTAAGATCAGGTTGTCTGCAAAGCGTAGGTGACTCAGCTTTTTGCCATTTATATTTAGTCCTTTATTCGTCCAATCCAGATTTGTGAATATCATTTCCAGGATAGCTGAAAATATTTTTGGTAAAATTGGGTCTCCCTGGCGTACCCCTCTCTCAATCGAAAATTCTTCGCCTGTAGATTCTAGCTTCACTTGTGCGGTGCTTTTTGTGTATATGTTTTTCAGTATTCTTATGTATTTTGCATGTACGCCTTGTTTTTCCAGTGCGTCCCAGATAAATCTATGTTCGAGTGTGTCGAATGCTTTGTTGAAATCCACGAACCCTATGTGTGTTTTTCTTTTGTGTGTGTGTTCCGGATATATGCGAGGACAAACAAACATACACTTTAGAAATTTGGCACACTTCTTTAGAAGCTGGTATAGACTAACATATATGAAAACTGGGCAGTTCTGGAAATATTACATACATACAGGTCGCATTGATAACCTCTTTTTTTGAAGTCGGTTAAAAAACTGTAATTTCACGACACCTCACACAATAGAATAGACGAGTTAAAAATCCCGTCTTAAGTGTATGAGATGTATAACTGGGAAAAAATATTTCAAGTTTTTATTTGTCGACATGAATAATAATATCGTCGAAATCTATCGTATTTCCTACTGTCATACTTCATATTATACTATTATATTTTAAGTACCTCAAAAGGAAAAAAGGAATCCTTATAGGATCACTGTGATATCGAATACTCCAGTCTGCTGTCCCTTAGATCTGTCAAATAATGAAACTTATAGGTCAACGCAATAAAAAGATATAGCTGTATTTTAGACCATTTCCGTACAAAATGCAATGAACCCAAAATCTATACGGTATTTCCCGTTGACCTAATGTCTTGAAATTTGGCAAGAAGAAAGGTTTTACAGCACAACCATAGGAATAAATCTGAATTTTTTAATTGTAACACAGTAAAATTGATTTTTTAATGTTTACAAACTTAACTTCGTAATATGTAATTTAGCTTAGAATTTCATTTTCGGTAGAGCATTGTTGGGTGCATATTACCATACCTATTATTTATGATTTTCAGTATGTCATTAATTCATATTCTGTACGGAATCCTCGGTGCACGAGTCCGACTTGCTCTTGACCGGTTTTTGAGTTGTTGGAGAGCCATTTCAAGCTCTTGCTGGCTGATCTCCGGGATATCTGTGTCGGGTCATATAGTCTCCGTAGCGATTTGTACATGCGATGTCCATATAACTTCTCGTTCTCTCTCAAGACTTTCAATAATAATAAATAACAAAAAATAATATAAAAAAGCTTTTAAAAAAGTTATAAATAAACGGATGTCCATGCAATAAATGTTATGTTTTTTCTGTGTTTTTTTTCTGTTTAGATATTTTACAGTGGTACGGAACCCTTTGTATGCGAGTCCGACTCGAACTTTAACATTAAAAAAATATTTGAAACATAAGTCACTTATTCATAAATCATATTTAATTATTTACACGTAACAAAACGTAACAACAACTAAGAATTTCAGGGAAAATGTTCTGTTCTAGAGATAAAATAAATTTCCTTAGAATTATTTGTCTTTATATTTGTTTATTTAGATCAATCTAAACATTAAAACTAACAGGTAAAACCATTATAGCTCGAGAAAGGGTATCTATCGATATATTTTTCCCACCACTATTAGTCGAAAAAATCGATAAAGCTTATTGACATCACTAATGCATGCTTACTTTATTTTTATACATATAATACACAGTATATAGTTGTGATATAGTGTACCCTGCCTCCCGAACCGAACTGTGCGAGAAGGACAGTTGAAGCTTTTTTTGGTATTTGCCTAGTTTTGCCGTGAAATTAAGGGTTTGGGATATAGCTGTTTTCTCAACGAAACGTTAGCCAAATTCAATCATTTTGATCTTATTCTCTTTATCAAAGAATAATCTAGGCCCGTTGGTTTTGCTTTTTCTGAAAATGTTACGTTTACTCTAAATAATGAGTACCATAAGTTGAAAGAAATTTTTTCTGAAATTTTGAGTTTTGAGATGCCCATAATTCTAATTGTAGACAAAATATTGAAAAAAGCAAAACCAACGGGCCTAGATTATTCTTTGATAAAGAGAATAAGATCAAAATGATTGAATTTGGCTAACGTTTCGTTGAGAAAACAGCTATATCCCAAACCCTTAATTTCATATGAAATTTTTTATCTGCTGTTCCCTCTTAAGCATATAAATGCCTGTGGTAGGAAGCCCCGCTCCTCCGCGTTACACATTTAAGTTTATGACCCATTCTACAGATATATAAAACAAATACAAATATATATAAAACTAATAACAGTATTTTATGTGTGTGTACCTGGTAATAAAGAAATAATATAACTCAATTTATATTTCACTTGTTTTACCTAAATATCTGCTCTTCTTCAATAGGATTCGCTGTACAATAGGGAAGATGCAACCAAATTAGATTGGGTTGAATTGTATTTTATAGCTTAACGGACATTAAAATAAATCCCACCAAAATAAACACACGTAAAAATTTTGCTTTTTTATTTGGATTTCGCAAGGACTAAATGTCTCAAAAATTTAGTTCCTCGAATAGTAAAATGCTTATTAGATTTAGTTTTCTCATTGCATTTTGAAAACTTTATTATAGGGGTATATAACACATAAACGAGACATTTTACGAGATAACTCAAAATATCAAACAAGCTCCATACATTTTAACGCTCTAAAACACGTGTGACGTCACAAATGTCACCAGATTTATATGGAGCGTTTTAGCACCGCGCGACTAGAATTACTTTTCGACGGGTTGTAGTAAAAAAAGTATTAGTGGTATCGGGAAAAAAATGGTTGAGGTATTTACCTTTTTACATGGACTATCGATTTAGACAAAAATATTCTTCCATGCATCTTCCCCATTTACCTTCTTGTATTCAATCTTGTAAAATTTGAATACAGTTGACTTAACACATGGATCATTTTGAGTGATTTCCTAGTGTCATCAATGCGCGCACAGCTTTAGAGCGTGTTTTCATTATACCATCCGATATCAGAAGTAAACTTGTAAAGTAAGCAAGAATGAAAAGTAAATTATAAAAAATACGACTGCGTTATTATTTTTTACTTTTTATGATTTTGATTTACACAGTGTCACTCTCACAGTAAATACGAATCTAACGACACCTCTCAAGCTAAAATTCATCGAGCCGTTCAGGCCGCAGAGCGTGTCAAACAATTATACATAAATACTCTTGAAAAACATAGCCCTCCTTCTGGCGCAGTTGGGTAAAAAACCGGTCAAGTGTGAGTCAGACTCGCGCACCGAGGGAAAATCATGAATAATAGGTACGGTAATATGCACTCAACAATGCTCTAGATAAAGCGCCTGACAAAATTACACGCGTAATTTTTAACGATGTAAATAATAATAATAAAATTAAAAAGTTTATTTATCACAATTTCTTAATTCAATATGTCATTAAGAATATAACTACAGGCACCAACAGTTAGTAATCGATAAGTTGCAATTTTAATGTGATATAAATAAAAATGGCCTTTTCAGATTTATTCCTATACTTGTGCTGTAAGACCTTGCTTCTTGACAAATTTCAGGATTCCCTTGCATTGCAAAGGAGATCTAAAAAGGCGTTTTATTTTTTGCGTTTACCTAAAAGTTTAAATTTTTTTCACAGGGATTGCAGACTTGAGTATTCGATATTAATTTCAACTTGAGCGAAACTTTGTTGCAAAAATACAAACAAAATACAAAAATATTTAAGAAAAACAAGCAAGAATAATTTTTATTATAATTAGCATGAATTTTACCGGTTTTTTTATTGCGTTTGTATTTTTATTTAAATTGTTAAGTATTTATATGGCTTTTTTTATTAATCATCAAAATAACAGGAAAACAATTTAAATCAATCGGATTTTAATTACGAGCGATCGAACAAAAAAACGCACAAAATCACAGACCAAAGACAGACCCTGTGAAAATCATAATGCTTGATTACGATTCAAAAGATACAGCCTTGTGACAGACGTACGTACAGACGAGCGTTAGTAAAAAAAACAACCTAAAAAGTAGATCCGATATCGTATCAATGAACGTGGAAACACGCACACATACTGAATCGCAGTGCGTTCGTTGCGAAACTGTAATTCGAAGTCAGCGCATAGTTAGTCTTGTGGCTACCCTCGCGGTGTTCGAACGGATACGAAGTACGAACGCCAGCAAAATTGATTCGTAATTTATTTTTGTTTCTCAAAATAGTTTGATCGCGTTTTCGTATCGGAACTGATTGCGGTTGTGTTCGAAATATCCGAAAAGTGCTGTTTGTTTAGTGTTTTATTTTCTGTTTGTGATATTTTCATTTGGACGGTGAGTATGCTTTTTTAAACAACGATTTTATTCCTAACTCAAAATTTGCATATTTCTTTACGTCAGTGAAGCTTTAGAAATTTGAATTTGCAGATTTTCATAAAAAATCTAGTTATTTTGGTTGGGAAGATTATATTTATTCTGCTCTGTCTGTCCGTCCGTATGTCTGGTCTGTCTTACGATTGTTTGACACCTCCAGGAGCTTCTATTTGTCGCTTCTAACGACAACAATTGTCTTCATTCGCCGAAGGTGTCTTAGAAATGTCATTTTTAATGCACAATACTAAAACTTTAGAAGAAAGAAAAATAACGACACGACCTCCTTCTTCAACCGACTTCAAAAAAAGAGGAGGACAATTCCGCCAAATATGAATCGATTTTGATGTTTATTTTTTTATTCGGTAGATCATACTTCAGAGGTGGTCCCATATAAATTTTTGCGAAATCGATTCAGTGCTTTTTGAGAAAATAAACAAACAACAAAATATACCCTAAGGGAACATTGGCTGAACATATTAGGGGATGAATTCTGTAGACTTTTAGGGCAGTTGAAGTCGGTTTCTAGTTCTTTTTGAACGCGTTGATTACAGTACGTTTGTAGTCCATGGTCACAGGACCTTATTATCCTGTACGTCCATCTATCACGATCAAACATTGACTGCAGTCTGCAAATGCAAGTTTGCTATCGTAAAAAATTTAAAAATATGGTTTTGACTAAATACTTTTAATATTAGTAATATTATATATTAGTAATAGATTAGATAAGTACATAAATTCCAAATAACAAATTGTAGTTCATTGGTACGAACCAGGATCGAACCCAGACCTCGATTGTTCTAGGACGCGCTACCCAACTGAGCTACCACTACTAGAGATTCCTAGGAATTGGAATATGAACGCAAAAATCTCGATAAATAAGGTGTCAATATATTCATCTCATTATCATGGGTGTCACTGCCTCTACTACGTCATCGCTAATGCAATAACAACGCTGCACTGGCAACAATTTTGTAACATTCCGCTGTCGGGTTTTAAACTTAAGATACACAACGGTTGTGTGTTCTCGGCTTTAGAATAGGACCAATACATTACATCCTGCCGTTGTCGTGAAAGGCGACTAACGTTAAAATAATTGTAAATCTTAAGCCGAGGAGGGATGACACACTTGAGGACATGATGTATTTAAGTCTGCTGCTAAACACCAATTTATAATAAAATATTCATTTCAAGAGCCATAAAATACAATTTGTTACAAAGTAAGACTGTATAATGTGTTTATATGTATAAATATTTATTTATTTACTAGAATTATATCATATTTATGTAGCACAATTCACCCCTCATTAATTTTATGATTCCTCTGCCCCAAGGTTGCCTGGAATAGATCGCTCTTGGCGATAAGGCCGCCTCATTGTACCTTTTGCATTCCTTTATCTATATTTTTTCTTTTCTTTGTTTTGTGTGTGCAATAAAGCTGATTTGAATTGAATTGACTTAGCTTATAAACAAAGTGACTTATACTCGTACAATTACCATTAAGTTATTTGGTATCGGCTGTTTTAGGCGCCATGTTTTTGTCCCCTGCCTATCAACCTAGAAACTATTGCCGTGCTCTGATACAAATTGACTTTTTGGTGTAATGCTATGACGTTAAGAGGCTATGTTGGTAAGACCACGTGGTCGGATCAAGGTTGCATTGTTTTGTAGCTGTCCCTCTCCGAGCCCTATCCTACCCGAGCGCGTACGGTGAGACAGCATACATTACGCGATGTTATCCACCCGTTATTTGGATGTTTCGTAGTCCAGGGATCATTTGAAGGATACAGTATATTATGTAACCATTTTTTTAATACAGTATACTAATGAAATTTCAGATGTCGGTGGTTTTTCCAAATTGTTCTAAATTGATTCATACTCTTGTAAATCAGGTTCAAAGTTGGGGCTTTTTATTACCAAAAAATACAATACTTTGACGCCCTGTAACTCTGGAAGTATATATTTAAACGAAAATCTGACTCACCATCGACACAGATATTTGTTTCTAGATTGTGTCTTGAAAATTTCATAGATTTTCATAGCTTAATACTCAAAATATGACTGGACTACGTTTGTATGGGCGCTTTGTCAACAGCATACCCTCTTAAGAGATTCCGAGAATCTCAAAGTAAAGTATGTATTTCTTCACGGCTTTATCTTCACTTTGCAAGTACCAGAAACGCGATTCCATGCTTTGGGCTCCATATATTTTATTTTATTTTCGGAAAGACCTCTTAAACAACATAAGGTATGGCAATCTAAATTGCATTAATTAATAGGTAAGTTAATATAGTTAATTTTCAACCTGCTTTTTTTCTAATCCTCACGGTTATTTTTTAATTTAATGAATTAAATGTGTTTCTAGGGCTCCGTACCCAAAGTGTAAAAACGGGACCCTATTACTAAGACTCTCCGTGACAGACTGTCCGTCTGTCACCAGGCTGTATCTCATGAACCGTGATAGTTAGACAGTTGACATTTTCACAGATGATGTATTTCTGTTGCCGCTACAACAACAAATACTAAAAGCAGAATAAAGAGGGTATGCTGGTGTCAAAGCGCCCATACAAACGTAGTCCAGTCATATTTTGAGTATTAAGCTATGAAAATCTATGAAATTTTCAAGACACTATCTAGAAACAAATATCTGTGTCGGTGGTGAGTCAGATTTTCGTTTTAATATATACTTCCAGAGTTACAGGGCGTCAAAGAATTGTATTTTACGGTAATAAAAAGCCCCAACTTTGAACCTGATTTACAAGAGTATGAATCAATTTAGAAAAATTTGGAAAAACCACCGACATCTGAAATTTCATTAGTATACTGTATTAAAAAATGTCTACATAATATACTGTATCCTTCAAATGATCCCTGGACTACGAAACATCCAAATAATGGGTGGATAACTTCGCGTAGTGTATGCTGTCTCACCGTACGCGCTCGGGTCGGATAGGGCTCGGATAGGGACAGCTACAAAACAATCCAAATTTGAACGCGGCCACGTGGTCTTACCAACATAGCCTCTTGCTCCCATATAACAAACATGATTCTTTTAGCCGTTTTTATAGGTAATGGTACGGAACGCATTTGGCTGGTTTTTTCGAGTTCCTAAACGCAAGGCTCACACGGAGCGATGCCATTCCCGACCCTTTAGCCAGAGTGCTTTTAGCTTAGCTTTAATTTTAGAATTCCAGAATCTCACATAATCCGGCGGTCCCGGATTCGATTTCCAGTAGGCAGGGCATTTTCTATGTCTGCCTGGCTAGCTACCACCCGTTATCTAAATCTGCCGCTAAACTGTAGTAATAGCACTGTTGTGTACGAGTATGAAAGGTAAGAGAGCCAGTGCCATACCATCCAACGGCCTTATCGTCACTTACCATCAGTCAGTCATCATCTGCTCGCGCATAAAAATGATGATGATGATAAAAAATTATTTTCAAAGATTTAATTATAAAATAAAACCATTGCACTGCAAAATAAAACCATTGTACTGCATAATACATCATAAAATTCATGAGCACGTAATTATTCAGAATTTAAATTATTTTATGTTATTGTACACATTACGAGTACTGAATAATTATTTCTATATTACTGTAAAATTAATAAATGTTAACGACTTCAATGTGTCCATTTACTATTGTTGTACGCACGGTTTGTTGAAATCCGATAAAAATAGCAGTAAACATAAGAGGGTATGCTGTTGTCAAAGCGCCCATACAAACGTAGTCCAGTCATATTTTGAGTATTAAGCTATGAAAATGTATGAAATTTTCAAGACACAACCTAGAAACAAATATCTGTGTCGGTGGTGAGTCAGATTTTCGTTTAAATATATACTTCCAGAGTTACAGGGCGTCAAAGAATTGTATTTTACGGTCATAAAAAGCCCCAACTTTGAACCTGATTTAGAAGAGTATGAATCAATTTAGAACAATTTGGAAAAACCACCGACATCTGAAATTTCATTAGTATACTGTATTAAAAAAATGTCTACATAATATACTGTATCCTTCAAATGATCCCTGGACTACGAAACATCCAAATAACGGGTGGATAACTTCGCGTAGTGTATGCTGTCTCATCGTACGCGCTCGGGTAGGATAGGGCTCGGATAGGGACAGCTACAAAACAATGCAACCTTGAACGCGGCCACGTGCTCTAAACAGACAATCCTCTTAAACGGCCAAGTGCGAGTCGGACTCGCGCACCGAGGGTTCCGTACTCACTTGTTGATGAGAAGCTTCGATTTGACATTCATTAAATAGTTTGTTCCTTACCCTACTTCTGATGTAGCAAAAGTTCTCTACAAGTTGGTCAACGCTTCTCGTCAGCGGGACCCTCTAGACAATAGTTAGTCTATGTTATAATAATAATAAAAAATTGGGTATGATAGAGTTGGGTACATCGTAAAAAAATATTTAAAAAGTAGGTTGAAAAAAAAAGGGGTTCGAACTATGGAAAAAAACTCACATATTTTCATTTATGCTAAATAAAGTTTATTTTCCCGACCGCTTATCGATGATTTCCCAAAAAATACTCGCTCAGGTTTTTCTGTACATCTGTCTAATATGATTGTTTTATATTTTCATTTTTGAATGCACAATGGACAAATATGGTTCATTTTTTTAAATGTATGATGGGTTTACTTGGCCTGCATCTCACCGTTAGATGATAGGCGTGTGCACCCAGAAACCTCAACCTAATGATACTCTGCTACCTTTTATACCGGAACACAACAGTGCTATTAACACTGTTTTTTGGCGACAGACTTAGGTAACATGGAGGTAGCTAGCCAAAGAAAATGCCCAACCACCAACCGCACCAAGTGCGGATTATGAAACCCCTCTTGACCTGAGTGTTCCAAATTTAAAGTTGACAACTGTCGAATTGGCAGAGACAATCAGCTACAACAGACATTACAGTAATTTTATAAGTTTTTTTTGGTCTGTTAAAAATAATAATTAAAGAAATGATTTATTGACACATAAACAAAACAAAACAAGAACAATGTAATCTAAACTACGCAGGCGATAGAATTGAGTACATAATTCGATTGGACACTGATTTGTTTATAGTTTCGTAAACTTGGAACGGAAAGTATTCTAATTAGGAACAAGTTGCTCGTAATACACGCTCAACCATTTTGTTTACATCACCATAAACTTCGATTGAAGCCGAGTGTAATTGGCATACTAATTTGTTTTAATGAGACATTTTTAATTATTTGAACATTAAGAGCGCCGTGTGCATTGTACATTATACGGAAAATCACTACCTGGACATATAAATAATAATGAAATATTAGAACCAATACGTGATTTGCAATTGCAACGGTAGCTAATAGCCATGGTAGCTCAGTTGTGTAGAGCGTCAGTCCTAGAACAATCGAGGTCTGCGTTCGATCCTGGCTCGTACCAATGAGTTACAATTTGTTATTTATGTACGAATGATACAAATCATTACCATTGGCTTTTCGATGAAGGAAAACATCGTGAGGAAACCTGCACACTCCTGACAAGAAATTCAAAGGTGTGTGTGAAGTCTACCAATGCGCACTGGTCCCGCGTGGTGTACTGTGTCCCATACACTCTCTGTAGGAGAGTAGGACTGAGACCTGCAGTGGAGACATATTAAACTTTAACCTAACTCTACGCTACTACTCGGCTGAAAATCATAACCCTATTTGCTTTCTTCTAGCACCTCTTTCTCTCACATAGGCTTTTTCTCGCTCACACATTTGCCATATACCTTGGCCACTTTATCTGATCAAAATTCCGCGAGCTACACCGAGTCCATGGCTAAAACTGCGGCCAAAAGCCAGGCATCCTATCGAAAGTCATTAGGCAGTACATCTGCCATCTTTGGAATGGTTCAGTTCACTATCAAGCTATGAGACTGATAGGCAACGATCCGCTAATAAGATAAAATTCCAAAGCCTGGAACATAGGCTTCAGAATGCCTAATTGCCTGCCTTCGCCATTCAAATACCGGTCAAACAGAAGCACGTCAGCCCTCCCCCGTACACTGTAGACACTCCTGCAGCTCGCAACAAGCGTGTCGCTTCCACATTCATCATGCGTACAGATACAATATGTAATGCACTACCGGTTTACGTGTTCACCGAAAACTACAACTTGGGAATCTTCTAACGAAGAGTGAATAGGCACCTTCTAGACCAACACGTAACATCGTCGACCGCATCGTCACTTACCATCAGGTGAGATTGAGGTCCAGCGTTGGTCTTCAATAAAAAATTCAAAATATACGAGTATGTACCTATATGATTTAGTGAGGTTGAGACATACAAGACGTCATTATTTATTACGAGTAGTATGGATTTGTACAACATTGTACTTTTATATAAACATTTTGTTCTAGCAAGTTATTAATGTGAATTAGTTGTCACTTAGCAGTAGGTATGCTAATAACACTATATAATATCTAGGCTCTGTGTAAATAATTTTCAACCGACTAAAAAAATTAAGGAGGTTGTCAATTCGACTGCAAAAAAACTATTTATTTGGTATACATCAACAAAACAGTAACATAATCAACATTTGAATAACAAATAATTTACATATTTATATAATAAAGGTACAAGTCACACAATAATCGAAGAAGAAAAAAGCGTTTAGGATTAAATTGTGATTCGCTGTGAAGTTGTATGTTAATGATACTCATTTCTCGACCTCACAATCTGATGTACTATTTTTAGATAGTTACTGCACAAATCCAGCTGTTATATTTTCAAAAATTATGGCAACAGAAATTTAGTATGAAACTTTGATAGAGGTGTATTAGTACGACGGGGTAATCGATCAATCTTGGCTAAAATCTAGCGTTTAAATAAACATTTATATCGTAGTGCCGTCTGTATTATCTAGTTCTCTGACCACAACTCAGCGCTATACATAAAAACATAAATGCTAATTCACACCTAGCCCTGACAGTGTGACAACTATGTACACAGACAATAATTCTCAGATGTAGGTATATAGCACTCGAGGAAACATTCTTTTTAATGACACGGACTTCGTCTGTGTAGACCGAATTATTATTAATAAATAATAATACATATATAGTTCTTTTAAAAACAAACAAAAACTTTATTTCTACCCCTAAACACACAAAAAACAAAAATAAAAGCAAATTTCCAACCGGGATTTGAACGCGGATATCTCGGACGGAATGACACGTGTGAACCACTCGGCTAAAGTGATTATGTTTGTCAGCGTTAAATTTCCCATCATATTTTACCGTCGAATAATGCGAATATCAATGTCTTCCATACAATGATACACTCTAAAAATATATAGCATTACACCCACTCTCAATAACGACAACAATTAAATACAGTGTAGTAAAAAGTACTTTTTAATTTGCTAAAATTATAAGAGACTGTGCAGCTGTGTCCGTTCTTTTGTCGCTGTATTATCCTAGTCCGTAATAAACTCGACTGTCGGCGTCACACACACAGAACATTCTAAGAAATCCGTTGTTTTGTTTACAAATTGGGATTGTTTCAACATTACATATAGATTGTTCTTGTCTCCATTTAACGACAACTCTCTGTGACGTCAAAATATGCACAGTCCCACGAGTGTCGTTATATAGAGTTTACAATGTATTTTTACTGCATTTTTTTCTTCTGAAATATTACATCTAGAAAATTTCAATATTTATTGATATGTCATAAGCTTTATGTTATGTATTGTTTATTAATTATTTACATCAAGTTTCAACAAGTTCTTGTACCTGGGCCATGCCCCAACTTTGAACCTGTTTTACAATAGTATGAATCAATTTAGAACAATTTGGAAAAACCACCGACTTCTGAAATTTTATTAATATACTGTATTGAAAAAATGGCTACATAATATACTGTATCCTTCAAATGATCACTGGACTACGAAACATCCAAATAACGGGTGGATAACTTCGCGTAGTGTATGCTGTCTCACCGTACGCGCTCGGGTAGGATAGGGCTCGGATAGGGACAGCTACAAAACAATGCAACCTTGAACGCGGCCACGTGCTCTAAACAGACAATCCTCTTAATTTACAAAGTTTCGCGCTGTACCTTCTTATAGTAATAGACATTGGTTTGTTTATTTTCTGCGTGTATTTGATATTTTAATTTGTGTGCTCTTCACTTAGCATTGATGAAGTCACTGCGAATTGCGCATTTCACAACGTGTCACGATCACACATGAGTGCTGCTGTCTCTTACGTAATTCAGACGACAAATAACATGATCTTGTGAAGGCACCAATGTTATGGTCAGAGACCTGACCTCACGTCACGGCAAATATGTTTTTAAGGCACCCAAATAATTCCAAACGAGACGCTGATTGTTCTGGTGTTTAAAACTCTATCCTTCTGTGATGCGCTGTCAATAAATATTTACTACTACCCCCACGATTCATCATCATCAACAACTATACATGTCTCCACTGCAGGTCTCAGGCCTACTCTCCTACAGAGAGTGTATGGGCCATAGTACACCACGCGGGACCAGTGCGCATTGGTAGACTTCACACACACCTTTGAATTACTTCTCAGGAGTGCAGGTTTCCTCACGATGTTTTCCTTCACCGAAAAGCCAGTGTTAATGATTTGTATCATTCGTACATAAATTCCAAATCATCATCAACAGCCTATACGTCCCCACTGCAGGGGCTCAGTCCTACTCTCCTACAGAGTGTGTGGGCCGTAGTCCACCACGCGGGACCAGTGCGGATTGGTAGACTTCACATGCCTGTTCAAGACATGCAGGTTTCCTCACGATGTTTTCCTTCACCGTTAAGCAATCGGATAATGTACTTGAATTGAAAAACAACTCATAGGTACACGGCTGGATTCGAACCCGGAACCCTCAGATTGAGAGCCAACGCCTTATCCATTGCGCCACCGATCGTGATTTCAAATTCTAAATTGTAACTCATTGGTACGAGCCAGGATCGAACGCAGACCTCGATTGTTCAAGCACTGACGCTCTAACCAACTGAGCTACCATGGCTTGCAATATTTAAATACAAGTTAGATTTATTGATCTACTAGCTTCCGCCCGCGACATTGTCCGCTTGTAATTCAGGATGTATTCTACTTGTTCGATAGGCACAGGTGACGTATATGACAAATTATTACACAGCATAAGGTACAAAATAGTGTTTATTATGTTACGTAGTCTAATAATTTAAAGAAACAAAATAAATTTCAATATCTGACGTAGTACATTCAAATAGTCTTCACACCAATATTATAAACGCGAAAGTTTGTATATACGAATTTACATATTCATTGGTCGGTTGCTAGGCAACGCGTTTTTGTTATGCCAAAATTGCGCATGTAATCCCACTAATATTATAAGTGTGATTTTGTACAATTTACACAATATGTCTTTATAAATTATAGCCTATATGTTATTCTGATGTATAAGCTATATTATTGTAAAGTTTAATTCAAATCCATTCAGTAGTTTTTCCGTGAAAGCGTCACAAACATCCAAACTTTCACACTTATAATATTAGTAGGATGATATTGATGACGATTAAATGATAAAACTTGATTCTTATCACATCTTCGCAATCACGTTAGACGTAGCTTTGTAGGCTTTATCACGTACGCCCGTCCGTCAATGTTTCACAAATATTATCAAACCGTGTACAATTACTTAACTAGATGCTAAGTGTAGATAACGAGCCATTGATACATGTTGGTGCGATACACAAGCGCATCACAGTGTCCGCGTCGTATGAATGCTTGGCACAATGTAAGCATGAGTATTTATTTTACTTATATCTGAATTGTTAATGTGAAAGTGATTGTTTGCTACTTCTTGAAGCCTCAACTGCACCGTACCCAAAGGGTAACCAACGGGACCCTATTACTAAGCCTTTGTAGACAGTTGACATTTTCACAGATGATGTATTTCTGTTGCCGCTATAACATCAAATACAAAAAAATAGAATACAATAAATATTTAAGCGGGCAAACGTGATTTTTTTCAGGCGTTCGTTCTAAAGTATTAGTAACGTTTGACTTTTTAATTTGGACATTACTTTTGACATTGTAAATAAATACGTTGTGACAAAATAGTATTTAGTAGTTTAGTTATAGTTAAAACAATACGCAATATTTGGATGCCCTACTCGGGTTAAATGTGAGAACTATTCATAAGCACCTTCCACCTTGTAAGCAACATATTTACTGAAAATAAATTTTCATTTCATTTCAACGCCACCCAGTGACAAGTAGCAAAACTAAATCGAAGATGATATTTAGGCGCATTCGTTAAAGGATTGTTCGGTGCATATTATTATTTATGGTTTTCCGTGTGTTAAATATCCATATTCTGTACGGAACCCTTCGTGCGCGAGTCCGACTCGCACTTGGTCAATTTTTTATTACTAGATATTCTTTAATGCTATAAAAAATAACGACCTAATAAATTTTTAAACCTAACCTATATAAAAACGAACTAAAACTAAATTATTTAACCTATATACAAATTTTATTACGACCCATTACGACCAAATGGTATCTCTGCTTCACTAGTTCCCTAGGCGACCGACCTTAACAAATACATCCTTGAGCCGTTGGTTTTAAGGATGCTTTTCCTTATTGTATTGCACCATATGTGCATATTTTGGGGACAAAATTGCCATAAGGCTGTCTAGACATAACATCAATGGTGTAAGTATATAATTATTGCGTTAATGTTACAGTATGTACATGCTATATTACATTACTGGTGCCCCACAGAATGTTACAAACGAAAGGCACGGTGAACGATTCAAACATAGAATAAATAGCCCTAGAACAGTGCTTCCCAAACTGTGCGTCGCGACGCCCTGGGGCTATATTTTTGATTCGCTCTACGCGCCGCGAGCGCTCGTTTTCTACTGATTTTCGTTCGACTTATGAAATTTGGAATTGTTGAATCGCTCTTCTGCAACGAGTGGTCGGGACCACTCTTTGGCGAGCGATTGTCATTACCACTTATTGACATTGACAGTAGGAACTGTTCTATGAACTTTGCGTTCCGTTTTCCTTGCATTAATTACCGGTTTTATTTTTCTGCGTAAAACGGATAAAATTAAACATTTTCAGTTATATTGGCAGCACCTGAGGCGAATGATTAAAAAATCCTGTTTTCATGCGACTTGTAGTCGATCGTGACTTAAGTCGTGTGCGACGAAGCTATGTCACACGAGCGAATCAAAAATTAGAGCCCCTGGGGCGTCGCAGCAATGTTCCAGGGGCCTCGTGTGTCGATAAGAAGTTTTGAGAAGCTATACTCAGAACAGCAAGCAAATCATCCCTCTCATTAGCATCCAGCCAACAGTAAAATAAATATCTACTTCTTTTTATATTTTTTGTAATAACAAATTAATATTTTATACTAGTAATTATCCGGAATGAGGAAATCCGTAGACGAACGAAGGTCACCGACATAGCTCGACGACTCAGTGAGCTGAAGTGGCAATGGGTAGACCACATCGCTCGAAGAACCGATAACCAGTGGGGAGTAAAAGTTCTCGAGTGGCGACCACATACCGAGAAACGTCTACCAGGACGTCCCCCTACTAGATGGATCGACGACCTGGTTAAGGTCGCGGGGAGTCGCTGGATGCAGGTGCCTCGAGACCGGTCGATATGGCGTGCCATGAAGGAGGCTTATGTCCATCAGTGGACGTTTATAAATGTCTAATAGATATATTTTCTGATTACCGGTTATTAGGCTAGTATTAAACTGGCGGGTATTTTTGTCCCGGGTTCTGGGTTGAGTGGCGTCAAAAAATGCCAAATCTCAAGGGGGTCACAGTACAAATAGGTTTGGGAAGCTCTGGTCTAGAAGGTAATGAAATAAAATGACATATTTGTTAGGTACAGAGTAAGGTTACGTTGCAGATGAGTGTGTGTTTATATTCCAGCTAAGCTCTATCCTCATACACATATTTCGAGCTATTAACATATGACTAAATGCCCCATAAAATTTAATCTTAGTGTTAATATTAATAATCATAAAAACACATCATTATTTATTTTAAATGCAACAGTAATTCCTGAGATAAATTCACAGTGATTCAATAGCCACTTTTTAAATATACGTATTTTGTGGCATTCCATAAAATAGGGTAACTTTAAGAGGCTATGTTGGTTAGACCACGTGGCCGCGTTCAAGGTTGCATTGTTTTGTAGCTGTCCCTATCCGAGCCCTATCCTACCCGAGCGCGTACGGTGAGACAGCATACATTACGCGATGTTATCCACCCGTTATTTGGATGTTTCGTAGTCCAGGGATCATTTGAAGGATACAGTATATTATGTATTTATGTAGATGGCATTCGAAGTTTGCGAGTAAAGACTTCCTGTCACTTTTGAAATATTTCCGAATGTTTTATAACCAAATATATATATCTATCTATCTATTTTTAGGCTAGACAATATACATATCATATTTCTTATTACTTAAAAACAGCATGTCCGGTGGTGGAGACCTGGTTCCTGTAGCACAGGGGATCTTAGTCCAGGAGCCAGTCTTCACAAAGTCACGAAACCATAGAATCAAGTGATTTTATAATTTGTACAAACTTTGTGGAGAATATGAATAAGATTTTTATTATTGATTACATTATTATATTTAGTTTTATTATATTATCTTATACCTTTAAACGAGCAATTCTTGCAACTATAATTCGGATCTCGGAAACGGCTCCAGCGATTTCGATGAAATTTGGTATTGGGGTTTTGGGGGCGAAAAATCAATCTAGATTAGTCTTATGTCGCACTTTTTCTTTCGCATTATTCGACGCAAAATATGATGGGAAATTTCACGCTGTCAAACATAATCACTTTAGCCGAGTGGTTCACACGTGTCATTCCGTCCGAGATGTCCGCGTTCAAATCCCGGTTGGAAAATTGCTTTTATTTTTGTTTTTTGTGTGTTTTAATTTATTTATTCAAGTTTGTAATTAATATTTTTTTAGTGGCAAATTGTTCCACTCTTTATGGCTAACCAGGGGCAGAAATAAAGTTTTTGTTCGTTTTTAAAGAACTACGAGCAAAGCTCGGTCGCCCAGATATTTATATTTAACTGCGTCTCGCCTTCGGCTCGGGCTTGATAATGAAAGCTCGTTTGCAATAACTTACTTTCCACCCTTGTATCATAATGTAATATTTTATTCATTACAGAAATGACAATCAACATAGCGTCTTACCAAGATGTGACGCAACCGAAGCAAGGCGGCGATATAACCTACCAAGACATGGTGGACGAGACCGAGGCACTAGGGGAATCCCAGATACAGAAGTTGTTCAATGGGACCACCGTGCTTCTCACTGGAGGGACCGGCTTCGTTGGGAAACTCATGGTTGAGAAGTTGCTCAGGTGAGTTATGGATAAACATTTCTGTAAAAAATTTATTTGTTTCGTTTTTAACCGATTTCAAAAAAGTAGGATAGTAAGTTCTTATTTCGATTGTACGTATGTTACGCGATATCTCAAAAACCAAATGTGTATCGAGATAATTCTACCTCTAAGGGTGAACATTTTAGGGAATGAGTGAAGTCAGTCGAAGTCGGTTTCTAGTTCTTTTTGAACGCGTTGATTATCTCACTCTTTCATTTCGCTGTACAAAAAAAAACTTTACTTTAGACCACACGAATGAAGTAAAACTTCTTTAGTTCCATTCTTCAACTTTCGTTCGCCTCGACCGATCACACTTTTCGTAACGCTCACGTTACGCAGTCACCAGCTTACTCCCCAAGTCAAGCGTGCGTAAAGGAGTTTTGTTACGGCGTAAAGTAACGTAAAGGACAAACGAAATCACTGTAGCATTTATAATACAAAAAACGGAAACCCTTTCTTACAGAAATATGTTTGGACTTGTTTTTGTCTTCCGTGCATACTATCATTGATTACACTGGACGCATGTGTTGCGCAAGAGTCAAGGACGTGCGCAAGCGCACGGGGCCGCGCGCGCTGCCAATACTAATTAATTACAACGATGTAGATCACTGGGGACCAACTGTCGCAGTTGACATCCCCATGGGTCGCACGAGGACTCAGACTTTTGATTATAACTTTATCATGATTCAACTGAAATCTGAAAAAAGTGATACCAAAAATTATACTCAAAGAATGAAATATTGTGGTAAATAATACAAAATTAAAACTTAAAAATACGCTTCCAGAAATAGTTGTTATGTAGTTTAATGTTTCGTGTTTTTAACTTTTTTTAATGTACGTCGTTTTTGCACTTGGCCATCATCTCAGCTGATGGTAAATGACGATTAAAGCATTGGAAACGAGCGCACCCAAAAGCCTCATAATGAGGCGCTGTCTCTACTACCTTTCATACTAGAACACAACAGTGCTGTTTGGCGGCAGACTTAGATATGGTAGCTAGCCAGGCGGACATAGAAAATGCTACCTTCTAATGAGATTTGCGCACGGTTTACCCATCAGCCTTATGGTGATCCCTTGATCACCCTTTGGGTATGGAACCCTACAAATGATTAAGGTCTATGTTAGAACTTTCAATTTGATCTATAGTGTAGTCTATAATAGCAATCGTGCAAGTATAGCCACTCAAGCATGCAAAATGAGTTACTAAATAATAATAGCCTTGAATCTAAGCTGTGAAGACAATCTAAATTTCAACATATCTATAATAAATACAAATAGTATATAATAAAATGGTAACAGGCCGATGTCTGCACATTATAGATATTGAAGAAAAACTGTTATGGTTGATCTTTATCCGAGCAACAGAAGACAAAAGAATTGTTTGTAGAATTGTTGTCTGTTTGTTTGTAAACGCATCAAAAAAAAAACTGCCACAAGATGACGTTTATGACATCTAAATAAATGTCAAAATGTTGTATATGAAAAAAAATTATTTTCTTGTATATGATTACCTTAACAATACAGTTTTTGGGACACTCCTTTTAAGTTTTAAAAAACATGTATTAGGAGGCCCCGCTCTTCCGCTAGTTATGTATATTGTATACTAGCATCCGCCCGCGACTTTGTCCGCGTGTACTTCAGGATTTATTCTACTTGTCCGATAGGCATAGAAGGCATCTATCTCCATTTCCAGCATAAGGTACAAAATAGTGTTTATTCTGTTACGTAGGCTGATAGTTTAAAGAAACAAAAGAAATTTCAATATGGTAGTACATTTAAATAGTCTTCACACCAATATTATAAACGCGAAAGTTTGTATATACGAATTTACATATTCTATGGTCGGTCGCTAGGCAACGCGTTTTTGTTATGCCAAAATTGCCCATGTAATCCCACTAATATTATAAGTGTGATTTCGGACAATTTACACGATATCCTACTTCCTACTAATATTATAAGTGTGAAAGTTTGGATGTTTAGATGTTTGGATGTTTGTGACGCTTTCACGGAAAATCTACTGAATGGATTTGAATGAAACTTTACAATAATATAGCTTATACATCGGAATAACATATAGGCTATAATTTATAGCCTTTATATATATATAAAGTACATACAGGCATGGTGTTGTTCAATTATAAACTATGAATAAGTTGTTATCGTAGTGTCCAGATGACCTTTTTTAGGTAGCTAATTTTCAAAGCCAGCTATTATATTTACGCCATAATACAGTAAACATCGATTTGCCTAAACTTAGTATATTATTTATTTTATTGTCTAGATAGAGCATAGCGTCATAGATCACGTATGTGATATGGATAGAATCAAGAATTCAACAAAACATGCAAAGCGTATGTAAATTTTGATTTAAATAAAATTGACACATGTAATAAATATAGAATTCGCTCTTGGACGGACAACAGTTTGATGTTCAGTTACTATGGAATCAGTTTAAGATTGGGCTTTTTATTTATACGGCCGATTTTGTACCGGACTGTGGAACTCTAGCTGAACCCATCGGACGTATTTCCTTGAACAGGTTATTCCTTATCACCCTTTTCTTCTTGCCTTCCTGATCTCCGCTGATTTCATTTTCTCCCTGATTCTTTCTACTGTATTTTGTCTATTGTTTATCCATGATATGGATGTATGATATATAGCACCACTTACCCCTTGTTAATTATATGATTCTTCTGCCCCAAGGTTGCCTGGAAGAGATCGCTCTTAGCAATTAGGCCGCCTTCATTGTTCCTTTTATGTTCTGTTTTATATGTGCGCGATTTGTATTTGTGTGTGTGTGTTTTACAATTTGAACCGCCTCGGTGGCCTAATGGCTCAATGTTGGACAATCTGGAGGCCCTGGATTCGATTTCCAGTGGGGAAACTTCCGATAATCGGTTTGGTTAGTGGTAAGGCATTTCCATATCCATCTGGCTAGCTAAATCTGTGGTGGAACAGCGGTGTTAATAGCACTGTTGTGTTGTATGAAAGGTAGCAGAGCCACCGCCTCATTAGCTGAAGGCTTTTATCTTCACTTAGCATCAGGTGAGATGAAGGCCAAGTGCAGACCCATCATACATTTAAAAAACTATCACGGCTAATCTGGCTTTACAGGTTCACGAGTAATCGTCGACCAAATTATAAAATATACTAAGAGTGGTCGAAATTAAAATTGATATTTTTTAAACCAGTTAAACTACCGAACCCTGCGCTGCGCTCGGCCCGACACGCACTTGACCGGTTTAATTTTTTATATAATATGATCGATCACTAATTCAGCAAAAATAAACCTGAAAATACATTCAGATGTACCGCCATGGTAAAATCCGATAAATGTATGTTCTGTCTGTCTAAATATATTGGCAAAAAAAGGTCGGCTTACTTTAAATGCCTATTATTTTAGTAGCATTGTGTCACACCGCTCGAAACCAATTAATTAAATTCTATCAATTCACTTACCAAATCCTGACATAAATACATACATACACACAGAATTAATTGGCTCTGATTCAATTTAAAAAACAGCATAGAAATCGGTCAAAATCTGTTAATAAAGTAACGTTGCCAAAGCTAAAGCTGACTCCCTCTTAACTGAAACAATAGACCTATGTAATTAAATATATCGAGTGGAGTTCGTAAAGTTCAAAGAGATTCAAACAAATGCGTAAATTCAAACGCATTTTAATTGGAAATAAACAAAAGAATATGTGTTGAATGCACGAGATCCGTATGTGTTTTTTAAATAATAGTTTTTGTAATGACTTGCTCTACTAATCGATACTAATGTATAAATGAAAACGTGAAATTGTTTGTTTATCCGAGAGTATGAATTGATTTTTTGTGTAGAGATAGTTGAAGGGCCGGACAAGGCCGGCTGCTTTTTATCTTAAGAGGATTGTCTGTTTAGACCACGTGGCCGCGTTCAAATTTGGATTGTTTTGTAGCTGTCCCTATCCGAGCCCTATCCTACCCGAGCGCGTACGGTGAGACAGCATACACTACGCGAAGTTATCCACCCGTTATTTGGATGTTTCGTAGTCCAGTGATCATTTAAAGGATACAGTATATTATGTAACCATTTTTTTAATACAGTATACTTATGAAATTTCAGATGTCGGTGGTTTTTCCAAATTGTTCTAAATTGATTCATACTCTTGTAAATCAGGTTCAAAGTTGGGGCTTTTTATTACCGTAAAATACAATTCTTTGACGCCCTGTAACTCTGGAAGTATATATTAAAACGAAAATCTGACTCACCACCGACACAGATATTTGTTTCTAGATTGTGTCTTGAAAATTTCATACATTTTCATAGCTTAATACTCAAAATATAACTGGACTACGTTTGTATGGGCGCTTTGACAACAGCATACCCTCTTAAATTATGTATAGAGCGCTGGCGTCGAAACAGTTTGTAACCGTAAAATTCAAATGAAATATAATTTAAAAATGACACTTTTCTGATTTATTCCTATACTTGTGCTGTAAAACCTAGATTCTTGCCAAATTTCATGATTTTATGTCAATGGGAAGTGCCCTATAGGTTTAGATTCCTTCATGAGTAAATTAAAACTAAACACTAGTAAGTTTTATAGCTAATACTGCATGCAAAGTAGTATAACAGATAAAACAAAAATATACATATAAAATGAGACATATTTACAGGAAGAGGGTATATTTACAAACGGAGGATTATCGCTCATTATGCCGCGTATTGTTGCGTGCAGTGTACTCCCAAACGAACCAAGTAAAAATTGCACTAAAAATATGATTCGATGACGAATTTTTATTAACACATCGATATTTCATTTCATCATATTTCGAATACATCGCAAAATTTTTGGAATAATTTCTTTAAACTTAAATGAGACAACCCATTGTCTATACTGAGTCGCATTCTACGATACGCACGTGATGATATAAGAGAGATACTCACTCTCTCACACACTCTCTCTCTCTCTCACACTCACACACTCTCACACACACATTCACTCGCTCACTTCAGAGCGATTCTAAAGCCGAGACCACACACAAAATACAACTTCTCTCTGGTCTCATTTGGCTTTAATTTCAAGTTACAATATTGTATTCGCACAATATTGACACATATTGACCAGTAAACATCTACAAGGCAACCAAAAGATTGTTGCCAATGCGAGGTATTCCAGTATCAATGCGAAATCTACGGGGGCGTTCATATAACACGTGACGCTGATCAATTACACCTAATTTACGTTCACTAACTGATTACGCGCAATAGGCAGTTTTTTATTAGTACCTCTGAGTCCATTGGAAGGTTTTCCATCGTATTCTGAATAGTACTATTTTTTAACGATTTTTTAAAACTTATTCTAGGTATAAGTTTCAAGTAACTTTATATCTAATTTCTGAATCTTTTTTAGGTAAAATCGCCCTGAACAGTTTCATACTAAATTTCTTTTAAAATCTTTTGAAATAGAATAGCTTTATTTGTGCAGTAATTATCTGAAAATAGGACATCGCACTGTAATAAAACATAGTTTTAAATGTACAGACTTATAGTGTACCAAATCCTTTAAGAAGATTTATCCATACCGTCCTTGTGTAGCGTTAACTAAACTTTCTGGAATTATTTAAATACGTCATTGAAAGAATCTAGAAAAAAGACACAAGCTCGGACTAGTTTGGCTGCTAGAGTACATAGTTATGTAAAAATAATAGCAAAATTGTTTCCTGGGATAAGACATACAGATTAGTTTATTTATATATTTATTTAATGTCGTGAAATGAGTATTATTACATTACACAAGTAAAACTTCATAGTGAATCATAATTTTCATTTTGTCACTATTTTTAATTGTTCAAAACATTTAATATTTTTGAATACCAAAATAACTCTTAAAAAGTACGTTACACATTTATGAAGATATTTGCTAAATCACTTTTAGTTGATACTGTTTTAAAATTACAATTGTACAAAGTCTAAGACGAGGCTTCATACACTCACGAAACGTCTCCTTTAGCGAAATGCATCACGTGATATATGAACGGCCCCCATTTAAACCTAGTTCTGTTTGTTCATTTATGTAAAGGAACAAAACAGGTTTCATTAATAATTCTCATATTACGTAATATCATAAATGTGTATAAATTAAATTATACAATATTTTTAAATCGCGAGGTGCGTGCGTTCACCTTTCGATGCTCATTATGTTTTTATTGTTATTATAATCAACAATAATATATTGCACTATGTACACTCGAGAAAAAAACATACAGTAACAAAAATATGCACCCACTTTTCTATGTATGTTAAGCGATAACTCCGCCAATTGTGAATGGATTTTGAAACATTTTGTTTGTTTGGTAGATCATACTTCAGTGGTGGTCCCATATAAATTTTATATAAATTGATTCAGCGCTTTTTGAGAAAACAAAAACAAAATATATACACAGATAACTCTACCTCTAAGGGTGAACATTTCTGGGGATGAATGATGTAGACTTTTAGGGCAGTTGAAGTCGGTTTCTAGTTCTTTTTGAACGTTTTAAGTTGAGAAATCTCTTATCAGATGGGATGAAAGCCAAGTATAAACCTGTAGTGCATGAAAAACAGTGTTTTGAAAAATAAATCAAATACATCCGGATACAGGAATGTTCGAAATTTAAAATTCCATTGTCATCCACAGAATAAGTTTTGGATCGTTCGCTCCAATGCATAGAGATGGCTCATTTAAAGTGAACAATTACGTTTTTCCCCGCAGAAAAAAAAACGTTGAATTAGTTATAACTGATTTCGTTTTATTGTTTTTTTTAACGCTAAATTGTATGTAAAGTTAGTAGTTTATTATTGGTTTCACGCGTGAAGAATTTATTAGTTATGCAGGCTCCACATTGACGTTTTAAGAATGCTATTTGGCCGCACAGGTTCGTACAGTGCTCGCAAACTAAGTTTGCCCCTCTGAAGTTAGCTACAAAAGACCGCGAAGTATCAATTATTAACGTATAAAAGGGAGGTAAGGCAAGTTAGCGGGTGGAAAAATGTCCTAGTGTTGTATGTCATCTAGGGATAGTTATTATCGAAAATAATACACACACATTCCGACTGTACATGTTTGCAATTGCGGAGCCAACTTCAGAGGGGCAAACTTATTGTGCGAGTGCTGTAGTTTCGATTTTCAAAAAAATAAAAACATAATAAATAAAAGAATACAAACAACTTTATTTAGTAAGAGGTAAATGGTGGTACATAAATATGATAAATTAACATACTGTAATAATTCTAATAATTACAAAATATATTAAACTTGTAATGGATTTTAAAAAATAGTCAATATACAGTACTCGCACGCTATGTTTGCTCCTCTGAAGTTAGCTCTCCGCAATTTCAAACATGTACAGTCGGAATGTGTGTGTATTATTTTCTATAATAACTATCCCTAGATGACATACAACACTAGGACATTTCTTTACACACGCTAACTAGCTTTTTGTAGCTAACTTCAGAGGGGCAAACATAGTTTGCGAGTACTTTACTAAAAGTGGATCAGGAGGAAAAGAAAATCAGTGGAATTTGGGAAGGAAACAAGATAAAATGCTAACGGATTCAGGATATGTTTAGATTTGGCTTCTTTTTAAGAGGCTATGTTGGTAAGACCACGTGGTCGGTTTCAAGGTTGCATTGTTTTGTAGCTGTCCCTCTCTGAGCCCTATCCTACCCGAGCGCGTACGGTGAGACAGCATACATTACGCGATGTCATCCACCCGTTATGTGGATGTTTCGTAGTCCAGGGATCATTTGAAGGATACAGTATATTATGTAACCATTTTTTTAATACAGTATACTAATGAAATTTCAGATGTCGGTGGTTTTTCCAAATTGTTCTAAATTGATTCATACTCTTGTAAATCAGGTTCAAAGTTGGGGCTTTTTATTACCGAAAAATACAATACTTCGTCGCCCTGTAACTCTGGAAGTATATATTTATACGAAAATCTGACTCACCACCGACACAGATATTTGTTTCTAGATTGTGTCTTGAAAATTTCATAGATTTTCAAAGCTTAATACTCAAAATATGACTGGACTACGTTTGTATGGGCGCTTTGACAACAGCATACCCTCTTAACATTTAAATTTCTGTTCCCTACTAGTAGTGACTAAATTTCGCTCTCTCTCAGATATATGGAGTTTGTATATAATTTGCATCTCTTTCTGACCGGCCAGCACGTTCTCCGGGGAAGCTGGCCCCTTGCTGACCGGGCGTGCTGATGCGGTGACAGGTGTGTCTCGATCGGTACATTTTGTAGCCTAGCCTTCCGGACTCCGGATGATCTGGGTAGATCAGAACAGCACAGACAGGTGTGCCCCTATTATAAATCAAGCGCTTGAGTTGTGACCTCGCGGCCGGCGGCCCAGTCTCACGCATGCGCGGTGAGCGTCGCTCTGCATGCTATGCGCGTGCGATGACCACATAAGCTGCGTCGCTTTCACAGGATTACAATACTGCAACGACTCGTGTACACCTTTTCTTCCCATATACCTTCCTCTGTAGTGTAGCCAATATGTTCTTATTATTCTAATTAAAGCGTTCAAATAGAACTAGAAACCGACTTCGACTACCATAAAAGTATACAACATTCATCCCCTAAAAGGTGGAATTATAAACAGAACAGAACAGAAAAATATTTATTTAACTGAAACACACACAACAAAATACAAAATACAATTAATACATACATTACGTATAATTACAAATAGTACATTATTGATGTACATAGGCATTGTGTTGTAATGTGTCGTCAAAAAGGACTGATCTCAGCATCTGCTATGGCAGTAGCCATAGCGCTGGTTTTCAGATAATTATCAGGGTACATATTGTTTTTTTTTAGTTTTCTCAAAAACCCCTGAAACAATTTCGATGAAATTTATATGGGACCATCTCTGCAGTATGTTCCACAAAACAATACAAGAATAATCAAAATCGATTTGTAATTGTAATCGCGTAACATAGATAAAAAACATACAGTCGAATTGAGAGCCTTTTCCTTTTTTGAAGTCGGTTGAAAAAACAGTGAAACCTGAATAAATGGGGCCTGCAAATTTGTCTCACTTAAACAAGTATTTCACTTTCCCAGTGTCTCAGATATCCAGGTATAAATAAATATCTGACTCATTTACAGATGGTTAAATTGATATCTCAGAACTTTTGACTGGGTCAACCGATTTGGATGATTTTTTTTTATTTGAAAGTTGGTGCTTCCCGTGTGGTCCCATTTCAATTTGGTTCAGTTCTGACAATGGGATCCATGAGAAAACTATTTAAATCTTAAATTTGCTTTAATAAAAGTAGACTTTTAGGGCAATTGAAGTCGGTTTCCAGATCTTTTTGATCGCATTTACTTGTTGATAAACCTATTCAACGATAACCTTACACAATGGTGTAGACGCGAAAAAATAATGCATCTCCAAGTATCAAGCCGCCATTTGAAGTCGGTACCTTAGTTTTGAAGTCGGTTAACATGTATATTCAAACGCAAGCGTGTAAAACTCACGCCCTCGGGACGTAATTCCCGTCTTCCTCGTAGTATGAGGATAATTTACATCATCTCACCGTGCGCGCGCGCACGCAGCGCATACTGAGACATCAGATCATTGCGCGACGCATACTGACACGATCTATACATAATTATATATACACCGGTACAAGAACGCTTGGATGTCACCTTTTAAATATAAAAGATAGACCAACACTTGACCTCAATCTCACCTGATGGTAAGTG
Organism: Carcina quercana; assembly: GCA_910589575.2. Classification (NCBI taxonomy): domain Eukaryota; kingdom Metazoa; phylum Arthropoda; class Insecta; order Lepidoptera; family Depressariidae; genus Carcina; species Carcina quercana. Next base: position 4,750,788 of record OU342455.1, on the reverse strand, counting down.
ACGATGAGGTCGACGATGTTACGCGTTGTTCTAGAAGGTGACGATTCACTCTTCATTTGAAGATTCCCAAGTTGTAGTTTTCGTGGAACACGGACACCGGTAGTGTATTACATATTGTATCTGTACGCATGATGAATGTGGAAGCGACACGCTTGTTGCGAGCTGCAGGAGTGTCTACAGTGTACGGGCAGAGGGCTGACGTGCTTCTGTTTGACCGGTACTTGAAAGGCGAAGGTGGAATCAACAAAAATAGCTCCTGCGCACACTCTCCAAAATGTATCCTATAAAATACCGAAAGGCAGGCAACCTGACGCCTATGTTCGAGGCTTTGGAACTTCGCTTCATCGAGTCCAGCAGCTGGTTGTTTATTCGTAAATACTACATTCACAGTATAGTTAAATTTTAATGTTCTGTTTAGGTTTTCAGGCCTTTTGCTGAGGCAACTGTGTCAGTATGTATATGTGTCAGATGCTTCTAGCACCTAAATAAATAAAAAATTAATAAGAGAAGAGAGCGACACAACACATTGGAACGAAATATTATAAAAATTGTGTCCATTTTTAGAGTTCCGTACCGTCCGTCCGTCTGTCTGTCAAGACCCTTTTCTCAGGAACGCGTGGAGATATCAAGTTGAAATTAATACAGAATACGCAAGTCTGCAGTCCCTTGGAGCTGTGAAAAAATAAAGATTCTACATCAACGCATTACAAAGATACAGCCAATTATACCGCAGGCTTTGACGAAGAAGGAATCAAATGTGCTAGAACCATGGAATTTGGCAAGAAGCAAGGCCGTACAGCACAAGTATAGGAACAAATCTGAAATATATACTTTTTAAAAACATATCTCATTAAAATTTTGTAAAAATTTGCAAATTAACAACAAAAAAGTTTTTCGCCAGGCACAACGTTTTCTCGTAAAATATGGTTTTTAGTACGTTAATTTTATTTATATTCTGTACGGAACCCTCGGTTCGTAAGTCTGACTCGCACTTAGCCGGTTTCCTAAATTAAAAACGATTAAATTCTTTATGGCTAAAACGCTCCGTACAGTGATGTCTACCGCGTGACGTCATCTTTGTGTGTAATCGTTTTTTAATGTGTTTCTGTGGTGCTCCGATAGATGGCGCTACCAGTTTGATGAAAGGCGCTAACGAATGTTTTTATGGGCATCATATATGTTATGTTTACTTAGGGACCTCACTAACGTTATCACATAGCATGGTTGTTGTGACGTTATGAATTTGAAGTTCCTCTATCTTAATATTAAGCTATTTTGTAAACAATAAAGATTTGAATTGGTTTGTAAAGTATTTGTCTTCGCTTTTCAGATCGTGTCCGGACTTGAAGAGGTTGTATCTGCTAGCCAGACCAAAGAAAAACAAGGACATCGCGAAGAGACTACAGGAGCAATTTGACGATGTTGTGAGTACAATTATGTGTCAATCGACTATATAAGTATACACAGCTGGACATCAACTACCCTCATAGAAAGACACGTTGGAGTTTCCATTAGGGGATTTGCCTTAATCATCACGCATTGCAGGCGGATTGGATATCGCAATAAGAGGTTCATCATCGACCAGGAAACGTCCACTGCTGGACATAGACCTCCTCCATGGTATGCCATATTGACCTCCCGGCTCACTTGTGTCCAGCAACTACTCGCGACCATAACTAGTTCGTCGGTAGGGGGACGGCTCGGGAGACGTTTCCCGCTCTGCAACTCTTACTCCCCGTCGGTAAGAGGTTGTTGTGATATAAATGGGAGTTTATTTCGGAATCTGTTGTCTATGCGTCATACACTGTCTCGTGTGTCTATGGGTTGGTTTGTCTCAACGTCAGTAAGTGTCACAATAGCCGTGGGCTAGTGTGTATATGTAAATAATATATATAATAAATAAATAAAATTGTTGTCTGTAAAGTCGGTCGGACGATAATTAATTTTATGTAATAAGCCGAACGCTAAGGCAGGTCGTGCCTCTCTATCGCTTGTTCTGCGCTCTCGCTTGCACGCTCGGCTCAGGCGGAACGTGACACTATTTCGTGCGTGCAGACGGCGTTCATCGATTTATAACACGTTATTACTAAATTAGACAGCCAGGAAGGAATTTCCTCGCAGGAAAAGCCGCGGGAAAGTCAATAATCTATTACTGATACTGTTTCAACTAACAAACAAACATTGCAAGTGTGTCAATTAGTCGAGTCAGTGTGTATTTAGACGCAGATTTTACCTACTACAGTAAACAGGGAGCCATAAATTGTATAAATTGACATTGTGTAAATTATAGTTATTACTAACACTAAGTTAAAATTGACTTTATTTTATTTACTAACAAAAATATGGATTACGTCTGATATAAATAAATAATAATAATAATAACAACGACGGTGTTAAATAAAAAATATACTTTAAAAAACCGATCATGTGCGGGTGAGACTCAGGCACTGAGGGTTCCGTACAGAATATGAATAATTTACATGCATCCAACAATGCTTCATCGAATAAGTCCGATTGGAAAACCAATTTTACTTTGCAGCTAAGTACCGTACCCGATGTATGGCTTTCAACTACAAGGTTAAGTTTGTAAACATAAAAAAGCTATTTTTACTATGTTATAATTCAAAAATGGTTTCTACGATTGTGCTTTATGCCCAATCTCAAGAACCGTGTTTACGGGCAATGTGCCCTGCCCACTGACACTTCAAACTTGCGACTCGTTTAATGGCGTCAGTGACTTTACTCTGCTCTCTAAGCCAGGTTTTACGATCCCTCAACGTAACTCCCACGAGCATAGCACCACTTACCCCTTGTTATTTATATAATTCCTCTGCCCCAAGGTTGCCTGGAAGAGATCGCTCTCAGCGATAAGGCCGCCTTCATTGTGCCTTTTATGTTCTGTTTCTTTTCTGTTTTGTGTTTGTGTGTGTATGTGTGCAATAAAGTTTATTTATGTATGAATGTATGCATTTCCAGTTATATGACAAACTCCGCAAAGAGCACCCTAACTTTATGCAGAAGATCAGCTTATTAGAAGGCGATGTCGGGCAGATTGGACTAGGGATGAAGGAAGAGGACAGAGCTACCGTGGCAGAAGAGGTAAGCATCAACACTAGCTATTTATAAACACACCCATTCGTAGTGAATCAAAGCCTAGACAGCAGTGGCGTAACCGAGGGCCCCTGGACAAAATTAAATTGGGGCCCTATTAAACTACTAAAACATTAAAGATAAAAATTACTTTACTTTTACTTTACGTCTTTTTGAAGGTATCCACTTTAACCTCAAATTATATTTGAAATAATTGATTTTATTCATTTAACGATGGCAAAAGTTTTCTTGGGTACATCTATGGAACCGTCTAAGGCATCTGAGTGGATGGAGTTAAAACTTTTAGGTTCAACTAGGATATTACAAAACTGTTACAAACGTCATTCGTGGAGGCCGAGGGGCCTCTTAGACATGCGGAGCCCCGGGGCCCTAGCCCTGCGGTAGCTACGCCACTGCTTGACAAACTGTTACTACGAGAATAAACAAATGGATTAACTTTTGTTATCAGACAAAAAGGAAACTTTTCATATAAAAACTTTAATCTCGAAATTCAATAGTACGTCAGTCAAATGCATGGGCGTGTGACGTGATGTAACACTAGACTATGTGACTAATTACCAATTGGTAACAAGTTCAGTATCGACTGTTCCTGTATTTTACTAGTAATGTTAATTATATTTGGCTGTTGTGTTTGTTTTCCAGGTAGAGATAATCTTCCACGGAGCTGCGACTGTGAGGTTCGATGAGGCCCTCAAGCTGGCGGTGGAGATCAACGTGCGCGGGACCAGGGAGGTCCTGATGCTGGCCAGATCTTGCACCAGGTTGAAGGCCATGGTGCATATATCTACAGCTTACAGGTACATTACAAATGAAAAAGCTATGCATACCCACGTCCATTTTTACCGACTTAGTTCACATATGCACCGATAGATGGCGCTGGTGCGTCATATAACCAGTAAAGCACCCGTGGTAACAAATGTGACCAAACTTTTTAGTGTATCCCGCGATATTTAAAAAATCAAGGAATATAAAAATACTAGAATTATATTTTTGTTTCTAAAAATAATTCTTTCTGTATTAAGTGTCAGCGTCAAATGTCATTTTATCGACGCCATCTTTCTTTTTATAAGCTAAGGCTAGCCAGTGACGTGCGTTTTTAATGTTTTTGTACAAATCAGAACTTTGTGTTCTGTTAAAGAAGGTAGCATGAGCCTTCTGGGTACGCACGCACGCTTAAAACATCCAACAGTCTGCCGTATCGTCACTTTCCATCAGGTGAGATGAAGGCCAAGTCAAATCGATCATATATATAATGTCTTTTTTTTAAAGCATTTATTTTCCATAGTACATATTACACTAAACAGTATTTTATCTCCCGCCAAACTGAAAAACAGTTTGTTGGCGAGTAACGCTCTGTTCCTTGTATAATTCTATTACATTAAAGCTATTTACTATCTAAGTTCTATCTAAAAAAATCTCATTTAGCTTACTCTTTAGATTTGTTTTACTAGTTTTGGGAGTTTCTCTCAGCCAAGCGAGCTCATTAAATATTCTTGGCACTACATATTTATTTAGCCTTTGCCCACAGTAGTTTAGTCTTAAATTGCATCAGCACGAAAAATATATATATTGTTTGTTTTACCTTTTTTTTTATCGTTTTATATGATAATCTGTTGCAGTTACTGCCCATTAAAGGAAATAGACGAGAAGTATTACGAGAGTCCACTCCCCGGAGACAAGCTGATAGACCTGGTGGAAACCATGGATGAGAAGACCATCAACAGCATTACTCCTGGGTAAGTAAAAACTGTCATTTTCTTCTAGAGAGATTTCAATATAGCAATAGGTTATAGACCGGTCATTGGGAAACGTTTCATATAAACATTTTGATCTCAAAAGTCAATGGTATGTCAAATGTCTTGTACGGCCGCGTGACGTGATGTGACACTAGATTGAGTAACTTATTACCAATTGGTAATAAGTTTAGGATCAAAATGTTTGTTTGCTTTGTCCGGTCTATTAATATTAAATGTCTTTGTTTGCTCCTCTATTACACGGTATACAACGACTAGATCTAGGTAACTGACTATAATCAAATCAATATGCCTTAGCTAACTTTTTTAGACATATAAAAGACTAAAAATAAAACACCATGCACTGTTTTGCTATATCTCAAACGGATTAGGCAGTGTTTTCGATGAACGATCACAGTCGGCTTGATTTTTTCTAACCTCAACAATGGGAATGTTTCCAAGAGCTATCAGTCAACGACCTAGACGGAGTTGAGTAGTAGTTTAGTCCTCCCGAATGGGAAGGCAATGGAACAAAGCCATACAGCCTACTCTGAACATGTCTTTTCTTCAGTTTTCTCAATAAAATGTATAATGTGTACATTCTATCGCTTGTTTTGACGATTCTTGACGAGAATTTTAAAGACCAGCCTTGGTTTCAACATTATTCGAAAGAATCCATATGCCGAATGTACTACACATGGTAAACTCTTCGGATCGCGTCGAAACCCTCGCAATTTTGCGTAATTGATACTATAACACCGTCCATGACACTTTTTGCACTATATCACACCATTATAACACAAAAAACACACATAACAGTATTTAAGAATTACTAAAATTGCAATGAACTATTTTTCAAGTTCGCGCCAAGAATCTAGACGGCGTTGATAGTTGATAGACGATTGACTGTCAAACGAATTGAGGCAAAGGATTGTTCTACCTAAGTCTAATAATAATAATAAATATTTTTACATAAAGTAACTTACCTACATGTGACCAGGACGTATTTACAAAGTCATATTTTGTGAAATGAGCCGAACATATCATTGTGCGGCTCGTCTGCACTTTAGGTGACTAAAACTAGCGCCTTCAAACTTTTTTTACTTATAGAACTACTTAAAACAAACAACTGTGTAAAATCTCAGATTGCGGAAATGCGCCGTTTTAACGATATGATTTTTTAAAGTTTCAGAAAATTCCATAGCACAACGCCATATTTAAGTGAAAACCAAGTGCACAGATAACTATATATTGAAAACAGACCTAACTAAAGAGATTGCAATCACTGACAATGATGTTTAAATTCGCCATAAAGAGGATATAATAATATATGACTGGTAGTCAAAGATCTAGGACCATACAGCCTTGTCTAAACTGGCATTTATTTTTCATCATGCAAAATATGTATTACGTGAATTTTGCTAGCGCCTTCAAACTTTTTTAGAATCAAATTTGTCCCAAATCCCAGATTGCGGAAACGCACCGTTTTAAAGATAAGATTTTGGCTCGCCTGCACTTTAGGTGACTGCAACAGACCCGGAGATGACTGCAGGGCAGAAATCCCGTCGGATAAATTAGGTTTGTTAGGTTATTTTTTTTTATACAGACCCGGAGATGAGTGCAGGGCAGAAATCCCATCGGATAGATTTGCATGATGAGTTCTACAATCCAAAAAATTTTTAGTCACCTAAAGTGCAGTCCTTCCAAGATTTTTTAAAGTTGTACATAATTTCCATAAAATATCGCAATTTTTAGTTGAAAACAACGCTTAAGAGGGTTTATCCACAAAATATCTTCCCACGAAAGAACAACCGACACAAAACTGACATTTCCTTTATTAATCTTTTTGAAGACAAGAAAATGGTCATTAGTTCTTACAGCCATGTCTTGGTTTATTTTAGGCCAAAGCCGTTTTTCAGTATTCTCAATGAAATGTATGTAATACGAAGTAAAATAAAATATGGAGTTAAAAGTGTGGTTCAAGGAATCGAGTGGGTGAAATAAAACATCGTCACAAATAATACAACCAGGGCAGAAACACATGGTTATTCCAACCCCAAAGCACGAGCCGAGCGAAGCGTGCCGCGGCAGCGGCCGGCGAAGTGCCAGAAACGAAATGCTGGCGTTTAACTATCTCTACCCCACCCTATCTATCGTTTGTTAAAATTTTCATAGAGTACCGTTTCCGGCACTTGGACGAAAGATTGTTGTATTTGTACGAGGGGCATACCGAAAAGATCGGTAATCGAGTACTTTCGATTTAATTACATTAAAAACTCTTTTTGATGAATAAACACTGGTTAGTTGAAAATCGAATACAATTGACAGAATTAAAAAAAATTTTTTTTTTAAAGAACAATATCAGTTTGAAATTGATAGGTCGATAAAAAAATGGAGCTTACAAGAGAAAGTTTCCGTGCCATAATTTTTTACAACTTTCGACGAGGATTATCTCAGGGACAATGTCTCGCTGAGCTTATATCTATATTCAAGAGTGAAGCGCCTAGCCAGACGACAATATATCGCTGGTATTCTGAATTCCGGCGTGGACGTGCTTCTCTTGGCACCGTACCTTCCACAGGCCGGCCAAAAACAGCGGTTACACCAGAAAATGTCGCTGTTGTGCGCCGAATGATACAGGATGACCGACATATTACATATGAGCAGATTCGGGCTACTTTAGGGATAGGTATGACTGCGATACAAACTGTTTTACATGGTGAACTGGGAGTGAGAAAGCTAGTTTCCCGCTGGGTGCCCCATAATTTGTCCGAAGAGCAAAAGGCGGCTCGTGTCAATTGGTGCCGGTCTACTCTGCAACGCTTCAACGGAGGAAAGTCAAAAGCAGTTTATAACATTGTCTCTGGTGATGAATCATGGATCTATTCATATGAGCCAGAAAGAAAGCATCAGTCGGCTGTCTGGGTCTTCGCAGGTGAGATCAAGCCAACAAAAGTTGTCCGCTCTCGCAGCGTATCGAAGAAAATGGTCGCTTCGTTTGTCGCGAAAACAGGACATGTAGTCACAGTTCCCTTAGAGGAACGGAGAACGGTTACCGCTGATTGGTATACAACGGTTTGTTTGCCACAGATGATATCCGAACTCCGTAGAGGTAACCCGAAACGACGCATAATCCTCCATCACGATAATGCGAGCTCTCACACCGCTCAGAAAACAAGCGAGTTTTTGAAGCAGGAAAACGTTGAATTAATGGATCATCCTCCATACAGCCCTGATCTGAGTCCCAATGATTACTTTACATTCCCTAGAATCAAAGATTTATTGCGTGGTCAGCGGTTTCAAGGTCCAGAAGAAGCAGTGGAAGCATACAAATCGACGATTTTGGCCATGTCAACTTCGGACTGGAATTGCTGCTATAATAATTGGTTCGAACGAATGCAAAAGTGCATTAACTGCAACGGAGAATACTTCGAAAAGCAATAAAAATAAATTTAGTTATTTCCTGTATGTATTGTTTTATATTCCCGATCATTTCGGTATGCCCCTCGTAATACATATTTTGCATGATGAAAAAGAAACACGCAAAATAGGCGCATCTGACGTCGAGTTGCGGAAACCTGCCCCGATAACGAATACGAATGATGAAAAATAAATGCCAGTTTAGACAAGGCTGTATGGTCCTAGATCTTTGACTACCAGTCATATATTATTATATCCTCTTTATGGCGAATTTAAACATCATTGTCAGTGATTGCAATCTCTTTAGTTAGATCTGTTTTCAATATATAGTTATCTGTGCACTTGGTTTTCACTTAAATATGGTGTTGTGCTAAGGAATTTTCTAAAACTTTAAAAAATCATATCGTTAAAACGGCGCATTTCCGCAATCTGAGATTTTACACAGTTGTTTGTTTTAAGTAGTTCTATAAGTAAAAAAAGTTTGAAGGCGCTAGTTTTAGTCACCTAAAGTGCAGTCCTTCCTATTGTGCCCTTACACAAACGGCGGCCGTTTAAAAAAATCTAGTCTTGCAGTTTTTATCAACTGAAGTTTGACTGTTTCCGCCTTTGGAAAACGATGTACCTCTACATTTTCACAACTATATACAATGCATTTACTAGGCATAATTATCAAATTATATCCGCAAACTATTATCGATTTCACAGAAACGTCAAAAGTTTCCTTTTATATTTCCCCAAGAGGATATAAATATTTCCGTGTAAATTCCAAAATCGACGAAAAATGTGCCAAATGTCCTTTACCAAAGAACTTTGCCGTAGAATGCACAAAGGTCTACTTTAGGGATTGTTTTTGTCTTCTAAAGAGTTTAGTCGCGAATGTGCAATGTCGCCATCTATAATAAAACTTTGAACTAAATTTTTTTAAACTCTTCCATTATCGTGATATATCGACCAATTTACATAAAGCCTAAATTTATTATACACGTAAAGCTTACTAAAGAATCAATCAATGATATATGAATACCGCATGAAAATCCGTTCAGTAGTTTTTGAGTTTATCGCGTACAGACAAACAGACGCGGCGGGGAACTTTGTTTTATAATATGTTATAATTATGAGAATGACTGATATTGAATTAAACTTTTGTATATTTTATTTCAATTTAAAAACTGACAGTGTAATCTACAGTACGTACATTTAGACGGTATCGTACATTAAATATTATACATAATTTAAATTTGACAAAAATGTTTAAGTATGTCACCGTAAAATTGCAAACACTGTTAAAGTACGGTCACGGAGCAGGAAGAATTTCGTACAATGACCTCTTATTACCCATCTCTGTCACTCCCGCGTAAATATAATGCGTCTCGCTCGCACAGATGCAATGACCGCTGTCACCAGGGATTGTAAACCGTTTCATTGAGACCGTAAGTTTTGTTCTTGTTTGCGTCTGGTTTTTTGGTTGGCCTTGAGTCGCAATGAAAAGTATTTGACATGATTCATAATTTTTGAATAACGAACGACATTCCATCTTGGGATGCGTTAGTGCTCGTTCAATTTTGAAACACAGTTATCTTAGTTTGTTGTTATTTGTTAGTTTTTGTTGTCGTGTTTTAATTGTTAAGTGGTTTCGTTGATTTGTTAAGTTTAATTTACTGTTTTAAAATGGAACCAGTGCCGTCTACCTCGCGTCCATTCAAGGAGTTTGTTTCTCCGCGGAAGAAAAGAAAAATGTCACACTTTAGTGAATCTGAGAAGGTAATGATTATTAACGTGTTTAAATACGTTAAGGAATCCTGGCCTGCCGATAAATATCCTTCAAAAAAAGAAATGAAGGACAAAACAGCCGATATCTTGGGCATTTCAAAATCGGCCATATATCGTATTTTAAAAGAATATACCTAGCTAGTTTTTTTCTATCCTTTAAATATTTCATGCAAACCACACATAAAAATGTTTGTGACCACTGTCAGTAGGTAAAGAGGTCATTGTACGAAATTCTTCCTGCTCCGTGACCGTACTTTAGATTATAATCTCTCTCGCGAGATTGTGAACTGTTGAAAGATTGTGAACCGTAAAATACTGCTTACAATTCAATGCATCATTTTTCTGTATATTAAAATCTATGGAAGTGAATCGGTCAAATTGTCAAATAGAATGTAGCGGAACGCAACTCGCGCGCTGGTTAGTTAACGCAGAGCGTGCCAAACTTATACATAAAATACTCTCGAAAATTATATTGTTCATTATGTCTCTAAATATATTATTAATTAGTGTTGTGTGTATAAGTATATGTAAGTTAATTATATTTGTGTATCGCTGCGTGCAAGTTGTTAAAATCTGTCTAGAACAGGGGCTGGCTGAAAATCAGTGTTGTGATTTTCAGCAGAAAAGCATAACGGGTACTGAGACAGCTCCTGCCACAGAACCTTCTCATTTTAATGTGTATTTATCGTAATGTTGTAAATGTTTGAATTAGTTTTATATATATGTGTGTGTGTTTGTATGTGTAATTTGTATGTGGCAAATAAATGGTTTAAAACATAACCCACATTCTGGCGCAGTCGGGTAATATAGATTTGATAACGTTTTTAGCAAAAGAATGCTTTATTTCCACCTTATCCTTCCAAATTTAAAAGTTACCAGTTCACATTAAAGTCGTCTATTTTCCAGTTTAATAGGCGAACACCCCAACACGTACGCTTATACCAAAGCCTGCGCCGAAGACATCGTACAGAAATACTCTATAGGACTGCCCGTTGCCATGGTTCGACCTTCCATAGGTAAGTTTACAGTATATCATAGATACATTATAAGAATTAGGATCCAAATACCTATATTTTACCCTTTCTAACATCGTTGAATTGACTTAAGACAGAACGAGATAAATATACGTTCTTGGGGCAAACTTTTTTGAAAAAAGCTGTTCTGGATTATAAAGACGTGCCAATGTGGATATTGTCATCTCTTTTTAATACACGAGTACCTATTATCGATAGAATTGTTCAACTATATATATAAATAAGGAATATATCTCTAATAATATTTATTTAGTACAAATAATATTCAAATTGTCGTGTGTTCGTGGCTTTAGAATAGGATCACCCCAAATGATCCTGCGGGTCGTAAAAGGCGACTAAAGGAAACAATATACACAAGATGGGCAGCAGCATTTACCTATATTCTTTTATGATAGTCATAAGTAGTAGTAAGTCCTAGTATAAAACTGATTCCGATATCTGAGTTGAATATACTATTCTAAATACACTTGGCCTTCATTTCAACTGATAGTAAGAGATTATTCGTCGGTAGGATAAAAGCGTGCTCATAAAGGAACCTAAAATTAAAGCGATCCACCTCCATCAAAGTTTCATACTAAATTTCTGTTGCCATAATGTTTTAAAATATAACAGCTGGATTTGTGCAGTAACTATCTAAAAATATGACATCAGATTGTGATGTCGCGAAATGAGTATCATTAACATACAACTTCACACTGAATCACAATTTACATTTTAAACACTTTTTTCGATTATTGTTCAAAGCGCCATCTATGAACCATTAGCTGCGTAACTGCTATTGTAGCTAAATTTCAAGTTGTAAATTAATGATATTTATTTCACGACACTATTATTTCGTCTCCTATTTTTAGGTAATTACTTATTGAAGCCAGCTATTCTATTTTAAAAGATTATGGCAACAGAAATGTAGTATGGAAGCTTTAGGAGAGGGATAAGACTGAGATATGGCATAGCTAGCCAGTCAGGCATAGACAAGCGCACTGGGAATCGAACCTGCGTACTCTCGTTTATGAGTCTGAGATTACGGAGGCGAGTAGTAGGAGTTAGTCTCTACTTAGCTGTTTATTACTTCACTGGCTCGGCAAAGGCCACTTGTTCGGTACTAGCTAAACGTGCACTCGACTACGGCTCTCGTCAACTATCCGTCATTGATACTGTTGATATTGAAGTTGAGGAAATCAACACATATACACACGAGACAGTAGGAGTATGGTATGGCGCATACACTATACGAGTAACAAACAGGAAATCTTAAAGAATTGTTAACGGTTTCGTTTTAAGTGAAATTCGGTTTTTTTTTTCTTCAGTGATCGGTACCGCTAAGGAGCCAGTCGCTGGATGGATCGACAATGTCTATGGACCCACAGGGGTAAGATACTATTAAATTAATATAACTAGTGTAAGAAAACTATTTCATGCCACAGCTAGCTGCGGTAGTTCTAAAAAATAAGCCTATATTACCCGGCTAAATTGAGGATGCTCTGTTTACACGCATACAACTTGCAGCAAGGTACGTATTTCACTTTGTAGGGATAGTTTTATTACGCACTAGGGTGTAATAGAGAATAATTACGCACGCGGGGGTTATAGCTCGGTTTATGGACCTAAAATCGATGTAATAATGCTCAATTTACGAGCAAGTGTGTTGAAAAACATTATTCAACATAGGTTAACGCAATAATCTCACTTGTTACAAGAATTTGACCAATTAACAATTTGAAGAAGCGTTAATTTGAGCATTTGTATTTGATGAATTGTTAATTTGACCATTTGGATTTGATGAACTGTTAATTTACCTATTTAAGAATTTGATGACCTGTTAATTTGACCATTAAAGGATTAACGTTAATCTAGTGAATTTTATTATTTGGCAAATCAATGATGATAGGTACAAGTGGCTCGGTCCGGTCATTGTGGAGGAGTGAGTGAGGAATATGTCCAGCTGTGGACAGTTCCCGGCCGATGATGCTGATGAATTTATTCCAGGTGGTTGCAGCCGCAGCGGTAGGTTTGCTTCACGTCTTGCATTGTAGTCCCACCGCTCTCGCTGACTTGGTCCCAGCAGATATGCTGGTGAACGCCTGCATAGCAGCTGCTTGGAAGACCGCCAGGGACTACCCTGGCAACCATGAAGATGCTCCCCCGGCGGACGTGCCACCGCCGGTCTACAACTATGTGTGCTCTACTCAACAGCCCATCACTTGGGGTAAGTTCTTCAAGGCTGCTTACCTTCCAACCTGGCTTTCTCAAAACGCTAGCGCCATCTCTTGGTGATGAAAAATCTTATACCTTTAAACGAGCAATTCTTGTATATATTTAATTCGGATCTCGGAAACGGCTCCAGCGATTTCGCTGAAATTTGGTAATTAGGGGGCGTAATTAGTTTTGGGGGCGAAAAATCTATCTAAATTAGTCTCATGTCTGGGAAAACGCGCGTTTTCGAGTTTTCATGCGCTTTTTCTTTCGCATTATTCGACGCTGAATATGATGGGAAATTTCACGCTGTCAAACATAATCACTTTAGCCGAATGGTTCACATGTGTCATTCCGTCCGAGATATCCGCGTTCAAATCCTAATTGGAAAATTGCTTTTATTTTTGTTTTTTGTGTGTTTTTATTTATTTATTCAAGTAATTGTTCCACTCTTTATGGCTAACCAAGGGCAGAAATAAAGTTTTTGTTTGTTTTTAAAGAACTACGAGCAAAGCTCGGTCGCCCAGATATTGAAACTGACACACAAACGCCGCTCTAACTTTGCTGTCTCTTTTCTTCCAGCGAAATTCATGAAGTACAACGAACACTATGGCCTAGAAGTGCCTCTTATGCAGTCAGTGTACTACTACCTCTTGCATCTGACTCCGTCCCGGTTACTCTATACGATGTGCTGTTTCTTCTTGCATTGGATCCCTGCATATATAATTGACTTGATCGCAACGCTGATTGGAAAGAAGCCCATGTATGTACCTTATATTATATTTAGCGGATATTAATACGCTTGCTTGACAGGTTGGTGACTGCAATGTGTGATGGGTTTTCATTTGGCCTTCATTTAATGCGATAGTAAGGCCGTAGGGATGAAAAGATTCATCAACCAGAATCCGCAAGATAATTAAGCACTGGCTATCCTACACAATACTGCTATTTACTCCTGATTTTTAGTTCAACTGTGTTGTTTGCGGAGACGGTTTGGCAGTAGATTCAATTGTAGGGGAAAAGTTCGTTAAAATGACAATTTTTCACATTCAAAATGACTGACCCATTACTGGAATCTGTGGCACCTCTTCAAACATATTGCCATCACGCTCACACAACACCCGTGCAAGTACGTAATGTATAATAAAAGGTCATTGTACGAAATTCTTTCTTCTCCGCGACTGCATGTCAGCATAATGTCATCTAGCTAGACAGACATAAGAAAAATTGGCTACTTCTAACAAATGAGAAGACACTAGATAAATACAGTTGCATATTCTAATAAAAAATGAGCATGCTGTTTCATTTTTCAGGCTGAAGAAAGCTTACGTGAAAATCGAGAAATTCGGCGCTGTGATCTCGTATTTTGCACTACGCGAATGGAAATTCCACAATACCAACGTTCAGAAGCTTTATAGTGAGCTAAGTGATGCGGACAAACATATCTTTGACTTTGACATCAGCTGTTTACAATGGAACGATTACTTCTACAGCTATATCCGAGGGGTCAGGGTATATTTGCTGAAGGACCCTATCGAAACCATCCCTCAGGCAAAAAAGAAGCAGTTTAGACTGAAGTATACTCACTACTTCTTGTTGTGTCTATTAGTTTTGTTGGCTCTGAAGGTTTTATGGAGTCTCATCAGTTTGTTATTCAGATTCTAGTTTAAGTTATTTAATTTTGACGGCGATTTAAATGTACTGAGTTCGATATGCGGCAAAGACTTAGAAGTGTATTGTAAACATTAATTTAATAATGATTCGGTCATTCGAACATTTAGCTCATGTTGCAAGTGCTCGTCGTTTTTGAAAGATAGCGCCACCTGTTGAAACTGTTAAGAACTACGTCTAGACTGAACTTACGTACGTTGGTGTTTGATTGGTTGAAACTTTGATGCTACTAAGATCATTTATGATTGTTCTTTGAGCCTGCTAATGCGCAGGAGACATATATGATCACAATACATTTCTATGTCTTTGGTTTCGTTGGTTTGAAAATAATATGGAATTAAAAGTACAATTTTTTTCACAAATGGTTTAAGGTTTTTATATTGACAATGTTATGAATTAAAATATATTTAGTTAATGGTCCGATATGATCCACGCCTGTTATGACATTTTATGAAATAATCTATCAAAATTCTATATTTATTTTGATAAATACTTATTTTCAGGTAAGAAAAAGGTACTATTTAAATTTTGCCGCGGTAATTTTGCTGCTTTTGACTTTCCCCGAAATACTCGTCGACAAAATTATGTTGTACCTTTCTCAAATATCAGAAAAGTATAGTTTATATTCAAACAAATTAAAAGATATGAAATAATAATATAACATATTTTAGTTAAAAGTGGGATGGATGAGACAAACATATTTTTAATTTTATACTCGACGATATTTTAATATTTAAAAGGGACAGATTTGGCTGGCTTGTTTGTTTCTTTCAAGATGGCGTCTGAAAAAATTATATATCGACTGTAACATTAAATAAATAGCTCATTAAGTGTTGTTTTGAAGTTATAACGATTAAAAAAAATAGAACTATACTAGATGCTGTATCAAAGAAGGAATTAAATTGGTCAGACACAATCTTCAAAACCATTTCGATATTTTTGTATTCCTTGTAGATGAGTATATAAATTTAATAAACATGTTTCTAAAGAGAGGTACTGTGAAGAACTTTACGCAAACCTCACTCAAATACTCATCACAGAAATAAAAAGTATGCGTCTCGGGACGCCCAGCAGAAGTGATCACTTAATCTAAGTGCGAAATACGGCTAGGCTAGGGTTAGAGTGAGAGAGGAGGAACCTGCCTACGCTGCCGTATGCGTGATAGAAAAGGAAGCCAGACTGGCGCCGTAACGCGTTACGTAACGAAGCGGTTTATCGTACTATAAGAAGTTATCACTTCAAAATACAAATTCTTAATAATCACAAGACTTTTATCTCTAGAATATAGTTGAATACTTAAATAAATGTGATAAGTACCATGTTTTTGCTCAGTTATAGTTAAGGGTAGGTTATTAGTTTTTGCATTGAACCTTCTGTCTAAGCATGGCGCGAATTATGTTACATGTATAATTAAGTTTTGGACGATGGTGTACCTGCACTTGTTAATTTTTGTTATTCTGTATATATGTCGCTTCGAATTGTTTAATAAGCTGTTTTACATGACCGCTAGCTGTTTCACTAAACAACTCCGTTATGTAAAATAGCTCAACGACGTGAAGCGAGTTCTCATAATAGCTGAACTTTAACACGGGGAATTGAAGAATCTTCTAGCCCATTCGTACCATCGTTGGCTACCGTCACTTACCATCAGGTGAGAACGTGCCCAAGCGTTGTTGTACTACGCTTGCCCTCAACCTCACCTGATGTCAAGTGACGATGAGGTCGACGATGTTACGGGTTGACCTAGTATGTGACTATTTACCCTTCGTGTGAAATATTCTAATATTGTGTTACTTATAAAGCTGTTGACGACTGTTTCAAGACATTTTAATGACAATTTTGTTTTAGCCTACAGATCTATCGATTCTGTTCTGATCTACCTAGAGACGTGAGACGATCAATACATTTTGTATTGCATCCTAACCTTCCGGCTTCAATTCTAACAAGATAAGAACAGAATCGGTAGGTGGTAGGTAGATAAATAAATTATAGATTTTCGATTTTTCATCTAGTCCTTTAGTTCTGTTTAATTTATGCAATCTTTTATTAAGGTAAAAGTCGATTTTAATCCCGACTAGGAATGTATTTGGTGCCGCCATGTTGCGTAAGCCGCCATCTTGTTATTTCGTTGGACCTTTTTGACACTGGCTGCTATTTCAACCAAATGGTTTCTTGACATTCTTTCACAGCAGGGACATACTGTGAACTTCATAGACGACATAATAGTAATTTTCTTTTTGTCAAGCACGCGCCGTGCTAAGGCGACTAACCTAAGTTCAAATCGGTTGCCATTTTAAGTTGTTAAATTAATAAATATTATAAATTTTATCATAGTTTTCTTTACCGTTTCTTCATTGGGAATGTCCAATTCCTATTCGTACGCATGGTCAGCTAGGACGCAACTACTTCGGGGTGATAGACGTTGGGTGGGATCACGGTCACGTCAACTAAGCGGGTAAGTAAACTCACCAACTAAAAGAATAAGGCGTAAGTGTAGTGTATGCGGTATAGCATCGTGCAGCGTGTGTCTATGGGTCGGTATGCTAAACGTCAGTGTCACAACTGTCACTGTCTGACAGTTCACGAGAGCGGTGGTCGAGTGCGGACGTTGTGTAATACCGAACTACGGGCACTGCCGTGTGATATGATAGACAACGTCATAGGGACTACTACAATCATCATCAGCCGGGAAACGTCCACGGAAGGACTGCACTTTAGGTGACTAAAACTAGCGCCTTCAAACTTTTTTTACTTATAGAACTACTTAAAACAAACAACTGTGTAAAATCTCAGATTGCGGAAATGCGCCGTTTTAACGATATGATTTTTTAAAGTTTCAGAAAATTCCTTAGCACAACGCCATATTTAAGTGAAAACCAAGTGCACAGCAAACTATATATTGAAAACAGACCTAACTAAAGAGATTGCAATCACTGACAATGATGTTTACATTCGCCATAAAGAGGATATAATAATATATGACTGGTAGTCAAAGATCTAGGACCATACAGCCTTGTCTAAACTGGCATTTCTTTTTCATCATTCGTATTCGTTATCGGGGCAGGTTTCCGCAACTCGACGTCAGATGCGCCCATTTTTCGTGTTTCTTTTTCATCATGCAAAATATGTATTACAAATACAACAATCTTTCGTCCAAGTGCCGGAAACGGTACTCTATGAAAATTTTAACAAACGATAGATAGGGTGGGGTAGAGATAGTTAAACGCCAGCATTTCGTTTCTGGCACTTCGCCGGCCGCTACCGCGGCACGCTTCGCTCGGCTCGTGCTTTGGGGTTGGAATAACCATGTGTTTCTGCCCTGGTTGTATTGTTTGTGACGATGTTTTATTTCACCCACTCGATTCCTTGAACCACACTTTTAACTCCATATTTTATTTTACTCTGTATGTAATGTATGTAACATTTCATTGAGAATACTGAAAAACGGCTTTGGCCTAAAATTCACCATAAGGGACTAAAATAAACCAAGACATGGCTGTAAGGACTAATGACCATTTTCTTCTTGTCTTCAAGAAGATTAATAAAGGAAATGTCTAAAAAAAATTGGATTGTAGAACTCATCATGCAAATCTATCCGATGGGATTTCTGCCCTGCACTCATCTCCGGGTCTGTATAAAAAAAATAACCTAACAAACCTAATCTATCCGACGGGATTTCTGCCCTGCAGTCATCTCCGGGTCTGTTGCAGTCACCTAAAGTGCAGGCGAGCCAAAATCTTATCTTTAAAACGGTGCGTTTCCGCAATCTGGGATTTGGGACAAATTTGATTCTAAAAAAGTTTGAAGGCGCTAGCAAAATTCACGTAATACCATATTTTGCATGATGAAAAATAAATGCCAGTTTAGACAAGGCTGTATGGTCCTAGATCTTTGACTACCAGTCATATATTATTATATCCTCTTTATGGCGAATTTAAACATCATTGTCAGTGATTGCAATCTCTTTAGTTAGGTCTGTTTTCAATATATAGTTATCTGTGCACTTGGTTTTCACTTAAATATGGCGTTGTGCTAAGGAATTTTCTGAAACTTTAAAAAATCATATCGTTAAAACGGCGCATTTCCGCAATCTGAGATTTTACACAGTTGTTTGTTTTAAGTAGTTCTATAAGTAAAAAAAGTTTGAAGGCGCTAGTTTTAGTCACCTAAAGTGCAGACGAGCCACGTCCACTGCTGGACATAGGCCTCCCTCATGGTACGCCGCATTGACCGGTCCCGAGCCACCTGCATCCAGCGACCAGGTCGTCGGTCCATCTAGTAGGGGGACGGTCTGGTAGACGTTCCCCAGTACGTGGTCGCCACTCGAGAACCTTTACTCCCCACCGGTTATCGGTTCTTCGAGCGATGTGGCTTGCCCATTGCCACTACAGGTCACTGACTTGTCGAGCTATGTCGGTGACCTTCGTTTGTCTACGGATTTCCTCATTCCGGACCTTATCACGTAGAGAAATTCCGAGCATAGCTGGTTCCATTGCTCGCTGAGTGACTTTGAGCTTGTTCATTCGGTCCACAGTAAAGGACCACGTTTCGGTTCCGTATATCATCACTGGCAACACGCCTACAGTAAGAATAGTTAATTATACAAGTTTGTATAGAAGGGACACTCCCAGACCAGACTTAATCAAGGTCACGACAATAGCCTTACTGATTGACGTTTTCTTAACAAGTGAGTAAGTTCTTACGTGCGTCGCTTCGCACTCGCTCGTACACGTTACGTTCGTTCATTTCTGACAACGTACACGACAGCCTGACGCAACTTAGTTCCAAATTAGGTTACGACAAATTGTAGGAAACAGCTAATGCACCATGATAGGTTGAGAGAGAGGTGAACGATGATTGGTCCTTTCAAATTCTAGACGTGTCGTGATTGGTTGGAATTAAAGTCTATAAGACAATTAACTCTAAAGTGTTCTCTGGGAGTGTTCTCTGGAAGTGTTCCCCATTTGTTATGGGTCTTACGTCTAAATATATATTATCTCGAAGCGTCCAATGATTAAGCTTAAAAACATCATTCCGTCAATCTTCACGGTAAACTTACAATCTTCTTGGCTTATTTTTTAAACACCTTGCCATCCGCCACCACCCACCCAACCGCCTCCATT
This sequence comes from Carcina quercana, assembly GCA_910589575.2. Classification (NCBI taxonomy): domain Eukaryota; kingdom Metazoa; phylum Arthropoda; class Insecta; order Lepidoptera; family Depressariidae; genus Carcina; species Carcina quercana. The sequence goes on along the minus strand of OU342455.1, from coordinate 4,730,733 downwards.
GCTCCAGTCTTTCAAAGCACCTGTCAAAAGAGAGCTGTCAAAACAGAATATGGATTTTATCATTGTACAATTATTTAAGAGATGTATTTTAACAATAAGTTTTACTACATAAGTTTTCTAATTGTATACCTGAGGTTAATAAAGTCAACGAGCTCTATGCTCAAAGTCAGTAATTCCGGTTTAAATACAGTCCACCCCTGTGCAATAGGTCTAATATTTTACGCTGAAGTGAATAACACGTCAACGGAGGACTTCGAAGTGGAAATAACACCTGATGAGTGCTGTTTGAGCTCTGGGAAAGACTTCGATTGTGGATCTTTGGATATGACACAAGGATGCATGGAGATCATACCAAAAGGTATTGTTTTTATATGCTTTATACTAGGTAAGGTATACAAGGCTTGTATGTAACTAACTAACCAACTATGTATGTAAACAAACCTTGCAAGTAAATTTTTAACCTACTTCTGACAATCGTATCGAGTTGAAGTTGTGATTGTATGTAAGTCCGATGACAATACAATAATTTTGCACTATCGAGCTGAGCTAACCCTGGAGGAGGAGGACAGAAGAACTCTTGGCTCGTCTGCACTTTACGTGACTGCAATCCCGGAGATGACTGCAGGGCAGAAATCCCAACGGATAGATATGCATGATGAGTTCTACAAGAAAAAAGTTTGAAGGCGCTATTGTAAGTCTCCTAAAGTGCAGTCCTTCCGAACTCTTCAAGGCACGCTAGTAAGCACTTAGAGTTAGGGATCATTGGGTTTAGTTTGACAAGTGCATCACACTTTAAGTAATACATTGGTGAAAAGGGTCTGATGATAAAGCCAGGCAAGTAGGTATTCAAGAAAGCATGACTTAATAAATGCAGATTTAAAAAAAAGAACGACCAAGGACGACCCTGGCACTCTATTAAGCTATAAGATTAATATCTGTTACAGGTACATCAAAAACTGTTTACTTAATAACGCCTCTTCTAAATCCTTACGAAAGGCAGGGATATTGCAAGGCACACGTCGATGCTAAATCAACGAAAACAAAACGGCACGTCGCTAGAGAAACAATTAAAGTAGCATTTGATACTAGATTGACGAATAGAAACCAAGTTACAATGGCACCAAAGGAAGTAAAAAGTTGTAGCGTTGATGAGGATCCTTTAGAAGATTGTAATCCAGTAGAATGCGATGTTCATTACAACGGAAGAAAAGGTTATTACAGCAAACATATGAAAAGATGTTTAGACGTGCCGCAGTGTGTGGCTAAATATGGGAATGAAGAGGATATAGATCCAGTATATGATCCAGTTAATAATGAATGCGATCACAAACAGCCGATTACAGATGAGGACGTGGCGATGCTGAAAAGAGCTACGTATAAAAACGAGTATTTCAATGAAGACCACGGCGATGGGAGTTTTGATACGGATGTTCTAATTTTAAAAAACAAAACGAGACAAAAGAAGGACTATGATTTAGATGACGATGAATTTGTGATGGAAGCGATAGAAAACAGCACCAATCCATCGGATAAAAAAGCTGCAGAGCCAAACCAAAATGAACCACATACAAATTCACCTAGCTCAGTAGAGAAAAACCCACCCGATTTAAAAACCACAACACCTAGCATCAAAAGCCAAAATAAATACAAGTCTTTAATACATGAATACGTCTCATCCAACAAATGTGCTATGGTACTTCTAGGTTTTATAGTATTAATACAGTGCTTTCTTATTTTCACATTGGCATACTTCTTCACTGCGAAATGGTGTTGCAAATGCACTAATAACCAGAAATATGTCAGAAAATATTTTAATTACAGAAACGATGCTTCAATGACCACGCCTTTGATAGCCACTAGCAACCACGGCACCGAAACCACCGACTACCAATATTTGTCTGATTCATCAAATGTAGACAGGAAAATTAAGTGCTACAAAGCGTGCCAAAAAGAAAACCCTCAAACTAGTCTCTCAGATGACATTCTAGCCAAATGCCTGAATAGGAGAGCTTGGTACACAAAAACCACAAAATCAACTGGTGGGCCTGAAGCATCGCAAACTGATCAGCCTGAAGCGAAACTAGAAGACGAGTACTCGGAATCAAAAAAAGTAGCTTGTTACAACATGAGCCGAAGAAAACACCCGTCTAGAATAACTATTGAGGACGAAATCAAAAAGAAACCTAGCTGTAGAATAAAAGGTCAGGACTTTGATTTGAAATGTGTTGAAGAAGATGATTTTAATGAAGCAGATTCCGAATATGAGCTTAAATGTCACAGCTACGAGTATCCATCGGATAAAAGTAAGCAAGACAACAGATACGATGAACGGAAAAGTACTAAAGACATTTTAAAAGTCAACGATAAACACAGCAAAAAGAACAAACCAAAACCCGATGGTGACTATATTACTCAAACGAAGACGGACCAGAATCTGCAGTCCAATAATCAAGTAATATCAATGAATCAAGACACTAGAATAGAGGCAGAAAAAGGTGCCCAGGCTAATTTCTCGAATGATTCTATAGATGAATTCCTTTCACAGCGAGGCGTTTTATATATGGCTGGTGAAAATTTGTCGAAGTATTCGTTTTCCAATGAAGATTCGATTGACAAAACGCGGTCAACGCGGTCTAGTAGAACGTCCAAAGTGAACGTCGTTAAAAACGTCATGTCTTTGTTAAGTAAAAAGTCGAAGCCGTCTTCTGAGCCTGACAAGAAGAAGTCTAAGGAGAGTTTGAATGTTGAACTGCTACACATACGGACTCCATTATCATTTGATTCTACACCCGATTCCAAACATAGTTCGATTCAGAAAACACATGACTCCGGAACTTCTATATGACATTTGAGTTGATTTTCATTAGTGGATTCGTAGAAAAATACAGTGTAAGAAATGACTAACTATTTTATTTGTTTCGGAAATACCAAATCGTGAATTTGTAAAAAAATAACAAAAGCATTGCTGAACACTCATTATTCGTCATCAAAGGGTCAAGTGTAATTTTAGCGATGAAAAGTTCGGTTTTATACGTATTTAGTATTGTAATACTAGTCTAGTCTTAAATGTTTGTTTATTTTGTTAAATTAAATGAGATTTTGTTTATGATTTACAATTTTATTCTCATGTGATCTTAAGAAAATACATATTTCAAATATTTTTGAGCGTTATAAAAAAAATCGATTTTGATATAGCACTTCATACAGACACAATTTTCGAGGCATGAAAAATGGTGATGGCTTTGGAAAGTATTATTATTATAGCTAATGCTAATGATGAAGGCTTCAGCACGTAGGACACACGGGGCACGGGGGGCAGAGGGTGGACACCGTGTCGGTAGGAACCGTTACCGGTTTATGGGGGGTCACCTGAAACAAACCAACCTTTTCCATTAAAATGAAATCCTCAAGTTGGTACTTTGCCTCCATTTCACCAGACCTTGAATGACTGGTGTAATGTAATATGACCTACTGGTAGAACACTTTATGCTCTTCTTTTTGGGTATAATCATTCATTCCTAGAACAAAACATATTCAAACCCCGCATCTCTTAACAATCAGAATCGACAAAAATTTCATTATAGTTATAGAACCTGCTTACAAAATTTCACGTGACTGTTGAGAAATGCGATCTGTAGAGGAGCACAGTTGGACATCCGCCGTATGGACATACGAAAGCATTTTTGCCCGAGCTGGAACGTTGACGCTTCGGCAATAAGGTAATGTAAATATATACCTCTATATAAATTACAATCTCAATTTCCGTTTGTGCATTAGTAATACACCGTACCTTGATGTGAGGCGAGTGTATGTTCCCGATGAGTTTGAACCGGGGCAGAGGACCTCGGGTGATACAGTTGCACTAAACAATACAAGGGTACCAAATCAGCGTAAAGAAAGATTCCTCTTCTAAATGTATAATAATACATTCTTAATATCTAAAGACAAGGTCGTCTAAAGGCAAGGTCGTCTAAAGACAAAGTGGACTAAAGGCAAAGTTGTCTAAAGACAAAGTCGTCTAAAGACAAAGTCGTCTAAAGACAAAGTCGTCTAAAGACAATGTCGTCTAAAGGCAAAGATGTCTAGGCGAAGTCGTCTAAAGACAAAAGTCTCAGTGGGTGTTGCCAGCGATGACATACGGAACCGAAACGTGGTCCTTTACTGTGGGACGAATAAACAACCTCAAAGTCACTCAGCGCGCAATGCTCGGAATTTCTCTAAGTGTATAGACGATCCAGAATGATGAAATCCGTAGACGCACTAAGGTCACTGTCGTAGCGCGACGAGTCAGTGAACTGAAGTGGTAATGGGCAGGCCACATCGCTCGAAGAATGACCGATAAGGAGTGGAGCAACCATGTACCGGAAAACGTTTAACGACCTGACGACCTAGTTAAGGTAGCTTGATACAAGTGGCTGGTCATTTTGGTATACCATGGAGGAAGCCTATGTCCAGCAGTAGGCGTTTTCTGGCTGACGATGATGAGTTATTAATATAATATGTGTTTATTTTAAGCCAAATTATTTTAATAAAACTTACGCCTTCCTAAAATATCAAAACGATAGTATTTAAAAATCGTGATATATAAGAAAGAATGGTAATAATTATTTTTAACCGACTTCAAAAAATGAGGATGTTATCAATTCGACGGGTATTTTTTGGGGTTTGTTACCTTACTTTTGACTGGGTCATCCGATTTGGATGATTCTTTTTTATTTAAAAGCACCATCTTTCCCGTGTGGTACCATTTCAATTTGGTCCAGTTCTGACAACGGCATCCATGAGAAAACTATATAAATCTTAAATTTGCCTTAGTAAAAGTAGACTTTTAGGGCAATTGAAGTCGGTTCCCAGTTATTTTTGAACGCATTTACTGGTATTTCAATGCCAACAAAGTTATTCATGCCTAATATATTCTTATATCCTTCAGTACTATATTTTTTTCTTCAATATTGACTCTCTAAGCTGTAGAAGTCAGTTTCAAACATATTTTTTGTATGTTTGATAGGTTTTCACTTGTCCTTCATCTCACCTGATGGTAAGTGATGTTAAGAGGGAACAGCAGATAAAAAATTTCATATGAAATTAAGGGTTTGGGATATAGCTGTTTTCTCAACGAAACGTTAGCCAAATTCAATCATTTTGATCTTATTCTCTTTATCAAAGAATAATCTAGGCCCGTTGGTTTTGCTTTTTTCAATATTTTGTCTACAATTAGAATTATGGGCATCTCAAAACTCAAAATTTCAGAAAAAATTTCTTTCAACTTATGGTACTCATTATTTAGAGTAAACGTAACATTTTCAGAAAAAGCAAAACCAACGGGCCTAGATTATTCTTTGATAAAGAGAATAAGATCAAAATGATTGAATTTGGCTAACGTTTCGTTGAGAAAACAGCTATATCCCAAACCCTTAATTTCACGGCAAAACTAGGCAAATACCAAAAAAAGCTTCAACTGTCCTTCTCGCACAGTTCGGTTCGGGAGGCAGGGTACACTATATCACAACTATATACTGTGTATTATATGTATAAAAATAAAGTAAGCATGCATTAGTGATGTCAATAAGCTTTATCGATTTTTTCGACTAATAGTGGTGGGAAAAATATATCGATAGATACCCTTTCTCGAGCTATAATGGTTTTACCTGTTAGTTTTAATGTTTAGATTGATCTAAATAAACAAATATAAAGACAAATAATTCTAAGGAAATTTATTTTATCTCTAGAACAGAACATTTTCCCTGAAATTCTTAGTTGTTGTTACGTTTTGTTACGTGTAAATAATTAAATATGATTTATGAATAAGTGACTTATGTTTCAAATATTTTTTTAATGTTAAAGTTCGAGTCGGACTCGCATACAAAGGGTTCCGTACCACTGTAAAATATCTAAACAGAAAAAAAACACAGAAAAAACATAACATTTATTGCATGGACATCCGTTTATTTATAACTTTTTTAAAAGCTTTTTTATATTATTTTTTGTTATTTATTATTATTGAAAGTCTTGAGAGAGAACGAGAAGTTATATGGACATCGCATGTACAAATCGCTACGGAGACTATATGACCCGACACAGATATCCCGGAGATCAGCCAGCAAGAGCTTGAAATGGCTCTCCAACAACTCAAAAACCGGTCAAGAGCAAGTCGGACTCGTGCACCGAGGATTCCGTACAGAATATGAATTAATGACATACTGAAAATCATAAATAATAGGTACGGTAATATGCACCCAACAATGCTCTACCGAAAATGAAATTCTAAGCTAAATTACATATTACGAAGTTAAGTTTGTAAACATTAAAAAATCAATTTTACTGTGCTACAATTAAAAAATTCAGATTTATTCCTATGGTTGTGCTGTAAAACCTTTCTTCTTGCCAAATTTCAAGATATTAGGTCAACGGGAAATACCCTATAGGTTTTGGTTCCATTGCATTTCGTACGGAAATGGTCTAAAATACAGCTATATCTTTTTATTGTGTTGACCTATAAGTTTCATTATTTCACAGATGTAAAGGACAGCAGACTTGAGTATTCGATATCAATTTCAACTTGATATCTGTACGCGTTACTGAGCAAAAGGATCTTGACAGACAGACGGATAACAAAGTGATCCTATACGGGTTCCTTTTTTCCCTTCTGAGGTACGGAACCCTAAAAATAACGGAGTTACAACAGTGCTATTGAAAATGGTTGTAACACGGTACTTTAGTCCTTCGGAAGCTGTTTCAACCGTTTTTAAATCAGAGACTCGTAGTACTAAAACCTGTAATATATAGTAGTATTTTATTATATATATTATATTTGTATTGAAATATTTTTTCCCAGTTATACATCTCATACACTTACAACGGGATTTTTAACTCGTCTATTCCATTGTGTGAAGTGTCGTGAAATTACAGCTTTTTAACCGACTTCAAAAAAAGAGGTTATCAATGCGACCTGTATGTATGTAATATTTCCAGAACTGCCCAGTTTTCATATATGTTAGTCTATATCAGCTTCTAAATAAGTGTGCCAAATTTCTAAAGTGTATGTATGTATGTTTGTCCTCGCATATATCCGGAACTACAAGTTCGATTTAAATAATCCCTTTTTTGTTTGTATTATTAAACTTAGGAAAGACTGCAAGTTTCATCAAAATCGGTTCAGTAGTTTTTGAGAAAGGGAATGTTAAGTGTGTATTAGTTAAATGTTTGTTACCTCAGAACTTTTGACTTGACTGGGTGAACCGATTTGGATGATTCTTTTTTATTTGAAAGCTGGTGCTTCCCGTGTGGTCCCCATTTCAATTTGGTCCGGTTTGTAGAATGGAATCCATGAGAAAACGATATACATCCTTAATAAAAGTAGACTTATACGACAGTTAAAGTTGGTTTCTAGTTCTTTTTGAACGCTTTAACTTGTTAGTCCTTAGACTCTAGCACTCTATGTACTAAAACACCTCTAGGTCACCTAAAGTATTGTTGGAAGACGAACGTTCGGATATGGCGAAACTAAAAGGTTTCTTTGTTGACTGTAGAACCCTAAAATGGCAACGCCATAATTTATATTGTATTTATATGTGATAGGTACTTACTAGTCAATTATATCAAATACAACCACAGTGTGTCGAGACTAAACCAATATGCGCCCAATAATTGCTCAAAACGTGAAAAAAGGGTTGACGCACGCTCACGTCAAGTTTATTATAATTTTGAAAAATACACTCTAGCCAAGCGTAGAGCGATGACTGACGAGGCGAGGGGTAGCGACTATGCGCAGCGCGGGGGAGGGAGGCCGCGTTGGGAGTGAATGCAGCGTTATTTGTGTGAGTGAAAGCATGTGAAAGGCTGTATGTGTGCGTACCGAATCGCGACAGCAATAAAATATTGAAATACCTACTATTCTACAGAGACTTTGCTTCATATCCCTCTTAAGGCTTTTGGATGGTAAGCGTGCGCACCCAGAAGCCTCAACCTAATGAGTCGTCTTATGAAATGAGAAATGATTATTGAATATAATAAAATACTAATATAAAAAAACTCAACCCTTATAAAAATCGTAAGAATAAATCGTTTAATAACTTACTTTCTGTAATAAAAATAATAATATTAATAAACACTTGACCAATTTTTAATTTTAAGATTATTAAATCTATTAATCGTAACGTACCGTTGCTGGCTAGAGTTGAATATAAAATAATAATAAAAATTAATTTTATAATAATATAATAAAAATATAATAATAATAATATAATATTAGTATTTAAATACAAAGTATAAAACAGCTGGTTACACTCACAAATGTCTGCAATAATTATGAATTTTAGATTATTTTATTAGATTATTATTTTAAAGCAAACATTTTGAAAATATCAAATAATTTCTAGGACGATACTTACGTAATACTAGAAAATATTTTAGTTATTATAATTTTTTAAATATTCTCGTAATAAATGAATAATATTTTTTAAAAAACTTAACAGTGAAAAAATTACCGTTCTCTGAAAACATAATTAAAATTATTATAACAGTTAAAAAAATTATTCTTTAATGTAAGATAATAGCATATTTTACTTGCCCATTTCTATAATAAACATAAAATAATTAGAAAAGGCATTTATTGATTAACATGAAGAAAAAAAAGTCTTTATATATACCTGAGTCTGTGAATAATAATAAATATCATAATGAAAATGATAAGAAATAAAAAACTAAATTAATCAAATTTCAATTTCACACGCATTTTTTTTAAAATTCGGAGAGGAATAACATAACAAAGTTCTAGACTCTAGAATCTAGAGTGTCGACTACATACACGCAAACGTGTACCAGTCCGTCCTACTAGATGTACCGAGGACCAGTCATTCATGGAGAACTATGTCCAGCAGTGGACGCGTCTCGGCTGATGATGAATAAAAATAATATGTTATGTGGTTTCAGCTTTAGAATAAGGTGTTGCATGCGGATGTCGTGTAAGAGTATATACCACTCAAGTCGTGCTATGATCACCAAGCTACTGGTAGCTTTTGTAATTATTATTGACTTGACAAAAAAATTACTTACGTAAATTTTCTTTAAAAAATTATTATCGTCATTACAAATATTAAAGATATTTAGTGAGATTTTAAATGTAAAGACTTTGGTCTCGAACACCATTAGATATTGTGAACAAAAGATTAACAAACAAAAAAGAAAATTGATCTTACCAAAACCTGTGTAAAAAAAATCAATTTAAAAATACTTTATCTTCGTATACAGTATTTTGTATTCACAATGAGTTTCCTAGCCTTCCTAGGCCTTCATCTCGCATGTTAAAGGCATAAGACGAAAACATTATTATTCGGGAATCTCATTTTTTATGGTACACCATTAGGAATCGAAGCCACATTCGTATCCGCCAAGTTGCAATACTAACATTTGATGATGGACTTTTTTTTAAAATCTTTTAAAGAGACAAAATGTTATCTTTTAATTTTTAAGTGTAAATAACTATTATTGTATTTCCCTATATCTTTGCTTCTATCTTTATTTAAATAAGTACCCCCTATAGGTGTATAATATGTCTAAAAATACACTTACAGATTAATTGTTTGGCCATTTATCGATTGATCGCACAATTTGTCAAAGTGTGATTGGCTGTGTAATAAAATTATATTCATCTATTCTAAAGTAATTTAGACGAAGAAAGTTTCATACTACAGTTATTTTACTATAATCTTATGGAATAGAGCATTGGTTTATAATGTCGGGAAGGGGTATCTTTAATTTGACATAAAGCTGAAAATAAAATTCCAAGGCAAAACTTTAAATGTTCATCGATACAAGTGAAGTAAATTAAAATTTAAAAAAAAATGACAAATATGTATAAGAATCACCGCTAGGATACTTGATTTCACGGAAAAACTCATCAAAATCAGTCCATCCGTTCTAGTAACGCCAAACTTCAATATGAGCGGCCGGTGTCCAGAGCCGTGAAATGCCCGTGACAGATAAAAAAATCTACTACTGACAGTCTGATTGACACTTCAATATTTCCGCACCTTTGCTCCGCATCAGTTTTATACGCTCCTCAATTATTTATCGTAATATTTATGTACACCCAGCCATTTATACATTCAATTACACAACTTTAGTACACCACGCACACTACAATATATATTTTATTAGTTTATGTTTATGAGTGAGTGCAAATAAGTGGTCCAGTCCGTCTCGGTAAGTTATTTTTATTATTTAAATATTCTCCCGCCAAATCTAGCAAACAGCCACCAGGTGAAGCTGGTGCCTGGCTCGATTACGTTCGAGAGCTACGATACTACAGTTATTTATTTGCGTCAAACTTATAAAACCCCTTTTTTTGCGCCGGGTGTTAAAAGAAAGTTTATTTCACTTACACTGCCGTCCTAAAAACAAAAAGAAATCTGTTTATTATTTCGGTAATCGAAATTTATAGGCTAATAAGTAATTTTAATAATACACTAATACTTACAGGAAGCTAAAATGAATAAATAAAATTATTTTATTTTATAAATAATCAATATATTCAAGTAACTGGTACAGTATATTCACTGAAATAGATTCCGTACATCCGAACAAAATATGTGATCATTATAATAAAAAAAAGAGTATTAAATAATTTGTACACATAATTTAAGTTTGACAAAAATAATTTGACAATTTCGACAAAATATGGGTACACAACTACAAATGACGGAGCAAAAAATTAAACACAAAACATTTTCTATACACGCAGCACTCACCACAAAGTCACAAACACAACCTCACTGCGACGCCGAGATATAAAATGTTTTCACCTAAATTCACCAGCGGGTGTACGCCGCAACCGGCCCCCTTTGAGCTCATGTCGGCATCATTTGAATAAAGGCGGCGTTTAGGGGGCAGCATTTAACAAAGGTGACCCTATATCAGTGAACGCAGTTTAACAACTTTGGACGAATGGTTGATTCGTTCAAAATAAAAAAAGACGTGTGGCACTCGGGGACTGCCGCGGTAAAGCTATTGCATAGCATTTTGTATCAACTTATGCAATTATAATTATTTAAGAAAGTTTTAATAAGAAAAGTTTTTATGTCACGAACATAAATATCCCCACCACAAAAATGGAAATTAAATTACAAACAGGAAAACAAAATAAAATCAATATTTAGCTAACATAACGGATTTGCTTTGCTATATCAAATTACATACTATTATACTTAATAAATTATAAAACAGTAATACGTCTAATCGCACGCACACAACGCCGTGTCGAAGACTGCCGAACTGAAACGACGTTAGACGATGCACGGCCTTCAAGCCACACCTCCGTGCCCGTCGGAGTGGGGAGCGTGAGGTTTTTTCGTTACGGAATTTCTCGATTCGGTCCCCGCGCTCAAGGCCCGCGATAGAAGCTATGCAATAGCTTAAAAACAGAATGAAAGTCAATTATACCAACTCATGCCTATACTTACTGTGACCTAAAATAATATTCAACGTATTAACATACAAATATTATTACCATTAGGTACTAGTTTAATAATAATAATAATCAGGTAACATTATTTCTTCATCGCGCTAACGGTAAGCGAAGAAAAGCCAGTTAATTAATTATTTATGTTTATATTATAACAAAAATTAAATGCATATTACGTAAATAAATTACTTACGTTATACTGGAATGTGATTTAAAAAATTTGTTCATAAAATATATATAGTAGCATACTATATTTCAAACGGGTAGACCTATTGCAGTCAAACTTGAGACACAACGGGATGCCCACGAAATAAAATTGTCAGGGGGAATTTTTTATCATTTAGCATCATCATCAACAACAGCCTATATACGTCCCCACTGCAGGGTCTCAGGCCTACTCTCCTACAGAGAGTGTATGGGACATAGTGCACCACGCGGGACCAGTGCGCATTGGTAGACATCACTACACCTTTGAATTTCTTCTCAGGAGTGTGCAGGTTTGTTCACGATGTTTTCCTTCACCTTGTACTTGAATTGAAAAACCACTCATAGGTACACGGGATTCAAACTCGGAACCGTCAGATTGAAAGTCCGCGCCATGTCCAATGCGCCACCGACGCTTCCTAAATAGCACTTTAAATAATAATAACAAATAATGACAGTCATAAAAAAGTAATAACAAAAATGCTACAAAAATAACTAAAGTAAATAAACATACTAAAATGAAGCCTTTAAATCTATAGCCATAACTTTATTTATGCAGATCCTAACTCTTTCTAAAAGTTTATAAATAATAAATTTTCTAACATATGTCGATTCTTTGAAGTGACCATCCTTGTTTATAGCATAGCACTGCTTTCTCTTATATGTCAATCAATCAAGTATTTATTTCAAACTCACCCATTCCTAAGGACAAAATAAAATCCGTAATTAATATTTAAAACAAAACCTTGGCATGTGAATCAAAAAATGCACACCCAAAAATAAAATAAATTTTTTCATTAATAATTATTACTGTCATAAGTATATGTAAACGATTTTTCTTACCGCTAACTAGTAAACAAACAAAAAAATGAATTAAGGTATTATTTCTACACGTAATTTATTGGACAGGGCTAATTACAAAAAAAGTGTTTAATCTATTGTATAATTTAAAAAAAACATTTCCGGTGTTGGTCCAAGATTTTTGCACCAATCAGTAAAAGAGATGATCAGTAAGAGAGATAATCTTCAATTGGGCTGAATTCTTTAAAATAAAACAGCTCAGAACCAGCCCGATTTAATCAGGCTTCTTATTTTATTGTAATCAAATGTTTTTTTGCATAGTTGGTTAGAAATTATATTTACGTACCTTTTCCTATGGTAAAATAGGTTACAAATAAGTTGTTGTATGAAATATGTAGTAGTATTTTATTGCGACAATCTATTAAAAAAATGAAATCTTCACGTCTGCAGAAATTAATTATAATTATGTAAGTTAATGTTTTAGTTGTAAGCCTATTATATTTATTTAATTAATACGTGAAACAAAATTTTTACCAATTTTGAGGAGTGCAGAATTTTAATTTTTAATATTTTTTTTTAATTAATTAATTAATTTAATTTTTTAATAATTTTAATTTTAAAAAATTAAAGTAATTATGGTCGACCACTAGTTAATTAAATTCATACACAATAATAATTGTTTTATAAAGAAATGAATTTAATTGAATAGAGTTTAAATCACGATAAAATAAATATAATACAGAATTAACGAGCGGATTCACAAGATTTTATTGACGAAATTGGAAAAGTTGCCTGGAAAAATAATGAAGTTTGTACAGAACAAGGTCTGTCAAGTTAATGTATCTATCTATATGTATAAAAATAGAGATTTTACACACGGCCTTCATCTCTCCGATAAGGCTGTTGGATGGAAAGCGTTATCATCGAAAAGATTCAGGCTAATGAGGCGCCGCCTCTGTTACATTCATTCCGGTGCACAACAGTGCTATTAACACTCATGTTTGGCGACAAACTTATAATCATAATTTATTGGTACTGCTGGTACAAGTCAATATTTTATAGTTAAATAGCAATTTATAATCAGTCAAAATTAAATTACTAAAGCTAAATTAAGTTAGTCAAATTACTACTAGTCATGGAGAAGAGAAGAAGTCATCTATTTTATAGAAACACTGCTCGACAAGCCATTTTTTTAGTTTATTTTTAAAAGAGCATAGACTCGGAGTCTCTCTAATTTGGTTTGGCAGCCTGTTGTAAACTCGAGGTTGATAAGGTGATAGATAACCAGGCAGACATAGAAAATGTCGTACCACCAACCGAGCCGAGTGCCAATGGGAACCCCCTCTGGTAATCGAACCCTGGACCTCCGAATTGTAAGTTCAAGCGTGAAGCTATTGGACCGTGTTATTTATATATATTGCTTACCGGTATCTAAAATAAACCACAAAATATTTTAAAGAACTTTCATAAAATAGGTTCATACACACGAAACACTTTTAAAAAATGTACTCACGCCCTGTTGAAGAAGTCGCGTGAAAAAAAAAATTACATTAAATAAAAAAATATTAAGTATGAATTCGACATTGATATATACTATTTTTAACTAACTATTCACAACTTACGAAATGATCCTATAAGGTTTCAAGAAAGAAAAAAAATATAAGTTGGAAAAATATATACCAAAATTATGTTGTTGAAAATGATGTTGTCTTTTTAAAAAGCAAATTATAAGTTGAAGTCCAAAAATGTTTAGCATATATTAAACTACAAGCTTTCGCCCGCGACTTCGCCCGCGTAAAATATCTTCACAAATTACAGCGTATGTGTTATTCTGATTTATAAGCTATATTATTGTAAAGTTCCATTAAAATCCATTGAGTATTTTGTGCGTGAAAGAGTAACAAACATACATACATACTTTCGCGTTTATAATTTTAATGCGTCAAAAAAAGTCAAAAAATACCCTCTAGTCAGAGATTCAGTTTAGAATATTTTAAATCTTTGGTATTTTTATTGTATACAATCGGAATATGTCCTCATCTTTATATAATACATAATTATATAAATATTTCACATATAATTTATATGTATATAATATAAAAAATATTTATAAATTAGAATGGACATCTTACCGTAACCTACGCAAAGAAAACTTCGTTTTATAATCAAGTTCCTGTTTTAATTCGTATTTTGTATTAATATTATAGTTAAATAATGTATACTACACTAAACAATAAAAATAAACAAAATTAAAAATAAACGAAAATACACACCAAATTCTGTTTAAAATATAAAAAATATATTTGTTAAAGCAAACATTATAGAAAAAGCCAAATAAAGTAGTATTCGCATTTAAATTATTTTATTTAAATAATTTCACTTACATCTGGCTGTTGAAAATATCAAATTAATAGACTTTAATAAGCAAATACGACTACATAAAATTGTCCATAGCAATTTATCTCCAAATAAGTAATTTATTACAGTAATAAGTAATAATAAGTAATGTATACTAACAATGTTCTGTAAAAAAAAGTCGACAAATAAAATATGATAAGAGCCCAAGCACACGGCGTATTTTAAACGCGCAGACGACGTGCGTTTCACGAACGATTTTTGCGTTTTTATATATTCAAACGCGCTTAAATTGCGATAAAAACGTGCGTGTGAAAAGCGTTTGAAACTCGTTTGAAGCGCGTACAAAGGTTACAGCTGACGAGGAGTCTCTGACCGCGGAAACTACGAACGATTTACGATCGACCGGACAAAGCAAACAAACATTTTGATCCTAAACTTACTACCAATTGGTAATAAGTTACTCAATCTAGTGTCACATCACGTCACGCGGCCGTACAAGACATTTGACATACGATTGACTTTAAAGATCAAAATGTTTATATGAAACGTTTCCCAATGACCGCTCTATAACCTGTTGCGATCAATCTCGTATGAAGTGTATACTATCTGCGCGTCGTCTGCTCGTTATATATGTATAATTATGTCTATTTTATTAGGTTGTCAAGAAAAGAAGAATGTATGAATTTTTAACATTATAGCACAGGATCAGTAACTTCGTGCATTTTACCATATTTTACGAAACATGTATAATAAAGATAAAGTCCAATATATATTTTAGAATAGCAGTATGGTCCTTTCACAAGTACTAAAATATATCTAATGTAAATCATAGGTATACTAGTTCAAGGAAAGTAAAAAAATTAATGCTTACTTCGTCGTCCTCCTAAAATCAAGTACAATTTGTAAGAACATATTTACTAAACAATGTACATCAACTGATACATTACAACGCACTCTGGTAAGCAGAGATAAAGATCTCAATTTTCATCATCACCGTCAGCTAGAAAACGTCCACAGCTGGACATAGGCCTCCTTCATGGTACGCCACGTCAACCGGTCCCGAGCCACCTGAATCCAGCGACTTTTTCATAATAGTTTTCAATAAATATACAGGAACAAAATACATTAGAATTTCAGTCATTACTAGACCAAAAGAGCACAGCCGGGATATTGCATAAAAATGGCGTAATGTCGGCCGTTGACACCGTACGAAAATGATATTGTGTAAACGAAAACAGTAAATGGCTTACTCCTTAGAAGAGCCTAGAGGAGCCTATACCTCCGAAACGGCTCGAATGATTTAGATGAAATTCACAAATTAAAGAATTTTGGACCCAGGAATGTATTCGAGAAAAATCTACTTTAATATAGAGTTGGGTATCAAAACAAATGATGAATATGTACTGGAGCTCTATTTTTGATTCGCTCTACGCGCCACGAGCGCTCGCTTTCTACTGATTTTCGTTCGACTTGCGAAATTTGGTGTTTTTGAATCGCTCCTCTGCAACGAGTGGTCGGGACCACTCTGCGGAGGCGAGCGATAGACTAAACGTCATCGTCGAACACTGACATTACCACTTATTGACATTGACAGTAGGAACTGTTCTATGAACTTTGCGTTCCGTTTTCCTTGCATGAATTACCGGTTTTATCAAAATTAGAGTCCCTGGTTTGTTAAATTTTACTGTTTACTAACTTGCTATAATTTTACTTACTCGCAACTGCAAACATTTACAAAACAGTTAAGTACAAATATTTTATTCGGCTTAGCCGTGTGGTTCCAGCTTTAGAATTGACCCATGTCGTGGGTATCGTAGGTGATGACTGGGAAAATTACATGGGACGGGCGGCATAGTCCACCTATGTACTTCTTACTGCGATCATACATTCATGAACGTTCTAGGTGGACAGTGCCGCAAACAAAATAATATTTTTTGCACAGAGTTAAATTTTGTACATATTGTTTGACATACCGTCAGCTGAAATGTATGTAAATTTGTAAAATATTTGCTAGATCAAAACTATCACACTATAAACTATACATTAATTCAAACCAATTTAGTATAAAGGTTGTATCGTCGAATACGGGTCAAATTAGTTCCGGCAAAAAATTCTAGATGGCTCTTATTTAAATATTTCATTAGATATTATTTATATTATTAAATATTCATTAGAATTATAAATATTATGACAATTCCAACTCACTTTTGCAGTTGCACCAGTGTACTTGAAACAAAAATTATACAATTGTAGCTTTATTATAATGATGGAAATATTTACAACAAATAAACAATAATTTCGTATCTACCTAAAAAATAAAGCATCAAAGCACACAGCAGTAAATGGAAGCGGGATCTTGTACTTAAAAAAATCGGCCAAGTGCGAGTCGGTCTAGCGCTCGAAGGATTCCGTACCATCCCTACTAGTCCCTACTAATATTATAAATGCGAAAGTAACTCTGTCTGTCTGTTACGCTTTCCCGCTTAAACCTCTCAACCGATTTTGATGAAATTTGGCACAGACAATCTTTAGACCCTGAGAAAGGACATAGACTACTTTTTAATGCGGAAAATAAAGTCCACGCGGGCGAAGCCGCGGGCAGAAGCTAGCTATCTATAAAAATGGCAAAAAAACATGTCTGTTGTATGGGAGCCCTTCTTAAATATATTTTTTATTTTAATTTTATTATATATTTTTAAAGCCAATATGTAGCTTAAAATTCTGTGAATATTTCAAGCGTCTACCTGTTGCCGTTATAAATATCGAGCAAAAACTAGCAAAAAAATCACGTTTATTTTATGGGAGCCCCCTTTAATATTTATTTTATTCTGATTTTCAGTATTTGTTGTTATAGCGGCAACAGAAATACATCATCTGTGAAAATGTCAACTGTCTAACTATCACGGTTCATGAGATACAGCCTGGTGACAGACGGACAGCCAAGTCGTAGTAATAGGGTCCCGTTTTTACCCTTTGAGTACGGAGCCCTAATATGTAAGCTTGGGAATACCAACAATTCACTAGACAATATATTTTTTAAACAATTTTCTTTCTTCAATTTTATATGATTACATTTAACTGTCATAGTTACTAATAGTTTTATTTCTTAATGTATTATTAATAAATAATAAAATCAGTAACTCACTTCTGTCTGTATATGGAAAAATAATTAAGTAATTATTTAGAGGAAATATCGAAGTAAAGTTTAATATTTTATAACAGCTTTATTTATCAATAAATTAAATAATAAAATCAGTTACTTCTGTCTGATTATGGAAAAATAATTATATAAAAGAAATATCAAAATTTAAATAGTTTTATAGCTAATGATGTTAATTTACTTAAATTTGAATATACGTACAGGTTCGTTCTGGCGAGAAAAAACACGTTAAGAAAGAAGGAGTTAGGTCTTCATGAGCGCACGCGCTTCTCGCCTTGGTGACATAAAAATTGTAACAGCCTTTAACCGTGTGGTTAAAGTATAAAAAACATTATAAAACTTACAGCATCATCCTGGAACAAAATCAAAAAATGTATAACTGCCGCTTTGACACGTTCCAAATTCATAAAATGATAAGCAAAAGTTTCTAGAACGATCCAAATGGCTAGCTTCCCGAACGCCGCCCAGCCGAGTTGGATTCTTCGGTTGCCCTCTTTGTCGAAGTTGGACCTACCTAGTTGAACGATCTGTCCCAGGTATACGTTCACAACTTCGTGTACACAACATATGTATATTGTATATGTATATTGTATACCAATCAGTCAACTATCAACAGTATCGCTGCCAACAGTGCCAACCTGCTTGTAAGATAACCAGGCAACTTGCTTATTAACATGCCGATCGGTTGATATGCTGATCAATAGGGTCGCTGACAACTTGCTTGTAAGCAGACCAGCTAACTTTCGTATTGACATGCTGATGGATAGGTTCGCTAACAATCTGCTTGTAAGCCAATTAACCAACTTGTAAGCCAATTAACCAACTTGTAAGCCAATTAACCAACTTGTAAGCCAATTAACCAACTTGCTTGACATTTGACAATTGACAAATCGATCGACAGGATCGAATCGCTGCGAAAATGATTTTAAGCTGACCAGCCAACTTGCTTATTGACATGCCGATCGATTTGAATTTAATAGTAATACTTACACCATTACCCTGTAAAAACAGAATTGTTTAAAAATACTACGGGGAGAACATTGCCAATCCCGTGAAAATGAATTCCAAGATTTTGTCAATCCTCGTTTTTTTGTCATTTACAAGATACCTTGCTATATAAAGCTAATGTTAGTACGTTAAGGCAGGGTTTTCTCTATCACCACCAACTCCGATCAACTTCCCGTTGGGGTAGTGAATACCCCTTGGTCTCCTGCTGAAAGTAAGGGAGTTTGGTTGCGATGGGTGGAAGTGGGTGGTCGATCTAGAAAGATTACATTTACTCTCTTACTCTCTCTACTTAAGTTTATGCCAAATTAAATGTCCACTGGTGCGAAGTCCGGGCGGGCCGCTAGGACTATTTTAAATTTCTTGTATATTTTAAATTCCTTCTGAAGGTGATATATATTTTTTTAGTAATCAAAATAGCTGGTACGTTTCCCATAGGAGCTCTATGCCTCCTAAGGGGCAAACATGACACCGTGTCTTATCAAGTACATGTACTATAAAAGCGATTATATTTTGGTACAATTTAATTATATCAAAGCCTAAACAGACACAAGACACTAGCGCACGCTCCCTGAACGAAGGGATGACGCAATCTGCGGGGAAGTGCGGGGGCAGCGCGGGGGTGTCGACGTCGGTCGTGCGCCTTCACCACAGAGACTCGCAAGCAACTTGCTAACTACTGGCCGCATACAGCCAATAAACATCTAGCCGTGGATTAGCTTTTTTTTAACAATACGTAAATGATTTATGGGGACTCAAAATGTCTATTAAAAGACGATGTCACGCGTAGTGTTTATCGTTTTATATGTACTTACATCTTTGCTTGTCTCCTAGATAACAGAAAAAAGAAATTAGCCGTGAAATACAGTGACAAGTATTTATTTTGCCTTTACCAACAATTTGGTATGATTAGACAACAATTATTTTCATTTTATAATACTCAGCAGATAAGCAGTTTGGTATTTTAATCATTTACCAGAATATCATATGAGCAGTTAAGAGTAGATAAATCATCAAACAATACAAGTTACTTACTGCGTCAGTGGCATTGGCCTCACTGCCACCACTCTAAATAAATACAAAGAATACCATTAAAAAAGCGTGTAAAAATTTAGGTAATACACACAGAAAACTATTACAGGCTGGAACTTGGCGGGGGCACTGCGGTGCACTCAGATATAAACATAGTGCTTACAATCTATAGGGTAATAATAATATTATTAACTTAATTCCACTGTCAAGAGAAACTTCAAATGTATCTTAACTTTAAAATCTCCGCTAGTAATTTTATGTCAGTTACATGTAAAAATTATACTTACAGGCTAAGAACAAACGACGGTTACAAATTAACTTGTAATCAAAACTTTTTAAATGACAGATACGAAATAATTTGAGTATAGGGAATGAATAATGTATAATTATCGTATTGTTGAGCATTGATAATGGACGTAAGATATTTTGATAATTAGTGTCTCATAATTTGCGTGTTGTTACGCACTGATAAAAAGAGCGTAAGATATTTTGATAATTTTGCGTGTTGGCATGAAATAATTTGAGAGTATTATGGGTATTATTATTGGATAATTTGAGATTTATTAGATAACTTTGGAGCAAAATTATCAGATAATTTGAGTATTATTATCAGATTTTCGTGTTCTTATTAAACAATTTGATAATTAATGTGCGATAATTGATACCAGATAATTTAAATATTCCTATTAGATAGCTTGAGTATTATTAATTACTAAATAACTTAAGTCAGATATTCAAAACATTATGAACAAAAGATTTTGTATTAAATTTGGGATTTGGAAAAAAATTCGAAAGCAATACAAACATCATGCTCTCATAAAAAAACATTAGAAATTTAAAATATTCAAAATATACTCACGGTCTATAATAATAAAAAAACATTGTTAAATACTTGAGGCACAAAATTCGGCGCGACGATTTAGCGCCGTTCGCGCTTTCTTCGTTGTCGCTTCACGCGCTCCTCTATGGTTCAATACAATTGGTTTTCTATCCAACAAACAACGCACGTATCGCTCAAGCAAAACAAACCTATTTAGCCTAGGGTCCCTGGATAAACATCTGGACTTACTCTCCGGAGGTCTCGGGTTCAAATCCCAGTGGGACGCGACACAAGCGCGACGATGGCGCCACGCGCTTTACGTCGCCTAATCCGACGTCTCCCAGACGCGTCCTAAAATATCTTTCATTTTGAATTGCACACATTTTAATTATTGTTAAAAATATACTTACAGATGCATCACCGCCCTAAATGGGAAAAATATAAAGTCCTTGTTATTAGGAATGGTCAAAAAGTCAAGGCTTGTCTCGTATTCCGCGGCCTAGTGGCTAGCCGCTTGGACTTACATGCCGGAAGTCTCGGTTCTATTCCCAGTGAAGGTACTTATAGGCACTAGGTTTGGTTGGTTGGATGTTACAAAAAGTCTGGTGTTGGTGGCAATAGCAAAGGTGGCCTTTAGTGCCTTAGTACCTTATTATGTGTTTAAAGTACAGTGTAAACTCTATATAACGACACTCGAGGGACTGTGCATATTTTGACGCTACAGTTGTCGTTAAATGGAGAGAAGAACAATCTGTATGTGATGTAGAAACGAACAACAGTACACGCGTGCAGCAATCACAATTTGTAATGTTCGGTGTGTACGACGCCGACAGTCGAGTTTATAACAGACTAGGAAAATACAGCGACAAAAGAACGGACACAGCTGCACAGTTTCTATTAATTTTAGCAAATCAAAAAGTACTTTATACTACATTGTAGTAAGTAGAGTGGTTGTAATGCTATATAGAGTGTATCATTGTATGGAAGACAAGCTAAACCAAACAAAGCCGAGTGATTTCGACGCTTTAGGGCGTTTGTCGTTACATCGAGTGACGTTACATAGAGTCTACACTGTAATTTGAATTTGTTATCTGAAATAAATGAATAATAATAAAAATTAGGTTGAGGCCTATGCGTGAAACATGCCTGCCATCCAAAGGCCTTACCGTCACTTATCGTCAGTTGAGATAACTAGAGTGCTATTCACTAAGGTCAAACATCTTACAACTTAGCGGACGATATCTCTAGATTCCTAGGCAACAAGAATCAATATAGAATGACGTTAGCAAAGTCATTATGTAAGGATGTTTGTTCAGTGATTGCGCTCCCAGAGTACAAATTACTTTTATCTACAACACAAGTGCGACGCAAGCTCGACATAATTGCGACGCAAGCTCGATGCAAGCGCGACATAATTGCGACGCAAGCTCGATGCAAGCTCGACATAATTGCGACGCAAGCTCGACGCAAGCGCGACATAATTGCGACGCAAGCTCGATGCCAGCGCGTCATAATTGCGACGCAAGCTCGATGCCAGCGCGACATAATTGCGACGCAAGCTCGATGCAAGCTCGACATAATTGCGACGCAAGCTCGACGCAAGCGCGACATAATTGCGACGCAAGCTCGATGCCAGCGCGTCATAATTGCGACGCAAGCTCGATGCAAGCGCGACATAATTGCGACGCAAGCTCGATGCAAGCTCGACATAATTGCGACGCAAGCTCGACGCAAGCGCGACATAATTGCGACGCAAGCTCGATGCCAGCGCGTCATAATTGTGACGCAAGCGCGACGCTTACGTGCTACAGGCGTCAATTCAACGCGACTGGCAGACGCGCCCTAAAATCTCTTTCAATTTGAATTCGATTACAGATTTTAATAATTGTTTTAATTACTTACAGATGCTTCACTACCCTAAATGGGAAAAAAACATTAATAGCTTTTTATTGGGAACGGCAAATAGTATTTATTTAATAGTAATTCATAGCATCGATCACAAGTAAACTCGCTCTTAGATTGCAACTCGCAGGATAATATTAACGATAATGCAAATTACGAATTCGACTTTTTAAAAGTATTAACAAAGCAAAAACATGTCAATGAACAATTGGGTATGTAAATATTTTTATAAGACATGAAAATAAAAATAAAACATTTAGAGATATTTTGATTTTACATCATATTTTCTCACTTACCTGTCGAAAAGTTTATATTATGATTTCCCAAAAACATTTTTTTGTAAGATTTTTTCCTACCAGGCAAAGGCAAAACACCATACAGCCATGTCTTTGATAATAATATTCTAGCTTAGAATTTTAAGGTTATAAAAATAAGACCGAAGCCATTTCTTCAGTTTTCTCAGTAAAATGTATAATGTGTGTACATTCTATCGCTTGTTTTGTTGATTCTTCACGAGAATTTCAAAGGTCAGCCTTGGTTTCAACATAATTCGAAAGAATCCATATGCCGAATGTACTCGACATGGTAAACCCTTTCGATCGCGTCGAAACCCTCACAATTTTGCGTAATTGATACTATAACACCGTCCGTGACACTTTTTGCACTATATCACACCATTATAACACAAAAAACATAACAGTATTATTAACGAATTACTAAAATTGCAATGAACCACCATTGTTCAAGTTCGCGCCAAGAATCTTTCCCAAAAACACAATGACATTCATTTGACTTTTAAATATTTCGTAACAAAACAGAATTATTAATCTTTAAGAGAATTAAAACATGCCAAAGACATATGTACCTACTATTTATCCAAAGAGGATTGACAGTGGCATACTAAAGGCAATCTATTCTTTTATTATTAGAGTGTGTGAACTTGTGACGTCAGAAGTTTTAGTAGTCGGTAGTCGTATAAGCAAAATTTTCAAATTAGTGTCATATAATTGTTTTCATTCAAAATACATATTTCATAATTTACGCGCGAATTTTTAAATTGTAATACCCAATTCAACGCTACTTGCAGACGCGTCTCATTTGTCACAATTTCATTTCAATTACATATTTTTTTAATTTTTAATTACTTACAGCTGCCTCACTGCCCTAAATAGAAAAAAAATTAAAGAAATAGAAACATTATTACTGTAACCAATATATTAAATTAATAAAATAAATTATTATTACATGGTACTTTCAGCCTATGCGAAAATAATAATATTTTTAACTGAATCCTTCAAGAATAACTTAAAGCTAATGGTGAAGCAACTTTCTTTCCGTCCCTCTACATATGGACCGACAATCTGGTTTAAGGTTGCCGGGGAGTCGCTGGATGCAAGTGGCTCGGGACCGATCAATTTCCCGGCTGATGATGATGATAACGAGGGCCCCACCCTTGCTTCACACGTGTGCAATTCATTAATGTGACATAACTCAGCTTCTAAGAAGCGTGACAAGATGAAATATACACCAGATTGTAAATTAAACCTCAAACAATACAACTGTAGAAACCGCATTCTAAGGAGAAGAAGCATGGAAAATTTTTGTCTCATTCGATAGTCCATGTAAAAAGGTAAGTCACAGAAAGAAGTATATTAAAACAAGCTGACCCGAAAGATGTTGTGTGCAAAAGGTAAGTGAATTATACTCACGGTCTTTAACAGAAAAAATAATTATTGAAATAAGTATATTAAAACTAGCTGACCCAAAAGATGTTGTGTTCAAAAGGTAAGTGAATTATACTCACGGTCTTTAACAGAAAAGATAATCATTGAATGAAGTACATTAAAACTAGCAGAACCGAAAGATGTTGTGTACAAAAGGTAAGTGAATTATACTCACGGTCTTTAACAGAAACAATAATAATTGAAAGAAGTGTATTAAAACTAGCTGGCCCGAAAGATGTTGTGTACAAAAGGTAAGTGAATTATACTCACGGTCTTTAACAGAAAAATAATCATTGAATGAAGTACATTAAAACTAGCTGAACCGAAAGATGTTGTGTACAAAATGAAAGTGAATTATATTCACTGTCTTTAACAAAAAAGATAATCATTGAATGAAGTACATTAAAACTAGCTGACCCAAAAGATGTTGTGTGCAAAAGGTAAGTGAATTATACTTACGGTCTTTAACAGAAAACATAATCATTGAAAGAAGTATGCTAAGACTAGCTGACCCGAAAGATGTTGTGGGCAAAAGGTAAATGAATTATACTCACGGTCTTTAACAGAAAAAATAATCATTGAAAGAAGTATATTAAAACTAGCTGACCCGAAAGATGTTGTGGGCAAAAGGTAAATGAACTATACTCACGGTCTTTAACAGAAAAAATAATCATTGAAAAAAGTATATTAAAACTAGCTGACCCGAAGATGTTGTGTGCAAAAGGTAAGTGAATTATACTCGCGGTCTTTAACAGAAAAAATAATCATTGTAAGAAGTATATTACAACTAGCTGACCCGAAAGATGCTGTAGGCAAAGGATAAATAAATTATACTCACGGTCTTTAACATAAAAAATAATCATTGAAAGAAGTATATTAAAACTAGCGGACCCGAAAGATGTTGTGTGCAAAGAATAAATTTATTATACTCACGGTCTTTAACAGAAAAAATAATCATAGAAAGAAGTATATTAAAACTAGCTGACCCAAAAGATGTTGTGTGCAAAGGATAAATTAATTATACTCACGGTCTTTAACAGAAAAAATAATCATAGAAAGAAGTATATTAAAACTAGCTGACTCGAAAGATGTGGTGTGCAAAATAGATGTTTTTCAAATCGGCCTGCACTTGTACACTATTAAAAGAATAAAGGAATAACCTAAAGAAATCTAATCTAAATAATAATCTAAGATTTTTTTTGTACACAAGTAAACGCTTTCGATAAGAACTAGAAACCGACTTCAACTGCCCTAAAAGTCTATAATATTGAGATTTACATGGTTTTCTCATGGATGCCATTGTCAGAAGGACTAAATTGAAATGGGAGGACGACACGAGAAGCACCACATTCCAAATAAAAAATTAAAAAATATACTTACAGTCTATAATAGAAGAAAAAAACGGTAAAATGCGAGTCAGACTCGTAGTCATATTTTATAAAAATAAGCGCCTGGCTAAAAACACGAGCAATTGTTAATTTGCACATTAAAATACAATTAACGCGCTGGCGCTGGAACAGTTTGTGATCGTAAAATTTAATGAAATATTATTTAAAAAGTTTACTTCTCAGATATCAGTGTGTATCTTGCTTCTTACCAAATTTCATTATTCTAGGTCAACGGGAAGTATACAATATGTCATTTAGAAGTAGGTTAAAATTGAGTTACTAGATTTGTTTACATACATAGCGTACAAAATATACATTTACGGGGTGTTTGACCTCTTGCCAAAGTAGAGCCAACTAGGTGGAGACAGTTTTAGTGAATACCCTCATTAAATTATTTAGAAAATGTGAGTACTTACTACACTGGTTTCACCGCCTCCGCCCTGAATGAATGAAAATGTAACAAAGTATTAATATGTGTAAAATATTAAACAACTCTTGCATGAAATCATTACCTTGGCACAATGACTTTTTGGTGAACGAAAACATCGTGAGTAAATCTGCACGCTTAGAAATCCAAAGCTGTGTATGAAGTCTACCAATGCGCACTGGTCCCGCGTGGTGTACTATGTCCCATACACTCTCTGTAGGAGAGTAGGCCTGAGCCCCTGCAGTATGGACTGGTGCACTAGTCCCTACCAAAATATCCTCGCTGGTGGATAAGAATTGAATTTTCTTCCACCTATCTCTACTGGGAGAGATGCTTGGAAATTGATTTCCGCTTCTCCCTACCAAATGATTTTTTTTCGACAAGTACAATAGGCCTGTTTCCACTAATAACAAATGGCTTGGTTTATAGTTGCTAATTATAAATGAAGACACGAAGGTGAGAAAAAACCAGTCTATTTCTCAAAAAAGTTAAAGATTATTAATATTTTTAGAAAATGAATTCGAAAAAAATAGGCATTAGGTCACGTGACAACGAACACGAAGAACGCGGCGCAAGAAAGTGTGACGTCACGCCTCGCAAAACATCATTGTTGTTGTTGACGTTTTCATATCACAGAGCAGGTTATTTCGCGAGCTGTGACGTCATTCAAGACGCCATGACACTATTCAGCGTTTTCGAGGGAAATCTAAATGGATTTTTTAAAATACAAAATACGTAATGTAAATATTGATTTTTCTTTAAAATATAGTTTTTTTGGGATAAAATAGATATTAAAGTATATAATTAGCCATGTTTCAAATTTAGTCAACTAGCCTATTCAGTTCATAAGTAGTTTAGAATAAAAATTCTACGCTAAGATCCACACGTGCACTGGGTCTGCATATATAGGCTGATGATATATTGCAGGCCTTGACTAATACTAAACTAATACTAAATAATTTCCAAAAATAGGAATACTTACAGCATCATCGCCGGCCCCTTCTTCCTCCTAAGCACATAAATAAAATCAATGTGGGTACATACAAAATGGGCTACTACCCCAAAATATCGTTAGAATACATTTTGTGCAGACAATTCTTGATCCACAGCAATTTCCAACTTAAGTTGTTTTAATCCGGTCAAGTGCAAATCGGACTTGCGCACTTAAATTAGGGTCCGGTACAGAATACGAATAATTAACTTATAAAAATATACTTCTCAAAGGTGAATTTCAAAAATGTATGGAGCCTGGTCCAGGTCAATGTACACCAAATATAATACTAGCGTTTTTTTAATTAACATTTTTTGATCGTCTATTTTCAACAAATCAAAGCGAATGCCGTGTACCCTACAGTACCCTACAGCAAGGATAAACCCACCAGCCTATAGGTTTTGATTCCTTGTGCACGCCAAGGAAATTGTCAAAAAATGCTGCGTAAACGGCCGTATATTTTTGTAGCGATGACTAAGAAGTTTAATTTTTTCACAGCTCCAAGGGACTGCACACTTGAGTATTCGATATTAATTTCAACTTGATACCTTTACGCATCCCTGAGGTAAAGGGTATTGACAGACAGACAGACGAACGGACAACAAAGTGATCCTAAAGGATCCTTTTTTTCTTTTGAGGTACAGAACCCTAGAAATACGAAAAATACATTTTATAGAAACCATTCTTGATCCCCGGCCATAGACAAATTGAGTTTAAAAAGTACGATGGTTATGCAATGTCATGCTACATGACCGACTAAAGTACAAAACGGCTTCTATAATGTTTATATTTAATGCCTTGCAATAATATTGTTTAAAATGATACAGGCTATGTGGAGTAATAAACAATTTGTTATCTAGGTTCGAAGTCTGAACTAAATGTAATCTTAAATCATAACAAACTTGAAATTTTAGTATTAACCTATTCTCCAATAAAGCAAATTACAAATTAGGCAAATGTAATATTTTCAAGCTTAATAGCTTAATATTTCGCAAACGGATATATAGCCAGTTACTCCTTACCACCTGTAAAAGAAGGGTTTTGAATGAACGTTTTGTATTTATCAATGCAGCAGGTCAAGGGTTAACGGTTTTATAAAACAGCAGCAGCAGTGAGATGTAGTGTTGGATTGTAAAATTTTAGTTCTAAATTTTGACATTCGTGGCGCTGTATGGCATAAAAACAATAATGGCATCCAAGGTAGAATGTAGTTTGTCAAAATGCTTAATAAAGGTATAATTAAAGTGAAAAAAAGGGGAGGATGTAGATAACTGGCAGTACAGAAAAGTGTGATAGGTATGCAATGTCATGTTACACGACCGACTAAAGTACAAAACGGCTTCTATAATGTTCATATTAATGCCTTTCAATAATATTATTCAAAACGATACTTACAGGCTATGTGGAGTAATAAACAATTTGTTATCTAGGTTCGAAGTCTGAACTAAATAAATCTTAAATCATAGCAAACTTCAAACTCACTCGAGGGACTGTGCATATTTTGACGTCACAGAGAGTTGTCGTTAAATGGAGAGAAGAACAATCTGTATGTAATGTAGAAACTAACAACAGTACACACGTGCAAGCAATCCCAGTTTGTAAACAAAAGAACGTATGTCTTAGAATGTTCGGTGTGTATGACGCCGACAGTCGAGTTTATTACGGACTAGGATAATACAGCGACAAAAGAACGGACACAGCTGCACAGTTTCAAGGTGACCCCACTGGGAATCGAACCTGGGACCTCCGGGTCGTTAGTCCAAGCGTACAGCCATTAGGACACGGAGGCGGTTACACTTATAAAATATTTTTAAACAAAATTAAACTCAAAACTAATTATAAACTTTTATTTAAACTCGTTTCAGCCATACTATAGTTAACAGTTCGTCGTTAAATTTATAGGAAACATTTTATATACTTACACGCTAAAATAAATAAACTTTATCAAAATATTTTATATACAGACAAGTAGAGATTTTTTTGAAGCAGCTAAGTGCGTCTCAGGCCACGCGCAGTGTAGGGTTCCGTAGTTAAATTGGTTTAAAAAATGGTAAAGAAAAATATATAACAAGTAATTTTGATTAACATTTGTACGAAATTTTCATTTCGTCCACTCCAATTACATTGTTTAATTTGGTCGACATTACTCATCAACTTTCCATCCACCTTCATCTAAGTTTCATACTAAATTTCTTTTGCCATAATCTTTTAAAATATAACAGCTGGATTTGTGCAGTAACTATCTAAAAATAGGACATCGGATTGTGATGTCGCGAAATGAGTACCATTAACATACAACTTCACAGTGAAACACAATTTAAATTTTAAACACTTTCGATTATTGTTCAAAGCGCCATCTATGAACCATTAGCTGCGTAACGGCTGTAGCTAACTATAAAGTTGTAAATTAATGATATTTATTACGCGACGCTATAATTTCATTACCTATTTTTAGGTTATTACTTATCGAAGCCAGCTATTCTATTTTAAAAGTTTATGGCAACAGAAATTTATTATGGAAGCATTAGGAGAGGGATAACGTTAAAGCTTAATATTTATTATTTCGTAAACGTATATATAGCCAGTTACTCCTTACCTGTATCTGTAAAAGAAAGGTTTTGAATGAACGTTTTGTATTTATCAATGCAGCAGGTCAAGGGTCAACGGTTTTGAATGAACGTTTTGTATTTATCAATGCAGCAGGTCAAGGGTTAACGGTTTTGTATTTATCAATGCAGCAGGTCAAGGGTCAACGGTTTTGAATGAACGTTTTGTATTTATCAATGCAGCAGGTCAAGGGTTAACGGTTTTGTAAAGCAGCAGCAGCAGTGAGATATAGTGCCGGATTGTAAAATTTTAGTTGTAAATTTTGGTTCATTCAAAATGGCATCCAAGGCAGAATGTAGTTTGTCGAAATTATTAATATAATTAAAGTGAAAATAAGGTTTTTGATACATCTTGTTTTTAGTGTGTTTATGTCAGTTTGGAGTAAAAGGTCTGTCTCAAGAATTAGTTAGTTTTTATTTCATCTTCCAGACTTCCTCGTGGAGTTACAGTCCACTCGTATAGGTATTAGTATTTATATATTTATTTACACGTAAAACTTTTTCTGAACTGTTATTTAACTCGTTCAAGCCACGCTTTAATTAACAATAACAGTTCGATAGTGATAGGAATTATTTTATAAACTTACAACCTAAAATAAATAATCTGCATTAAACATTTTATACACAGACACATTCAGCACAAGAAAACAATGTGTCATTAAAAACGATAAAGCGTATTTGCTAAACAATCATCATCATCACCAGCCGTTATGTCTCCACTGCAGGGTCTCAGACCTCTCCTACAGAGAGTGTATGGGACATAGTACACCACGCGGGACCAGTGCGCATTGGTAGACTTCACACACACCTTTGAATTGCTTCTCAGGAGTGTGCAAGTTTCCTCACGATGTTTTCCTTCACAGAAAAGCTAATGGTAATGGTTTTTATCACTCGTACATAACTTCCAAATAACAAATTGTAACTCATTGGTACGAGCCAGAATCTAACCCAGACCTCGATTGTTCAAGGACTGACGCTCTACACAACTGATAATTATAACATTTGAAATAAGTAAATTTTATTATTTTCATAATACTTACGTCTTGCTAAAATGAATTATTAGAATATATTATATGGCCAGTCTTTAAACCAAGACAATACAATGAAAATAATCATGTATATTCTTTTAGATATTAATCATGGATTTTAGCTGGAGTTCTTAGATTCATATTAATTAACCACCTCCGTGGCCGAATGGCTACGTTTGGACGTACGTTGTACAATCCGGAGGTCTCGGGTTCGATTCCTAGTGGGGTCCCTATCAATATTCTGGTTGGTGGTAGGACATTTTTTATGTACGTCTGGCTACCTACCACCATGTTACTTAAATCTGCTGCCTAACAGCAGAATTAATAGCACTGTTGTGTTCCGGTATAAAAGCAGAAGTCAGAACCTCATTAGGTTGAGGCTTCTGGGTGCGCACGCTTTCCATCCTACGGCCTTATCGTCACTTAGCATCAGATGAGATAAAGGCCAAGTACCCGTCATTCATTTTTTTATAGAGTTATTTACGGGGTTCATTATTAAAATTATAAAAAAATAAAATGGCCGATCTTTTCTTTCTTAGGTGCCTATCGAGTGTGGTTTTAAAATAAAGCGTTTTATAAATGGCTTAAATAAGTAATTTACGAAGTCGGGTTTGTTAGGATTAATTTTGTTCCGCACTATGTTTAAACCTGGCCGTTCTTGAGACGATATCCATAGAAGGGAAGCATGCTCACCCACTGCACTATATTATCTTTTTTCATTGACCATACTGATGGTAGCTATCTATTAATACCCCAATAACGAAACCCATACTCCGTCGAGTATCGATCCCGTGGACTCTGAATCGCCACCCTAAAGTCGTAGAAATAAAATGAGCTATTATACAAAATAGATTTGTAGAAACTTACGCTTTGAACGGGGCTCAAAACCGAAACCAATATTACTAAAATGGCTGCAGTGTAAACCATACGGTTCGACATATCTGAAATGAATACCAAAAAACATTGGATTATGAACCTATTGAATTTATTTTGTTTGCACTTGGCCTTCCTAGAAGCCCCAAGCTAATGAGACATAACAGTGCTATTAACACTGCTGTTTGGAGGCAGACTTAGATAACATGGCGGTAGCTACCAGGCAAACAGAAAATGCCCAACCAAACTAACATAATAATAAGTCTTTTCCTTAAATAATACTGTGTAAATCCGACTGGAAGACGCGGTGCACTTCCAACACAAGTGTCGAAAGACTACTTTCTGGAAGGCCCCTGCAAAACTATGTAAAAGTTATTTAAGAAATAAACACTTTTTACTTTTTTTTACATAGAGAAAAATAATGTGTGTGCATCAGTATTTTCAGTAATAAAACTCTTAGTCGATTCAATCCATCAGGCATGTATAATTGTATATTCCTCAATATATTCTCATGTTCTCAACACACAGTCGGGCAGAGTAACGTTTACTAGTACTATTTCAACAAAATTCACAACAGGAATGATTTACAAAATGAGTGTTCATCAGTTTTATACTACGATCCTCATAGCTACCACCATCGTCAGTTCCTACATCAAAAACAACAACTTCGTGAATCAAAACAGGCACAGTTATACAATATTAATTAATCTCTATAACCAATTACGTTAATACTGAAATTCCAGAATGGATAATTAAATACAATATTTGTTACTAAATGCTCACATTATTTAAATACATAATTATTCCTATAAATTAGATAAACCGTGCTGGTTGAGGCAGCGTGCATCGCCTTCTCGCCGGAAGTAATTGCCTACGACATATTATACAATATTTATCTTTCTCGTTAATAAATCATAGAATCAAGTATACAATATCAAAATACAAACGTAGTTATTGTTTAAACATTTATGACTAAATGTAGATATCGTTCAGTCACGTATCCGAGTAACTTGTATTAACTTAATTTGATGTAACGCGCGTTTCGGGCACCTGCTGGAGGTGCTTGTTATGCCTCTTCATATAGATGTCGCTGGTAGCCCTTGCACCTGATGTTATTGCCGGTAACATTTTACTTTACTTTAAAAACTTGGATTGAATTGAACCGGAAATTTTTTATTGACGCTTTTTGAGAGGCGTGAACACAAACTGAAATACGAATGTCACCACATAACCGCTACGCATGGCAGGCGGGTGGTGATCGCAGTCAGATGTTTTTTTTTACAGAGTATAGATCAACGCTTGGCCACGATCTCGCCTGATGGTAAGCGACGATGTGGCCTACGATGGTGCGCGTTGGTCTAGAAGGTGCCTGTTCACCCTCGACTTGAAGACACCCAAGTTATAGTTGTTGTAGCTACTTAGGTGCTGCTGCCCATAGATTTTCTCTGTCGCCTTTTCAAAACTAACGAAATGAAAGCCGAAAAAATATAAAAAGTCGGTACTTACTGGACCTTACAAAATTAAATCGATGTAAGTTGTTGGAAATGCTTCAGCCAAACAATCAAATGTTTGATTGTGTATTGCTATTTCAAAATATTGATATGTATAAACATAAAATTTCAAATTTTATTGCTATTATGTTCTTGATATGTAGATCAGTTTGACTTACGTCTTGATATGCTCAAAAACGGTCAACTGCGAATCGGACTCTAGCACCGAAGGTTCCGTATAGAATATGAATAATTAACGTACTGAAAATCATAAATTATAGGTACGGCACAACCACACAAGAAAGCTCTAACGAATTTTTCAATAAATCCGAATGCCGTGTACAAAATATGTTTTTTCTCAAACAATTGCAACAGAATACAACAATGGCGGACTGTCACAATCAAACATGTAAGTACATATAACATTGGTATTTGTTTTCAATTCAATTCTTGATATTTATGGCAACTACCAACTTCATGGTAATTCTGCCAAAATCTGGTGTCCAAAGAGGCAACGTGTAATAGGAAATAATCGGTTAGCCAGACACGCGATACACTTTGAGAGGACTAAAGCAAAAGGAGAAAACACACGACACGAAACATAGTTCAGTTACTGGAGGGATTACTTTTATTGTTTTTTAACTTTATATTGTTGGAATGAATAAAATGAGAAAGAGTATAAACAAAACGAGAGAAGACATAAGAAAGAAGAGATTTGAGATTAGAAGGACGGGGGGTATTTGTTTTGTGTTTTGTTAAAGTCATGCCAGAGAGCATGCCAGCAATTTTCATTGTCAATGTCAACATCACTGCGTTCTGAAACTGAGCCACTTAATCCATACCATAGATACGATTTGTTATGATGCTATTTTTTATAATTCTACATCATAAATACAATAGTAATTAATTATCAACCTCTGCTTTAGAAATAAACTAAACATGCATAATTGATAATGCATTATTTAAACTGCATATGTTTTATATATTTACTCGTGCTAATAACCATTTCTGAACGAATCTGTGACAACGCAAAATGCTAAGTAGTCAGAGCTGTCTTCAAGCTGTCATTTAAAAATGAACGTAAAATTTGCCTAAAAAGAAGAAAGTATTTTGTACACGTAAATTACTCATATAATCTGATCGTTACAATTTTTAAAGTAATTCCTATATTTTTACCTTTATTTTAAAACAGTGTACAACGAGCTGGCCCCAGATGAAAGGTCACCTTTCGGGTGTTCAGTGTTGTGAGGTGGACGGTGGGTAATAACCGGAAAAAAAATACTGAATAAAAAAATATTTTAATTAACATAAGCATAATGTGATCTGTCTATACATATACACAATCTATTTACTTGTATAAGCAAATACCTTATATTACATTTTCATTAGAGTGATTTCACCAATAAAAGTACATGCTATATTTCATTAAACTATAATAGCTGTCTTTGTGTAGTAACTATCTAAAAATAGGACATCAGATTGTGATGTCGCGAAATGAGTATCATTAACATACAACTTCACAGTGAATCACAATTTTCATTTTTACGAAACGACATCTATGGGCCAGACAACTTCGTAACGGCTATTCATTTCACGACACTATATTCCGATCTCTTATCTTTACGTAATTACTCATCAAAGGTATTCTATTTTAACAGATTATGGTGAAAGGAATTTTGTATGGATTCAGAGCGAATTCCCGTTTAAAATTAAATTGTCATTCATATCATAGTGTCACGGAGCTTTTCGAACGAATGTGAAAGAGAGAGGCGGATCTATCTATCTCCTTCGTGTCCAGTAGCGAAGTTTGTAGAATGTTCCTGAAGTAAACAAAAGATTGCGATAATTGAAGATCAGTTCGACGTCAGTTCAGTTCTTAGTAAACAGCGATTTAAAGTGAAGAAACGGGAACCGGAGCAAATTGTAGAGCGAAAGTACAGTCGAGGTGAAAAAGTGTTAGTGTACTGTGTGTGACGTGGTGTCAGTAGCGACAGACCGGCGATAGTGCCAAAGGACTCTGTACGTAGAATCCAAGTACGGACTCAGTGCAGAAGACTTGGACCCATTGAGACAGGGATGCTTTCTGTCGGGGGGGGGACCCGTGATTTTGAAGGTTGGTTTGTGGACCTGTGCTACCAATAAACTGCGGAACTTTGGACACGTGTTCTATTTCAATCCGTCGAACCTGGAAGCTCGCAACATTAGCATTTCATAGCTCAAAGTTTTTTTATACTCTCAATAATAATGGAATAAATATGTCATGTCACAAGTTTTCGTAACTGTTTATGGTCCTGATTGTACATACAATATTTTTTGTCCTTATATTACCGTCTCAAAAAACTTTGGGATGGTCATTTAGCTTCTTCGCTCTTCTCTTGATAACTGATCGCTCCTTTCTCTATTAAATCTGGTATTTCTACTGCTAGCCATGGCCCCAACTGTAATAACAATAAAACAAAATTAATATTTCTTGACGAGGTTAGATTTTTAATGTTTATAATGGGTTTAAATTTAGCCTTCGTATCACCTGATGGTAAGTGATGGTAAGGCTGTTGGATGGTAAGCGTGCCACCTATAAGCCTCAAGCTAATTAGAAGCTGGCTCTGGACCTTTAATATTAGAACACAACAATGCTATTGACAAGCTGTTTCACGGCAGACGAATTTTTCAACCGACTTCAAAAAAAGAGGAGGTTATTAATTCGACTCGTATGTTGTATTTTTTTGGTATGTGTTACGCGATAACTTCGCCAATAGTAAACCAATTTAGATAATTCTTTTTTTGGTTTGGTAGAGCATGCTTGAGAGGTGGTCCCATATAAATTTTTTCGAAATTGATTAATCACTCATTGAGAAAATCAATTAAAACCAATTTTTTTAGTGAATTGAAGTCGGTTTTTAGTTCTTTTTGAACACGTTATTCTTACACTTGCTCCTAATATGCCACATGGCATAAATGTAAGTCTTATTAATAGAGGGTCACAATATATCAAGGTTGCAGTGAGTGGATGGGCCCGGTGGACCATCCCCTTTGGCTCTTGTGAATAGTTAATTGTTAAAAAATCTCACCCCAAGGGCCATAGCATGGGCTATGCCAAACCTAGGCACGTTTCTAGCCCACAAAGGTTTGAAGTGGTCCGTGAGACATATTTTGCCTCCACGGTACATCTTTGCTGTCTTTCCATCAAGTCCAGGAAGGGCCAACTCAGGAGCTGTGGTAGGGTACGTAATTGGAATCTGAAATATTAAAAGTCAATCAATTGTTTGAATCACCTAAATAAACGTGATATAAATGAGAAAGTAAATCATTTTCAACAAAGTTCAGAAAAGCAGGAGGTTCTCAAATCGACCGTATGTACTGAGAGAAACAACAAAACCAAATATGATAATTCTACCTCTAAGGGTGAACATTTTAGGGGATGAATGCTGTACACTTTTAGGGCATTTATATCTGAATGATACAAACAATCCGTGATTAAATATGGTGCATGCATTTAGCCTAGAGCACATTGGCTAGTATTTTTGTTGCAATAAATGTCTCCCATAGGCACTAAACGTTGAGTTGAAAATGAAAAAATCTTAAATGTGTACAATTGGATAAACTAAAGTCCTTGCAGACCATAGAGCATTATTTTTTAAATCTCTGTTCTATGGACCACTATTCCTATCATGACCCTATTTGACGCTGAGTGTCTTTGAGCTCGTTTATTTGGAGAGCAGCGTGTCCAAAAATGTACTTACATCAAATTCCAGGTCGAACTCGTACTTGAGAAGGTTGTGGACGTACCAGCATTTCCCAAACCACTTAGTTCCTGTCTTGTCCGATTCTAGGCGGAACCAGTCATTGTCAGCTGCTTTATTGTTTTGGACATACTGGAATGAGATGAGTTTTTGTGTTTAAAAGAGGCCAAGACAGTTTCTTGTTTAATACAGTTTTACAGCTCAAATGTCTCACGAATCTTGCTTCATGAATGTTCAGTGAAACACAGCCTTGAGATGTTCTAATCTCAGTAGTAATCGTAGTCATGATGATTTCATCATCATGATAGTTTCAAGTTTTGCTTTACATAATATCGTTGATAACTTTTCTGTTATTGAAGTTGATTGAGATTTTGGTTAGGGTGTAGAAAAGGGAGCGCTGAAGAAAAAGTTTGGGGTGCACAAAAGGGGGCGCTAAGGCGGGACTTTGTGTACGCCAACCGAGATTTGTGAATTTTTTTATGCATTCGAGCGAATTTGTATTTTTAGTGGCCACGTTTACTTTCATAACCGGATTTTTGAGACAAACTTTAAAATCGCTGTCCCAGAAGGCATCTCTGGCAAGACAATTAATTAGATTAAGTTGACTTAGCGTTCCCTTTTGTGCACCTTAAACGACATTTAATTCTACAGTATACCTTGATAAGTGCTTGATATTCCTCCTTAAGTCTTTGTACCCATAACTCTTTGTCCCTAGGTCCAGCTTTAGTTTGCAACAAGGGTATGCTGCTCAAAGTTTTCCTTGTACTCTCGTCTACCATTTTTAAAGTAAAACTATATTATTTCATTATTACAGAGAGTGAAAAGCACAAAAAACTGCACGCACCACCAAACTTGGGGAACGAGACTTTACCAGACTATTTAAAAAAAATAAAACGTCAAACGTCAGTGAAACGTGTCATTACGTTCCATTCTAAGCATTTACCCATTTAATGGGAGTTTGTTCTCCACTGTGAGTTTTTTTGATTTACTATTCACTGAATCTGTATATATAGTTTTGAAGCAATTAAATGATTTAAATATATTTGTTTTTATGTCGATCTGATTCGTGGTATTTAAAAAACTATAGTCATAGGAAGTTTGTCGCTTGAGCTCGCAGTTAAAAAAGTTTTAAAGCCTTCGCTTGCACTTAGTGATGGGCATAATCGAAGCATTCACATAAGCGAATTATCTACTAATTACTAATGTATGATGATAGTAGTACTAATCGGTCAAAACCGAATCGAAAGTATTTGCGCCAAGACCAAGAATATTTATCTCTCTGTCATTCTCATAATCGCCCACCGCTAGCTTTTTCTTTCTGTCACCATTTGACATTGTCACTTAATTGTCTGTCACTTGACATTGACAGTGACAGACTTTGCACTTGCTTTGCTCGACAAGATTTTGTGCACTGAGTGAGCAAGTATTATTATTGAGATTTACGCTTTTCTAAGCCCCTCTGGGCTAAGCGTAAAATGTTTACCAATTATTTCAAATAGGTACATAAATGTATAGTAAACTAACGGATCGTCTCGATATAAATACTATGTTATTTACGGGCGGATTGTCCAAACCAAATATCCTTGTTTAAGACTTTAGGCGTCTTTAGTACAAGTTCTAGTTGAGGTTTTAGATTCGTGTTTTAGTAATGGGCTCGGAACAATCAACGGTGCCTCCTAAGAAGCAACCTCAGCGAGCTCCTCCGGTTAGAAGAGGACACACTATAGCCGCATCTAGTGTGCCAGGTGCCGTGACATATGTTTTCCTTTTTATTCAAATCAAATCATATATTTATTTATTTCCACAAAAATAATAATTTAAAATTTTTGACGTAAATGTAGTTATATAAAACAAAGACAAATATACCTATTCATTAGAAAATTGTTTGGCTTTTAGGTTTTAAACATAAATTTAGCCACTGCTGCCGAACTAGGTGGAACCTGTGCTTCAGCTAGCAGGGCCGATCCTCCTGGACTCTTATCTTATTAGCCTATTTTAGTTTAAGACAACAGAAAAATAAATAAATATATATATAAAGTACATACAGACATGGTGTTGTTCAATTATAAACTATGAATAAGTTGTTATTGTGGATGATGATGTTGGTGGTGATCCTCTTTGTGTGTCGGGTGTATGTGTGTGTATGGTGTGAGAGGGTGTGTGTGTGGTGTGAGTGTTATTATATACGATATTTACTTTTTATCGGACTATTTACTTTGACATTCTTAAGAAAAATTGTCTTGTGGTTCCCAACCTTTTTAACAGAGACCACTAGGGCTTTTTATTCAGTGCAGTATTTGGAGCTTAATTGAAGCATTGTTACACGTAGTAATAATTTATTTTCAACAGACTTTAAAAAAAAGGTTCTCAATTCTAATGTACATACTTTTTAAATGTTTTTTTTTTAAATGTATGTAACGCGATTCTTTTTTTGTTTGGTAGAGCAGTATACTTCAGAGTTAGTCCCATGTAAATTTTACTGAAATTAATTTGAGTTCTTTTTGCGAAAATCAACAAAAATCAAATATGTACCCAGATAATTCTACCTCTACCAGTACACATTTTTAAGGCAGTTGAAGTCTGTTTTTAGTTCTTTTTGAACACATTAATTATGGAGTTTAAATTTTGTTTTTTATCCCAGTGACCACCAGCCTGCGTAGCATGAGATGTGCGAGAGTGGTGAAATTGAGAATGGTATAGATATTTGACATTTAAATGTGAAATATATAGTGGTGAGTCACTCTCACACATTTCATACTGAGCAGGCAGTGATCTACAGACCATCAGCTGGGAACCGCTATGATAGACTCCCCACACCCTTATCTGCTGCCATACCCCCAGAAGTTCCTTGTCCTGTCAATATAAGTTATTTATTAACTCTAGTTAATACCCAATTTGTATATAATCTGTATAAATTTATAACTATTAATCATATTAAAATTTAATAAGTTTTTGTATACTTATGTTTTGTGGCTATTTATGTTGCTTTTGTTGTAAGTATGGTATTTCTGTTTTAATACGTAGGGTATTGTATTATGTGTATTTTTCATATAAATAATATGTAGTTTCATATTTGTATTTTCTACCACCTAACTGTAACCAGTCCTTTACCCAGATATTTCCCTTTTTCTCTTTTCTGTTAATACCTTTTTAACATGGTACAGTCTCTTTACTTGACACTGGCAGTACCATCACCTCCATGATGAAGCCATAATTTTGAAGTTGAATTCTACAACAATAAATAAAATCATTTATTTCTTGAACTGGTCTTTAAACTAACGACCTAACAGGAATTTTTGAATTTTTATAGGAACCTTCAGAAGCAGCGAACCTACTGCTAGCGGTAATGAGTCACCTGGTGCCAGTGTTTGCTCGGATTCGGAGTTGCCGTATATTTCATACACAGTTGATAGGCCTATTGGTGGTATGTACCTTCTATTTAAATCTTTGTTATACACCTGCAGGTTCCATAGTGCTGTTTTGTGAGTGTTACACTCAAAACGAGCAACATAAGTGGAAGGTCCCGGGTTAGATGCCCAGTGGGAATATTGTTTAAATTAGCCATCTATCCGCTTTTAAATAGACTATCTACAGCTGCAAGGAACAGCATGAAATAGTTGTTTAATGCATATACAGCTATGGAATAGTATGCTATGGCCACAAACAATTGTAACCAATATAAAATAGGGTTGTGAGATCATGGGCAAACAGTTAACGATGGCCTAGTGGCTACTGATCCTGAGGGCCTAGATTTGATTCCCACCTACCGCTACTCAGTTTCATTGGTATTTATATTTACCCATACCATTCTTCCTAGGGTTTTCCTATTCAAAGATATTCATTAATTGCAACATCTTACATGTTTTAACCCCCGCCAGAAAAAAGGAGCTGTTATAAGTTCAACGCCAATATCTGTGTGTCTGTCTGTTTCATCATGAAATCAAGTTGCCTTGCGATGGTTCTTAGCTATATTTGATGAAAGTCTATTCAGAAGCTTAAAGAGTATCATTTTTTTGCATAAAATGGATTTTTTTGGTATATAGGTTTTTATAAATTTTTCATTTAATTCACTTGTAATAACAATTTTTCAAGACTCTCCAAAAGCCTCAGCAAAAACTCAGCGTTCGACAGATAGCAAGAAGTCCCTATTGCAACGTCGGCAGCTGTCTTTACAAGCACGAAAGACTAAGAAAGCCAGGGATATAATTGTGGTGAAACCAGCAAGCGATGAACTATTGGACGAAGATATTAGAAGATTACAGGTAGTTAACTGTTCTAAGAAGGCTATTACGTACTTGTCTCTCAATTAAAACATGCTCAAAGCAGAAAGGCCTCAACATCACCACATATGGCAATTCCATATTAAGGATCCACCTCCATCAAAGTTTCATACAAATTTTTTGTTGCCATCTTTTAAAATATAATACCTGGATTTGTGCAGTAATTATCTAAAAACAGGACATCAGATTGTGATGTCGCGAAATGAGTATCATTAACATACAACTTCACAGCGAATCACAATTTTCATTTTTACATTTTCGGTTATTGTTAAAAGCGCCATCTATGAACCAGCTATAAACTGTGTAACGGCTATTGTAGCTAACTATAAAGTTATTAATGAACGATATTTATTTCGCGACACTAAGTTTTAAATCTCCTATTTTTAGGTAATTACTTATCAAAGCCAGCTGTTCTATTTTAAAAGATTATAGCAACAGAAATTTAGTATGGAAGCATTAATAGAGGAATTACCTCAGAATGAATCCGTACAAAATTTCCTTTGCCTAAATTGTTTAGAATATAATAGCTGGCTTTGATACGTAATTACCTAAAAATAAAAGATCGGATTAAAATTCCGGGAAATGAATATCATTTACAACTTTATTGTCAGCTACAATAACGGTTACAGAGCTAATGTTCTCTAGATGTCTAAGGCTAAGTGACTTATTTCACACCTCAAGTTGACAACGACTCCATCACACAACAATCCCGACAAACACTTCAGTGTTTGCCTACCTACCTACCTGTTAGTAACAGGGTAGGAAGTGGAATATACTTACACGGAATAGGGTCATTCCATCTGCAGGACGGACGTCTGTTAGCAAAATTCCCTAAGTTCACATCTCTTTATAAAAACACACGACTCGACGAGCAATCGTATGTGAGAGAGACGGTGCACTGGGACGATATATTGTTTAATAAT
Organism: Carcina quercana; assembly: GCA_910589575.2. Lineage (NCBI taxonomy): Eukaryota > Metazoa > Arthropoda > Insecta > Lepidoptera > Depressariidae > Carcina > Carcina quercana. Next base: position 4,688,520 of record OU342455.1, on the reverse strand, counting down.
TGTACACGTAATTGTTTGTCAATGAACATTTTAATTTGTAAATACAAGAAATACTATTATTTGTTCACATATCAAACGAAGTAGTTGCCGCAAGGAATGTCAACTTATTTAAAAATAGATTGGACAGAGATAAAAGAACTCAGCATGAGTGATTGAAGTGGAGAAAAGCTGGTTGCAGACAACATCAGCTGCATCAGCTGCTTGTCTGATTAACAAATAATAATAATATTTTCCTGTTGTTTCTTCCAGGAAATTCCAACATTTCTTCCAATAATGAGAGGCACTCTTGGATTGCCGGGTGCTAGGGATCCGGAAGTTTTAGAAGGTAATTTTATATTTAATTACAAACAAAGTTACTATTTACAGCAGCACCTATGTTCTGTAATAAATTGCACAGAGTGGAAAGTTTCCATAGTTTGAATGTGATAGTTTATTTGGAATATTGCATTGTGTGATGGTGATGAGATTGAGACAGCAAGCAACAATATGACAACACATCAGTTATTGATTGATGGTGATGGGATTGTATCACAAGTATTAGTGATAATGATGAGATTGAATATTTCAACTATATTGTATTGATTACATTTAAATTCATTGTGTTGACTGTTTTTATCAGCCTGATAATAACGGGATTGAGACAGCAAGCGACATTATGGCAACACATCAGTTATTGATTGATTTTGATGGGATTGTATCACATTGTGTCAACTATTGTGTGATGATGATGAGATTGAATATGTCAACCATATTGTATTGATGATGATGAGAGTGAATTGCATTGTGTCAACTTAAAAAAATTATGATGAGTCTACACTTTGCCTTCATCTCAACTATACTAAGTGACGATAAGGCCGTTGGATGTTGTCTAATAAAAACTAAATTAAATTGCGTTGGGTTTACTTTTCACGATGATGATCTGATTGAATACGTCAACTATTGTATTGATGATGATGAGATTGCAATTCATTGTGTTGAATGTTATTGTCAGCTTGATCATGATGCGATTAAATTACATTGGGTCGACTATTGTACGATGGTGACTGCAGGACTCGACTATCGACCGTGGGTACGTTTGACGACGCGTCTGCAAGCACATCTAGCGGCGTGTGCGCAACCACTGGCGGCCGAAGAAGTCAGCTTAGCTACTAAAGTTAAAGAGGTAAAGATTTCAGCCAGGAAACGTCCACTGCTGTACATAGGCCTCCTCTATGGTACGCCACATGGACCGGTCTCGAGCCACGGCGACCTTAACCGTCTCGTCGGTCCACCTAGGGGGACGGCCCTTACTCCCCATCGGTTATCTCTCTCTGCTCACTGACTCGTCGAGCTCCGTCGGTGACCTTAGTTTGTCTACGGATTTCCGGTAACTATTTATTTATCACATAATTTTATTTTTGGAGATTTAATTTACATATATGAGGTAGTTGTTTTATATTCATGGTGCGAATATCAGCGCTGTAGGACCCCTAGGCACATGACCTGACCTAATGATCTAAACTTGGAATGTTAACTTTATTTTAGTTTGTCAAGTAATACGGTTTACGGTTTTAAAAAAATTCTTCTTCTTTAAGTTTATAAATCACTTACATGAAAAACATAAACTAAAATATACATTAAACGTAGGGTACTAGGCGTAAATAAACCATAGCTATCAGCAGTGACACGAAAATAGTTCTTACGTAAGTCTCCTTTGCCATTTGCAAATAAACCATAGCTATGAGCAGTGACACAAAAATAGTTCTTACGCAAGTCTCCTTTGCGTAAATAAACCATAGGTAACAGCAGTGACACGTGAATAATTATTACGCAAGTCTCCTTAGCGTAAATAAACCATAGCTATCAGCAGTGACAAGAAAATAGTTCTTACGCTAGTCTCCCTAGCATAAATAAACCATAGCTAACAGCAGTGACAAGAAAATAGTTCTTACGCAAGTCTCCTTTGCGTAAATAAACCATAGCTAACAGCAGTGACAAGAAAATAGTTCTTACGCAAGTCTCCTTTGTGTAAATAAACCGTAGCTAAAAGCAGTGACAAGTAAATCGTTCTTACGCAAGTCTCCTTTGCGTAAATAAACCAAAGCTAATAGCAGTGACACGAAAATAGTTCTTACGCAAGTCTCCTTTGCTTAAATAAACCATAGCTAACAGCAGTGACAAGAAAATAGTTCTTACGCAAGTCTCCTTTGCGTAAATAAACCATAGCTAACAGCAGTGACAAGAAAATAGTTCTTACTCAAGTCTCCTTTGCGTAAATAAACCAAAGCTAGCAGAAGTGACAAGAAAATAGTTCTTACGCAAGCCTCCTTTGCGTAAATAAACCATAGCTATCAGCAGGGACAAGAAAATAGTTCTTACGCAAGTCTCCTTTGCGTAAATATACCATAGCTATCAGCAGTGACACGAAAATAGTTCTTACGCAAGCCTCCTTTGCGTAAATAAACCAAAGCTAGCAGAAGTGACAAGAAAATAGTTCTTACGCAAGTCTCCTTTGCGTAAATAAACCATATTTTTGTTTGACCAGGCTGATGCAGAAATACATAAGCTATATTCGCAAATGGTGGATAAACAGAGGAACAACGCACGCCATGCTGAGAGATTGGCCAGGGTGCATGAGGTTACCCATCAACTTAGCCGGTGCAACTCACTACTCAATCAGGTATAACACTTTCAATTCAGTAATTATATTTTAGAAGAACAATTTCAATATGTCGGTTACTCGCGCGAATTCCAAACATCAATCCATACTAATATTATAGACGCGAAAGTTTGTTTGTTTATTGGTTTGTTTGTTCCTTCTTGACTTGGTTTTTATATTGAGATAGTGGAAGGGCCAGGCATATGCTACTTCAAACAAGTAGTGGGACTACTTGAATAATTTCTGAAGCCCACACGAACGAAGTCGCAGGTATAACGCTAGGCTAATAATAATAAAATGTCAAATTAAAACGCTAGTAAATTCAATTCAATTTATTTATTCACAAAACAATAACTATTGTGTATGAAATTACATACAATTGACTTACAACTGATTGATACAATAAAATGACCTAAATTACAGTATTGTACCTTATTACATTAAAAATGTAAACGTAATGACTATGGCATACCTACAGAACGAACTGAGCTGCACTTTACACGATTTACCGACCTACTGCGGTCTAGAAGCGCGCGTAATGTGTGATGCGTAATGGTTGAATTGGTCGAGTAATATGTAATGCGACATTACGCGATTGATATTATTCACGAGTAATGCATCAATCGCATTACTTGCACAATGCTCATGTCTATTGTTAAACAGATCTGTAGTAGTTTTAAAGATTAACGTTATGCCTCTCCCAATGCCTTCCATACTAAATTTCTGTTGCCATTATCGTTCAAAATAGAATGGCTGGCTTTGATAAGGATTTACCTAAAAATACGAAATGAAATTATAGCGTCATGTAATAAATATCATTAATTTACAACTTTATAGTTAGCTACAATAGTCGTTACGCAGCTAATGGTTCATAGATGGCGCTGTGAACAATAATAGAAAGTGTTTAAAATGAAAATTGTGTTTCACTGTGAAGTTTTATGTTAATGATACTCATTTCGCGACATCACAATAGGAGATAAAATTATTATAGTGTCGCGAAATAAATCTTATTTATTTACAACTTTATATAGTTAACTACAATAACAGTTACGCAGCAGGCACATAGATGGCGCTTTGAAAAATAATCGAAAAAAGTTTTTGAAATGAAAATTGTGATTCACTGTGAAGTTGTTTAATGATACTCATTTCGCGACATCACAATCTAAAAGTTCAAATCGAAAATTGTAAGTAATCGTTCTCATATTTCATTTGAGCTATTCTAAAACACGAGTATCCATTTTCAATATTTTTACAGACTCTTCAGGACGTAGAAGAATTGAATCAGTTCCTACCTGAAGACAAAAGACTGGAGCCGTTTATCTGGAACGTTGGTCGTTGACAACTTGTCGTCAATCTAGTCGCAATTGAAAGTAATTGTACAACTAAAGTTGTTGAATTTTACATTGCAATAATTTAAACGGGCTGTCTTAGTTTTTATTACGTGTAGGTTGAAAATGCTTCAGTTTTAGGACGTGTTTTTGAAATGACATAAAAAGTTAAAGACCTTAAAGCAACAGTAACAAAAGGATAAGGTAGCTCAGTTGTGTAGAGCGTCAGTCCTTGAACAATCGAGGTCTGGGTTCGATCCTGGCTCGTACCAATGAGTTACAATTTGTTATTTATGTACGAATGATAAAAAGCATTGCACTGCACACTCCTGAGAAGAAATGCAAAGGTTTGTGTGAAGTCTACCAATGCGCACTGGTCCCGCGTGGTGTACTATGTCCCATACACTCTCTGTAGGAGAGTAGGACTGAGACCCGGCAGTGGCACCCTCATTCACTGTTTTCTACAATAATTTCGACAATGAAGCTGGACTTTTTGTAATCATTGCTGATTTACCGTTTATCGATACATTATGGATTCATGTTTAGATTCTGTGTGGTTCTTGGTGGGAAGTCCGTCTTGTTTTTTTTTATATTATTGTATAATTGCGGAAAAATGAAGCAAAGAGTGAATGAGGGCGCTACTGTCGCTTTATGGAGTCTCATACTAATAAACGCTGCTTAATCTTGATTTTTAGGCAATTTTGCTAGAGATCTCCTTATCGTTGATCAGCTCCTTAAGTAAATGAGTGACGTTTATTAATAAACGTCACGCATTTGAGTTCTACTCGTCTGTATCTCTAGCACATCTCAGATCTAAGATCATGTGCCGTAAAATCGGCATTATTCGCCGCTCAAAATTATGCAACGTAATTCAATTTCAGGAATTATTACTTCGAAGTCCTTGCTAAGTTTTTGACATATAAAACACGTCCTTAAGTCATCAAATGACCACACTCAACGTTGAGACCGAAAATCTCATGAAAACGTCAAGAAAATCTCTCAAAAGCTGTTTGAGAATTCTCGAAAGAGACCGAGGTTGAGAATCAGGTCTTTAGGAGTGTTTATTTATTAGTGAGCTATCTCTACGAGCTCCTCAAGCTAGAACTCTAACTTAAGCAGCGTATTAATACGAGCCCTAATGTATTTGCTTGTATTTTTAAGACATTAATTCTTAAGTTTCAAATGTACATTATTTGATATTATTTCTTGAAATATACTCATGATTCATAAACTATGATTTATTTCCAATTAACAACCGGACCTTGCTTCGCACCGGTGCAATGTACTGATCTGATTAACTCTGCTTCTAGGCGTCGTGGTCTCATGATGTAACATGCATCAGATTTGGTGGATTAATCGGGAGCGGTTTCCATGTATTCCCAGATATCCTGTTGAAATAGGCTAGTTGAAATTTTCAAACATGGTTAATTATATATTTTAATTTCTATTTCATCCCCAAAACTTATATTTGAAGGAAAAAAACAATATTTACAAATACGTATTTTGTATTTATTAAAGCATGACGTCACAGTCTGCGAAATAACCTGCAGTGCTCTGTTGTATTAAAACGTCAACAACAATGATGTTTTGCGAGGCGTGACGTCACACTTTCTTAGGCTGCGTTCTTCGTGTTCGCTGCCACGTGACTTAATGCCTATTTTTTCGAATTTATTTTCTACAAATAAAATAATCTTTAACTTTTATGAGAAATAGACTGCTTTTACTTTATCTACGTCTCTTCATTTATAATTAGAAGCTATAAACCAAGAAATTTGTTATTATTGGACACAAGCCTATTGTCGCGTTACGGGTCTGTTGGGAATTTTTGTACCGCCCATATACCGGTCATTACCCATTACAACGGGTCAAGGTGCATGTTTGAGTAACGGGGCCACTGGGAGAAAAATTCCCAACAGGTGCGTAATGGTACATTACCTGGGAATCTTCTCTGATTATTACGCGTAATGAATACATCAATCGCATTACACTCTAGCATGTATCGCAGTAGTGCTTGATGCGCCCATGACGTAACAATTCCTAGCAGCTTCAAGTGCTTTATTTTGCTGTTATAGTTGGGTTAATGGAGGAGGGATCATTCTATAACTCGCTTATTATGCTTTCACAAAATCTGATGCCAAGTTTCATAATTATTGTAGAATGTTTACTAAATCGTAAGTGCATTTTCGAAGATCTTTAACAAAATGGCCCTCAGTTTCTGCTTGCTTGCGGCTAGTTCTATCAGATTGAAAAGTACTAAGAAGCGGGACGAAAACGACGTTTCGTTACCTAGGGAAGAAACCATTTTTAAAATTTTGTTGCATTCAGACTCAAGACTAGAAACTCGTTAGCTGCGCTTCGTTTCTTTCGTCAACGTATGTATGTAAAAACACACGCGAACAATTAAACAACAGTTGAAATTATTGTATTTATTAAACTTTTAATCCTACTTCTTACTAATATTATAAGTGTGAAAGTTTGGATGTTTAGATGTTTGGATGTTTAGATGTTTAGATGTTTGGATGTTTGTGACGCTTTCACGGAAAAACTGCTGAATGGATTTGAATGAAACTTTACAATAATATAGCTTATACATCAGAATAACATTTAGGCTATAATTTCTAAAGACATATTGTGTAAATTGTCCAAAATCACAATTGAATCGGTCATTTCAAAAACCTCATAAGTCACAAAATTATAATTTTTCAGAAATCAATAAAAACTGTTTCATACACAGACAAATGAGTTTTAAATGACTTTTTTATGTTTAAGTTAGTATTTGAGTGGTAAAAAATTAAAATAGCGTATAACCTTTACAGTTTATTTATAAAAATAATGAAAAATACCTGAAAAACAGTTATTGACTTATGTTGTTTTAGCGAGAAATAGGGTTAGTGGTATATAATTTAACCAAAACAATCGTAGTAATCATATTTTTTATTGCTTATAATTAAGAATTACACTTAAAAATAATCTTATTAACATTTTACATGTATTAATTTGTCATGTTTTAATATCTTTATGGTACATAGTCATATTCTCCATCATTCTCGTCTGGATTATCTTCAACATTTGTAGTTGACCAGTCTTTCACGCGGTATTATTAAAAGAGGAAGGAATGTACTGACTTGAGCGGTTTTCACCCAGAATACGCATCTACCTTTGAGGAACCATTTTCAGCAAAAAAAGCATGTTGGAAAAAAATGTGACTTAAGTGGTTTTTGAAATGACCGATTCAATTATAATATTAGTGGGATTACATGGGAAATTTTGGCATAACAAAAACGCGTTGCCTAGCAACCGACCATAGAATATGTAAATTTGTATATGCAAACTTTCGCGTTTATAATATTGGTGTGAAGACTATTTGAATGTGTCAGATATTGACATTTATTTTGTTTCTTTAAATTATTAGACTACGTAACAGAATAAACACTATTTTGTACCTTATGCTGTATAATAATTTGTCATATACGTCACCTGTGCCTATCGAACAAGTAGAATACATCCTGAAATACACGCGGACAAAGTCGCGGGCGGAAGCTAGTATATAATAATTAAGACAGGTTATTAAGCTTTATTTAAAACAAATAAATCTCTAGAACTAAACATGTATGGGTGAGGTTTTGATATCTTTGTTACCCCTCACACACACCTTTATTAATGTAGATTGTTCCAATTTTACCATAAACAATGTAATTTCCTTGGCTACAGGCTTGAATTTACAAATTTTTTATGAGTCAAAATGAAAAGTAGATTGTTTAACTTGTCGGAAAGCATCAATTCAACCCTTGAACCTCTCGGGATGCAATTGATCACTTTTATCCCTTGTGTAACAATCTACTATATTATAAAGATATACGCAATAGGTGGCAATACACACAATTGAAGATCAACATTAATTTACATTACTATTGCATAGCTAGCTAGCGACAAAAATGGTCATCTATTCGTATTTGCTATTCGCAAGTCATAGGTCGAATTATTTGAAAGGTCAAGCGCAAGTAAATACAACACATTCGGTATTGCAAACACAAATCACCGTGCGCTGGCGCTGCAGTTTTTAAGGTACCGTAATCAAACATTGAACCGAAACTATTAAAATACTAGCGTCGTCCGCGTGGTTCATGCTCGATCGGTAAAAAAACAGCCAATTCAATTATTTTATTACTTCATATCGAGTGATAGGACCCACGTACTACGAGCGTCTACCCAGCGATCTAAAAGGAGAAACAAATGACGACCAAAAAACCTTTTGTTGGATAAAGAATACTACAGTGTAAAAGATTTTTATACAGGATAAATTTTGAGCATATATAATATTATAGATTTATTTTATTATTTATTTTGACATTGAATTTACTGTTTGACATTTATTTTATATAATTTTTGACATTTTAAATATTTTTGACGATCATTGTTCACTCTGACATTTTTTTTTTTTTGTAATCTTGAAATTGGTACTATGAAATAAATAATCTAATCTATCGTGTATACAAGAGATCTTAAGAGGGAACAGCAGGTAAAAAATTTCATACAACAAGGCATAGCTGTTTGCTACCCCTAAACCTCCACCATTTGTGACGATTTTTGGACACATGCAAGATCTTACCGAAAACTAAGACCGTTGGTTTTGCTTTTTTCAATATTTTGTCTACAATTAGAATTATGGGCATCTCAAAACTCAAAATTTCAGAAAAAATTTCTTTCAACTTATGGTACTCATTATTTAGAGTAAACGTAACATTTTCAGAAAAAGCAAAACCAACGGGCCTAGATTATTCTTTGATAAAGAGAATAAGATCAAAATGATTGAATTTGGCTAACGTTTCGTTGAGAAAACAGCTATATCCCAAACCCTTAATTTCACGGCAAAACTAGGCAAATACCAAAAAAAGCTTCAACTGTCCTTCTCGCACAGTTCGGTTCGGGAGGCAGGGTACACTATATCACAACTATATACTGTGTATTATATGTATAAAAATAAAGTAAGCATGCATTAGTGATGTCAATAAGCTTTATCGATTTTTTCGACTAATAGTGGTGGGAAAAATATATCGATAGTTACCTCTTTATCGACCTATCATGGTTTTACCTGTTAGTTTTAATGTTTAGACTGATCTAAATAAACAAATATAAAGACAAATAATTCTAAGGAAATTTATTTTATCTCTAGAACAGAATATTTTTCCCTGAAATTCTAAAAGTTGTTACGGTAAACATTAAAATGATTTCAAGTTATGTTACGTTTGAATAATTAAATATGATTTATGAATAAGTGACTTATTTTTCAAATATTTTTTAAAATGTTAAAGTTCGAGTCGGACTCGCATACAAAGGGTTCCGTACCACTGTAAAATATCTTAACAGAAAAACACAGAAAAAACATAACATTTATTGCATGGACATACGTTTATTTATAACTTTTATTATTATTATTTATTATTATTGAAAGTTTTGAGAGATAACGAGAAGTTATATTGACAGCAAATCGCTACGGAGGCTATATGACCCGACACTTTATTGAAGATATCCCGGAGATCAGCCAGCAAGAGCTTGAAATGGCTCTCCGACAACTCAAAAACCGGTCAAGTGCAAGTCGGACTCGTGCACCGAGGATTCCGTACAGAATATGAATTAATGACATACTGAAAATCATAAATAATAGGTACGGTAATATGCACCCAACAATGCTCTACCGAAAATGAAATTCTAAGTTAAATTACATGCTACGAAGTTAAGTTTGTAAACATTAAAAAATCAATTTTACTGTGTTACAATTAAAAAATTCAGATTTATTCCTATGGTTGTGCTGTAAAAACATTCTTCTTGCCAAATTTCAAGACATTCGGTCAACGGGAAATACCCTATAGATTTCGGTTCCTTTGAATTTTGTACGGAAATGGTCTAAAATACAGCTATATCTTTTTATTGCGTTGACCTATAAGTTTCATTATTTCACAGATCTAAGGGACAGCAGACTTCAGTATTCGATATCAAAGTGATCCTCTAAGGATTCCTTTTTTCCTTTTGAGGTACTTAAAATATAAAATATAGTATATGAAGATATGAAGCATGACAATAGGAAATACGATAGATTTACCTGATATTTGTTTACTCTGGCCACCTATTTGATTTAATAAGTAATTATTTTTCGTTTTGTAGATAACCTCAACCTTTTCTTATTTCCTTATTTCCATATTAAACAAAATCTGAAATTCAAACAAAACGAAAAAATATAGTACTTGAAAGTATGCCGGTTGCCATTTTTATAGTCCCGTGTTTAACAAGAAACCCTTATAGTCTTGTAGTTTCGCTTTGCCCCTCTATTTTCGGTTTAAATCAGAGACTCGTAGTACTAAAACCTGTAATATATAGTAGTATTTTATTATTATTCATGTCGACAAATAAAAACTTGAAATATTTTTTCCCAGTTATACATCTCATACACTTACAACGGGATTTTTAACTCGTCTATTCCATTGTGTGAAGTGTCATGAAATTACAGTTTTTAACCGACTTCAAAAAAAGAGGTTATCAATGCGACCTGTATGTATAATATTTCCAGAACTGCCCAGTTTTCATATATGTTAGTCTATACTAGCTTCTAAAGAAGTGTGCCAAATTCCTAAAGTGTATGTATGTTTATCCTTGCATATATCCGGAACTTACCTAGGTATTGTTAAACTTAGGGAAGACCGCAAGTTTCATCAAAATCGGTTCAGTCGGTTTTTGAGACTGGGAATGTTAAGTGTGTATTAGTTAAATGTTTGTTACCTCAGAACGTTTGACAGGGTGAACCGATTTGGATAATTCTTTCTTATTTGAAAGTTGATGCTTTCCGTGTGGTCCCATTTCAATTTGGTCCGGTTCTTAGAATGGAATCCATAAGAAAACGATATACATCTTAAATTTTCCTTAATAAAAGTAGACTTTTAGGGCAGTTGAAGTCGGTTTCTAGTTCTTTTTGAACGCTTTAACTTGTTAGGTCTTAGACTCTAGCAGTTTAGGTACTAAAACACATCTAGGTCACCTAGAGTATCGTTGGAAGACGAACGTTCGGATATGGTGAAACTAAAAGGTTTCTTTGTTGACTGTAGAACCCTAAAATGGCAAAGTCATAATTTATGTTGTATTTATATGTGATAGGTACTTACTAGTCAATTATATCAAATACAACCACAGTATGTCGAGACTAATCCAATATGCGAACAATAATTTCTCAAAACGTAAAAAAAGGGTTGACGCACGCTCACGTCAAGTTTATTATAATTTTGAAAAATACACTCTAGCCCAGGCGGAGGGGTAGCGTCTATGCGCGGCGCGCAGGGGCCTCTTTGGGAGGTTACGCAGCGTTATTTGTGTGAGTGAAAGCATGTGAAAGGCTGTATGTGTGCGTACCGAATCGCGACAGCAATAACATATTGAAATACCTACTATTCTACGGAGACTTTGCTTCATATCCCTCTTAAGACTAATACATCGGTGCAGACATGAACCCTGATAGGGCATTGTAATATTATATTATGCAACTTAAGTCATAATTATGTCAAACAATATATCAAATTTACGATTCTTGGCGCGAACTGGAATAATGGTGGTTGATTGCAATTTTTCGTAATTCGTTAATAATACTGTTATGTGTCTTTTTTGTGTTATAATGGTGTGATATAGTGCAAAAAGTGTCATGGACGGTGTTATAGTATCAATTACGCAAAATTGTGAGGGTTTCGACGCGATCGGAAGGGTTTACCATGTCGAGTACATTCGGCATATGGATTCTTTCGAATTATGTTGAAACTAAGGCTGACCTTTGAAATTCTCGTCAAGAATCGTCAAAACAAGCAATAAAATGTACACATTATACATTTTATTGAGAAAACTGAAGAAAAGATATGTTCAGAGTAGGCTGTATGGCTTTGTTCCATTGCCTTCCCATTCGGGTGAATTAAACTACTACTACTATCAAATTTACATGTCATGTCAAACGTAATGTCCCGTCCCTTCAACTTTGAAGCATAGATTCGTTTTATTATTCGTTTATTTTTGTTTGGGCATGTAAACAGCAGTGATAACTTTTGTGTTCCGGTTAGTCACAACAATATTAGGTTGAGGCTGCTGGGTGCGCACGCTTAGGTTAGATGAGATGAAGGACAAGGCACCTTCTAGACCAACACGTAACATCGTCGACCTCATCGTCACTTACCATCAGGTGAGATTGAGGTCAAGTGTTGTTCTATCTTCAATTTAAAAAAAAATTGTAAACCATAAACAATCTTTTCTATACCTAAATATGACACATTCTTGAGTGACAACTAAGTAATTAAGTTTTACACAATGACAATTTACGTAAATTAAAGATGATTATTGTATTTCATTAGACGTGGACGTTGGACGGATCCAACGGCATTATCGTCGCTTACCAAAGGTGGGATGAAGGCCAAGTACAAAACAAGGTACACCACGAAATTTCGTAAATTAAAGTCTACTACTATGCTTTGAATTAATTAAACACATTGACATGGGTTTAAAGACATTTAAATATTGCCCTAATCTTTTAAAATAGAACAGCTGGCTTTGATAAGTAATTACCTAAAAATAGGAGACGAAATTATAGTGTCGCGAAATAAATATCATTAATTTTTGCCTTTATAGTTAGCTACAATAGCAGTTACGCAGCTAATGGTTCATAGATGGCGCTTTGAACAATAATTGGAAAAGTGTTTCAATTGAAAATTGTGATTCACTGTGAAGTTGTATGTTAATGATACTCATTTCGCGACATCACAATCTGATGTACTATTTTTAGATCTGCACTGCACAATTCCAGCAATTGTATTTTAAAAGATTAGGGCATGGCAACAGAAATTCACAAGTAATTTTTATAGCTAATACTGCGCATGCAGATAAAACAATAATATATAAAATCAGACATATTTACAGGAAGAGGGTATATTTACAAAAGGAGGGTTATCGCTCATTAGGCCGCGTGTTGTTTACGTGATATTCAGTGTACTCCCAATCGAACCAAGTAAAAAATGCCTTATTTATGTTAGATCGATCGATAAATAATTAATAAGCAATACATAACGTTAATAACATCTAAATAAATATCAAAATATATGTTTCAAATTCGTCCTGCACTTGTACTCTATTTAAAAAATCAAGTAATAATGTAAATATGTATAGAAAAATACTAGAATTACAATTTTGCTTTTAATTTAATTGTACAAAATCATTCTTTTTGTACTAAGTGACAGCGTTAAGTGTCATTTTATTGACGCCATCTTTGTTTTTAACGTCAAGTCGTACCTGTTTCGTGCGTTTTATATGTTTTTGTACAAATAAACTAAACCAAAATATACAAAAATGGTAACTAAATCACTTTTATTTGACAATGGCCTTTTAAAATTATAAGTGTACAAGGCCAGGCCTTGGCGCCATACATTCGCTCAACGTGTCATTTTCTAGATCTCAGCAACAGTGACTTTAATTCCAAAGCAGTAAGAACACCCAATCATGAATTAAAACATATTTAACCTTATGAATTCGTGGCAGTATAAAGACCTCAGGGTGTACTTATTAGAGTTCCGTGGTCAAAGAAGGAACCTCAACCTTTACGGTCTATACATTAGGACCTTTATCGCCAGCCGGGAAACGTCCACAGCTGGACATACGCCTCCTTCATGGTACACCACAATGAGCGGTTCCGAGCCACATGTTTCCAGCGACTACCTGCGACTTATACTAGGTCGCCGGTACGTCTAGTAGGGGCCATTCTCACCACCACTATTCTCTAAGTGATAAAATTCGGAATGAGGAAAGCCGTAGATGAACTAAAGTTAACGGAGTACTCGACGAGTCGCTCGCTCGAAAAACAGACAATCGATGAGGGGTAAGAATCCTCGAGCGGTGACCACGTATTATTGTGGCGTACTGGACTGTCCAGCGGTTGACTTTTACAGGTGATGATTAATGAGGTGTACAGGCAGGGCCGGATTTAGAGGTACAGAGGCCTCGGGGCAATAAAGGAGCGCAGGCCCCCTCGCCCCAAATTATTTTCCAAATAAAGTATACCATTTTTTTACTCGAGTTTTTCAATAATTAATTAATTGTGAAACCAAGTAGATTCCTTTAATATTGAACAAACACATATAAATATAAACGGAAAAATATATAATTAAATAATCATGTATGTTCAAAGTACTGTAGGCTGTAGGTAAAGGTAAAAGAGCAAAAAAATATATATCAAAGGAAAGGATGTTTACTAGTTGGAATTTTAAACAAAAAATTTCCGGAGTCTCTATTGTGCATCCAAGTTTGTGGAGCCCCCAAGTTTGTGGAGGCCCCGGGGCTTCCGCCCCGGTTGCCCTCCCCTAAATCCGGCCCTGTGTACAGGAGGAAAGTTTAAAAAATTTATGATTGATTTGCACTTGATCTTTACCTCACCGGTAAGTGACGATGACGCTGTAGGATGGTAATAGTGCGAGCTGATGAGGGTCTGGCTCTGCTACCTTCCATACCGGAACACAACAGTGCTGTTAACACTGCTGTTTGGCGGCAGACTTAGGTAACATGTAACAGGTGGTAGGTAGCCAGGCGTACATAGAAAATCCCTGACACCAAACAAACCGTACGGATACCCCCACTGGGAATCGAACCTGAACCACCGGATTCTTAAGGCAAAATAGTCATTGGACCACGGAGGCGGTTAGCTGAATTCTTTATGACATAATAAACGCATTCAAAATGAACTAGAATTCTACAGCATTCATCACCTAAAATATTCTAAAGTTATCTGAGTACACATTTGGTATTTATTGATTTTTTTCAATAAGCGCTGATGAAATCAATTTCGACAAAATTCATTATGGGACCACCTCTGAAATATGCTCTACCAATCAAAAAAATATCATCAATATCGATTAATAATTGGCGGAGTTCTAATAAAATCTAATCTTAATCTAATAACAATAAAATACTAAGTAAAATAAAAGCGTCGGTGTCGCAATGGATAAGGCGCGGGCTCTCAATCTGAGGGTTCCGGGTTGGAATCCAACCGTGTACATATGAGTTGTTTTTCAATTCAAGTACATTATCCGATTGCTTAACGGTGAAGGAAAACATCGTGAGGAAACCTGCATGTCTTGAACAGGCATGTGAAGTCCGCCGATCCGCACTTGGCCTGCGTGCTGAACTATGTCCCATCTCTGTAGGAGAGTAGGCCTGAGCCCCTGCAGTGTGGACGTAGATAGGCTGTTGATGATGATGATGATCTAATAACATACATTAAAACAACCAGTCGAATTTGGACCCTTTTTTGAAGTCTGTTTTAAAATGTTTTCTGCTGTCGGAGATCGTTGTGCGAGCCCGACTCACACTTGTCCGGTTTTTAGAGTCAATGATCGTACGATCAGATGCCTAACAACAACGAAGCATCCAAAACTTGTACTTTTTATTCAAAACAGGTTTCTCAATAAAAAATTCTGTAACAAGCCTTTTGCCCGCGATGTCGTCTGGGTGGACTTTATAAAATAACACGAGGAAACATACTGGATAATTAGCTTATGTCATTCTTCGGTACATTATTCTTTATTATATATATTATATATACACATCCTTTATTATTTTATATACACAACAATTATTGTTATAATATAAAATATGTATTAGCATGTTAGCATAAGTAAATATTTCCTTAAATATAAATTTGTTTTTTTATTTTTGTTATGGAAGAGTGAGACCCTCTGTTACAGGTATTTTTATACTTACAAGAGGGTCTCAACCTTGTTTCTGTAAACAACTTTGGTCAATGAAATTAAAACAATTTTGAATTTTGAATTTATAACCGGTCATGTGCGAATCGGGCTAGCCAACCAGACAAACATCAATTCAAATAAGCTTTATTGCACACACATACACACACAAAACAAAACAGAAAAGAACATAAAAGGTACAAAGAAGGCGGCTTTATCGCTAAGAGCGATCTCTTCCAGGCAACCTTGGGGCAGAAGTAGTAGATCAGGAAGAAAAGGAAATCAGAGGAGATCAGGAAGGAAAGAAGAAAAGGCTGCTAAGAAATCTGTTCAAGGAAATACGTTTTTAGGTTAGATATGAAGGATTGTAAGAAAGGGGATAGTCGGACGATCTGGACGGAAAAGGATTTTGAGTAAAATTTTGAGGAATGAGAGGGGAAGTCGAGTAGGAGGGTCTCAGAAGAACGTAGAGGGCGAGTGAGACTTGAAGAACGGAAAGAGAAACGGTCTTTAAGATAGGAAGGAGTACAAGGATTGAAAAGAATTGTGTATAGAAGTGACAGTACATGCAAGTCTCTACATCCAACTGCCTTATCGTCACTTACCATCAGGTGAGATGAAGGCCAAGTGAAAACCCATCATACGTTAACAAAGAACATCATATTTACTATTGTATGAGATTAAATCAATGATTGTACATTGAAACATTCGAATAAAAAGTAAATTTTAAACAACCCGACTGTGTATTTTGTAAAAAATTTATGATTTTGATATACCCAGTGTCTCTCTCACAGCAAATACGAATCTAACGACACCTCTCATGCTAAAATCCATCGAGCCGTACAGGCCGCAGAGCGTGCCAAACAATTATACATACATACTCTCGAAAAACATAACCCTTGCGGCGTAGTCGGTTAAATACATATTTTTTGTGCAAATATAGATTAGTGCAAGTTGCAAACTAAATATCTAGCCGTCGATCAATACCTGAACAATGAAATAGAATTAAAAAATCCATTTCTTAGAGAATTACGAAACTAGTGAACTTCATTCAGGAGCAAAACCTTTTGCCATTGAGAAATATGGTACAGCAAGCGTGAGTCGAACTGCGCAAGAGGTTCCGTAGAACCTTTTTTTGTACAGAATCCTACGGGAACTATCTGTTCAATTGGGATAAAAAGTCCTATGTCCTTCCCAGTTCCTTCAACTATCCCTATACACGAAATCAAGACAAGAAGGATGGACAAACAAATAATAATAATAAAAACTCATAATTATAATTTAAAGTATAGATATTAGATAGTGTTGATTTAATAATTTTACTCTATTTGTTATTGGTTTAATAGTGTTTATACATATGTGTAGTGTATGCGGTATAGTATACACACACTGTCTGTCACTGTCAGAGTGTAAATGGCTGACAGTTCACGGAGGTGGATCGCCGATACTTGGAGCAAAAAATGTATACATATTTTTACGAAAATTGCGCGGACGGAGGAGTATGAAATTTCACACACTTATAGTTTAAATTTCGACCACTGGGCGACCACTAGTACCGATAAATAGCCACACATAGAATCGAAATTGGGGCCTCCAGAATGAGAGTCCAACAGTCTAACTATGTGGCCACGGAGATTGATAACTGTTCAAACATTTACCATATACAAACTCCAGACATTTTCGAGTATGTACCCATCAAGTTTCTATAAATGTTTGCAGCACACAGAACGTTCTCTTGTTTGCCGCAGACCCCTAATTCTCGTGTCAGTATATCGCAACACATTTTGCAAGCATCGGAGCAGTCTGTGTTCGCTGGCTCAGTCAAGAATCTTGCTTCATCGACTACGAACGTGTTTTGTGATCAATTGTACAGTTGGTAAGTTGTATTTTTAATTAAAAAGATATTAACTGAATTTCGATAAAAGTACCATTTTTTAAACACGTTACAATACCCTGTGCACTCCAAGCTTTATGGAATCAATTGTTAAAAATTATGGAATCAATTGTTAAAAGTTATGGAATCAATTGTTAAAAATTATGGAATCATTTGTTAAAATAAATAAGTGAATAAACCTGGAATAATATATTTTTATAGATCTGAACGATTTGTTGGACCTCTTTATAGGAATCGTCATTTCCTTGTATTTTTATTTCCAGTCGCATTTTTTTACTGAATTTATTTTTACTCAATATTTTATTCCTTGCAGTATGTTTGCAAATCTAAATGAGGCTTACACAAACTAATTCATATTTATTTATTTTGCATGAAAACATAAGGCTACGTAATGTTATACAGTACGATTTATAACATCCATTAGATAGTATACTTCAGTCCTACTCTCCTACAGAGGGTGTATGGGACATAGTACACCACGCGGGACCAGTGCGCATTGGTAGACTTCACACACACCTTTGAATTTCTTCTCAGGAGTGTGCAGGTTTACTCACGATGTTTCCTTCACCGAAACGCCGATGGTAATGATTTTTATCATTCGTACATAAATTCTAAATTTCAAATCAAAACTCATCGGGACGAAGATCGAACCCGGTCCACGATTGTTCGAGGACTGATGTCCTCACCCCACTGAGCTACCAGCCGTAGCCTACCACGGCTTGTAACTTACAATCTTTAATATAGTTTTTTTATTGATGCTTAAAAATTTGTTTTTCTAATTGACGAGGAAGCGGAATCTAGTTTTTATTAAAGTCTCTAGACGTGACGTTTTTTCGATTATTATTGACTAAAGTCGCTGTTTTTGTTTGTGATTTTTCATACTTTACTAGTTTACTATATAAAAAAATATATTTTATGACAGTTGGGTGGCATTTAACCTATCCAATTTGATGGTCAATGGTGGTGGATGGTAAAGCGTTGCGGCAGTTGCAGGGATTCTTTTGAAGAGCTAAAATATTTACTTTTCCTTCACTTTATATATACGAAATTGCACTGTTCCTTCATCATCGATCATAAATTAACCGACTTCAAAAAAGGAGGTTATCAATTCGACCTGTATGTATGTAATATTTCCACAACTTGCCCAGTTTTCGTATATGTTAGTCTATATCAGCTTCTAAACAAGTGTGAAAAATTTCAAAAGTGTATGTATGTATATTTGTCCTCGCATATCTCCGGAACTACAAGTTCGATTTAAATAATCATTTCTTTGTCGAACTGGTTATTGTTCAACATAGGGAAGACTGCAAGTTTCATCTAAATCGGTTCAGTAGTTTTTGAGATAGGGAATGTTAAGTGTGTATTATAATAGTTAAATGTTTGTTACCTCAGAACTTTTGACTGGGTGCACCGATTTGGATGATTCTTTTTTTATTTGAAAGCTGGTGCTTACCGTGTGGTCCCATTTCAATTTAGTCCAGTTCTAAGAATGGCATCGATGAGAAAACGATATATATCTTAAATTTGCCTAAATAAAAATAGAGTTGAAGTTGGTTTTTAGTTGTTTTTTTTCAACGCGTTAATTATTAACAACTTATGTGAATATTTACATCACTTTAATTAGTTTAATTTATGTGTTTATTCATTAAATATGTGCGTGAGAAAACTTGACCTTTTTTATGGCAATGATTTTTGAACCGCCAAAATTCTACGATTTTAAATATACAGCGTTACGGGTTAAACTCAAAAACACACACGAAGCTGTCAATATCGTAGTTAATTACTTGTGTATTCTTAAAACCATGTGAAATAATTCACGCTCGGACTTATAATCCAGAGGACCCGGGTTCGATTCCCAGTGGTCTATCGGTAGTCGATTTTAATGGTGGCAAGTCATTTTATATGTTCACCTATCAGCTACCGTTTTATGAAATGAAATGAATGAAATCAGTCCATATTTAAAAAAAATTACAATTATGAATGATGTCAAATTGGTAACTTAAAATTGTATGTCAAATTTAAAATAGTATGTCAAATTTAAAATAGTATTTATTACCTACGTTAATAGCACAGTTGTGTTCCGATATGAAAGCAGAGCCAACGCCTCAGTTTAGGCCGGTGATATGATAGTGACACTATATGACACATTTTTAAGTGACAACAAAGTAATTAAGTTATACACAATGACGATTTACGTAATTTAAAGATAATTATTGTATTTAATTAGACGTAAGTAAGGTACAATCTAAGGGTCTAACGGACATTACAAACAGATCATATCTGAATAGCTTTTGCCCGCGACTTCATCCACTCGCGAATCTCAATCCGTTTGCACGTTGAGCGTCGTCTTACGGCCGTAAGAGGCGCCCCGGGACGTCCTCAACGACCCCAATGATCCGATCACCTTGGCTCTTCAAGCACTGCCGATCCGTCCCAAACCGACACTTATACACGATCCCAGCGCTTACCGCAACTATCGGCACATTCCGGGCCGATTTTCTCCGATCTCTTCACCACAAAGCAACGCCCTAAGCCGAGGACGAGCCCGAGCGGGCGCCCTTAGGCCTGTTGCTTGTAATAATAGTACCGGTTGAGCGACATCCGCGCTCGCCGTTGTCCGGGTGAAGCTGTAGAGGTCGCAGGACCAACAGCATTAAGTACATTCGTCTTTTTCTACAGCAAATTTAAGACTGGTTTCCTCATGGATGCCATTGTCAGAACTGGACCAAATTGAATTGGAACCACAAAGAAAGTAAAAGCTTTCAAATAAAAAAAGAATCATCGAGATCGGTTCACCCAGTCGAAAGTTCTGCGGTAACAAACATTAAAAAACATACCCGTCGAATTGGTAACCTCCTTATTTTTGAACTCGGTTGAAAATCAGGTAATTCCGGCATTTCGTTACGGCGTGAAGGATGGACAAACATAAAGATTCTCTTTCGCTTTTATTTTAATACGGAGTAGTGGGTTAACCGCGGCTTTACTCGCGTTGAAATTGCTTATCATCAGACGGGCAACATACGTCAGTTCTAATCAATAATCTTCTACGAAACACACAGCTCCAAAACGGATATACACCGCATTGAAAAAATGATTATTGTATCATCTACTAAAATTAATATACAGGTTTTGGGGTACTCCTTTTAAGCCAAAGATAACCTGTATCAGGAGACCCGGCAGCTTGGTTCAAATAATAAAACAAACACGCATTTCTTAAAATATTTATTTCACGTAAAAATGTATTATATACATCCAATATACATCGCTAGTTTCAAATCGTTTCCTTCCTTAAACATATCTCAGAACTTGACTTACTCATGCATTTATAAAATTCCGTTCTACGCTTAAATAACACAATTCCATTAAATTTAAATTCAACAACCATGTCAATATCATGACAATATCAACTGCCAAGTTGTTTATGCGTTTTTTTTTTCATTCATTTGTGGTAACTAAATGATCATGTACGTCTGTGGGCAGGGTTAAGACGCCAATGAAGCAAAGTCTCCGTAGAATAGTAGGTATTTGAATATGTTATTGCTGTCGCGATTCGGTACGCACACATACAGCCTTTCACATGCTTTCACTCACACAAATAACGCTGCATAACATCCCAAAGAGGCCCCTGCGAGCCGCGCATAGTCGCTACCCCTCCGCCTGGGCTAGAGTGTATTTTTCAAAATTATAATAAACTTGACGTGAGCGTGCGTCAACCCTTGTTTTACGTTTTGAGAAATTATTGTTCGCATATTGGTTTAGTCTCGACATACTGTGGTTGTATTTGATATAATTGACTAGTAAGTACCTATCACATATAAATACAATATAAATTATGGCGTTGCTATTTTAGGGTTCTACGGTCAACAAAGAAACCTTTTAGTTTCACCATATCCGAACGTTCGTCTTCCAACGATACTTTAGGTGACCTAGAGGTGTTTTAGTACCTAGAGTGCTAGAGTCTAAGGACTAACAAGTTAAAGCGTTCAAAAAGAACTAGAAACCGACTTCAACTGCCCTAAAAGTCTACTTTTATTAAGGAAAATTTAAGATGTATATTGTTTTCTCATGGATTCCATTCTAAGAACCGGACCAAATTGAAATGGGACCACATGGAAAGCATCAGCTTTCAAATAATAAAGAATCATCCAAATCGGTTCACCCAGTGAAAAGCTCTGAGGTAACAAACATTTAACTAATAGAATAGAATAGAAATAATTTATTCGGCATACAGATTACAGTGCAGTTAAAACATTAATTTTAAATTTGCTCTGCTGCACTGCAACGCCGAAATACACACTTAACATTCCCAGTCTCAAAAACTACTGAACCGATTTTGATGAAACTTGCAGTCTTCCCTAAGTTTTACAATACCTAGGTAAACAAAAAAGGGATTATTTAAATCGAACTTGTAGTTCCGGATATATAAAAAATAAATTAAATAAAATAGCCTTTATTGCTGAAATAATTTTTTGTTTTAATTTTCTTAAAAATATGCTTACTTTATACGTTACTTATCTTTTTATATTAAGTATCAGTAACCGGTCGTTCCTACATTTCAGCTTGTCTTTCGACATAGGCCTCCTCTAAGGATTTCCACTCTATTCTATCTTTCGCTATGCGGGTCCATGTTGGACCCGCCACTTGTCTGATGTCGTCCTCCCATCTTCTAGTCTGTCTGCCTCTTTTTCTTTTGCTATCTCGTGGTTGCCATTCAGTTATTAGTCTTGTCCATTTCTACATACTCTATTTCTCCATTATTTACTGTTATGGGCTCTGTTTGTGAGGAATTTGACATTACTTTTGTTTTCGTTAAGTTCGTTGACAGGCCTGCTTTCTCGCTCTCTTCCGCTAACTGTTGGAACATTGTCTGTAGGGTTTTCGGGTTTTCCGAAAGTAAGATCAGGTTGTCTGCAAAGCGTAGGTGACTCAGCTTTTGCCATTTATATTTAGTCCTTTATTCGTCCAATCCAGATTTGTGAATATCATTTCCAGGATAGCTGAAAATATTTTTGGTAAAATTGGGTCTCCCTGGCGTACCCCTCTCTCAATCGAAAATTCTTCGCCTGTAGATTCTAGCTTCACTTGTGCGGTGCTTTTTGTGTATATGTTTTTCAGTATTCTTATGTATTTTGCATGTACGCCTTGTTTTTCCAGTGCGTCCCAGATAAATCTATGTTCGAGTGTGTCGAATGCTTTGTTGAAATCCACGAACCCTATGTGTGTTTTTCTTTTGTGTGTGTGTTCCGGATATATGCGAGGACAAACAAACATACACTTTAGAAATTTGGCACACTTCTTTAGAAGCTGGTATAGACTAACATATATGAAAACTGGGCAGTTCTGGAAATATTACATACATACAGGTCGCATTGATAACCTCTTTTTTTGAAGTCGGTTAAAAAACTGTAATTTCACGACACCTCCCACAATAGAATAGACGAGTTAAAAATCCCGTCTTAAGTGTATGAGATGTATAACTGGGAAAAAATATTTCAAGTTTTTATTTGTCGACATGAATAATAATATCGTCGAAATCTATCGTATTTCCTACTGTCATACTTCATATTATACTATTATATTTTAAGTACCTCAAAAGGAAAAAAGGAATCCTTATAGGATCACTGTGATATCGAATACTCCAGTCTGCTGTCCCTTAGATCTGTCAAATAATGAAACTTATAGGTCAACGCAATAAAAAGATATAGCTGTATTTTAGACCATTTCCGTACAAAATGCAATGAACCCAAAATCTATACGGTATTTCCCGTTGACCTAATGTCTTGAAATTTGGCAAGAAGAAAGGTTTTACAGCACAACCATAGGAATAAATCTGAATTTTTTAATTGTAACACAGTAAAATTGATTTTTTAATGTTTACAAACTTAACTTCGTAATATGTAATTTAGCTTAGAATTTCATTTTCGGTAGAGCATTGTTGGGTGCATATTACCATACCTATTATTTATGATTTTCAGTATGTCATTAATTCATATTCTGTACGGAATCCTCGGTGCACGAGTCCGACTTGCTCTTGACCGGTTTTTGAGTTGTTGGAGAGCCATTTCAAGCTCTTGCTGGCTGATCTCCGGGATATCTGTGTCGGGTCATATAGTCTCCGTAGCGATTTGTACATGCGATGTCCATATAACTTCTCGTTCTCTCTCAAGACTTTCAATAATAATAAATAACAAAAAATAATATAAAAAAGCTTTTAAAAAAGTTATAAATAAACGGATGTCCATGCAATAAATGTTATGTTTTTTCTGTGTTTTTTTTCTGTTTAGATATTTTACAGTGGTACGGAACCCTTTGTATGCGAGTCCGACTCGAACTTTAACATTAAAAAAATATTTGAAACATAAGTCACTTATTCATAAATCATATTTAATTATTTACACGTAACAAAACGTAACAACAACTAAGAATTTCAGGGAAAATGTTCTGTTCTAGAGATAAAATAAATTTCCTTAGAATTATTTGTCTTTATATTTGTTTATTTAGATCAATCTAAACATTAAAACTAACAGGTAAAACCATTATAGCTCGAGAAAGGGTATCTATCGATATATTTTTCCCACCACTATTAGTCGAAAAAATCGATAAAGCTTATTGACATCACTAATGCATGCTTACTTTATTTTTATACATATAATACACAGTATATAGTTGTGATATAGTGTACCCTGCCTCCCGAACCGAACTGTGCGAGAAGGACAGTTGAAGCTTTTTTTGGTATTTGCCTAGTTTTGCCGTGAAATTAAGGGTTTGGGATATAGCTGTTTTCTCAACGAAACGTTAGCCAAATTCAATCATTTTGATCTTATTCTCTTTATCAAAGAATAATCTAGGCCCGTTGGTTTTGCTTTTTCTGAAAATGTTACGTTTACTCTAAATAATGAGTACCATAAGTTGAAAGAAATTTTTTCTGAAATTTTGAGTTTTGAGATGCCCATAATTCTAATTGTAGACAAAATATTGAAAAAAACAAAACCAACGGGCCTAGATTATTCTTTGATAAAGAGAATAAGATCAAAATGATTGAATTTGGCTAACGTTTCGTTGAGAAAACAGCTATATCCCAAACCCTTAATTTCATATGAAATTTTTTATCTGCTGTTCCCTCTTAAGATCATAATACAAAAAATACGCGTCTTGTTTATGGTTTTACCTTATACGTCATTCTTGGACAGGGGACTTTACTTTTGTTAAATTTCTGTTGCCATAATCTTTTAAAATAGAATAGCTGGCTTTGATAAGTAGTTACCAAAAAATAGGAGATGAAATTATAGCGTCGCGAAATAAATATCTTTAATTTACAACTTTAAATTTAGCTACAATAGCAGTTACGCAGCTAATGGTTCATAGATGGCGCTTTGAACAATAATTGGAAAAGTGTCTCAATTGAAAATTGTGATTCACTGTGAAGTTGTATGTTAATGATACTCATTTCGCGACATCACAATCTGATGTACTATTTTTTAGATAGTTACTGCACAAATCCAGCTGTTATATTTTAAAAGATTATGGCAACTGAAATTTAGTATGAAACTTTGATGGAGCAGTGTTTTTATACTAACGATGGCTTGATAACGTTACTCTTTTGTTAATGTATGATGGGTTTACATTTGGCCTTCATCTCACCTGATGGTAAGTGACGATAAGGTCGTTAGATGGTAAGTCTCAAGCTAATGAGATGCTGGCTGCTACCTTTCATACCGGAACACAACAGTGCTATTAATACTGCTGTTCCGCGGCAGACTTTAAATAATATAGTAGTAGTTACCCATGTAGACATAAAGAAATATCCTATCATTAAACAAAGCGAATATAAAATATAAAATTAGTTTCTTTGTTTGTTCTTCCTTTACATCGTAACGGAAGGTGTCTTGATTTTAGGGTTGTGTACCTTAATAGGAAAATGTCACTTTGTTGTCCATCTGTCCGTCTGTCAAGACCCTTTTCCTTAGGAACGCGTGGAGGTATCAAATTGAAATTAATACCTAACACTCAAGCTTCTATGCCGACGTGGATCGAATCCAAACCTAAAGGGTACTTCCAACTGACCTACAATCGTGAAATTTGGCAAGAAGCAAAATCTTACAAATGTATAGTGTACACAAACGTCAACAGTTCGATGTGAACCGATGTCACGACATCTGTGCCAAATGGCCGCCCTATGTCATCGCTTAAGAGGCTATGTTGGTAAGACCACGTGGCCGCGTTCAAGGTTGCATTGTTTTGTAGCTGTCCCTCTCCAAGCCCTATCCTACCCGAGCGCGTACGGTGAGACAGCATACACTACGCGAAGTTATCCACCCGTTATTTGGATGTTTCGTAGTCCAGGGATCATTTGAAGGATACAGTATATTATGTAGCCTTTTTTTCAATACAGTATACTAATAAAATTTCAGATGTCGGTGGTTTTTCCAAATTGTTCTAAATTGATTCATACTCTTGTGAAACAGGTTCAAAGTTGGGGCTTTTTATTACCGTAAAATACAATTCTTTGACGCCCTGTAACTCTGGAAGTATATATTTAAACGAAAATCTGACTCACCACCGACACACATATTTGTTTCTAGATTGTGTCTTGAAAATTTCATAGATTTTCATAGCTTAATACTCAAAATATGACTGGACTACGTTTGTATGGGCGCTTTGACAACAGCATACCCTCTTAACTAAGTTTTATCTCGTAGATACCTCTCAGCTATACTCGTAAATGCAAATTAAGTAGTTTATTACAACACGCCATTTTGGTTACAAACGTATGACTTTTTGAAATCCATAGGCAATTGTACTCCAAGGTCGAGAATCTGTAGACCGGTTTGTAAAAGACGAACTTGACTTTCTAGCATTTCTTATGTAACACTGGAGACTGCTCGCAACTTTGTTAGCGTTTACACTTGGCTTTTATAACCGGTAGGTCGCTAGTAGATTACTGTACCTGCAATAGATCTAGAAAACCAGGCCAAGTGCGTGTCGGACTCGCGCACCGAGGGTTCCGTACAGAATATGAATAATTACCACACTGAAAATCATAAATAATAGGTACGGCAACATGTAACCTACAATGCTCTACCGAAAATGTGAGTCCAATTGAAAAACCAACTTTACTTTGCAGCTAAATTACATACCCGATGTATGACTTTCAACTACAAAGTTAAGTTTGTAAACATAAAAAAGCTATTTTTACTGTGTTATTATTTAAAAAATCATGGATTTCCGATTTGTTCCTATGGTTGTGCTGTAAGACCTTGCTTCTTGACAAATTTCAGGATTCTAGGTCAACGGGAAGTACCCTATAGGTTTTAGTTCCTTGCGCTCGAAAGTGAAATCGGCAAAATATTTTGTTAAAGATACAAGGGACAGCAGATTCGCGTTCCTAAGAAAAACGGTCTTGACAGAATTTTTTCCTCAGCTCAAGGACGAGTTCCACCTTCAGATTTTTCACCAGCAAGAGGGGCATTATAAAGAGATCAATCGAAATCTTCGAATGCTTCTATCTGGTGGAAGTGTGGTGTGAAGGTGGAACTATCAACTCGCCAATATATAGTCGATATGTGCCGTTATATCCGCCTTACAACTAGTTACAACTACCTATTTGACAGCTGCATTTTGATAATTCTCAAATGAGACCGAAGTTGAGAATCAGTCGAGGAGTGTTTATTAATTAGTGAGCTATCTCTACGAGCTCCTGAAGCTAGAACTCTAAATACGGGCCTCAGTTTCCTCGGTCGTGTTCTCCACACGAGAACTCTTCTGCTCCAGCAACTGTATGACCAGCCCAGCTATAGCTTGGTAATACAGTCAGCTCTGCCAGTCACTTTAGTCCCGAATGCGCTTCATCAGAGAGACTCTGAGTTCAAAGTTTGGCTCCGAAAGTGGTTTATTTCTACCTAATTTTTCAACAGCTATATCATGTTGATTCCTTTTGACTATGAAACAATGTTGAGATGTTATCAGTTTGGATAACACAAAGTTTAAAGTTTAAAATAACTATTAAGACTTCACCGTTCAAAAGACAAAGTGCTTGCGTATTGAATGAGTTAACGACTTTTGACAATTTTACTACCATATCTTGCGCAATACTTCTGCTTCCACTAATTTATTCGCAGGCATGCACAATTGCCTAGCTGTAATGTAATCAAACACATTAAGCAAATGACAAGATGTTGCTCAAACATCTTCTAGCAACACTGACAGGTGCACCACTCTCTGTAGATAAGTCTGAACGTCCGTCAGAGAAACTAATCAGTACAACACCCTGTCGCTATCAAGTAGATCTTGAACAATATAACTAGACGAGCTCGACACCTCATCACCTTCTAGCAACACTGACAGGTGTACCACTCTCTGTAGATAAGTCTGAACGTCCGTCAGAGGAACTGATCAGTACAACACCCTGTCGCTATCAAGTAGATCTTGAACAATATAACTAGACGAGCTCGACACCTCATCACCTTCTAGCAACACTGACAGGTGTACCACTCTCTGTAGATAAGTCTGAACGTCCGTCAGAGGAACTGATCAGTACAACACCCTGTCGCTATCAAGTTGATCTTGAACCATATAACTAGACGAGCTCGACACCTTAACACCTTCTAGCAACACTGACAGGTGTACCACTCTCTGTAGATAAGTCTGAACGTCCGTCAGAGGAACTGATCAGTACAACACCCTGTCGCTATCAAGTAGATCTTGAACAATATAACTAGACGAGCTCGACACCTCATCACCTTCTAGCAACACTGACAGGTGCACCACTCTCTGTAGATAAGTCTGAACGTCCGTCAGAGGAACTGATCAGTACAACACCCTGTCGCTATCAAGTAGATCTTGAACAATATAACTAGACGAGCTTGACACCTTAACACCTTGTAATTCTGACGATAGTTCCTCTATCTACTAGATAAGCATCAATGAGTAGTCTGGTAACAACTAATTGTTATTTACTAACTCGTCCTATAAATTAAGTGAACCATACACTTTCCTAACTGACTGACAACATAGCAGTTAACTTTACGAAATGGCCCGTAAATAGGCACATTTATAACAAGAACGAAGGACTGTATAGGACCTTTGTTTGGAATTCCTTCATTTAATAATAATGAAAGGAATTAACGTTCCCATTGTTTGTATTTATCGAAGTTTAAATGTTATTGTTGAAAGATGGTGTCCAATTTTTATAAAAAAGTTATATCATTTTAGCAACTTTTGAGTGTATGAATTTTCATCAGATCCCTCATATCTATTAAACGGCGCATTGTATTTTGGACAAATAAGGTATCATTGGTAACGCCGTGTTTGTCCGCGAGTTATGGACTAAGTATATAACGTCATAGAGAATCCAAAATGACCGTCTGTAAAGGATTTTCAGTGATACCAAAAATAATGTTCAAATACTAAAATATCGAGTTTGGTATCAAACGATCGCTGTGCTTTGGCCCGTCAGCTGATATTCAAGTTTGGACATTTAACAAGCTTTTCGTGAATAAGTTTATGGGTTCAGTGACTTGAAATCTTAGCTATATTGAATTTTATGGTCACGAAATCATCATCAACAGTCCCCACTGCAGGGTCTCAGTCCTACTCTGCTACAGAGAGTGTATGGGACATAGTACACCACGCGGGACCTTTGCATTCTCAGGAGTGTACAGGTTTCCTCACGATGTTTTTCTTCCGGTAATGAATTTTATCATTCGTATATATTCCAAATAACAAATTGTAACTCATTGGTACGAGTCAGGATTGAACCCAGACGTTGATTGTTCACGGCCTGCCTATTAATAGCATACCTACTATACCAGACCATACTTAGCTTGAATCAATTACTAAAACATATGCGTGAATCAGCATTATTTACATGCAAGCGAGTGAACACTTAGAAAACCGCATTAGGACTTGCGTCATAAAAATTCTTGGAATTACCTTTTTTTACGTAATTGCAAAAGCAAGGTTAAAGTTCTTGTTATTTATATTTTTTGTCACTTTTTACACACAATGGATTCCATGTTAGACGTTAGACGGAAACTAGCTCTAGTGACTTATGTGTTCAGAGTGTTTACGGGGAATCTATGTAACCCACAAATTTTAAATTATCTAGGAATTGTGGTACCTAACACCCGGATGAGGCAGGGCCCGCGGGGAGAGGTGTTCAATTTGCCCAAAGATAGGACAAATGTGTTGAGATACGCACCAGTGTGCACAGCGTTGCGAATATTGAACGGAATAGGAACACAAATAGACGTGTTCAATTGTTCATTGACGAAATTGACGGAGGCAACGTATAGATATGTATGTACAAATGACATTTAGAAAATTTTATATTAAGTTTTTGACATTATATTTAGAAATAACATAATTATTTTATAACTTGACTACTTACTTTTATAACTACATCGTCTTTGGGGGAACCTGTAATGGCGACTGTATTTGTGTAGATAAATAAATGAAATGAAATGAAATGAAATGTTTCGCATTTGGCTGTATGATAATCTGTGACAAGTCCACTGTTGGACATGAGCCTTCCATTCATAGATAGTTAAACCTACCTTAAAGGTAATAGGTTCCATTGCTATGGAATTGTGGTTGACATTTTCTGTGTATTTTGTATGTTGAAAGTAACAAGAGTGACCACCCCATTGGCTTGTTAAGGCGACGATTTTCAACCGACTTCAAAAAAGGAGGGGGTTCTCAATGCGACTTGCCGTTTGCCGGGTGACACTTCAAGAAACTGCGTTACGCTCCGCTCACGTTATGCGCTCACAATGAGAGCGAGTGAGAGGCACGCGTCCCTTCCACTCGGGCATGGTTAGCCCGCCTAAAATTATTTTACCACTCAAAGTCGTTGTCACGTAAAACTTTCGCCCGTATACCGACTTTACAGGCAACCAATTTTTTGTTGTTGTATGTATTTTACGCGATAACTCCGCCAATCTTCTTTTTTTTGGGTAGATTCTTCTGGCGTGGTCTTTAAACGTGGGCCTTTACTGTGGGCTGAATAAACAGGCTCAATAGTCCAGTCAATATAGGTCAAAAAAAAAGAGCGAAGCTACAAAAATTCCCACCCAGCTGAAACTGAATGAAATTGTTCAAAACACAATTAAAAACAACTTCTGGGTGGGTTTCTAGGTCAACGGGAAGTACCCTATAGGTTTAAGTTTCCTTGCATTTTGTATAGAAATGGTCAAAAATACAGCTATATCATTTTATTTCGATTTGCTAGGCACGGTCAACTTTCGTATTCTTTATTAATTTCAACTTGATATCCACGCGTTCCTGTGAAAAAGGGTCTTGACAGACAGGCGGACAACAAAGTGATCCTATAAGGGTTCATTTTTAGGGTTCTGTACCTCAAAAGGAAAAAAGGAACCCTTGCTTTGATGTCCGTCTGTCTGTCAATACCCTTTTTCTCAGGAACTCATGGAGATATCAAGTTAAAATTAATATCCAATACTCAAATCTGCTGTCACTTGGATCTGTGAAAAAATCAAATTTATTGGCGCCAACGCAATAAAAATATATATCTGTATTTTACACAATTTCCATATAAAATGCAAGGGAACAAAAATCGATACTTCCCGTTGACCTAGAATCCTGAAATTTGGCAAGAAGCAAGGTCTTACAGCACAACCATAGAAATAAATCTGAAAAGTAGGATTTTTGAACTATAACACAGTAAGAAAGCTTTTTTATATTTACAAACTTAACTTTGTAATTGAAAGCCATACATCGGGTATGTAATTCAGCTACAAAGTTAGTTTGGTTTTTCAATAAGAATTAAATTTTCGGTAGAGCATTGTTGGGTGCATATTACCGTACCTATTATTTATGATTTTCAGTATGTCATTAATTCATATGTACGGAACGCTCAGTGCACGAGTTCGACTTACACTTGGCCGTTTTTTCTTCTTTTTGACGTAGGGAACCCCAACAAGTCGGTAAACTGTGTTTTGCTAATGGCAATCGTATTTCAACCCCGACCTATACCAACGTCTTATAATAGTCATCCATAATAATTGCTCAGTAATTATTTACTATGAGAAAACGGAGTATTTTCTAAATCTTCATGCAAACTTGACTTAGTGACGTCATGTGTCACATAGCAAATATTGAGAGGACGTTATGTGTCACCCATTACTTCATAGCAACGCAACTTTCTACAACTATGCTAATCAGATTGCTGTATCAACATTTTCCCAAATGTACATATTTGTTTTAAAAAAATCTACATACGAGCAGTTTCTAATTTTACCTGCGTTTTTAAGAGGCCAATGAAGCAAAGTCTCCGTAGAATAGTAGGTATTTGAATATGTTATTGCTGTCGCGATTCGGTACGCACACATACAGCCTTTCACATGCTTTCACTCACACAAATAACGCTGCATAACATCCTAAAGAGGCCCCTGCGCGCCGCGCATAGTCGCTACCCCTCCGCCTGGGCTAGAGTGTATTTTTCAAAATTATAATAAACTTGACGTGAGCGTGCGTCAACCCTTGTTTTACGTTTTGAGAAATTATTGTTCGCATATTGGTTTAGTCTCGACATACTGTGGTTGTATTTGATATAATTGACTAGTAAGTACCTATCACATATAAATACAATATAAATTATGGCGTTGCTATTTTAGGGTTCTACGGTCAACAAAGAAACCTTTTAGTTTCACCATATCCGAACGTTCGTCTTCCAACGATACTTTAGGTGACCTAGAGGTGTTTTAGTACCTAGAGTGCTAGAGTCTAAGGACTAACAAGTTAAAGCGTTCAAAAAGAACTAGAAACCGACTTCAACTGCCCTAAAAGTCTACTTTTATTAAGGAAAATTTAAGATGTATATTGTTTTCTCATGGATTCCATTCTAAGAACCGGACCAAATTGAAATGGGACCACATGGAAAGCATCAGCTTTCAAATAATAAAGAATCATCCAAATCGGTTCACCCAGTGAAAAGCTCTGAGGTAACAAACATTTAACTAATAGAATAGAATAGAAATAATTTATTCGGCATACAGATTACAGTACAGTTAAAACATTAATTTTAAATTTGCTCTGCTGCACTGCAACGCCGAAATACACACTTAACATTCCCAGTCTCAAAAACTACTGAACCGATTTTGATGAAACTTGCAGTCTTCCCTAAGTTTTACAATACCTAGGTAAACAAAAAAGGGATTATTTAAATCGAACTTGTAGTTCCGGATATATAAAAAATAAATTAAATAAAATAGCCTTTATTGCTGAACTAATTTTTTGTTACAATTTTCTTAAAAATATGCTTACTTTATACGTTACTTATCTTTTTATATTAAGTATCAGTAACCGGTCGTTCCTACATTTCAGCTTGTCTTTCGACATAGGCCTCCTCTAAGGATTTCCACTCTATTCTATCTTTCGCTATGCGGGTCCATGTTGGACCCGCCACTTGTCTGATGTCGTCCTCCCATCTTCTAGTCTGTCTGCCTCTTTTTCTTTTGCTATCCCGTGGTTGCCATTCAGTTATTAGTCTTGTCCATTTCTACATACTCTATTTCTCCATTATTTACTGTTATGGGCTCTGTTTGTGAGGAATTTGACATTACTTTTGTTTTCGTTAAGTTCGTTGACAGGCCTGCTTTCTCGCTCTCTTCCGCTAACTGTTGGAACATTGTCTGTAGGGTTTTCGGGTTTTCCGAAAGTAAGATCAGGTTGTCTGCAAAGCGTAGGTGACTCAGCTTTTTGCCATTTATATTTAGTCCTTTATTCGTCCAATCCAGATTTGTGAATATCATTTCCAGGATAGCTGAAAATATTTTTGGTAAAATTGGGTCTCCCTGGCGTACCCCTCTCTCAATCGAAAATTCTTCGCCTGTAGATTCTAGCTTCACTTGTGCGGTGCTTTTTGTGTATATGTTTTTCAGTATTCTTATGTATTTTGCATGTACGCCTTGTTTTTCCAGTGCGTCCCAGATAAATCTATGTTCGAGTGTGTCGAATGCTTTGTTGAAATCCACGAACCCTATGTGTGTTTTTCTTTTGTGTGTGTGTTCCGGATATATGCGAGGACAAACAAACATACACTTTAGAAATTTGGCACACTTCTTTAGAAGCTGGTATAGACATATATGAAAACTGGGCAGTTCTGGAAATATTACATACATACAGGTCGCATTGATAACCTCTTTTTTTGAAGTCGGTTAAAAAACTGTAATTTCACGACACCTCACACAATAGAATAGACGAGTTAAAAATCCCGTCTTAAGTGTATGAGATGTATAACTGGGAAAAAATATTTCAAGTTTTTATTTGTCGACATGAATAATAATATCGTCGAAATCTATCGTATTTCCTACTGTCATACTTCATATTATACTATTATATTTTAAGTACCTCAAAAGGAAAAAAGGAATCCTTATAGGATCACTGTGATATCGAATACTCCAGTGTGCTGTCCCTTAGATCTGTCAAATAATGAAACTTATAGGTCAACGCAATAAAAAGATATAGCTGTATTTTAGACCATTTCCGTAGAAAATGCAATGAACCCAAAATCTATACGGTATTTCCCGTTGACCTAATGTCTTGAAATTTGGCAAGAAGAAAGGTTTTACAGCACAACCATAGGAATAAATCTGAATTTTTTAATTGTAACACAGTAAAATTGATTTTTTAATGTTTACAAACTTAACTTCGTAATATGTAATTTAGCTTAGAATTTCATTTTACGGTAGAGCATTGTTGGGTGCATATTACCGTACCTATTATTTATGATTTTCAGTATGTCATTAATTCATATTCTGTACGGAATCCTCGGTGCACGAGTCCGACTTGCTCTTGACCGGTTTTTGAGTTGTTGGAGAGCCATTTCAAGCTCTTGCTGGCTGATCTCCGGGATATCTGTGTCGGGTCATATAGTCTCCGTAGCGATTTGTACATGCGATGTCCATATAACTTCTCGTTCTCTCTCAAGACTTTCAATAATAATAAATAACAAAAAATAATATAAAAAAGCTTTTAAAAAAGTTATAAATAAACGGATGTCCATGCAATAAATGTTATGTTTTTTCTGTTTTTTTTTTTCTGTTTAGATATTTTACAGTGGTACGGAACCCTTTGTATGCGAGTCCGACTCGAACTTTAACATTAAAAAAATATTTGAAACATAAGTCACTTATTCATAAATCATATTTAATTATTTACACGTAACAAAACGTAACAACAACTAAGAATTTCAGGGAAAATGTTCTGTTCTAGAGATAAAATAAATTTCCTTAGAATTATTTGTCTTTATATTTGTTTATTTAGATCAATCTAAACATTAAAACTAACAGGTAAAACCATTATAGCTCGAGAAAGGGTATCTATCGATATATTTTTCCCACCACTATTAGTCGAAAAAATCGATAAAGCTTATTGACATCACTAATGCATGCTTACTTTATTTTTATACATATAATACACAGTATATAGTTGTGATATAGTGTACCCTGCCTCCCGAACCGAACTGTGCGAGAAGGACAGTTGAAGCTTTTTTTGGTATTTGCCTAGTTTTGCCGTGAAATTAAGGGTTTGGGATATAGCTGTTTTCTCAACAAAACGTTAGCCAAATTCAATCATTTTGATCTTATTCTCTTTATCAAAGAATAATCTAGGCCCGTTGGTTTTGCTTTTTCTGAAAATGTTACGTTTACTCTAAATAATGAGTACCATAAGTTGAAAGAAATTTTTTCTGAAATTTTGAGTTTTGAGATGCCCATAATTCTAATTGTAGACAAAATATTGAAAAAAGCAAAACCAACGGGCCTAGATTATTCTTTGATAAAGAGAATAAGATCAAAATGATTGAATTTGGCTAACGTTTCGTTGAGAAAACAGCTATATCCCAAACCCTTAATTTCATATGAAATTTTTTATCTGCTGTTCCCTCTTAAACGAATTCAGAAAAGGATGAGGTTATCAATTCCACGTTTTTTTAAAATGTTTGTTACCTCAGAACTTTTGACTGGGTGAACCGATTTGGAGGATTTTATTATTATTTGAAAGGTGGTGCTTCCCGTGTGGTCCCATTTTAATTTGGTCCAGTTCTGACAACGGCATCCACGTGAAATCGATATAAATCTTAAATTTGCCTTAGTAAAAATAGACTTTTAGGGCAATTGAAGTCGGTTTCCAGTTCTTTTTGAACGCATCTACATTCTTGAATAAATCTAAATAATAACAATAATATTATATTAATTTATGCAAATTGTGTTGGATTCACAATCTAGAGGTCTCGGGTTCGATTACCAGTTACCTATAGGTACTCGATTTGGTTGGTGGTAGGGCATTTTCACCACCACCAGAACCATGTTATCTAAGTCTGCCGCCAAACAGCAGTGTACATAGCAATAATTAGCATAGATAGCGCCTCAATCGGGTGACAATTTAAGTGTTCAACAAAATCAAATAAATTAAGTCGAAATTATACCCAGAGTGGAGTAAAATTTTGGTTGTCTGCGAAGTCGGTTTACGGACCATAATTTTATGTGATAACGTCATAAGAAAAGATGCGTCACAAGCACGCTTTAGCCGATCGTGCCTCTCTATCGCTGGCCCCGCGCTCTCCCTTGCACGCTCGGTTCAGGCGGAACGTGACACTTTCTCGTGCGTGCAGCCGGCGTTCATTGAATTTGGCAGGCATTTCGAATTAATTTTTAATCATCATCATCAGCCGGGAAACGTCCACTGCTGGACATAGGCCTCCCTCGTGGTACGCCACATCGACCGGTCCCGAGCCACCTGCATCCAGCGACTTCCCGCGACTCTAACCAGGTCGTCGGTCCATCTAGTGGGGGGACGGCCTGGTAGACGTTTCCCGGTACGTGGTCGCCACTCGAGAACCTTTACTCCCCACCGGTTATCGGTTCTTCGAGCGATGTGG
Organism: Carcina quercana; assembly: GCA_910589575.2. Classification (NCBI taxonomy): domain Eukaryota; kingdom Metazoa; phylum Arthropoda; class Insecta; order Lepidoptera; family Depressariidae; genus Carcina; species Carcina quercana. The sequence continues at coordinate 4,652,009 of OU342455.1, read as the reverse complement.
CCTGCCCATTGCCACTTCAGCTCACTGACTCGTCGAGCTATGTCGGTGACCTTCGTTCGTCTACGGATTTCCTCATTACGGACCTTATCACGTAGAGAAATTCCGAGCATAGCTCGTTCCATTGCTCGCTGAGTGACTTTGAGCTTGTTTATTCGGCCCACAGTAAAAGACCACGTTTCGGTTCCGTATGTCATCACTGGCAACACGCACTGATCAAAGACTTTTGTCTTTAGACGCTGAGGTATTTTGGACGAGAAGATATGCCGTAATTTCCCGAACGCTGCCCAGCCGAGTTGGATTCTTCGGTTGACCTCTTTGTCGAAGTTGGACCTACCTAGTTGAACGATCTGTCCCAGGTATACATACTCGTCTACAACTTCGATTGTAGTGTTCCCAACCACTACCGGCATAGGTGCAACATGGACATTTGACATGATTTTCGTCTTGTCCATGTTCATTTTTAAACCTACCTGTTGGGAAACTCTGTTGAGGTCATTGAGCATTACGTTCAGATCCTCCAATTTTTAATAATGAAGTGCATTTCTGGTAGGCCTTTAAATACAAACCTTTTATATCGAGGCATCGCTTGACACTTCGAGTGATGAGTATTGTTCAATTTTATGTTTCGTCATGTCTCTGCTCATGCGCACCCATATATTGTCGATTAAATTATTTTTCCTTGAGCAGATTATTCCTCAGCAGCTTTTTATATTTTTATATATTTATTACTTATATAATTTATATATATATACTTATATAATTTTTCTGTAATAGCTCTATTTTATTCCAAATAGGATTAGAAATAATTTGGTAATGTTTTTAGATACACATTTTCCATAGTATGTAATAAAAGTGCTTACAAAACCATGCGTTAAAAATTAGGTCGATACAATTTCCATCCCGACCCATCTACTCAATCAAACCAAACCAAACTTTGCTGAAAATAGTAAACTTAGATACAAAAACTGTTGCTGACCACTGCTTCTGCTGGTGTTTGTTTTTTAATTTAATATAAAATGAAGTATTTTGTAGTTTCAATTATATTCTAGGGATACACAATACACATGTCAAAAAACATGTCAGTCTCAAATAAGACATTGTCACGTGAAAAACTCAGTGAAACTAGGCATTGGAATAGTTTGCAAGATAATCTTTGTATACAAAAAAGAAACGCCATAGGAGTGCAATACACTTAAGAGTAACAACAACCTTAGGTGACGGTTTCTCTTGTTTGCTAGGCAACAAGGATCAATATCGAATGCAGTTAGCAAATGGTTCGAAAAGACACCATTGATCCGTGATTGTCCTTAGTTCATGCACCCCCAGGTTAACTACGCTCTGAATATCTTTTCTAAACAGTTACCATCTAAATTGTACAAGTTGCCTAATAGTTTAAAGACAGTCACTCATTGTCTTCAAAAATCCCTTAGAACTACATTCTAAAAGGCTATCCTAATAGTAGGTAAATAAATTAATATTGGATCTGCTATAAAAAGGAGCAATGTGGATGCACTCTTACATGATGCCTGACTAGCTACTCAATAACTCTTCAATGTATGTATACCCACAACATTTATATAAAATCGTACGCACTGTGTTGGACTATCCTACTTTTACTGTATATTTTATTCTATGTTTTTCATATAAGTGATTAATAATCTTAATGAGGAATTAATGTTTTAAACCGTTATTTTAGTTCCTAGTAACTGGCATAATGTTGTGGCAGTAGCAAATATGTGTATGTCCACTTTTGAAGTTAAATATTTATTTTATTTTATTATGGTGTGAAAGGAACCCTCTTCAAGCACGTGTAAATGTCATGTTTGTATAAAAATATAGGTGCTTGATCAGATTCTCGTCAATTTCAATTGTAAAAACTTACTATTGGACGGTATGAACTTAGTGTAACCTAGTTTGACATAATGTTTGTGCTTAAAGTAAGCTAGTCACATATGATACCTCGATGTACTGAACACAGATTAAATGATAGGTAATAATAATATATACAGAAATAAACGACAACACCTGAATATGTGATGATGACTTTTATTTTGACCTTTTAAATAAGCGTTTGAATGATTCTTGGCGCGAACTTGAAAAATGGTGGTTCATTGCAATTTTTTTAATTGGTTAATAATACTGTTTTGTGTTATAATGCCGTGGTATAGTGCAAAAAGTGTCATGGACAGTGTTATAGTATCAATTACGCAAAATTGCGAGGGTTTCGACGCAATCGGAAGAGTTAAAACATGTCAAGTACATTCGGCATATGGAATCTTTAGAATAATGTTGAAACCAAGGCTGGCCTTTGAAATTCTCGTCAAGAATCCAAAACAAGCGATAAAATGTACACATTATACATTTTATGTATATATTTTATTCTTCTTTCCTTCTTGATCCACTATAATTTTTTATCCATTTTTTTCCACCTTTTATGTTCTGTTTTGTTGTGTGTGCTTTTTTTGTTGAAATTTGTTGAAAAGAAATACACATTCCGAGAAAATTTCAATTGTCTACCTTATACGGATCGTGAGATACAGCCCGCTGACAGACAGACGGACGGACAGCTGAGTCTTAGTAATAGGGTCCCGTTGGTTACCCTTTAGTTATAGTACTCGCACAATAAGTTGGCCCCTCTGAAGTTAGCCATAAAAGACCGCGAAGTATCAATTTTATTAACGTATAAATGGGATTTAAGGCAAGTTAGCGGGTGGCAAGAAATGTCCTAGTGTTGTATGTCATCTAGGGATAGTTATTATAGAAAATAATACACACACATTCCGACTGTACATGTTTGAAATTGCGGAGAGCTAACTTCAGAGGAGCAAACATAGCGTGCGAGTACTATACGAAGCCCTAAAAACTAGTTTCGAGTAAGTACTTAGATCTGACCTTTGATCGTAGTATTCTAATTACTATTTATTACCATAAAAGGATTGTCGAGTGATCTTTGACTATAGTAATCATCTGTAATAGTTTTGTTTTTGTATTCAACGACGTTGTATAATAAAATATGATTGTGCTTATTAATGCAACGTGTGAGCACAGATAGCTGGAAAACCATTTCCAGACAATAGGCCTGTTTCCACTAAGAATAAATTGCTTAGTTTATAGTTTCTATTTATAAATGAAGAGACGAAGATAAGAAAAAACCAGTATATTTCTCAAAAAAGTTAAAGATTATTAATATTTTTAGAAAATGGATTCGAAAAAAATAGGCATTAGGTCACGTGACAGCGAACACGAAGAACGTGGCGCAAGAAAGTGTGACGTCACGCCTCGCTAAACATCATTGTTGTTGTTGACGTTTTCATACCACAGAGCAGGTTATTTCGCGAGCTGTGATGTCATTCAAGACGCCATGACACTATTCAGCGTTTTCGAGGGAAATATAAATTGCTTTTTTTAAATACAAAATACGTAATGTAAATATTGCTATTTCTTTAAAATATAGTTTTTTTGTGATAAAATAGATATTAAAGTATATAATTAACCAAGTTTTCAAATTTAGTCAACTAGCCTATTAGTATAGTTTCACCCCTAAAACCTTCCAAAATTACGATAGTACTTTCATCATTTTGTAAAACCTGATTTTGATATATGTTACATGGGGGGCTATTTTAATATGCTATCGCAGGAGCCAGACAGTTTTAATGGTTTTTGTAAATTGCCAGACACGGTGTAAGTCTGCCGTAGGTGCGTCATCGTCACGTCAACTGTCAAACGTCACAGTGACATTAGTGGCGAAAGCGTCGGTGGCGCATTGGATAAGGAACGGACATCCATCTGAGGGTTCCGGGTTCGAATCCAGCCGTGTACCTATGAGTTGTTTTTCAATTCAGGTACATTATCCGATTGCTTAACGGTGAAGGAAAACATCGTGAGGAAACCTGCATGTCTTGAACAGGCATGTCCGTCAACCCGCACTGGTCCCGCGTGGTGCACTATGTCCCATACACTCTTTGTATGAGAGCAGGCCTGAAACCCTGCAGTGGGGACGTATACGAGTATAGGCTGTTGATGATTGTGTTCATAGTGAGATTCTAGTCGATGTCATGTTTTAAAACCCTTGTGTTTGTTTCCAGAAGCACCTCAAGGATGTCGTGTGAAGGCTTCTCGCCTGATGAGTTAGAGGCGATGCCGGATCGCATCGCGGAGACCTTCGCGGGGAAGCAGGTCCTCGTCACAGGAGGCACCGGCTTCATGGGGAAAGTCCTCGTGGAGAAGCTGCTCAGGTAAGCTTTATATTTCAACTGCCTCCTTTTTCGGTTCTTCATTGTCAGCTGCATTAGAGACTGCTGCGCATGAGTTTATTTATCGACTAACAAGTCTACTAACTTTCTAACTAAACTAACTAAATTCAGCGGAATTTCCGGGTTCGATTCTCAGTGGTTCCCATCGATACTCAGTTTGGTTGGTGGGATTTTGCTATCTAGCCAGGCAGTTAGCTACCACCATGTTACCTAAGTCTGCCGCCAAACAGCAGTGTTAATGATCTGTTGTGTTCCGGTATAAAAGGTAGCAGAGTATCATTAGGTTGAGGCTTCTGGGTGTGGACGCTTACCATTCAGCCTTTTAGTCACTTACCATCAGGTCAAATGAAGGCCAAGTGCAAACCCATCCTACTGTAAAATACATCAAAATTTATTATACGGGAAACTCTTAATGGACAGGAAGAAGTAGGTCCATGTCTTCAATACCCTAGGGCTAGTACTTGCATGCCAAATTTCTACACGACTATTTGCGTCGTTGACGCGCTATGTATTAAGCTACAAACAAATTACCGATTTCTCTTTCGCTTTTATATTTTAGTATAATTTAGGGGAGTAAAGGTTCTCGAGTGGCGACCACGTACCGGGAAACGTCTACCAGGCCGTCCCCCTACTAGATGGACTGACGACCTGGTTAGAGTCGCAGGGAGTCGCTGGATGCAGGTGGCTCGGGACCGGTCGATGTGGCGTACCATGAAGGAGGCCTATGTCCAGTAGTTGACGTTTCCCGGCTGATGATGATGATAATTTAACATTTAAATGTTATCTTTCAGGAAATGCCCAGACATAGACCAGATCCTGCTGCTGGTTAGACAGAAGAAGGGAAAGTCTCCTAAACAGAGACTTGAAGAGTTGTTCCACGACGCTGTAAGTTTGAATTCAACTTTGGACTCTGAATTTCTCTTATCGCAGTGACATATATTTTGCCAACGGAGGGCGCGTGCGCATGCCCTTGTACCTACGACCTGTGCTTCTACTCGCCACGTTTACGATATTCCTTGCGATGGATTTATCTATGACATCGTCACAGAATTAATATAGTACTATAATTACGGAGCGGAAGTTCAACCCCCATTTTCATTAATCGCCTTTCACCAAATGACACGACCTGACTCCATCGTCCTCTTTTTAAAATCAGCATAATCAGCATCACCAGCCTATACATGTCCCCACTGCAGGTCTCAGACCTACACTCCTACAGAGAGTGTATGGGACATAATAGTACACCACGCGGCACCAGTGCGGATTGGTAGACTTCACACACACCTTTGAATTTCTTCTCAGGAGTGTGCAGGTTTGTTCACGATGTTTTCCTTCACCGAAAAGCTAATGATTTTTGTCATTCGTACATAAATAACATATTGTAACTCATTGGTACGAGCCAGGATCGAACGCAGACCTCGACTGTTCAAGCTACCGCGGCTTTTTTGCAATATGTCAACCAAACTACTTGGCTGACATTCCACTATTTCGCACGATGCGTTTGGTTTCTTAATGCGTACAGTTAAGGAATGGAATCCACTGCCGGCTTCTGTGTCCCCGAGCGTTACCACATTGATGTCTTGAAGACAAGAGTGAATATATAATAGGTTATTTATAGGCAACCGTGAACTACCCTAGACCATATCGTCGCTTGACATCAAATGGGATTGTGGTCAAACGGAAACCTATCTAATATCTATCTATCTAATACCTTTAAACGAGCAATTATTGTATACTAGCTTCCGCCCGCGACTTTGTCCGCGTGTACTTCAGGATGTATTCTACTTGTTCGATAGGCACAGGTGACGTATATGACAAATTATTATACAGCATAAGGTACAAAATACTCGTAGTGTTTATTCTGTTACGTAGTCTAATAATTTAAAGAAACAAAATAAATGTCAATATCTGACGTAGTACATTCAAATAGTCTTCACACTAATATCATAAACGCGAAAGTTTGTATATACGAATTTACATATTCTATGGTCGGTTGCTAGGCAACGCGTTTTTGTTATGCCAAAATTTCCCATGTAATCCCACTAATATTATAATTGTGATTTTGGACAATTTACATAATATGTCTTTAGAAATTATAGCCTGAATGTTATTCTGATGTATAAGCTATATTATTGTAAAGTTTCATTCAAATCCATTCAGTAGTTTTTCCGTGAAAGCGTCACAAGCATCCAAACATCTAAACATCTAAACATCTAAACATCTAAACATCCAAACATCCAAACATCCAAACATCCAAACATCCAAACATCTAAACATCGAAACATCGAAACATCGAAACTTTCACACTTATTAGTAGGAAGTAGGAAGTAGGATATATATAATTCGGATCTCCGAAACGGCCTCAGCGATTTCGCTGAAATTTGGTATTTGGGGGTATTCGGGGGCGAAAAATACCTCCAATGGTCGTACAGAGTGGACGTGTCCGTAAATATAAAAACAAAAGTTGACATAACGCGTTTTTAACCGTCTTGCTGTAACATCAAAACTGTGAATTGAATAGCAAAGTGTTTTCAAGATATTCTACACAGCAGCAGCCTGCAATATTTTCGTCCTGCTTTCGCACGTGCCACCCGCTCACGCAGAATTATAAAGCAACGTCCACAACATACATTAAAATTACAACTAAAACTAATTGTGTATGAGTCATTAGTGAATTAAATAAGCATGAGTTCCTCACATTCGTCAAGGAAAGAATCTGGCCAAGATAATATAACGAAACATGATTTTACTAATTTTCGGGATGAATTTCGAACTATGTTGGGCAACTTCATGGACGCTCAGAATAAGATACTACAAAAAATCTCAGAGGATATAAAAGAAATAAAAACTGAAATAAATGATCTCCGGGCTGTAACAAAAGAACTCACTATTGGACAGAGCAAGGTAGAGGCTGAAATAGTTGAACTAAAAAAGTCAAACACGGAAGGAAAAGCAAAAGTAGAACAGTTGGAAACAGAATTAAAAACTTTTCAACGTACTCCCGTTGGACAGGCCTATGAAGACATTGTTTCTGAAATCGAAGAAAGGCAACAAAGGGAAAGAAATATAATCATAACCGGCCTTATAGAACAAGAAGTTGATAATCGAAAAACTAGGCACGCGCTGGACCTTACAGAGGTCACAAAAATTATCAATGAGATAGATCCTGAATGCCCCAAACCGGTAAAGATCCACCGTCTTGGCAAATACAAAATGAATGTGAATCGTCCCATAAAAATGTATTTCTCAACCCGAGACATTGTAAAATCTATACTGCGTAAAAAGAGTAGCTACAAGAATGAAAAAATCCAAATATATCAAGACCAGACTCCTCATCAAAGAAACTATTTACGTGGCTTGAGGCAAGAATTACTACGCCGCACTGAAAATGGTGAGAAAAACCTTATTATTAAGTATGTAAATGATACTCCAAAAATCATTAAACAACTAACAAAAAACTAGGAGCCCCAGCCATCATTTCGAAGACTCTAGCAACTGGCAATAAAATTTCTTACCAAATCACACATAACTACGACCATCTGGTTACGAACCATAAATCTCTCAAATTATTTTATTCAAATATTCGTAGCTTAGTCAAACCTGGCAAACTTGACGAGTTGAAATGCATATTGGCAATGATACAGACAGTTCACGTCATCGTACTAGTAGAGACGTGGATCAAATCAGAATTAGAAGCACAAAGACTGCAAATAGATAACTATACTCACTATTTCAACTACAGAACTCACAGCAGAGGCGGCGGAGTCTCAATTTATATTCATAACAATCTAAAGCATGAGTATATTGAAGGTGAATGCCAAAATGATAACCACTTCTTATGGATACATCTTGAAAAATTTTGTATTGACATTGGAGCAATTTATAAACCCGAACGGACAAATAATAAAGAATTCCTCGAGGTACTGTCAAAATCATTAGAAAAACGGAAACGAGGTTTACTAATCGGCGATTTTAATTACAACCTACTTAACAATGATCGGTCCATTAAGGAATACAAAGAAACGTTACTAGAACATGGATACACAGTCCTAAATAAAATAGATGTAGGGTTTAGTACTCGAGATTCCAAAACTAGAACATCTATCCTAGATCATATCTGCACGAATATGAAGGGACATGATTTTCACCTAGCAATAGTTGAAACTACAATATCTGACCACAAACAACTTTATTTTGAAGTAAAACAATACAAACAAGAACCCAAAAAGAAAATACATTATGAAACCATACATTACGATAAACTATACAATTTTTTGAGGGAACTTGATTTATCTACTGTAACTAAAGAATATATACAACTGGAAGAGGCTGTCCAATTAGCTATCAGTACAAGCAAAACCAAACGAATTAAATTACAGAACCCTCCAAGAGAAGATTGGATTAATAAGAACATTAAAGAGAAGATAACTCAGAAAAATGAACTGTGGAAAAAAGTCAAATCCAACCCTAACGACAAAGACCTAGAAGAGAAATTTATTAGCGAAAGAAATAAGGTTACAGAGTGTATTAAAAATACGAAGAGCCGATACTATTACAAAGCATTTAATGAATGTACAGGAAAGCCTTTAAAAATGTGGCAACTCATAAATAGCCTATCAAACAATAAAACAAAAGTAAATCTTGCTCCTACTAAACTAATTACTACAGACGGTGTGGTTACTGATGAATCAAAAATATGCGAGTGTTTCAACGAATTTTTCGTTAGTATTGGTAAACTTCTGGCTAACAAAATCCCACAAAAATACCATAATAATGAGAATGCACTAGATAAAAACTACAGTAACCAATTATCAGAGCTAGCACCAGCTACTATAAGCGAAGTTTCAAAAATAATAAATAATCTAAAATCCAACACAAGCACGGGAATAGACGGAATTAGTGCCAAAATAATTAAATATGTGAAATCGATAATAATTGAACCTCTTACGATATGTATTAATAAGTGTTTACAACAGGGTTATTTTCCAAACAGTCTAAAAATCGCAAAAGTTACCCCCATTTTTAAATCTGGGCCCAAGTCTGATCCTGGAAATTATAGACCGATATCAGTTCTTCCCACATTTTCTAAGATATTTGAAAAGATAATCCACAACCGACTTAGCAAACACTTAAAATCGATTAACTTCTTATTTGAAAGGCAATACGGATTCAGACCTCAATCAAACACACTGTCGGCGGCTGTGGACCTTATTACTAAAATTAAAACAAACATTGACCAAAAACACATTGTCTTAG